>CM062819.1:1278114193-1278714193 GCA_031772625.1 Pinus tabuliformis
GCTCTAGGTCTTAATCTATCCTATCTGTCTTGTTAACTGACTGATGCCCTGACTAGGAAAGCATGGGCTTCAAAAGTTTCTTCTTCTGACAGAAGAGTAACCGCATTCAGGTGGTTTGTTGTGCTGGCAGGGAGCTCTCTAGTGCCAGAGATGCCTCATAATCGATTCTGTTGTTTTTGGGCTGAGCGTTGTCGGTGCCCCATGATGTTTCTATTTGTTTTGGGAAAGTTGCGTTGTCTGCTTCATGACCATTATGTTTGTTTGGATGTGTTGTGCGTGCAGTGTTGCATTGTGCTGCTCCATGACCACTTCTCGACTCTTCCTCAGTCCCTCAGCAATTATTCCCGGCCTCCGTTATGTGATAGGATGAGTCTTCGGTCCCCTGTTATCTTTTAAACGTTTATAATGATTGTTTGTTGTTTAATACAGAGAACACAGAAACACTGTAAAAATCCCGCCAAGCTCTGCTCTCCCGAACTTCAAAAGTCCTTATTCATGGCCTATCTTCCTATTGGGTCCACCTTTGTAGTGATATTATCTCTCCACCGTTGATCTAGGAGTTCAAGATCCAACGGTTGTGATCCATTTCGGGAAGCTGTTTTGTACTGGAGTTAACCGCCCAATGAGGGTGGTTTTCTCTCTCCTCATCCTGGACACGTGGCATCCACTATATGGAATCGGGCAGAACTCAGCCTAAACCACTTATCGCCTTTGGCTCTCCCGAAATCCTGCCGGTTTTTTTATTTTCCCTTTATATTGGAAAATACATAAAAATGTGAAAATCTCGCTTTATTGGACTTGAAATGGTGTTTAATCGCCTTAATAAACCCTTTCGGGTCCGTAAGGTCGCATCAACGTTGCTCCCATGTTCCCTTTGTATTTTGGTTAAATAATAAAATACATTGAAAATGGATTTGGCACGAACCTCAAATATTATATATTTCTTTTCCCGGACCCTTTCGAGTCCGAGTCTTATCACATATCACAAACCAAGCTTCCCTTTGTATTTCGTTATAAAACGAAAATACACAAAAATGCATTGAAAAAGGCTTTGGCACGGACCTCAAATATTATATATTATCCTTTATATAACGTCGGGTCTGGTTATCACATCGCTCATATGAATGTGTAAAGGCCCCACCCCTTGGTGTTGCTCTACTGCGATATAGCAATGCGACTTATCGCAATCGCATATCGCCCACGCCAGAGGTCTTTCATATAACGCGGCGTATGTCCTCGCCAATTGCGATCCTGCGACGCAATGTGGGCCGTCGATTTGCGCGCACTTGATCGAATGTCCACATTGCATCGCTAATTGCCATTGCTCTGCGCACTTACTCCGCCTGCTTCCTCCACCGATTGCGACCCGCCGATACAATCATCGGAGATCGCTAATCGAGGGTGTCCTCTGCCCAACCTTAAGTCGTCCTCTCTGCTCGGCCAATTGCGATCTATCGCTTAGATCTGGGCCGTTGATCAGCCAGATTTAACGACTACTGTGCATTACACTGTCTAAGCCTGTAATACTCTGTTTTTTCACTGTTTTGGAGTGTTTTAGCCTCCTGATAGTGTTTTTCCACCCTTCCAAGGGCTCTCGACATGTGATGGTTTCGCTCTTTGGATGCTCTTAAGAAGATTTTGAAGACTTAAAGAGAATTTTTGGATCCATTGGCATGATTTTGCCAGCTTATGGAGACTTTAAAGGGAATATTTGGATCCATTTTTGGGCCATTTGCCCACAAGGTTAACAATGGCTCCTTCTGGGGATGAAATCCTCCCTGTGAGGTTTCAATAATCACATAATAATTCCTTTCCTGTAAAAAACAAGATCAAATCTTCCTCCTAGTTTTCCATTGGGCATGGAGTATATTTTGTAATAAAAATAAAAACTGGAAAAACATATTTACAATAACAAGACTTTAAAGCCTTAAATAAAATAAAGTTTCAAGAACCGCCCATTTAATGGGCTACCAAAAGTATCTCCTCCTTCCAGACTATGCAGAATAAATGTATTTTTCTGCTGAATTTGAGTGATGACAAACAGCCCTGTCCATAAGGAGTCAAACTTACCATGATTACCTTTCTTTTCCTTGAATGCATCCCATTTAAGTACCCAGTCACCAACTTGGAAATTATCCACTTTTGCCTTCCTGTCAAAGGTTTCTTTGATTTTCTTCTGATGAGCCTTTGACTTCTCAACCAGCTGCTCTCTGATCTGTTGTAGTTCAACCAGGTTATTCATTCTTCTTACCATGTCATTCTCTTCATCTTGTTCTTCTTGCAAGAATTTAGCCACAAGGAGAATCAGCGGGATAGGGAAAACAGCATCAATGCCATAAACCAGCTTAAATGGAGAATTCCCTATGGACTTTTTGATAGTAATTCTATCCGCCCATAGCGTGAACTTTAACTTGGAATACCAGCTCTTTTTGTTGTCCTCTAACGATTTTTTGACCACCCTTACCAGACTCTTGTTAGATGATTCTGCTAGGCCATTTCCTTAAGGATAATATGAGGTACAATGCACTACTTGAATGCCCATGGATTTAGTCATGTCCACCAATTCTTTTGCCTTGAAAGCTGCTGCATTATCAATGACTAGTTTGGTTGGGCAACCAAATCTAGTGAAAATATTCTCATTCAAGAACTTTATGACAACTTGATGATTGGCATTCTTAGTGGGTATAGCCTCAATCCACTTGGTGAAATAATTAGTGGCTACTAAGATCCATTTGTGTTGGCCACTGGAATGTGGGTTGATCTCACCTATAAAGTCCAAGCCCCACTGCTGGAAGGGACCATTGACATGTACTGGCTTCAAGGGCAGAGATTTTAGTTGTTGTCTTCCTACAAACCTCTGACACTTGTCACAAGATTTCACAAAAGAAAACACATCAGAGAACAGAGTAGGCCAATAATACCTAGCCCTCAGGATTTTGTGGGTTGTGGTTTTCCAATAATGATGCCCTCCACAGATGCTAGAATGGAACTGGTGTATGACTTCCACAGATTGTTCTTTATCTAGACATCTCAAGAGGATTCCTGATGGGTCTTTCCAATAAAGCATATTTTTATTTATGCAGAATTTAGTTGATCTGAGTTTAATGGTCCTGGGCTTGACTTGAGCTAAGCCCTGGAGGGACTTCTAGCTTCTGCAAAAAATGAACTATGCTAGAATACCATTCACAAGTGGCTAGATTTTCAGCCAGAGACTGATTCTGCTTTTGCTCTTCTGCTGCTCCCTCTGTCTGCTCATCATCTGAATTTAGACCCATGCAATTTATGTCTAACAAGCTACAATTTTCTTCAGCCATAAGTTTAGCCAAGCCCTGGCCCTTGACAAGCTTAGTGGGCTTCACCTCTATGTTAAACTCTATGAATTTTGCAATCCATTTAGCTCTCTTTCCATCAATATCTGGCTGAGTTAAGACATCTTTTACTGAGGCTGAAGGTACCTATGCAACTACTTTGGAATACAGAATATAAATTTTAAATGCCTTTAAAGATTTTATGAGAGCATAAGCTTATTTTTAAATAAGGTCATATCTTATTTCAGCATCCCTTAGAGTTTTGCTGAAAAAGGCCACGGGGTGCTCTATGCCTTCATCATTTTTCTGTGACAGAACTGCTGCAAGTGTATCATAAGAGGCAAAAGAGAAGATACAAAACTCCTCAGTGTAATCTGGGCTGATTAAAGTGGGAGCTTCCATGATAGCTTGCTTGATGGCTTCAAAAGAGCTTCTTGAAGCATCTGTCCATTTTATTTCTGATCCTTTCTTCAGCATGGAAGTGATGTGCTTTACTAGCTCTGCAAAGTTTGGAATGAACCTCCTTACAAAGTTAATCTTACCCAGGAAGGATTGAATGTCCCTTTTTGACCTTGGAATGGACAATGTCTGAATGGCTTGAACCCTTGCTAGATCAATCTTCACACCTTCAGCAGAAACAATATGTCCTAGAAGTTTGCCTTCTTGTAGAGCAAATTGTGACTTCTGTGGGTTCACCGAAATTCCAAACTGTCTACACTTTAGGAAGACCTTCTTCAAATGTTGCAAATGGTATTTTTGACTGCTGGAGAAGACTATTATGTCATAAAGATAAATAAGGACAAACTTGTCCTTCTCTCCCACAAAGGCTATGTCCATGGCCCTCTGAAAAGTAGCCCCAACATTCATCAGTCCAAAAGGCATCTTAGAGTACATGAAAGTGCCACAAGGAGTAGTGAAGGCAGTCTTTTCCTGATCTTCTAGATGTATAGCAACCTGATTGTAACCTAAAAATCCATCTAAGAAAGACATGACTCTAGCCCCTGAAACTCTTTGCAGCAAGTGTTCCATCTTAGGCAGGGGGTAGTTATCTTTTTTAGAGCACTTGTTCAGATTCCTAAAGTCAACACAAAGCCTGATTTCTCCATTTTTCTTTCTTACTACCACAAGGTTAGCTATCCACTATGAATACCTTAGGGGAAGTATGATTTTGGCATCCAACAGCTTCTTGATTTCTTTCTCAATCAAAGGCAATAAGAGAGGGCTGATATGTCATAATTTCTGCTTAAAAGGGATGGTGTTTTTTCCAGTGGAATCTTATGTTGAATGATGTTTGTGTCATAGGTTTTAAGATCACTGTATTCCCAGGCAAAATATCAGCGAATTGCTTCATGAGGGTGCAATACTCGGAATTCTGGGCAAAAGACAATTGAGTGGATAGATCTATGTATTTCGAATGGGCTGGGCTCCCTATATTGTGTTTACGAACAGCATAATCATTTTCTGTTTTGGCGGGCTTATAAGGCACATCGTTATGATCGAACATCTCTCTAGAGGCACCAATCCCTTTGGTATATGGTTGCTAGGCAGCTGGACAATGCTTCCTCGGCCAATCTCGTTTTTTAGCTTGGACTGGCCACATTCTTCCATGGTTTCATTTTCTGGGTCGATGTGCGTTTCAGAAAATTCCTCAACGACTTGCAAAAACTTGTTAATTTCATCATCGTCTTCAAAAAATTTCCAGTATTTGACATTTTCAGGTAGAGATGGTCTATGTTTCACCTGAACTTCATACATCAATTTAGGAGGCAAAGGAGGAATAAACGTGCTAGCAAACACAGCAGGGGAGTCGGCAAGTTGGTTCTTCATTCTCGGAATGTAAGAAATGTTGAAATTATTAAAAGAATCCTTGACCCTCCATACCTCATCTCTATATGCTTTCAGCCTTGGATGCTTTGCTTGGAAAGTTTTATTGACCTGTTGAATGATGAGGTCTGCATCTCCAAACACTTTCAGGCCTTTGATGCCCATTTCTTTAGCAGCGTTTAAGCCCAAAATCAAAGCTTCGTACTCTGCTATGTTATTTGTGACCTGAAAGGTTAATTTGAAAGATAAATGAATGTATTCCTGTGTGGGGGACACAAGGACTACACCTACCCCTGCAGCTTCCTTAGAGCAAGCCCCATCAAAGAACATGTCCCAAATCTGTGGGCCTTCTTCCTCAGCGATCTAGAAAACTGGTTTTTTAAGCTATGTGGAGGCCAACTGGGATTCTTCAATATGAAGAATACATGCTCCAAAATCAGTGTCAACAACATAGATGGGATGATTAGTGGGATTCCTTTCATCGCTGATGATATAAGCCAACTGAGCTTCTCTATATAATCTCTTGCTCTCACCTCCGAAAACTGGGACAATAGCATAGGACAGATCATTTTGTAATGATCCACCTAATCTCTTGATCCAACCTCTAGAAAGTAACATGCCAAACTTGGGGGGTACATCTGCTACCACAATATCCATCATCATGCTTTTCACGGGCAACTGAGACAAAGTGATGGCTAGGTCCTTAATTAATCCTAGACATTCCACTTTTCTAGAGTCAAAAGAAAATAGGTCATGATAAGGCTTGGTAATGTCAAGACCTAACTCATCCATGACAGCCTTGGGCATTAGATTATGGCTGGCTCTAGTGTCCAGAAGGTAGTTGTGAAGGATTTTATCATGAATAGTCAGAGAGACATAGAATGATGGGGAGTTGTCTTCACAATTTTCAATCATTGGGCTGAGAATAACAGCTGGCTTGTCATCTTGCAGATTTACATAGTCAGTGGAGGCTTGGATGGCTTTAGGCTCAAGGGCCTCGAGGATGGATCTTTTGAAGGACTCATTCTTCACTAGTTCAATCAGAGGCATAGGTATTCTTAGTTTTTGAATTTCTGATTGAAAATTGAAAGGAGAAGGAGACTTGTCAAGACCTCTTACCTCCTGATCTAGAATTTTGAGGATGATAGGATCAACTGCTAGTCACTTTTGCTTATTAGCTTGTTGTATTGCAGGGATAGCAGCTCTTTGAACAGGGGTTTCCTTGGAATTATTCATCTTCGACCTCAAATTATATCTTTGTTGATCTTCAGTTTGTAGAACAGCTTCACCATCCCATTCTTGGTTAATCTGGTCATTAAATAATGACTTTTCATATGAAGCTGAGGTCAAAAAGGAGGCATTGCCTTTTTCTTCCAGACAATGGATCTCATCATCTTCTTCAAACTGCTCTTCTTCCATGACTACATTCTGGAAAGGGGTCTTCACCCTTTGGTCTTCATTGGCATCTTTGCTTCTTTGCAAAATCTGCAACTGCTCATTAGTTCTTCTATATGGATTTGGATTTGGATTTCTAGGAGCAAAGGTATTAGGAACTCTTCCTTTCCTAGGGTGCTGCTCAACCTTTAATTTGGATATTTCAGAGGCTAATGACTCTATCATTTTAGTCATTTTATCTATCTTGGGATCTGAAGATGATGAAGACTCACCCCTCTGTCTTCTTCTATCAACATTTCCCTTGAGCTTCTCTGTAGCCATCATGTTTGATTCTGCTTCTAAGGCTGCATCCTGCATACCAGCCAAAGTAGCACATCGCCTCTCCCTCAACAGTAAGCAAAAGTCAGAATCAAAAGCACTAGCATAGGTGAGTTTAGCAGAGGTAGTGGTGGGTTTTACTTCAGCTGGTATCTTGTTGTACATACGATTAAACCTCTTATTAAAATCAAACAGCAACTCACCATTTTCCCTCTTTAAGTTCCCAAACTCAGTGTGGTAGTAGAGGAGATCCTTCTTGTCACCCCAATGCTTTAGGAATGCATCATCTAAAGCTTCAATATCTGCTATAGATCTTGGGGTTAGTTCTCTGAACCATTTTCTAGCCTCTCCATCTAGGCTTTGGACAAAGACTCTCATCCACACATCATCTTCACTAATGTCCAAGTTATCAGCATAGCTATAGAATGACTCAAGATGTTCTTCAGTTGTAACACCTTCAGTCCCAGTGAACTTAGGCCTATATTTCTGATATTCTCCAGTAGGCATGGCATTCAAAGGAGTGGGCAGTATTAGAGGTCCATACCTAGCAGCTATGATTCTTTCCATTTTGGTGGGTGCTTGTGGACCTGCCATAGCTATGGTGGCTATAAGAGTACTGGCAGTCTGAATGATAGAGGGTTGAGGAGTGACTGACAAGACTAAAGGAGTATGATGGATAGGAGGTGAGGTTTCCTTTGGGCTTACAACAAAAGGAGAACCTAAAGAATAAGGAGCTTTATGAATCTCTGAGAGTTTTTCTTCACTGCTAGTATTAGATGTTATACTCTCAACATGTATTTGTTCTATTGCAGGATTTTCTTGAAGAGATATAGAAGATTGTTTAGGTTTACTTGAACCTGATGCTCCTTTCTGCAATACCTTTCTTTCTCTGATGATTTTTTCAGGATCAGGTACTGGGTCAGCTTGTAGCTTCTGAGGATTTCTCCGAGTATGCCTCACAAACTGAGCCAAAACTATGAAGTGGCATCGCCAAAGGTTCGGCCTCCAGTAGAGTCGCCAGATAGATGATTACAACCAAAAAGTGCCCAGACTTTTTCTATCATCAAAGTTGGATCTGTGTCATTTCCCAGGGAAGCTAAGCTTCAGTTTCCTCTCCCCGGCAACAGCGCCAATTATGTTATCACTCCAGGAAACTCTCCTAGGTTGCATCTTGGAGATGCCTGGTAACATATAATCTTCAATATTGTTCTCTGAACTATTGGAATGAATGATGGTTTGGATCAAGCCAGATAACCATTTCAACTCTATTTTTAACTCAAGACATGCATGAACACCCTCAGCTTTACAAGGCTTTAGACCACTAATGCTCAATAGTTTGTAAATTCAATGAATAGATGGAGAATACCGCCTATACCAGCAGATGCATATATGAACACATATGAATGGACAGCTACAAGAAGTAAAAGAAGCTTGCAAATCTAATTTATCAAAGCAGAGATAAGATGATAGTTATTTGGCCTTAGACACAAAAGAAAACATGAACAAACTGTTCAAGTGCAAGCTTAGAACAGAAGAGAAAATGGACATTGAACATATAACAGCAAAAGAAGCTTGTATTCACTAGAATGAAGATGAGAATCTTGAAGGAACAGAGTCTCAACGATCTCCAAAAGTTGAACCTTTGTTACATTTAGTTTTCAGCCTTTTATAGGCCTTTTACAATGCTCTTAAGCTCTCAAAGGCTCGGAGTCTTAATCTATCCTATCTGTCTTGTTAACTGACTGATGCCCTGACTAGGCAAGCATGGGCTTCGGAGGTTCCTTCTTCTAACAGAAGAGTAACCGCATTTCGGTGGTTTTTTGTGATGGCAGGGAGCTCTCTCATGCCAGAGATGCATCATAATTGATTCTATTGTTTTTGGGTTGAGTGTTGTCAGTGCCCCATGATGTTTTTGTTTGTTTTGGGCAAGCTGCGTTGTCTGCTCCATGACCATTCTGTTTGTTTGGATGTGTTGTGCATGCAGTGTTGCGATGTGCTGCTCCATGACCACTTCTCGGCCTCTGTCGCCTGGAAGTTATTCCCGGCCTCTGTTATGTGATAGGATGAGTCTTTGGGCCCCTGTTATCTTTTAAACTTTTATAATGATTCTTTGTTGTTTAATACAGAGAACACAGAAACACTGTAAAAATCCCACCAAGCTCTACTCTCTCGGACTTCAAAAGTCCTTAATCATGGCCTATCTTCCTATTGGATCCACCTTTGTAGTGATATTATCTCTCCACGGTTGATCTGGGAGTTCAAGATCCAACGATTGTGATCCATTTTGGGCGGCTCTTTTGTACTCGAGCTAACCACCCGATAAGGGTGGTTTTCTCTCTCCTCATCCTATACACGTGGCATCCATTGTATGGCATCGGGTGAAGCTCGGCCTAAACCATTTATCGCCTTTGTCTCTCCCGAAATCCTATCGGTTTTTTTATTTTCCCTTTATATTGGAAAATACATAAAAATGTGAAAATCCCACTTTATCGGACTTGAAATGGTGTTCAACCGCCTTAATAAACCCTTTCGGGTCCGTAAGGTCACATCGGCGCTGCTCCCATGTTCCCTTTGTATTTCGTTAAATAACGAAATACATTGAAAATGGCTTTGGCGCGGACCTCAAATATTATATATTTCCTTTCCCACATATCGCAAACCAAGCTTCCCTTTGTATTTCGCTATACAACGAAAATACACAAAAATGCGTTGAAAAAGTCTTTGGCGCGGATCTCAAATATTATATATTATCCTGTATATAATGTCGAGTCTAATTATCGCATCGCTCATATGAATGTGTAAAGGCCCCACCCCTTAATGCTGCTCTGCTGCGATATAGCGATGTGACTTGTCGCAATCGCATATCGCCCACGTCAGATGTCTTTCATATAACGCGGCATATGTCCCCACCGATTGCGATCCTGCGACGCGATGTGGGTCGTCAATCTGTGCGCGCTTGATCGGCAGTCCACATTGCATCGCTGATTGCCATTGCTCTACGCACTTACTCCGCCTGCTTCCTCCGCCGATCCGATCTTCAGAGATCGCTGATCGGGGGTGTCCTCCACCCAACCTTAAGTCATCCTCTCTGCTCGACCACTTGCGATTTGCCGCTTAGATCTGGGCCGTTGATCGGCCAAATCTAATGGTTGTTGTGCATTGCATTGTCTAAGCCTGTAATACCCTGTTTTTTCACTGTTCTGGAGTGTTTTAGCCTCCCGATAGTGTTTTTCCGCCCATCCAAGGGCTCTCTGCATGTGATGGTTTCTCTCTTTGGATGATCTTAAGAAGATTTTGAAGACTTCAAGAGCATTTTTGGATCCATTGGCATGATTTTGCTGGCTTATGGAGACTTTAAGGGCATATTTGGATCCATTTTTGGGCCATTTGCCCACAAGGTTAACAGGGCCCATATTATCATTTTCAATAGCCAAGTGTTGTAGCCCCTTTGGCACTAGAACCTCAAGGTCCCATGGCTCAATATGCATCACCCTAACAAGGTCAAGTGTATTACACATAAAAAGGTAAATAATCCCCATAATTTGAATAAAAATAATAAGGGGAAGGGAAAACAAAATTCCCCAAACCACGGAAACCCAGGAAACTAGAGCCAATAGCCCAATGCTAATGCTATAGGACGAAAATAAAATATCACAACCCAAAAACAAGGTAACTAACCTAAGAAAGCGAAGGTTATTCAAATGAAAAAGCCTTGTGCTTGGTGTAGTACATATGGTCATTATACCCATGAGTGTCCTTTTCTCCTATAAATGAATCGTGCATGGGAAGTGATGGAGAATGCTAAGCATAGTAACCAACCACCTTCATCCTTGACTCAACCCAGACCTCCTTCACAATTGGTTGTGATTAGGAATCAATTTCCTTCTCAAGGCTATGTGGCCACTTGTAAGAGCAAAAATGTTCATCTTGCTCCAACTCCCAATCAACCAAGGAATGGCACATACCAAACCCTGATGTTGGATTTGGTTAACATTAACCTTGCCACTCATTTGTGTCTATATGGTCCCCCACTTGAGACTCAACTAACTCCATCCACAAATCCTTTTTTGTCACCCAATGGAACCCAATAGATCCCATTAGTTGATGCATAACCTAAGATCGTTGAGGGCCTATTATGTTGAAATGCACCTAATTCTGATGCATGGGCTGCCCATATTTATAGCATTGTAAATAATTTGGCACAATCCCCTACTACCATGTCAGCTCTGGAAGTCCTCCGAATATGTCTTTCACAATGGAAGACTTGACTCTCTACTTTGGACACTATGGACCCATCGGATAGTCACATGATTGTTTTTGATGTTGACAAAGCAGATAATCCACATCATGCCCCTTTCATATCTTTCCAAGTCCCAATATTGATCAAGAATGTAGTTATTTAATGCTACATTATCGATGAAGGCACATTTGCATGTGTCACGTCCACCCAATTCTAGCAAAAACTTGGATCCCCTCAAATCATAACATCTACAAGCACCTAACAAGTGTATAATGGTCGCCACTCGTAGCCAGGAGGTTTATACCAGAATTGTCCCAACGAGCTCACCAACAAGCAAGTCCTACTATATGTGGAGGTTATCAATACCACACTTGACTATAATATCTTATTAGGTACAACTGCAATTAGCATTAGAGAAATTTTGAGGTCTAAAATGGGCCTCCTAAGCAATATTATAAAATAATATTGGAAATAATAAAATAATATTACATTACATTATCAAAATTTTAAATTGAAAAAAGAAAAACTACATTTTCAACCCACATTTTCAACTTATCTCCCTATGGTTTTACTCAAATTTTGAGTTGGAGCACTCGTTGAATGCAAAATTTAGTTCCTCATCCAAGGAGTACCCATGTTGCATATTTTTTATGGACCCTGCTACACGAAAAATAAGAAATACATGAAAAAAATGTGATTGCAATCACATTTTTTTCCTGTATTTCTCATTTTTCATGTAGCAGGTTCCATCAAAAGTATGCAACATGGGTACTCCTTGGATGAGGAATTAAATTTTGCATTCAACGAGTGCTCCAGCTCAAAATTTGAGTAAAACCGTAGAGAGATAAGTTGAAAATACAAGTTGAAAAAAATAGTTTTTTTTTTTTAATTTTTACTTTTTTTACTCCAAAAATAGTGAATCATCCCCCCATGGCTGACATCATTATCTTGAATCCTCTTTATTCTTATAAAGTTGATTTTGGTTGTACATTTTTGTTTTGAGACTCATTTTTTACCTCAAAATTTCTCTAATGGGGCATCCCCCCTGGTCACTACCCATATGGAGAGATTCCTTTCTTATTCCCACTCTTATAATAGTTGTTAGCACACCAACGATGTTCATGTTGAATTTTCCAAACCTTACGTTTGGGATTCTAATATGGTACTTAGATCCTTCAACTCCTAGCCTACCCTCTCAACTATAGCCTTCCCAAGAATTGACACCCTTTTGAGCTACTCATAAAGCTTCATCCACTAATTTAGTTCTAGTCCAACCCCAACTAAAGTCCACTCTAGTTGTGCAAGCAACTGGAAAACAAGGCAAGGACAAGCAAAAAAGGGGCACTAAGAAGACAATTCAAGTTGTGGGAATGCAAATCACTTCACCAAAGTCTCCACCTCCTTGCACATTGTGTAATCTTCCTAGCCATGCTCACAATAACTTTCCTTCTCTTCCAGAGATTAAGGAGCTTATTAGCTTGGATAACATGGAATCAGACCTAAATGTTCTAGTGGTGCAAGTCACTCTTCCTAAAGCATCCAAATGTAACAAATCATTATGCACAAATCACCCATATGCTTTTTGTGACATCTATGGTCATTACTCCCTTATTGCCCTAAACTTCCACATTTTCCTTATACACTATTGGTGTGTGCAAATTGCAAGGTGTTCATAATGGAGTCTCCACTTTTCTAATTGTGACCCCTGGTGCCTCTCCAATGCCCCATAATAACAATAATAATAATAATAATAATATAATAATATAATATAATATTAATATATAAGTAAATAAGTATTAAACAGTAAAAAAACAATAATAATGAATAAATAATAAATAAAAGATAATAATAATAAATAAATAATGAATAATGAAGAGAATATAATAATAGTAAATAATAAACTAGAGTTATATATATATATATATATATATATATATATATATATATATATATATTTGATATAACAAATTATAAAAATAGTAAAAATAAGTAAAGTAAATAAAAAGTTTAAAAATGGAATAAAATAAGAAAGAGTTAAATTAAGAGAAATATTGTATTAAGTAAAACTTAAAATAAAGAAATAAAGTTGGCATGTTGACACATGGAATGTGAGCTTGTGGATCCATTTCCATCTTTGGAACCGTTTGGTCTATTTATGGACAATGAGGAGGAAGAGATTCATTCATTCCTTTGGAAGGAAAGTGTTGTGAGGCAAAGGATTTTTTGGTAGCAGTATGTTGATTGAGGGCTCAGGGGTGGCCAACCATAGAAAACTTATGTGTTGTTGAGCCTACGGTTGGGTGGAGAGTCGTCCCCAAAAATTTTGTTGCGGTTAGCGAAATTCAAATAGCATTCAATTCCAAAATGACAAGGAATATTATCGATACATGTACGTCGTCTTTGCTCGTGTTTTTCAAAAAATCTATGCTAAATAGTTGAATAGTTATATGTTGATTATTTATCATATAAATTAATGTAATTAGTTGTATGTTTTAATTTGAGGTTGCTACATATGGTATCATCCAGACTTCAACTTTGCTAAACCCTTAG
Source organism: Pinus tabuliformis (assembly GCA_031772625.1). NCBI lineage: Eukaryota > Viridiplantae > Streptophyta > Pinopsida > Pinales > Pinaceae > Pinus > Pinus tabuliformis. The sequence goes on from CM062819.1 coordinate 1,278,127,829, forward strand.
ATTTTTATGTTCTTGTCCACTAATACTTATAAGTTATATTTTTTGTTATTAAAAAAAAAAAAAAACTATGATTCATTTCTACTTGTTTTAGTTCAGAAATCAAATAGTTTTGTCATTGGTATTCTTAACCTTCTAAAAGCCTAACAATCTAATATGCAATGACCGATTGTGATTTTCGTAGTTTCTCTTAGTTAATTGTATTCTTAACCTTCTAAAAGCTTAACAATCTAATATGCAATGACCGATTGTGATTGTCGTAGTGAATTGTTTGCATAAATTTTCTCTTAGTTAATTGTATTCTTAACGTTCTAAAAGCCTAACAATTTAACATGCAATGACCGATTGTGATTTTCGTAGTGAATTGTTTGCATAAATTTTCTCTTAGTTAATTGTCGTGAAAAATGAGATATAGTTGCAAGTGTTTTGAATTTAGTTTATGTTCTTTGTACACATCAGAAAACGGCCTCCTAGTGTAAATTATGTAATAGAATTTGGAATTAAAATCAACGAACTCGAGACAAGTGGCGTAGACCACATAACTACCTGACAACCATCGTTAAATTTTGTGTATATAAATGCAAGTTGTTAACCATCGTTAAATTTTGTGTATATAAATGCAAGTTGTTTGTTATTCCATCGTTTTATGAATAACGATAATATTAACATAATTTATGAGGTTTAAGAAAAGTATTTGGTTCAAATCCCTAGGAGTTTCACTTTGCTTTTGAAGTCTGATTCCTAAACTTAGTTTATTGGTTGAGATACTCAGTCTCCTCTCGGCCTCTGGTATGCAAACAATGGAAAGATGTGCCTCACACAAGCTGAACGTTAGGTCAACCACAATCCTTCCTTCTCTTCCTTCCCCACACAAAATTTGGACTAGTTATTAAAAAACAAATTGAGTTATAAAAGTGGCATTGACATGCATAGTGAATATGGATGAGGAGTTGCATGTTATATTTGGAATTTGTGCAGGTCAGATATGGGAATTTAAAAATAGGTTAATAATATCAATTAATATGTTTTATTGGTTGAATGTTGTTATTTATCTATCAAAGAGATAATATTGGTATAAGTTGTTCACATTTGTTTTACGGGTTAGTAAGAAAATAATTAAGTCTTTGGTTTAGCCTAAGAGATATACTAAATTTGTTTACCAAATTTTAAAAAATGGTTTTTCTATTCTCCATAAAATTGAATCCATAAAGAACAAGCGCTACATAGCAGCTAGTACATGTCGCTTAGTTTAAATATAGTTGAATTGAAATAAAAAACAAAGAAGAATCAAAATTGCATATATCCCATCTTGCAATAACAAGATAATTGCATTTAGGCAAGAAAAAGTAGTAGTCTTTGATGTATTTATTATTTATTATCTTTGTTCATGCTGCCATTAAATGTAGTTGTAATAATTTTGAATATAGTTGCATTGTGAACTTGGTTTCTTTCTCAAGTTACCAATTTTCATATTCCTTATGTTAAATAGATTATGTACTAATGGTTACATGTGTAATGTGATATTTAAAATTTTATAAATACTTAAGAAATTATTTCAATGTCTAATTTAAGTAAATATTTTTATAACAACTTACTCAATTGGATTTAATTTATGATTATCATATCCATAATTAATTGAGTCTGGTTTTATTAATTAAACAAATGATTATTATTTTCTTTATTTGGATTTAATTCTTACTATATAATCTTATAAATATTTATTATAAACCATATATTTGATAAAAATATAAACACATGTCTACTTTATTAGGTTTGAAGGTTGAGTATAAACACATGGGTTAATAGTTATATATTTTGTGAAAGTGAAAAAACAAAATTGAATTCTTAAATATTTATACTTTATTAAGTAAATTTGGAGACTTCCTAAGAAGAATGTGAAAACTCTTTTCGTGCCATCAGTATGCAAGAACGTTTCACACTAATACCATATTAAAATCTCAATTAAATCAATATTCATCTCTCTCTAAAAATTAGTTCCATCTCTATTTAGCTATTCCAAGCTGATTTTGAATCTCAATTAAATCAATATTCATCTCTCTCTAAAAATTAGTTCCATCTCTATTTAGCTATTCCAAGCTGATTTTGAATTTTGAAACTTTAGATAATGTTTGAAAAACTATTCAAAAATATTACACCTGACAATATTTATATATTAATTTATACAATTATATAATGATTTTTTTATTAGTATTAATTAATGTAATTGTATAATGAATTTAAAAAATATTCGTTTTGGTTTTACAATTATGTTTCGTTTATTTTCATGGCCATATGGAAATTCATACAGCCGTATTGTGAGCCGTTTATATAATTTGCATGGTCATGGTTATTGAGACGTTTTAAGTTAAAGAAACATTAAATAATTTTTTTTTCTTTTGAGAAAAATTGTTATATGGCCAAAGCCTATAGATTTTTACAATCAATATGGCCGAAGCCAATAGAATTTTTTACGATATAGTCGTACAATAATCGCCGTAGTGAGGGGAGCCTCAATGAACATTAAATAAACTTTAATGTTGGATCGTTGCAAATCTTTGGGTACTCTGCAAGAATGTCCCACATGTATCATGTTGTTATGATATTAAATAACAATACCATCCGTCGTGTTATCAATTTGTGTTGGTTTGGTAATAACTTATTTATAAATTTTAAATTTGATTTTTTTTATGAATTAAATTATAAGGGAATGAATGATATATAAGATTATTAAATATTATATTTAATATTTAATAAGTGATTAATAAAGATGAATATTTAAAAATTATATGTAATAGATAATAATTTAATATATTAATTATTATTATTATTTAATTTTAAGGTTATGGTTAAGCCAGACAGTAAACTGGTGTATGAGACTTTCTTGTTTATGGGACAAGGGACTCACTTCCATGGAGCGATTTGATCGCTAAGCATATTAAGGCATACATACCCTGCCCCCTCTGGTTTTGAACTTATGACCTTTTAGGAGGAAACACATGCTCTTAACCATTAAGTTCACTCAAGGGAACCACTCGAGTTGTATTGATCTAAATTCTTATTAAGTTTTAATAATAATTAGATGTATAATAAATGAACAAAATCTAGATATGGTATTTATATAATTTGAAATTAAATGGAATTTTCTATTTAATTGTAATATAAGTGGTAATTATACTATTATATTATTAGTTATGTGTATAGATTATATTAGTTTAAGATAGATTAAGAGGCTGATTTTATTTTGGATTGTTAATCTGATTTTCCTAGCAATACATATATGGTATAGTAACCTTAATTTTATCAAGGTATGGCTAGGTTGGTACCATATTGATGTGAATAATTAAGAAAAATATAAGATGAATTCATAGTTATTATTGGAAATGTGAATAGCTTTTTGGGTCAACCTCACTTCAAGCCATCACCTTTGGAAGTGAGGAAGAATGGTATTAGAACAAATTGATCAACTTGAACAAATAGTGCCACCTTAACCTAGATCTCTTCTACATGCACTAAAATTCATTTTTCCTTCTTTCTTTTTATCCAAGGTTGTATGTATGGTTAGTTGTTGTGACCTTTGCAACAAGACTTCTTAGTTGGACACAAAAATTCAAAACTCAACATATGTTATGAAGTGAGGGAAAGAAGCAAAGTAACTTATAATTAGTTTAAGTGGGATTATGACACCTTGTGGCACATTTATTATAGCATGTTGGAACTTATAATCAAATTAAGGAGTTAACCCAATTTTGTTGACCTACATTGATGAGTACATGATACACATCAAAATGTGTCATATGTGTTAGATAGTATAAAGTTAGGGGCTTGACCATGATATGAAGAAGAGGCCATTGGATATGAAGTAGTAATAAATCATGTAATATGCTAAAAAAGTCGAGATAACCTAAAGAAGTAATGAAGACACTAGCTATTCATGCAAGATATGGAGAAATTATAATTTGATCAAGTTGAGAGAATAATAATATAGTTCTTTGAAAGTACATGTCAAAGGAAGTCAAAATTGGAAGCAATATACTTTAAGATAGTATGCCACCAACATGGAAGGACAATACACCTATTATTAGAATGAGATGACAAAAAAATGTAAGCATAAAGAGACAACAATTTTAAGAAAGGAAGGAGACTTTTCAAGGTTTAGTTCCTAATGTTAGCAGTGATATTTGGATAAAGTTACCTTATGAAGGAAGGGAAAATGATGAACTTGTTGATAAGTAATAAGGATGAGATGAAAACAAAATAATGATAAATAAATACTTCACCCAAGATAATGGGTTTTAAGGAAAGTTGAATGGATGTTCACAAATGAAATATGAGATTTCGATTTGTAACAAAAAAAAAAGAGTAAGAAATCAAAAAGATGCAATAGCCTATCCTAAAAATGATGGAAGATTTTGGAATAGTCATAATATTGGTTAATGAAGTTAATGGTGGTCATTTTAAGGAGCCATAGAAGTATGTTGTAACTAGACCAAGTCAACACCCATAGCATGGTAACAAGAAGACATAATGAGGAAAAGAGGAAGCACCTGAGCATAAACAAAATAATCTCCTACTTAGTCAACTATTATTGATAGTTAAGGGAGGTTCCCCATTGAATAACATTAATATGGAAATTCTTAGATTAAAGAAGTTGATTAAAGCTTAGACCACTTCCTTGGAGCGTATACCTAGTGAGTAGCATTGAAGTGCTAGGATGAACTACAAAAATAATAATAATAATAATAATAAAGCCTATGACCGACTAATGTGATGATAGTGAAGGAATGCCTCTCTCTTAATGGGAAGCTCTCTTAAGGATATGCACTAAGTGGATTGAGCAACATGAATGATGATTAGGAATGACTTAGAGGGTCATAGTGATAACCTATATAATTTTAAGGTGACAAGATATGGAATTGTAAACTAAAAACACTCGCAACTCAGTAAGGATGACATGTGATAGACTAAGGAAAAGGTTTAAAAGTTTAAGGATCACAATTTTCTACCTTTTGGCAAAGGAAATAGATGATGTATACTAATGAGAAATCACCTAGCATGAAGTGTAAGAAGGAATGTGGCTAAAAATCATATAATGAGACCTTGAGAAGGATTATGTACAAATTGACAAAAGAAGTGAGAATCAACTAATAGAGGGGTATTGGACTGATTTGCACTTATTGTTTCATGAGGGAATTGACAATATAATGAGACTTCATATAAAACAATTTATCAAGTTTGTGCCATTAGTATTGAAAGAAGTTATTGTCAAGCACATTAGGCATACAAACTTTTTTGTGGATGATAATGGTAGTATTAATTTAGAGTGCTTTTGATTCTAAATTAAAGATGGTATTTGGCAAGTCAAAAGTTAAGGGGGAGAATTCCTGGCCCAACTTAAATAATAGTGAATCTATGATAAAAGATATCAAGTGACACTGAGATGGGAAATTAATGATATAAGTTAATCCTTTTAAAGTGAACAACAAGAGTGGTTGTGTGATGGATAAATCACCAAGGATAAACCATCCCTTGTACAAGTGGATTAAGCATGATAGAAGATTTAAACAATGATGACCTATATAATTTTAAAAATCCCAGATGGGAAGTTTTGAACCAAAATGCTCAGGAAAATGTTTAAAGGTAAATATCAAAGACAATAATTGTCTAGCATTAGTAAAGGAGATACATTTCGTGATAAGTTGAGGCTTAAAGATTAATGAGAAAACAATTAATGTGAAGAGTAAGAAGTTGGTATGTCGTAGATGAGTTATATATTTGGATTAAATGAGTCAATGTATTGGAAATGAAACAATTATTTAAGGAATAATGGTAAGACTAGTAATAACTTAACTAGTGATTAAAGCTCTAGATGGTGAAACTTGCAAGTAAAGAGATTGTATCAAAATTATAGCACATTGATAGTGTAGCTATGTCTATCCTGTAAATTGTGGACTTTCTTATTGAAAGAAGGGAGATGATTATTTAAAGCAATAGACATCCTATTGAGAACACCACATTAATCGTGTTGATGTGATAGCCTAGACCTTAAATGGATGTTGAATAATCTTAGTTCATAGTTGGTATTCATTGTTTATTTAGGCAATGAAATTGATTGTTGTTGATGAACCATGATAAGAATGCTTATAGTGTATTATTGTTCTATATCTGATAAGTATTGAGATGATTCTCATATTAATGATGTTTCATGATGTGATGGTATGTGGTAAATGGATATAATTTTGATGAGAGGTTAATGATATATATGTGGTGCTTATTTATTTATTTGTTATGATAATGATATTGTATTCTCATGATGGATATGATATGCGCAGTGATCATGATGTTATGATATGATGTATATTGACATGTGGTTCATTTATTATGTGATGTCATGATATATCTTTGATGCATATATGTTGATGTTATAACTTATGATGGTATTTCATGATGTGAAGCATGTGGAATTGCATGCAGTTTTTACTATTCATAATGTTATGATAACAATGATGTTATGTTTTCATGATGGCATGTGTTGACATGTCAATTATTTTTATGATGTTATGATTATAACTAATGCATTGGTTGTATGTTGAAATGTGGTGATTGGCCAAAAATCCACAAATGAGTCAAGAGGGCCGGTTTATTTAATGATCTTGTGGGAGCCCATACGTGCGACGAAGAATATGTAACACCATATGGGTTGGGGACAAACTCAATCAACACTACATATGCTAGTAGTTCCTTTGTCTTGTATAGCTCTTGATGGATAACTCTTAAGGGGCTATGGGGACCATCTTGAGGAGGCCAAGTGTCTGATATTGGAGGTCAAGTGCCTGATATTCTATTGGGATGTTGAAGTATAGTGGGGGTGTACGGATTTCGATCTCTGGGTTTTGCACCATAATGAGTGTGGAGGGAGTGGGACAACCTTGCGAGATGCTTGGAGTCATTGAGTACTAGGATTGGATGCTTACCTTGGGGCAGATGAGGTCTAAGCCTTGGCGTGAGCCTTGGGGCCAACCTTGGGCTATAGTATAGACGGTATAGACCGATGAGGCTTTATGACTGGTTTCGAAAGTTGGGAAAAATGACAGAGATTCCTTGGGATTTCTTGGGTGTTGTGGAAACTTTCAATGCCTACTAGTTATACTAATTCAGCAAAGAGTGTAAGGAAAACGTGAAGTAATAAATATCTAAATAAAACAATATAAAAAGTTAAATGATTCAACTTAACTTCCAGGATGAAGTTCCTTAAAGAGGGGGAGTATGTAATGTGTCGTAATAACAATGCTAATAATAAAATATAATATTAATATATAAATAAATAAATATTAAACAATAAAGAAAAGATAATAGTAGTAAATAAATAATAAAGAATAAAGAAAATATAATAATAATAAATAAATAATAAATAATGAAGAGAATAATAATAGTAAATAAATAAATAAATAGCAAATAATAAACTAGAGTTCTAAATAAATAGCTATAAAAATAGTAAAAATAAGTAAAGTTCAAAAAAATAAATAATAAATAATAAAAAAGAAAGAGTTAAATTAAGAAAAATATTGTATTGAGTAAAACTTAAAATAAATAAATAAAGTTGGCATGTTGACGCATAAAATGTGTGCATGCAGATCCCTTTCCATCTTTGGAACCATTTGGTCTATTTAATGGACGATGAGGAGAAAGTGATTCATTTATTCATTTGAAATGAAAGTATTGTGAGACAAAGGATTCCCTAGCAATAGTATGTTAATTGAGGGCTCGGGGGTGGCTAGTTGTAGAAAGATTATGTGCAATTGATCCTACAGTTGGGCGGAGAATCGTCCCCAAAAATTTTGTTGCGGTTAGTGAAATTCAAATAGTATTCAAATCCAAAATCACAAAAAATATCGTCGATATAGGTAAGTCATCTTTGCTCGTGTTTTTCAAAAATTCTATGCTAAATAGTTGAATAGTTGTGTGTTAATTATTAATCACATAAATTGATATAATTAGTTGTATGTTTTAATTTGGGGTTGTTACATGGTCATTACTCCCTTATTGCCCTAAACTTCCACATTTTCCTAATACACTATTGTTGTGTGAAAATTGCAAGATTCTCATAGTGGAGTCTCCACTTTTCTAATTGCAATCCCTAGTGCCTCTCCACTGCCAAGGTATGGAACCAATCAACGAATCATTAACATTGATCCCCTTGATGTGGAAATGGATGAGAATACTATGCACATCCTCTACTTTCATCACTTACGGGATCAACATCTCTAAATCCCATTTTGGCATCTAATCGCAAACATACAAGCATTCCCTCTATGTCACATGTCACTTCAATCTCAACATAAATAGAACTTTAGTCCAGTAGTCTTCCTCCCCCACAGTAGATGTTATGAATGTGAACCACATCTCTCATTCCCATTATGATGATTCAAGATTCACTTCCTCTTTCCTATGAAGTGGTACCTCAAGGTTTCGTCTCCCCATATTTCATTCAGATGAAGACATCATGGAGTTCCTTACCACACTAGACTATCCATGGGATGAAATGCATCATTGTTCCTACTTTTTGCCACAACAACCAAGTCTCGTTAACAATTATATTGTGGAATCGAAAGAATTCATTCATGGTTAAGTGGATTGGTTCAAAAACCACATCCCCACTCTAGATGTCCTTGAAGAGGGGAATATGGCCAAGATTTCACCAACTATTCAAGTGAATATCTCTACGAAAGTATGAATCGAGGAATATGTCTCGCTAGGGGCAAATTGTTCACCCAAAGAGATTGCCTCCTCCATAAAGTTGATTAAGGAATTCTAAGATGTCTTCACGTGGTCCTGTTATGAGACTTAGACTTGATCCATCGATTATTGACACCAAATTGACACATGGTCAGATGCCATTCCCATCTGTCATAAGCAAAGGCTTATTCACCCCACTAGAAGAGATGTCATCAAGGCTAAAATAGATAATCTCTAGAAAGCTAGGTTCATATTCCTTGTCGCTTATACCTTTCTGGTTTCTAACCCAGTGCTCGTTATGAAAAAAAGGCACTATTCATTCCTACACTAACTTTCATTATCTAAACAAAGGTTGTCCCAAAGGCAATTATCCCACATCATTCATTGAACAAATTATTGATGAATGTGTTGGCCATGAGGTTTGGTTCTTCATGGATGGATTGTTGGGCTGTCAGTATTCAATTGCAAGATAAATACAAAATTGTTTTCACTAGTGACATGCTTAAAAGTGACACATGATCATCAACATAAACCATTCTCCAATAGGATCAATGTAACGTTTGCATTCTAGGGAATAAAGTTAAATGTGCCCTCATACTTGTCCCCAAATCTTAACCTAATTGTAACGATCTCCCAAATCATAAATTTTATTGAAAAATTTGCTGCCAGAAATTTAAATTCGCTATAAACATGTATAAATTCTAATTACTCCTTTTCAAATTTGAAGCTTTGATAACATGTTTATTTCTAAATTTTAGATCTGCTTTTAATTCCCAATAATTTTTATAACCCAGAAATTAAAAAAGATACATGCATATATATATATATATATATAGATATACACATCCAATTATTGAATAAAACGCACTAGAATATTTAGCTTGGAAAACTAAATAGCAAAAACACATACCTAAAATCAATGACACTGAAAATTGTCCTCCAACTAACCTTCACTTTTATTTATTATAACAATGAGGGCTCCCTAACCAAAATTGGCCCACTGCAAAAATTACAAGCAACAACAATTTTTTTGAAATAAATCGAGCACCTAAACAACTTGTATAGCCCTAAAGAAAATTGGATTGACCCCAACACCCTCCAACCTTCTTGTTGCACCTATCAAGTCACACGCTTATGGTTGTATCACCCATGCATGTGACCTACGCACGTTATACCTTCTTTTCTCACACATATAAATTGCACTAGGGATTTGCAACACGTGCGAGGCCACAACTTGCTCCTATGCCCTCTTACACTTGCATGAGTGGTTTGGCCTTCCTATTTTTGTTGTACGACCTATGCTAGGGTTCTCCTTTACCACAAAAAAATTCCATGCTCATCTTTCTTCTCTTGGGCTTGAGTATCACACTCAAGGAGAGAAAATTGCTCTCAAATCTTTGTCAATTGTTTCTCACCTCTCCCTAGGCTTGCTTTTATAATTTCTCAATGAACTAAATCCATAACCCTAATATCCAAAGTGATGAATGACTAGAATTAAATCCAAATCCACTTGAAATCAATGGTTGAGATAAAGCAATCTATTTATTCTTTTAAGGTTGAAAATAGAACCCCAGCTCAAGGATTGAGGATGGTCGCGACCTGGTGAAAACGGGGGTTTGCAGTTCACGGACTCTTCAGATCTAGGGTTCGAAACTGGAAAAGAACAGGGTCAGAGTGGCAGAGCTATACAGAAGAGGACAGATCCTGACCTGACAAATGGTAAACGAGGGGTCCATAGGGACCCCATCTTATAAACAAATAATGATGCACAAACAGACAGCACAGGAAGGTGTGCAAATAGCTGGGTATGAAAGGTCACAGAAAGAGGACGGGACCAGCAAGGGAAGGAAAAGATATGAGGGCAAGGAGGAACACAATACTCAAAAGCTGAAAGGAAAGGAGGACGGTGGCCGAACAGAAAACAGAGGCAGGGAGAAGGCAACGCAAGCACATCCCGCCCATGAAAACAAACAAGAAAAGAAGCAGACAGAAGAAGAAGAAGGGGCTCTGAATAAAGAGAACGAGGAACAAGGAGACAAAACAGAAACATTCAATGGCAAAAAGACTCAAGGCCCATGTAAACCTAAGGCGGCAGAAACCCTAAGGGTGGTGATAACAGACCCAGAAATTCAAGCCTACCGGGATCACATGACCGAACATGCAGTGATCTGCAAGTTCATGGGACTCTGGCCAACAGAAAGGGCGTTGTGCCAATGGATAAAGCAGCAATGGAAACCCAAAGGTGATGTTAGACTGCACTTAGGAGCCAAAGGTTTTTTCACTGTTGTTTTCTCAAATCTAGAGGATAAGGATAGAATATTTGATGGCGGACCTTACTTCTTCGCTTCTGCGGGCCTATACATTAGGCCTTGGAAGCCCAATTTTGTGCCAGAAAAAGAAACCTTCAAGCAGGTGCCTGTCTGGATACGCCTCTTCTCCCTGCCAATAGACTATTGGGGATATGCAGCTCTAAAACAAATAGGTGATAAATTAGGGACCTTCATCAAAGCTTCAGAAGCCACTCTGCAGAGAAGATACACCTCCTGTGCCCGAATCTGTGTGGAAATGGATGTGTCGGGGGCATTGCATGAGGGACTGTGGCTGGAATATAGGGATGAGGACTATTTCCAAGCCATTGATTATGAGCAAATCCCATTCCGATGCAGAAAATGTCATGAGCATGGACATTTAATCAGAGAATGCCCATTAAATAAAACAGCGGAAGACCTTAAGGTAGATAAGGCAGAGAAGAACAGGGAATTCTTCACTCGACCAAGAGCGAGACAAAGAGCCAACAGGAAACGCCCGACCAAAGCAAGCACATCACAAGGTAATACTAGCAATGCTTTCGAAGTTCTGGAAACTGAGACCGAATCAGAGGACAATAATAAGGAACAAAACACCTCTGAAGCAAACAAAACTACAACAGAGCCTGAAACTAAAACAATGGAGAAAAATCCTCCAAGCATTATACTACAGAATCAAGAGGTAACAGAAGGGGTAGATGAAGACTCAGAAATGCTCATAAGTGATGAGATGGAACTTACTGACATACTAGAGCAAGAAGGAGTTAATCTACCAGACATGGTGGAAAACTGGAAAAAGAAGGGGATGGAACACATATCGGAAGAGGAAGTTAGGAGAATTAATGATATACTAATAGCACGACAAAGAGAAGAAATCGAAATGCAAAGCAAGAACCTGGGCATAGCCAAAGGAATGGGACTCCGAACAAAAGGTCTACTTCAAACCTCCACAAGCTCCAAACAAAGGAAAAAGAGAGGGCGCAGAACCAATAATGAGGCACTGCAGGAATTGGGACAAATGCTCTTAAACTCTGGTAAGATGAAAGCTCTAGAAGTTTTTTCTCTAAACTACTAAATCTTGTTTTAAAATGAAAGTCATCTCTTGGAATGCTAGAGGGCTTAATAGCCAAATAAAACAGCGACTTTTAAAGAAGAAGGTCCAAAAGGAAAAACCAGACATTATATTTGTGCAAGAAACCAAATGTGCAAGTAGTACTATTCATAATGTAAGCAAAAAATTAGGCAAACATATGGAATACCTGGAAACTGCCAGCCATGGATGGGAGGGAGGATTAATCACCCTGTGGGATCCGCAAGTAATCAAAATCCTCTCCTCTGAAGCGACCAGATCTTTCATAGCTGTAGAAGCTCAGGTGGTAGGAAATTCGGAAACCTATTTGTGTACTAATGTCTACGGGCCTCAGAAGTTAGAAGAGAAGTTTCTTTTTCTGAGAACTCTGCTGAATCTGAAGCTAAGATATCCCAGAGCGAAGGCAGTCATAGGAGGGGATTTCAATATGATAACTACCCTCATGGAAAAGAAAGGAGGGATAAGGAAACTCAACAAAGATTCTGAAGCTTTCTTAGATTTCATCAAAACAGCTAAACTAGTGGATGTCCACCCCAAGAGTGGGGCTTACACTTGGAATAACAAAAGGGGAGGTGAAAGACAAATTGCTTCTCGACTAGACAGATTTCTAATCTCCGAAAGTATTCTGTTGGAGGGAGTTATAGTAGAATCAGATATACTCCCTAGTGGAGGGTCAGACCATTGGCCCATTTCTCTGATTGCTGCTATCCAGGGCACTCCAAGAAACAAGCCGTTTAGATTTGAGAAATTTTGGCTCACCCATCCGGACTTCACTCAACTTATTGAAAAATGGTGGAATGAACCGGTGGACATCAGAGGTACCAAAATGTATAGATTACAAGGCAAACTGAGATACATCAAAAACAAGATCAAAATATGGAATAAAACAGTCTTTGGGAACATATTCAAAGAAAAAGCCAAATTAGAGGAGCAATTAGAGCAGATACACAAAGGTTGGATCACTGGAGATATTAATCCAGAAACAGTAAACAAAGAAAAAATGTTGATGCAGCAATGGCAGCTTCGTTGCCAACAAGAGGAAACCCTATGGAAACAAAAGTCCCGGATTCAGTGGCTCAAGGAAGGGGAACAAAATACAAAATTCTTCCATAGATCAGCAATGGACCACAGGGGAGCTAACAAAATCCTCAGTCTCAAAAATGAACAGGGAGCCATTCTACAGACACATCAAGAAGTTTCAACCCTTCTTACTACGCATTTCAGCAGCATAGCTCAAGAGCCAGAGGTTGACAGGACAGAAGCAATTGATGAACTCATCAAATCCATCCCCAAGACAATCACTAATGAGCAAAACCTGGCACTAACTCGAGAAATTTCTTTGGAAGAGGTGGAAGAAGCGGTGAAGGATATGCCAAATGATAAAGCTCCTGGGCCTGATGGTTTTACCATCAACTTCTACAAGGCTTGCTGGGACATTGTTAAAACAGAGGTCTGGGAAGTTGTGGAAGACTCTCGGCGTTCTGCCTCAATCCTCAAGTCCCTCAATTCTACTTTCCTTGCCCTGATTCCAAAAGAAGAGGAAGCCAACACCCCGGCAAAATTTCGGCCTATAGCTTTGTGCAATGTTATATATAAAATTATCTCTAAAGTCATAGCTAACAGAATGAAACCAATTCTTCCGGGCCTCATCTCTGAAGAGCAATCGGGATATGTTGAGGGGAGACAAATTCTGGACAATATTTTACTAGCTCAAGAAATGATTCATACTCTTCACTCCAGAAAGATTGCAGGTATGATGATGCAACTTGACTTATCAAAGGCTTATGACAAAGTCAACTGGAATTACCTGGAAGCAATTTTAAAAGCTTTCGGTTTTGCCAATCAATGGATAGTGTGGATTTTAGCTCTGATCAAATCTACTAAATTTTCTATTCTGGTAAACGGTGCCCCTTCCGATCAATTCTCCCCCTCACGAGGGCTCAGGCAAGGAGACCCATTATCACCTTTCCTTTTTGTAATCCTGATGGAAGGTTTAAGTAGACTCATTCGCAGCGCTAAAGAGGAAGGAAGTATCAAAGGATTGCAGCCCCTGCCTTCCATTCCAGCGACCACTCACCAACAATTTGTTGATGATACGATGTTACATGGTACTCCCACAGTCAAAGAAGCCTTGGGCTACAAAAGGATCCTCAATCTTTTCAGCAAAGCTTCAGGTATGGAAGTTAATCTATCTAAATCCACCATCTTCTTTTTCAATACTCATTTAGCAGTGCAAAAAAATCTCTCTACCATCCTAGGCTTCCGGAGAAGCAGCCTGCCCTCTAGGTACCTAGGAGCTCCTCTAACTGATAAACCCTGGCAAAAAATTCATTGGGAGAAGATCCTAGCAAGCCTGGAGAAAAGATGCCATCATTGGACCCATAGGGCCCTCAATTTTGCTGGTAGGCTAGTCTTAACCAAAGCAGTCCTGCAAGCTATTCCTCAATATATGCTCTCCATAATTCCTGCTCCCAAAGGAGTCCTTCAGCAAATGAGGATAATTCAGAGAACTTTCTTATGGTCAGGAAATTCAGAGAAGAAAAAGTGGGCACTAGTGGCATGGAATAAAATGTGTAAGCCCAAACAACTGGGAGGGTTAAACTTGCTAGACCCCTCCACCATCAATAGGGCCTGTGGTGCTAAGTTGTGGTGGAAATGGCTGAAGGAACCCAAACTTCCTTGGGCTAGACATTGGAAGGAAAAATACGCTCCAATGCATAGTATACAGCACCTGATCAGAATGCAAGAGAACCCAGAAGGCTCACCGATCTGGAACCTAGCAAGAAAAAACCGACACATTATACAGGAGAATAGCTTCTGGGAAATTCGCAATGGAGAAACTGCCCTTTTTTGGGAGGATGCCTGGCAACAACTCCCCAAGTTGGAAAGGCCTGAGTTTGCAGGTCTTCAAAGAAATTACCAGGAGCTTGGGAGAATGACGGTGAATCACTATTGGACTCCTAATAATAGGGACCAGGAGTGGAGAACTTGGGCAGTCAATGAAACAGAGCACATGACCGAAGCAAACAATGACATTAGGAACTTGCAAACACTGTTAAACAAAAGAAGAATTAGAATGGCGGAAGACAATGACCAACTAAGATGGGGAAAGCAAGGAGGGGGCAATTTCACGCTCAAAGAAGCCAGAAACTTCATCGAAGATTCGGAGCAAGAAGAAAAAGTTAAATGGAGCAACAAGGTCTGGGATTCTCAGTTCTGGCCGAAAATTAAAACCTTCCTTTGGCTCCTAATGCACAGGAAAACTCTCACTTGGGAGAATCTCCGAAAGAAAGGGTTCTGTGGCCCATCTAGATGCCCCATGTGTGAAAAGAAGAAGAAACAATGAATCATCTCTTCAACACATGTGAGTTGGCAAACCTCCTGTGGAATTGGGCGGAAACCACTTTGCAGCAAACAGACAGAATAAGAGATTCCATTCAAGAAACCATCGAAAATTGGCGAGGCAATTTCTCCAGCAATCAATTGGTTAACATCATTTGGAAAACCATGCCAGGATTCATTACATGGTCAATCTGGAAGGAAAGGAATAGGAGAGTATTCTTAAACGAAACCAGAAATATAAATCACTCTATAGAAATTATTATACAAAATATCAGGCAATTGGTTCTTGTCAAAGGAAGACCAGAACAAGATACTAAAGCATCAACTGGGGACTTACAAATCTTGAAAGCTTTCAACCTGGATAAAGGAACCTTCGCGGCTACTGTGAATCACCAACGGGAGATAAATACCACTTTAAGTATCTGGAAACGGCCACCTTCAGGCTTCCTTAAACTAAATTTCGATGGTGCTTCTCGGGGTAATCCAGGTCTGGCCGGCATCAGAGGCATTCTCAGGAACAGCGAAGGAGAAATTCAGTACATCTATAGCAGAGCCTTAGGGGAAGGAACCAATAATGAGATGGAGTTCGCAGCGCTGGAACAGGGTCTGAGAATTCTTGGGAAATTACAGGCGGGCGCAGCAGTGGTAGAAGGGGACTCCCAGCTCGCAATCACAGCAGCGAGAAGGATGTATGCGGGAGCCAAAGCAAGCAAAGTTACACAGCATTGGAGACTGGCCAAGGTGACAGAGAGTATTGCCGAACATCTTGGGCGTTTGAATGGTTTAATCTTTCAAGCTGTTCGCCGCAAAGCTAATACCGTTGCGGATCATCTGGCAAATTATGGTATAGAGAACCCCACTATCATCATGGACAGCTGTTGGCAGGACGTCACCTGCCCGGAAGTAAGAAACAAGTGTACCCTGCTCTCGAGGCAGGATATGGTAAATGAAAGATAAGGCCAAAGGGACGGCGCTCTATGCAGGTATTGGGATATGATTATTATCAATCGTACTACTGGGAGAATTAAGGGTCGGCAGAAGAATGAAGGACAGGCAGGAAATGGGCATTCAATGCACAAGCAGGCAGGAGTCACTCCCATCAGCTCCATGAACGAAAAGTATGAGTTCCGTCGGCGCCCATATAAAAGTATGGACACTTGGCACGCATCGGAGAGGTTCAAGAGGGGAAAACTTAAGAGCAAAAATCCGAGACATCATCGAAAGTGTGAACCACGAAGCAAGGATAATTATGAAGGGATTTGCGGTCAGCAGGTGACAAGATGGAACGCAGCAAGTGACTCACCCGCTCTCTCCTCTATATCTTCAGTCCCCAATAACGGCAGCACCACTGTGTATTCGGTTAGTCTGCAGAAACTCTTTTCCTCGGCCCTTAGAATACGGTGTTGTTCGGTGCTTGATTTCAAGACAATGGCGGCGAGGGCAGCAGAAATGCTTCTGCCAACCGAGATCTCAAGCAAGCTCGGGAAACTTATGAAACAAGGACCTCTCAGAGGGAAAAACGTAAGATTGAGGAGCTGGAGGCTATAGTGGCTGAGGAAGAGGAGAACTTGGAGGAGCATGAATTGGAGAAGGATATGGAGTGGGTCCAGGACCCTGGAACATCTACAACTCGGGCCACCCAATATGTCCGCACGCAAGCAGAAATGTGGAGGATGAAGACGATGCTGGCAAAAGCCATAAGCATGCAAGGTGATTATATCAGCCAGGCACGACAGGCTCAACATGCTATTTCTGTAACTTCTGCGGAGCATGCGGCGATCTTGGAAGCCTTGGACTTTAAAATTAGCGGTCTGGAGCAGCAATTCGATAGCATTTCCAAAAAGCTAACAGTCTTGATCAGTCTTCTGCGTCACTCCATTTGTCAGGAAGCTATGAGTGTTGGGGAAAGGGCGGAGGAGAAAACGGGCAACAGTCAGGGCACACTCTCATCGCTACCTCAGGCGGGCAGAGCCAAGGCTCCGACTGGTCAGGAATCCTCCAAGAATTATGTGGTTCTCGAGATGTAATGGGTCTTTGCTGCAAGCACTGGATGAGTTCCTGGGGCATGGGTCTGTATATTCGATCATTGACCTTGGAACTTATCCGTTTTGTCAGTTTTTTTGGTTTTTTTTCTCTAGCTGTCCAAGGCTCTATGTGGGTCTCAGTTTGTTCACTGTTTGTTTTTTTGTCAACCCCTGACTTTCTCTGCCGCCCTGCGTGGTGTGCCCTGGGGTTCTGTAGGAGATCATTTTGGTCATGACGGGGTGTATTCGGACTAGGAAAGCAGTCTTCTGTCTGCACGAGCAGACCTTTTGTAAATATGTATTATTGTCTTAATATAAAATGCTGATTTACACAAAAAAATGGTTGAGATAAAGCAAATTCATTAATGTAATTAAAATAACATTCCTTAGTTTTCCTAACTCAATAACCAACACTAATTAATTAACTTAATGTGTTTTTCCTAAGTTAAAAAAAACAAACAAAAACAAAACAAAACAAAAAACCAAAAAAAACAAAAAATTAAGCAAGTTTCAACTTTGGATCATTCTTGCATTCTTGAAACCTAGCCAATGTAGAAATACTTGTCCATAACTACAAATATCAACAATAACATGAAGTTTAGATAATTTGCACTCACAGACAACACTTTCTTATAATAAAACACTTAAAATCTTATATTTGGACTCCAAAGGATTTTTTTAGAACAATATAACGATTTTCATTTTCCCCTTCATAATTTGTGAAACCATGCATATTGTGTTGAATACTTTTCTTACTTGGTTTTTGCAATGATTCCATGCATTTATATGGTTCTCATATTTGTAAAATTTACGGTAACTTAAATTAAGTTATAAATTTTATTTAGTTAATTTATTTCTTTTTGGATCTTTCTAGCAAGGCTGAAGCACTTTAGCTTACAAGAATCTAAAGTGAATAACTTTCTAGAAACATGTATTATTACATATAAAACAAAAATAATAAAAACTTTCAAAGATATCAAAAAAAATAAAAGTGGAAAAGGTAAAGGTCTTATCCAAATATTCCCTAACATATACTATTTGTAGCTCAAATTTGACATGCAGTGTATTGAATATGATCAATGAAATGTATTGAATATGATAATGTCATGGTGATAAAGAAATATAGCAAACCAAGTGACCAAGAGGATTATTGTCTAATAAACGAAGAAATAAATGTCTACTTTTGCTCTTAGGTTCTCACTATATAACATAATAAAATACATAAGCAGTATAGGACAACTTATTTTTCCTCATAAGTTATATAGGTTGACGTCATCATGAACTTGTCTAAATTGAAAGGTTGTATAAATTTCCCTTCAGAACTTTAATTTTGATCATCAAATGCGATAGCTACTTTTTATCCTTGCATGATACAATCTTAAAGCAGAGACATATCTTGGAACTCATCTTCTTACAACATATCAGATTTCAATCAATATATTATAATACATATTGGGTAGGATTTGCCAAAAAAATAAATGTTTCTTAAAATAAATGTTTTCATGTATCACTAAATCACATAAAAGAAGAGCATTTATTTTTTTATTTCTTCCTTGTCATGTAACACATAATAGTACAATTTCTATTTAATACTTTCAACTTTGTTTCAAAACCACATTATTTTGTGAAAGCATCTGACATGGAAACATTGTCAAAAATATCAACTAAATTCACGCACAACTTTTAAGTGACCTTGCCTTGTGACTTGCAATATATAGATTTTGATAAATAGTCATTTGTCAAGTTATTTGTCATAAAATTATCATATTTCTAAAACACAATGTTTAAAAGTACAATCAATAAAATTGAGTTGTGATTAAAAACAAGCAAATAAAAGTTTTCATGTATCATTGAATCACATAAAAGAAAAGCATTTATTTTTGTATTTCTTTCACAAGCAAATAAATGTTTTCATTATCACTGAATCACATAAAAGAATTGTTTTTATTTTTGCATTTATTTCACAAGCAAATAAATGTTTTCATTATCACTGAATCACATAAAAGAATAGTTTTTTTCCTTCCATATTTCATGTAACACATAATAGTACAATTTCTATTTAATCCTTTCAACTTTGTTTCAAAACCACACTATGTTGTGAAAACATCTGACATGGAAATATTTTGTCAAAAACGTTAACTAGAATTCACATAAAACTTTGAAATGACCTTGCCTTGTGACTTGCAATATAAAAATTTTGATAGATAATCCTTTGTCATGTTATTTGTCATACAATTATCATATTTCTAAAACACAATGTTTAAAAGTACAATCAAGAAAATTGAATTGTGATTAGAAACAAGCATGTAATGAACAGAATGAGCAACACGAATCATGTTTAACTTGATTATGTTTCAATCCCTTGCAAAATAAGCATTCTATCAACAGTAATCAATTCACTCGTATTTGATTATTAATCTAAAATGGGTTCCATAATAACATTATGGATATCATAATGCAGTCTCAAGTATCCATGTTTTGAGCAAGCATTTGCTGCTCACACCATTTGAGTGCAGTTGCTTGGGAACTCCAACTAGCATTGAGGCTTTATAAAAGAAACAATCATATGAATATTAAATAATGGGATTATTAATCTAAAATGGGTTCCATAATAACAATATGGATATCATAATGCAGTCTCAAGTATCCATGTTTTGAGCAAGCATTTGCTGCTCACACCATTTGAGTGCAGTTGCTTGGGAACTCCAACTGGCATTGAGGCTTTATAAAAGAAACAATCATATGAATATTACATAATGGGGCCCGAAGGGGTATTTTTTTATTTAACGGCATCTGATAGTACCTACGACCAAGCCTTCAAGATTAGTTATATCTTGTTTGTTTATTGTAGAAGGTTATATGCATTTTGACTGGTTATGACTGGTTACAATATATTGAATAAACTCTTACGAGGATTTAATGATATGATGATATAGCCCCCCCAAAGCATTTAATATTTAACAGCTTTAACAGAATAATCAAGAAGTCCAAACAATCACTATTCAAATAGGATATTAAAATTTGACAAAAGCACAGCCAGCTTTCACGTCTCCGTCTTTATCAAAACTGTATAGCTGCATAGACTTTTATATGCAACACTACAAAGTTTCCATTGGAATAAGAGAAAAAGTGGTATACGTTACACATTCCTATAGGGCAAGAATAATGTGTCTCCAAAATTGAGCGTGCATTGCTTAGGCAATAATTCCCTAAGCTTGCAACTGGAAGGCATCATCCCTGTTGGAGAAGGATCAAGGAATAGGACCTACTTGTACTAAAACTAAGCTAGCAAAATTGAACTTCGTGTGTACTGTGTACCTAAAGTGCCAGTGTTGTGCGAGTTAAGCTAAGATGATATGAAACACCAATAGAAAAGAAATAAAAGAGTAATTCCACCTCACGTTTTCCCACAATTAGTTGTAAGATGTTAAGCTGTTTAAACGCTGGAAAGTAGTATTTATATCCTTGAGATCCAATGCTGCTAGAAGCCCCGGCCATGCTTCTTTTATGTCTCCTGGTACCTCAAAATTTAACAGCTTCCTTTGCTTGCAATAATGATTTTCGAGTGCTTTGCTCTGGCAAACCAAAATAAGAGCAAAGTTAGATGTAGACATGAGAAATGATTTAGAAGATAAAGGTGTCAGCCAACAAGCTGCTGTTCGGTTACTAACAAGCTTATAATAAAAAAACTTCTAACAAAAAGATGGTTATCAATAATACCTGCTCTGAGTAGACACGAAGCTTTTCTTTTAGAATCTCTTTAGTGTCACTCGTACTAGTAACAAGCTTTCCTAGACAAGCGTATGGTGGCAAAACAGGTGGCATGTGAATTCTGGACCCTCCATTACCTTTCACGTCAATGCTTGCAACATTAAAATTCTTACCACATTCAGTACAGACTCTCCTTCCTAAGCACCTCTTGATTAGAATATCCTCTCTACATTTCAAGTTAATAGCAAGGTCAATATCTGCAACAAGATCCAAGATTTCCTGCAAAAACAAAGAGATTAAAATAACTACTATGTTCCCCCTGTAAAAGAGATCATGTAACATAATATTTAAAAGGCAAGCGATGCTGGACAGAAAATTTAACATTGATAAGCAATTGTGAATGCACTAAATTTCCAAAAGCTCTAATCAGATGCTACATCTTTGAATAGACTTGTGTGTAATATTTAGATGCAATGAGTTCCCCTCCGGATATTAACCTGGGTATTGACCAGAATGTACATTTGTCACTTCCTCGACCCGTGGTCCCTATAAAATCTTCCCATAATAACAAGTGTCAAGTACCTTTTGGCACACAAACGTACTCTTAGTCCCAGAAAATCTTCCCATCATAATAAGCACCCTTTGGCACATGGGACAACATGGCATACTTCGATATCCCAATCCATCTTAGCTTTTACAGAGCAGAAATGCTCATGCCATCCAGAAGTAAATATTGTCCATCATGGCATACCACTAGCTAGCGCATGGTTGTTCACTTTAACAGACACAAAAGGGACAACCTTAACAAGAAGCAATGAACCAGCCTAGATCCATCTTAACTCCGGATCTACCGAGCACTAAGAGGGGTCAAATCTCTTTGCACTTTAAAAGAGATGCAAAAGAGGTTTGCATCTCAGGGGATTTGATCCCTCTCGTGCTTGGTAGATCCAAAGTTAAGATAGATCTAGGCTGGTTTAATTTCCCCCTTTAAATGGGAGATATTCCACATGAATACCATGGGTCAATACTATGAAGTTAAATTTAGTTTAATGTTTTTTTATTATTTTTATTTTATTTTGACCGAGTAAAAATGTTTTCACATTATTAATTTTATTTTGTATTTTTATTTTTATTTTATGTATTTTTTTTTTTTAACACTAGGACAATCGGTAACTGGTGAGAGTTATCCTGGGCAGGCCCAGGATCAAATCCAACTGGCTGCCACTATAAACCTAGGCTAGGTGCAGCAACCTGCAAGCCACACATAGCAAGAACTTATGCCTCAACAAGAGCCGAGACGTCCACTCTGGGGTCGCCTACTCTTCTAGCCAAGACACAACAGGCCATGTACTCAACGAGATTTGAACCTCCGTCTCGTGGGTTTCACCCAACGAAACTTACCGTTAAACCCCATATCACTGTACAGAGTTATTGAAAATTTTATGTTTGGAGAAGACTGTTTTTGGTTTATGTATAAACAAATTTCAGTAATGCAAATGACTGTGTTTTCTTCTCAGGATTCACAATGGATCTTCTTGTTCAAATGTGTGATGGTATTCTTTCTTTAAGGTTCTTTTACAGTTTTGTTAATGCATAATCACTCAGAACTCATGAATCATGCTCTGACTTCCTGTATGCCTTGGCAAACTGTGGTTTCAAAGTTATGTTTGAACATATAGATGTAAAGTGCCCTGATTTCTATGAAAAGATAGTGTTTTGTTTGCTGAGATATGAGAGACTCCATAAGCCCAATGGGAATCAATTCAATGTTGTCCAGCCAGCTTATTTTTCATGTGTCTTATAAGAGTTAGCCATCTTTTCTTGTCATTAGTCAATATTCATAATCTGTGAGAGAGCCCTCTCAGACTAAGGAGGCTAAGCCTTAGTCCAAAGCTTATGTATTTTGACCAAGTCAAAATGTTTACAGGGTAGGACATTACAACATCTCTTCCACACTGGACTGGAAAGCGCCTCTCGGCGCAATCAAGATGGAAACCAGCTTCTTCGATAGGACTAGGTAGGCCATTGCTAATAGTTTTTTAGGTTGAATAGAAGCATGCAACTATTTTGTGTGCCAAAAGGTGCTTATTCTGATGGAAAGTTTTTTATCAGAGTAACACAAGTATTTCATTCTGTCAATCCATCTTTAGGTCTTATAGAGCAGAAATGCCCCTTCTGAACAGAAGCAAATATTATCCATAATGGCATATCGCTAGCTAGCACATGGTTCTTCACCTTAAAGAAACAAAAGGGAAGCAGTAAGTTAAGTTAAGAACAAGCTTCTTCCATATGGCTAATGGCGTGTCACAATTACTGTGCAAAAGACACACAAGTAGAAGCATATAACTAACACCCACCCCCCAACCACCACCACCTGTGTGCCATGCCACAAAAATAAATAATAATATCTCAATTGGTTCAATATTGAACGAGTTCAGACAAAGCACTAGACAGGACATCATAATGAGAGAAAACAAGTAACCACCGTACAATACCAGGCAATGAAAGACCAGTTGTGGGTGATCTTGGTCAAATGATTCCTTCCAACAGGCTTCAATTCATCTTATAGCTATAAACGAAGGAGTTGCCATCGTGTACTTTATATCATTTTCTAACTGTACCTCAACTACTACAGTTACAATTCATTACAAAAGTTCGTAAATTGCATTGCATTAGAAATGACACAGATGCCCTTTACACTGCCTTCGATTACTATAATTGCTTGATTGGTTTTAATCATCAAGACATGAAACTTTATAGTTCCAATAAAACAAGGTAATAACATGCAATGATTCAGCTTCCACTACACACTGAAAAAGCAACTCTCGGGATAAAATAATGACCCTAATATGATAATTCATTCCAACTAATACAATCCATATTTGCGTGTGCCTACTGTAGTCCAGCTAGTGAATGGTTGCTCTGACCATGTTGACGATAGTTGAAATCTTACACTGGATAGGTTGAGCATATATGGGCTCGCACTGACAATTGATAGACGGGAACAGAGTGGTCAGTGACAAAAACTTGATTGGGCTAAAATCTTGTTATGCTGAAAAAAAAATATATCTAAAAAATTTAGAGAATGTAGATTCTGACTTTTGTTGAAGCTGAGACCCATCACAACTATGTGTACATTGAATAATACTCATCCTTTAATAACAAAGTACTTAAACGATGCTGACCGATTACTGTCAATCTATGAACTTGTCCAATTTTTCACAACGAAGCCAGTCCAGTCTTTCAACAAGCAGACAGATTTGACAAGAATCTACAATCTAAATTAAGCTGATTGGTACTAAAGAATACAGAAGCTTACTGCTTGAAGTCTCGTTCGTGGAAAGCCATCAAGAACAAATCCTCTTTCTCCAAGGGTGACTCCAAGCTCCAATCGTTTGGATAACAAGTCGAAGATTATGTCGTCTGGAAGGAGCTTCCCTTGACTAACAGCGGTTGACAGCTACAAGAAATGTTGAAATCAATCAGCAATGCATATATTGAAAGAGCACCAGTCATCACTTACTGTAGCAGAACAATATTATTTTCACCTGATTTCTCAAAATAGGACTCTCTTTAATGACAAAAGCAAGAACGATCAAAAGAAAAGGAGCAATGATATAAATGCAAATGCCATAATGCACCATACATAGTGCATTATTATCAAATGCCATAATCACATGATTATTTATAGTGCTCAAACTAACTGTGTATCTAAAGCCTATTTAACCAACTAACAACTCTCCAAGTTACAATTGGAAAAGTACTCTTGCATCATCCTGAGTCTTGAGACAATTGGTTCCTGCTTATCTTTGGATGATGATGCTCTACACAAGCGTTAAGAGGCACCCAGTTTGAAAACAAATTTCAAATTGTTCAAAACAGTCAGAGGAAGACTCCCACATAGAAACCCTCCAGACTTTAAAGGCATGTGAGCCTGAAGAGAACTATTATCTTATAATTGCACACTATGCTTGCTGCATGTAACCATAGCCCCATAAGATGGTAGAACAATGAAATATCTCCCATGATTGTTTTGTAACAGAGTAACATACCAGAGCCACCAGAGACATGTTCAGTCATTATTATATCATGCCCTTTCAAAACAAAATTAGGAATACACCATAGACTAAAGTTCTTCGAACTAATCAGAAGATGTTATGTACTGTGATGTGTTTCAGAGACCTACAGCCTTTAGTACTAAATCAGATGTCATTCTATCTTGAGATTTTTGAGGCACACTCGCCATGTGAACTAAATAATCATATGACTTATGTGGCTCTTCACAGAAAATAATAAGCCCAATCCTTGTAATCATCAATATATAAAATTGATGCATCATTTAAGGGTTCTCTTATTTGGAAAATGCCAAAATTACACCCTAGTTAAATCTGTTTTCATTAGATTCATTGAAGGGTTCTCTTATTTGGAAAATGCCAAAATTACACCCTAGTTAAATCTGTTTTCATTAGATTATAAGCATGAGCTAGTTTGGATGCAAAAATACACTGGCTGTTTAAACAATTGGGCAACCTTTATGGACATAAGTTTTTTATTTCCTTGTTTGATGCATAGAAACAAATTTCAAACATTCTGGACTTCTAACACATGAAAATATACTTAATTTCATTCATCTTCAATGTAGTCTTGATTCCCCTCAAAAAAGAAACACAGTAGAGCGGCACAACAACAACAAAGATAACCCAATATTATATGGCATGAAAGATTAACAAAGCAGGTATTTTTTGTGGCCTTTATTGAAAAAAAGTAAGCCAAATCCTTGTACCCATGATTATCTGAAACCACAGCATTAATAAAAGATTTGGAAAAGATCAAAATCGCCGCATAGTTAACTCTGCTTTCATTAGATTATAACCCAGAGCTAGTTTGGATGCAAAAACACACTGGCAGCTTAAACAACTAGACAACCTGCATGAACATAAGTTTTTTATTTCATTGTTTGAGGGAGAGAAGCAAATTGCCAACAATTCTGGACTTCTAAAACACAAAAATATATTTCATTTCACTCATGTTCAAAGTAATCAAGGTTGTCTTTATAAAGCATAGCAGAGGGGGGCAGCAACAACAAAGAAAGTCCATATTATAGATATGAAACATTTTTCAAAGCACGAATTTTGTAGTACCATCGCAAAGAATAATTGCTGAATCTTAGTAAAAAAAATGCCAGCAGAAAGTTGTTTTTCCAAACAGAGTGTTTTAAAAGGGACATTTTTTGTGACTCACCAATTTTGACTATAGAGTCTGGATCCATAAACCATGATAGTCATCTGAATCAGTGTGCGCCAGCATGGCAAGCATTTTTAGGCTTTACTGAATAGATTCACACTGTCTCCTCATCTAAAACAGTTCAATATATTGCTGAGTTGCATTGCTCTTATTTTTTCAGTGTAAGCCTTAAGGAGTTTGGCAGGTTAGGATTTACTTTAATTTTTTTTCATTTTTCAGCCATAGTCAGCCATAGCTCTTTTGGCCAAAATTCTGTCATTATTTGATCTTCTTTTAGTTTATATTTTTTGGTTCCAATATTTTTCATTTCTTCTAAACATGGCTACTACGCCTGAAGGCTAAAACATATCCTTCAGAAATTTTTCTTGGGAAATTTTTCTATATTTTTCCAAATGTGTAAATCAAAGCCAAAGGGGCATTGGTTCATTTGCGAGGCCAACAGAGTGTTGAGCCATCCAATAGGGTTCTATTCCTGTTCTGGTCTGCTACAACTATATGGCCATATGCAACTAATGGGTGATTTTGGCAGGTTAGGTAACCCTCAGACCTGGCATCTGAGATGAGAAAATAAACCATATGTAATGAAGGCCCTCAGGGCATGTTTTTTGAAGTGATGCAAGAGCTTCATTAATTAATATTTTAAACCCTGAGCAAGCTTTAATTTTTTTCATGCTGTTAAAGTGTGTTGACACATTAATTGAGCAAGGAGCCTCTATTGCCTAGGTTGTAATATGAATCATACCACGACCCGTGTGATCTTCAACTCATGACAACTGGCTTGCAAAGTTCTGAATAACACTCAGAAGACCAAGCTCAGCACATTTATAACAGTGGCTAAACAGATCTTCTCAGGCTATGGAAATCTCAAAGCTAGCTGCTAGAGACTAGACTAGCAGAAAAAATGACTAACATGGTCAGTAGAAAATTCGAAAAAGATCAGCAAGTAAATTTTATAAATAAATAAAGCTTAAATATTTTAAGAGCTTTGAAAATCAACTAACAGAGCTGATGATAGGCAAGACCATAGAGAAGGAGAGTATTATCAAATGCTTAAAACCATAATTGAACCAGCCTAGATCCATCTTAACTCCGGATCTATCAAGCGCTGAGAGGGATAAAATCTCTCATGGTGCAAACCTCTTTTTTGAGTGCAAAACTTGAGGAAAGGTTTGCACTTCAAGAGATTTGATCCCTTTCAGCGCTTATAGATCCAGAGTTAAGATGGATCTAGGCTGGTTTGATACATATGAGCTCGGTAGTTAAGACAGTCTACTTGAAGCTCTGTTGTTAGACTGTAAAACGTAATATGCTTCTCTACTATACCATAAAACCCAATAAGAATATATACCTTTGTCTTTGCAGGAGTCTAGGATATTTTTTTTTTTAACTGAAACGGTTATGAATTTTATTTACGTGGAAAAGATAAGAGGGGACTTTGCCATGGCAGCCCCGATTACAAAGTGAGCAGCCTTCTGCTTCAGATTTTGGATTACATCGATTTCATGGTGTTTGGAAGGAGATGTTGCCATTTACAATCAGCTGCCCTTTCGGGAGAGAGCATCCTTTATTCGCCATTTGATCAGCTTCACCGTTCAAGATTCTGAGGATATGGTAGAACTTATAGGTGTTGAATTCTTGCAACACTCTTTTCAATCTGCCCACGATTTTGTTTAAAGCAGCATTGTTAAAAAGATCTTCCGTATTTAATTTCTTTATTAGGATCTCGGAATCTCCAAAAACTTGCAGCTCATTTACACCCTGATCTCTTGCTATCTGGCAGGCTTTGAGAAGGCCATAAATTTCAGCTTGGTTGTTGGATTTCTGGCCTAAACTCCAGCAAAAACAGTCTTTTAGTGTCCCATCTGTGGAATAGATGATCCCTCCTGCACCAGCAGTTCCGGGATTTCCTTTGGAGGCCCCGTCAAAGAAGATTGTGGTTAGCTTTTTGGATCTCCACCAGTTTGAGAAGGTGTCCTCGGAATCTCTTCTGCGCCATTCCGGATTTGCTGTTTGGGGAGTGAGAGGGGATTTTCGAGGAGAAGGCTCCAGGGGGCATAGCCATCTCCTTTCTTCAGGGAGGAGAAGAGGATCCTCTTTGTGAAACTGCTGTTGGGCTGCTTCCAAAAGGAAGGCTTTGGCTTTAGCTGCAACCTGGAGAGGGGAGAGTTGATGTCCATTGAAGATCTGATCATTGCGGGCCAACCAAATCTGCCAACAGACAAATTTTGGAATGGCTGTCCAGACTTTGTTCCAGAAGGATTTAATGGGAATGCTTTGCAGGTATTGCTTGTTCCAATAGGCAAAAAGGTCAGGTGCAGCACACTGGGCTAAGGGAGGAATCTGTAGTGCCAATAGGATGAGGCCCCACGTTTACTTAGCATAATGGCAGTCCAAGAATAAATGTTGGGCTGTTTCTTTGTTGCTTCCACATAGCACGAACCTGAGGAGTCTAGGAAATTAACTATCCCTAGTTTAATTTTATTTTTAATGTTATCATTTGATCTCCTAAATAAAACTCAATAATAATTGTATCTAAACTAAGTTGTTATGAACATCTGAGAGACATATTCTAGTGAATTTTCATGAGGTTAAAACCAATGGCCGACACAATCTAAACTGAGCAACTCCAATAAATTTTAATGCGGAAAAACATAATATAAACAAAATGTAGGACTGCATGCACCAGATTTTATTTTTTTCGTGCTCGCATTTCTCTTCAAACTCAAGAGTAAAATTTTGAACATATAAAATAAATGCATAACATACAAAACAACTTGGAAAAATCTAACCTTTGAAGACTACGTAACAAAGTAAGCAAGGTTGTTTTTTCCAAGGTTTACCTGGAAGACATGCATCTACAGAGGTATAAAGTCTTTGTGTAGTGTGCCTTTATTGAGCGATTTTCTTTGCCAAATTGGATATGAAAATTGCTCAGGGTTATGACATTTGTGGTGGAAATTAGGATTTACTTTGATCTAGCCAAGAGCTTTTATTGCAATGAATGGCTACATTAGAGAATGATACCATGGGAAAAAACATGGGTAGTGAAAACCTAGAGACCAAAAACCTCCATCCCTAAATTTACTATTTTATCTCACTTTTATTTTAATTATCAATTATTAATTTTTTTATTTTTTTAATGTAATTTAACCAGTAGCGAAAAATACCATGAGCAAAATCATGGGTTGCGAAAACCTGGAGCCCAAAAATCTCCATCCATAAATTTTCTATTTTATCTCAATCTTATTTTAATTATTAATTATTAATTTTATTTTTTTATGTAATTTGATCATTAGAGAAGAATATCATGGGCAAAAACATGAGTTGTGAAAACCTAGAGCACAAAAATTTCCCTTAAATTGGCTCTTTTATCTCAATTTTTTTAATGTAATTTGACCAAGTCAAAATGTTTACATAACATAACATATGTATATTTATGACACTGACATTTAAAAAATATTTACATATTTAACTCCTACACATCTCCCCCATACTGGGTTGTAGAGCGCCTCTCGGCCCAATCAATTATTAATTTTTTTCTTAGTTTTTTTTAATGTAATTTGACCATTAGAGAAGAATACCAAGAGCAAAATCACGGATTGTGAAAACCTAGAGCCCAAAAACCTCCATCCATAAATTCACTATTTTATCTCAATCTTATTTTAATTAATAATTATAATTTTTTTAATCAATTAATTAATTAATTAATTATATATATATATATATATATATATATATATATATAGATATATTAATTATGTAATTAGATCATTAGAGGAGATTCATGGGAAAAACCATGGGTTGTGAAAACCTAGAGCCCAAAAAACTCCAGTAAATTTACTATTTTATCTCAATTTTATTTTAATTATTATTTTTAATTTTTTAATTTTTTAGTTTTTATTTTTATTTTTTTTTTATGGAATTTGACCAAGTCAAAATGTTTACATAACATAACATATGTATATTTATGAGCCTGATATTTAAAAAATATTCACATATTTAACTAGTACACATCTAACATCTACACATCTCCCCCATATTGGGTTGTGGTGCGCCTCTCGGAGCAATAAGACAAAAAAGATCAAAATTGCTAGGTAGAAGGGACCATATCTCTCAAAGAATGTTTAATAAGTGACCTGAAGGGATCATGGGGATGCTAAGGAAGGGGAGCAAGGAGATGAGGAGCCTTGTAGGTATGCCAACTCAACAAACAAGGCAGGTAGAACAGAATTACTAAGATGACATTAAGGTTGACACAACTAACAGAAATATCAATGATTACCTCAAGGCAAGGTTGTAGTGCTTGCAGGAGGTATCGATTGCCATCAGCTTTTATGACAGAAAATAGTGGCAGGAAAGACTGAATAAAGAGGGGATGGAAAGTGGTAAAAGGCAGTCTATCAAGTGTATACCTGGAGTATGGATGACACAGTGATAAGAAAAGAATGAAGAGAATCTTAATAACCTACAACAGGCAAGGCAAGAAGATGTTTCAATCAGATGTGAAGTTGGTTTATACCAAATCTCTGCAGTTAAAACCATTATACTCCATCGTTGAGAGTGGGGAAGGCAAATGGTCTTGGATCTGTACAGAGAACTTGGTGAGGTAACACGACACTCACCACCAGGGAAACTGATGGAAAGACTTATGGACAGAGGTCATGGCATCAGTAGGAGGTAGGGAGAATAAAGGAGACTAGGAAGAGCTTAAGGAAGAGCCATGTTTGGAGGTAAAGGCTTGGGAGGCCCCACTACCTTCTCGTCAACAAGACCAAAACATACCAGAAGCAAGAGGAATGTCTTTAAGGAAGACGTGGACTTAAAATTGCAGTAAAGGTATAGTAGAGAGAATAGTGAAGGAGAATACTGAAGGAAACTGGCAAGAAGATTTCTTTCTTGGCTCAGATCCTTCTGCAACAAATGGGTGAAGATAACAAAAAATAGGTACTGATGCTGGAAAAGATGTCTCAAATCATGGCTTTCATGCAACAAACAAAAAATCTGGTTGTAAGGGAGAGCAAACGGGCCTGCTCACAGACAAAGACGAGATGCCTTCAACAATGCCGTCCATCAAAAGCATCACAGTTGATTCAAGAATCATAACCCAATACATCCTGTCAAAGGTTAGGGTCAACTGCCTGGTTGGCAAACGAAGACAAGTAGTGATCCCAACAGAGATGACAAATCAGAACCGAGAAGCTTTAACACCACTGAATGACATTTGATTCTCGCAAAATATCCCTTTTTGAGCTCTTTCTACAAAGGTAAAACTATCGATATATAAGTTTGACAACAGTAGCTGCTATAGCACTTGGTATATAGTGATCGCACTAAGAAGAAGGAAGATTTTGATAAGGATGATTGTTAAAGCTTGTAAATTGTCTGGCATGTAGGAAGGCAAACGGTGGATCTAACACAATAGCCATTGCTAGAACTGATATTTTAATACCTTCAGTTACAAACTCTGCACATCTTAATTTTATTTTCAAAGTCTTCAAAGATGGAGTTGGCTTGAAAGCCATGGCTCTAACACTCAAAAAAAGTGAGGTTTGAGAACAAAGCTAAAAATACCACGGCATATAGTGAAGTGTATTTTTTTCCCTTTATAAAGCAATACGAACCTTTTTTAATTTTGGGGTTGAATCAATATGACCATTTCCCCTGCAACAAACAGTAGTGGTTAGGGTCTAGTCTTGCCCACTTGCAAATGTCCTCTCTTGCAAGCACAGGCACGACTTGGGCAATTTTCTTTGTGTTTCAGGCTCCTGTACGGCAAGGGTCTCCATTCAATTTTGTTGGTATCTCAATCTGCAGGGCAGATCAGATCAGGCCCTCTAAAGGGCCCCTTGCAAGTTCTTTCAAGGGTGCAATCAATGGTTCTCCTGGCAATCAGGGTGGTTCGTCCTACAGAGATAGTCAAGAAAGATGCCACTACTTGTCCTCCCTCTTTTAATTCCTTTTTGGTGCAGCAGGCCCTGGCTTAATCCATACCCATGGTGCAAGATGTTGCTAATCGAGTGGTGCCAATGCATTAGTGTGATGTTTTAATGGTTGTTGGCCTCAACTAGTTGATCTTCACAATTAGATCTCGAGTTCTTGGAAGCCAGAGATGAAAGAAGCTTTCATTTAGTCCTATGCAAAAAGGTGTTTTATTGTTGAGTTTAATCTTCCACAAGACAAGGATTTGACCCTAGATTCAGGAGTTTGGTTTCAAGGTAAATCCTCTGATTAACACTTTAACCTCGACTCCCATTTGGGTTAGACTCCCAAATCTACCCTTGCATTTTTGGGGTTTACCCTCTCTTCTAGCCGTTGGTAAACTTGTAGGCAGGTTACATTATGGAAGTCCAAAATCAAAGAATCAAAGCATATCTACATATGCTCAAATCAAAGAATCAAAGCATATCTACATATGCTCAAATATGTGTCGAAATGGATTTCAACAAAGGATTTCTGACAAAAATAATTTTGACAGGTGAAAACTACTTAGGGAATCAAAAGTTGGATTATGAAAATAATTTTTTATGTTGTAGAGCCTGTTTTGAAACAAGGCATTTTGCAGCACAATTCCCTAAAGAACCAAGGAAGGCTAAGAAGCACCAACATAAATCAACTTGGTGGGTTTGCTATAAATAGCAACATCAACTAATCTACAAGGAAAATTCACCTGATTCAAACCCACACAAGGAGTGGTCCAAAGAGGTCTCTTTGAAAGCTAGTGGAACACCACCCCCAAAATATCCTCCAACAACCAAGGAAGATCCACCTGAAAGCCAGTGGAACACCACCCCAAAAAGATCCTCCAACGACCAAGGAAGATCCACCTGAATTCGACCCTCCCATGGAAGAGCCAAATGAGAAAACAGAGGAAACTAGGGACACAGTAATGGATTCAGAACAAGCTAGAGATACTCCTTTAAAAGAAAACCCTCCATCTCAGCAAGGATCGGTAGATCAAGGATTGCTGGAAGAGCATAATTTTCAGTCAGATCCAGATCAAGATGCATCTAAAGTGAATTCGGCAGATCAGGCTGAAGAAGGTGAGATACAATAACAATTCGATCCCCCCATATCAAAACAAATCGGGATTGGCAAGAATAGCAAGGACTTCATCAAAGACAAATGAAACTTGGACAACAATAACAACGGAGAAAAAATCTCCTTCAGTAGCACAGCCAATAGTGACAAGAAATCGGGTCTGTAATCCAGATTTCTGTCTTCTATTATGTCAATAATTTATCAGGATACTCAGGTAATAAGTATCCAGATGAAGTCTTGGTATACATAAGTATTTTATGTATAGGCAAATAAGGAGCTGGATTTTGTCTGAAATCCAAAACCAGTAATTTTTATAATCTTGACGTGAGCCTTGGCTACATAAAGCTTTTACTTATACAAGTATCCCCCAGGTACCGTTAAAAAAAAAAAGTAATACAACCCTTTTATTTCCCCAAACCCAAACATAACTTCAAATCAACAGCGCCACCTGATATAGTTCAAAATTAAACTTCAAATTCCAAATAGCATTCTAACAACAAAATATACTAAAGATCGAATCGTAAATAATTTCATTACAGCGCCGGTGGTGCAGTAGGAACCTTATAGGAACTTTGGAAACCATAGAATGAATTAAACTTATTAAAAAAACTAAAATATATATGAAAACAACTCATAGGTCATGCAGAGGATCTAAGATCTAGAATCTGATGACCACACATGTTGACTTTCAAAATGATATACAACTGAAAATGCCTGAAATGCACATCCAGTAATGGATTTCATATGCCAAAAAAGGAATTCAATTTCTGACTTGTTAACTAACCTGCTTTGAGAGAGAGGACTCTACTCTAAGCTCCGCCCTGACGAGATTGCCCATGGATATATGAGGCACATTCAGCAGCTTGGAAACCTTACTGGCATAGGCGCTCTTCCCCACGCCGGGGCTCCCAATAAAAACCCACTGAACACCCCTGCCAATCGTATGACCGTCGGCTTCTGGCGCCATGACCGACGACGCACGATCATTCTCCCAGTAATCATCGTCGTCATCTATCAGAGCAGCGGCAGTTGCCCCATACCTTCGCAGAGGCGCCATTGCAATACCAGGAGCTGCCCCATACCTTAGCAAAGGCGCCGCTGCAATGCCTGGATTCAACATCTCACGCCTGCAGAGACGGCGGATTAAAGTCATTTTCTTTAGATACTTCTTAAACCCTATTGCAACTTTGAGAGAGCGCCAGGGTTTTGGTTGAACGACTAAGGTTGGGTTACTATCATAACAATCTTCTTGCTCCCTTAATTAGGAAAAAATTGTGAGAACTAGCATAGAAAATTTATAAATGGTAAGTTGAAAATACTTAGTTATAAGTATAGGGTTCACAACCCTCAACATTGCGTAGGGTGACGTTTTTGGAGTTGTCCTAGGTGTTTGTGCATCTATCGATTTAAGTAATAATTTTAGGGTTTAAGTGTATTGACCTAGGCTGAATGGTGGTCTGTTTGTCAATTAATATAGGAGGCCCTAGGTTTCAAACTTCTCAAGTAATTTTAAACTAGTTTACTTGTTCCAGTGGAAGGCGTCTATAATTGAGTAGAGGTTAGATATCTACATGTAAGGTAAGTATGTAAATAATTTTAAATACTAGCGTAATTAAAAAAAAGTAATAATAATGTTGGTTCAAATAATAATAATAAGTTAAAAGTAATAAACTAGCCTAGATCCATCTTAACTCTAGATCTATCAAGTACCGAGAGGGATTAAATCTCTCGAGGTGTAAACCTCTTTTTTTTGAGTGCACCCCCAAAACATACACTCTCTTTCTCCAAACTATCTACATATCCCTCCATCCTCCTCTCCCTCTCTCTCTCTCTCTCTCTTCCCCTTCTCTCCCCCTCCCTCACTTCTCTCTCTTTCCTCATGCTCTCCTCTCTCCCTCTCTCTTCATCTTCCTTATCACTCCCTCTCTATCTCTCCACCTTTCTCTCTCTATCACTTTCTTCTTACCTTCCTCTCTCTCCCCCTCCAACTTCATCTCTCTTTCCCTCCCTCTCTCCACTCTCTCGCATCCTGTATCTTCCTTCCTCTCTCTCCCTTTCTCTCCCACCTCTCTCTCTCTCTCTCTCTCAAACTCAGTTATTATATCCCTCCCTCTCTCCTTCTCTCCATCTCTCCTTCTTTGTCTCTTTATCTCACCCCCAAACATACACACTCTCTCTCCATATCTCCCTTGTCACTCCCTCTCTCTCTCCACTTCTCACTCTCTATGTCTTTCTTCTTCCCTCCCTCTCTCCCCCTCCCCCTCAACTTTCTATCCCTCCCTCTATCCTCCTCTCTCTCAAGTCCTCTCTCTCTCTCTTTCTATCCTACCTCCCTCTCTCTTCCCCCATCACTCTCTCTCTCTCTCTCTCTCTCTTCCCTCCAATCCTCTCTCTACCCCCATCGCTCTCCTTCTCTCTCTCATCCTTCCTCTCCTCTCTCTCTCTCTCTCTCTCTCTCCAACTATGTTACTATATCTCTCCTTCTCTCCCCCCTTCTCTCCATCTCTCCTTCTTTGTCTCTTTATCTCACCCCTAAACACACACACTCTCTCTCCATCTCTCCCTTGTCACTCCCTCTCTCTCTCCACTTCTCACTCTCTATGTCTTTCTTCTTGCCTCCCTCTCCCCCCCCTCCAACTCCATCTCTCTATTGCTCCCTCTCTCCTCCTCTCTCTCAAGTCATCTCTCTCATCCTTCCTCCTCCTTTCTCTCTTACCTCCCTCTCTCTTCCCCCATCTCTCTCTCTCTCTCTCTCCCCCCTCCAATCCTCTCACTATCTCCCTCCCTCTCTCCTTATCTCTCTCCCCCTCCATCTTTATGTCTCCCTCTCCCTCTCTTACCCTTTTCTACCTCTCTGACTCCTCTCCCCCTCTCTCTCTTCATTCCTCCTCTCCTCTCTCCTTTAATTTATCTCCATCTCTCCCTTGTCATTCTCCCTATCTCTCCACCTCTATCACTCTATGTTTGTGTTCTTCCCTCCCATATATATCTATAGTTAATATATATCATGATATATTAATATATATTACAATATAACAAATTTAATATTGTATTATTCCAAAGTTATTAAATTTAATAATATTAATATTATAATATATTAATATGAATATTATATTTAATAATAATAATAATAATAGGGTTAATAATGTTTTTTTGCATGGTATTAATAATAATTTGGCCCATGCACGGAGGCTGGAGCGGAAGGGGTAATTGTTAACCTCGAAGAATAATCAAGCGACAAGTCCTTTCTCTTTGATGAGGTCTGAATATCACTTTGGCTAATGGCATCAAAATATTGTCTATAGTTGGCGACTCCATGATGATTATTCAAAAATATATGAAGCTCCTCGAGAACGTCAATATTCTTGATGATGAAACCTCCTCAATCATGGTAAGGATTATTTATATGTTAACAAAATTTGAAAAGGTAAATTTGTTCCATATGATGCATGCCAATAATCACTTCATGGATGGGTAGGCCAACACGGGGGTGTTGTTGGAACAAGGTAGTTTATGTATAAATCAAGACATAACCTCACGTCACGCCCCCTTATCTGTAGCACTAGGTCGGCGTTGTACTACAGGGGTACGGATCTTTTGAGAATTAAGTTGGTATTTAAGAAGGTTAGCTCCCCGATGTTCTGTGATGATCCCGGAAAATGTAAATATTGGAATTTTACTGTAGTAAAAGATAGAATTGAAAGACTGTTTTTAAAACTCTAATCATATTATTTTATTGTGAATTAAATATATATTGAAAAGGAATATATACTTCTTGAAATGCTGGCAACCTCTGAAAGGAAGATTGGAAGAGGAAATCAGTTATGAAAACTGCATGAAACTACCCTCCCTAACTAGAGAGGCCTCCAGGGGAAAAGGGAGGGTAGAGACAAAAATTCTGTGTTGTAGGGACAGACAGAAGAAGAAGAAAAAAAAGAAAGAAAGAAAGGAAAGCTGGTTAAGTCTGGTGAGGACCAGATAACCAGGCACAAGTTGCATGTATCTTGTTGAGGGCTTTAGGCCTGCAAGATAGCTCGGGGGGAGATTCCAGTCTTGGCGATGGATCTCATGGTTGGGTGGACAAGAGCAAACAAGGATTACAGGTGAACTTCTGAAGCATAATTACAAATTTGGCGGACCAGGTATGTAACAGCCTCTGAGGAAATTATTTCAACAGTGATTGTAGATAATACTGTTAGTTAAAATTGCAGTAGTTTGGCTGTGAAAACCAATTAAAATTATACAATCTTATATCATTATTATGCTTGCTGTAATATACCTGGCTTAAGCAAATATTACTGAAATATTAATAGATGACTGTTGAGGAAAAAAAACTTGATGTTGATATGGATTTCAGAGATCTGTGGCTTGAATCTTTTGATTCATTGACCGGAGAATCCACAGTTTTATCATTTTTGAACCAACGTTTCAAATCCCAAGTGGGATCCATCATCAGGATGAGAGAATGATGATGACAGAAGAGCAGCGGAGAAGTAAAAATCTGTTGCTCTTCTTGCTATCCTCACTCTCGATTTTTCGAGTAAAAGGATATCACTCCAAGTATCCCCTCCGTACTGGGATAAGATTATGGATTTCAGAGATCTGTGGCTTGAATCTTTTGAATCATTGACCGGAGAATCCACAGTTTTATCATTTTTGAACCAACGTTTCAAATCCCAAGTGGGATCCATCATCAGGATGAGAGAATGATGATGACAGAAGAGCAGCGGAGAAGTAAAAATCTGCTGCTCTTCTTGCTATCCTCACTCTCGATTTTTCGAGTAAAAGGATATCACTCCAAGTATCCCCTCCGTACTGGGATAAGATTATGGATTTCAGAGATCTGTGGCTTGAATCTTTTGAATCATTGACCGGAGAATCCACAGTTTTATCATTTTTGAACCAACGTTTCAAATCCCAAGTGGGATCCATCATCAGGATGAGAGAATGATGATGACAGAAGAGCAGCGGAGAAGTAAAAATCTGTTGCTCTTCTTGCTATCCTCACTCTCGATTTTTCGAGTAAAAGGATATCACTCCAAGTATCCCCTCCGTACTAGGATAAGATTATGGATTTCAGAGATCTGTGGCTTGAATCTTTTGAATCATTGACCGGAGAATCCACAGTTTTATCATTTTTGAACCAACGTTTCAAATCCCAAGTGGGATCCATCATCAGGATGAGAGAATGATGATGACAGAAGAGCAGCGGAGAAGTAAAAATCTGCTGCTCTTCTTGCTATCCTCACTCTTGATGTTGATATGTTATTGGTAGCTTCAAGAAAAGAAAAACAAACAACAAGACGGAGGTCAAATTGTACTGTATAGACTTCCGAGGAGTTAATGTATTTACAGATTAAGTTATCTTTAAAATGACTTGAGCTTGTTCATCATTAGAGGGGAGAAGAATAACAGGCCTCAAGCTATAATAGGCTTCAAGCTGGGGTTACCAGAACTGAAGTGAGAAAACCCGCTAAAACTAAACACCTTAACATTTACAGTGTGAACATACATTAAAGAGTTTAGAAGGCCATATGAGACTATAACAAACAAGACAGTCTGCATAAACTGTAAAGCAACTACATATAACTAAAAATACATAGACAGAGGTAGCTGTTAACCGTAAGAATATGAATAATCTTAAGAGAGGGTTTAAGAAGAATATGAACCAGAACCAGACTCTACAGTATTTCCATTTAATGAAACAATGAAAATGCAAACCGCACAATTCACCGTAGCTGCGGTAGTAGATACGACAACAGGAGTATCTAATGTTCAAACTAACTAAACCCATAATCTCAGCAATAACCATAACTCTCCCATTATAATCAATGCATATCAACAGTAAGAATCAATATGCCAGAAACAGAAGAGATTTCCTTATCAGCTCGAAAAGGAATAATAAGTCAAATCCGAGTAGCAAGCAGACAATAGTTTTTCTTTCTAAAAGACAATGGCAGATCCGCTGTAGCATGAAACCATGAAATTACATACAAATAACAAGGATAATATTATAAACGTTTAACCGATTCAGAGTGGCAAGTCAATTGGATATCGGAGTCAAGCACTCTGAAATATAGTTAGCTTGTTATTAAATCTTCGGAGGAAACCCAGAAATAAAGCAACATTTACAGAGCAAGTATCTATTCCAGGGAACGACGAACTGGAAGTATAAACAAAATATTCATCGGAGATGTAAATAAAATATCCTTTGAAAACAGAGAGGTCCATATTCCGCGACCAGTTCAACAGTAGTCCTTACTATTTGTACACAAATAATTACATCTGATTAACAATTCATAGAAAAACAAATTTGCCTTCGAGATAATTCAATTGCTGTAAATGGCTAAGGCACCTCCCGCGCGAAAGGAACCGACTGTTCCTCACAACCCAATAGGGTAAGCCGGGAACACAAAAATCTGAGAATATGAAAACACATGGGTAGCCTCGAAAGCAAAACCACAAGGACCCTGTCCTGGGTAACCTCGATCAGATTATAGGAATCTGAAAGCCAGTGAAAAATCAAGCATGTATAAATCACACAGCCATCTCAGGCACAAAAAAAGGAAACCCCAATCATCGCACCAGGAATCTATGAGCCGATATTGCATACCTGGTACGCAGCGAAGGAGGTCGGGATGCCGAAGGCCCGTCGACCTGCGAATTGGAAGGTTGCATCGCCATAACTTTACCTTCATACGCCCAAGAAACAAGAACTGTTAATACGCATGCAGAACCATCAGTGAAACCCGTAATGAAAGAATAACATAATAGCGAAACTATGGGTTAAACTGTGGAAAAGAAAACATTACCTGTGTGGAATAATTCCGGGGAATCGAGCGTGAAACCCCTGAGTTGCAGATGAAACCCCGGAGGAGGTGAGAATGAAAATAAATCCGATGTGCGAAGAGGCAAACAGAATCCGGGAGCTGTTTCAGGACCAAATGAGCCAAGAGGAAACTCAGAGTGCTTAATAAGAGTCCTAAAACCCTCAGACGGATCTCCACCCTCGGATCTGAATCAATAGATCCACACCATTGAAAAGAAGCGGGAACCAAAGGCGTGAGGGACGAGGATACGGAGAACGGCGTGTTCACATGGCCGAGCAGGAGAGACAGGACAGCTGTGCTGGGGGCATTAAACAGCTGCCCATAAAATTAATAGCAACCCAACAACTCATCGCCGGAAATGTTACTCCGGTCACAAAACGTTATGTCAGCACACATTCCGGTTGTCAAATGAGTATACGTGTAAACAATGCATACGAGCAAACCATGAATCAAACATTTGTATAGTTTGTCGTGGAAGCGAGATATTTCCAAAATTGTTAATAATCCGAATAGCTATGTGTAATGGCAGAGTATGTGCGACATATAGTTTATGTTAGGGTTAATATGTAAAGGTTATAATAAGTTAAAAAATATATATATTTTCATGTATCATGGGAAGGATCGTGACAAATTGGTATCAGAGCATGGTTACAATACTGTGACCTCTGGAACAACATGTCAAAAAAAAAAACAATGTACAGATAACCATCTCATTATATTTGTAAGAAGGAGAACTAATTTAACTAACTCCTCTTCTTGTTCCATTTCTAGGGTTGAGACACAGGGAAAACAACAGCAAATAGGCAATAGACAGAAACAGTGAATATGCAGAGAGCTGGCAGTGCTTCGCATAGATCGATGGCAGGTCAGGAACCTGCAGTAAATCCTCGGGATAACCCAGAGCTGTGGGTACAGCTTGGCGAGGAGACACGTAGCACAAACCTTGCAATACTAGAGACGGTTCAGGAACTGAAGAATGAGATGGCACGATTACGAGAGGATAATGCACGACTGACGGTGGAACAAGAAAGAATTCTGAAGAGTTTGTCGGATAGGCAGAACCCACCACTAGCTAATCCCAGTGCGGAACAGCAGAGGATGACAGAAGAACGAAATTATCAAACTGAACCTGAAAAATCAGAAGAAAGGGAGGACCATTCTGATAATGTATCTGAACAGCAGACTTCAAAACGTCAGAGAGTGGAGCTACAAGGAGAATTTCGAAAAATTAAACCCCCACATTTTGATGGGGAACAGGAAGAAGCGGCTGAAGCATGGTTAATTAACATGAACAAATATTTTCAGTTGTATGAATATGACCACAACCTGAAGGCACGATTGGCCATCTTCCAGTTACAAGGTAAAGCAACCCTGTGGTGGGAGGAAGTTAAGATCGTCAAGGGGGTAAGCGAACGGACCATAACATGGGAGAAGTTTCAGAAATACTTCAAAGAAAGATATCTGACTGAGCGCTTCTATGATGAAAAAGCAAGGGAATTCCACGATTTACGGTTGGGACAGCAGACTATGGACGAGTTTATCAACCGTTTTACCTCCCTGCTTCGCTATGTGCCCTATATTAAGGAAGAGAAAGCCAAGGTGCAAAGATTTGTTAGTAGTTTACCTCTATATATAAGAGAAAGGATCGAGTTTGACAATCCTAGGACGATGGATGAAGCTATCCGCAAGGCTAGAATCTGCTACCAGCAGAATAAACAGAAAGGAGATGCTCCAAATAAAAGATGGAATGAAAGAAGAGGTAACAAAACAGTTGGGAACAGTAAAGGAAGTCGCAGCAATGGAAGTAGGGGAGTTAGTAAAGGGCAGAACAACAGAACTATACCAAGAGGGTCACTCAGGTCTAAGCCAATCAGTGAATCTAGAGTGAGTGAACAGCCTGTTAGGCTGGAGGGCGAAGGAATGGCCAGACCTCCAGTTCAATGCTGGGGTTGTGGAGGACCACACTACGTCAAAAACTGCCCGCAGCGAAAGGGTACTGATCAGATATCTCAGATTCATGAAGCGTCGACCGTTGGCGATGTGGGACGTAGCGTACCAAGGATTAACGCAGCCCTGGATGATCGTCAGGCGGAATACCAGCCGACTATGGTGGAATTTGAAGGTAAAATTTCGGATCTTTCTATAGCTGTTCTAATTGACCCAGGAGCTACTTTAAGTTATATTAGCCCAAAGATAGTAGAACAATGTAAGTTACAATCTGAAAAATTCAAGAATCCATGGCTGGTACAGCTAGCTACGGGGGCCAAGAGACGGGTCTTGGCAAAAATTAATAATTTCTCTTTAACCATAGCAGGACAGCCAGTAGTAGCAGATTTGAATGTACTTCCTTTGGGCTCATATGATGTTCTGATTGGGATGGATTGGCTAGAGAAACACTGGTCACTAGTAAACTGCAAAACGAAAACCATTTATTACAAAGATGACTTTGGAGAGAAACAGGAAATGCAAGGGATTAAGCGCCCCATGCAGATCCGGCCAATCACTGCATCCCAACTAGCTAAATGTATCAAGAAAAGATTTCAAATTTATGCCATTCAGGTAGGCTATGCAGATTCAAAGGATAAAGAAGCCACACTGGAAAACATTCCCGTAATACAAGAATTTGCGGATGTTTTTCCAGAGGAGATACCCGGGCTGCCACCTAAAAGAGATATAGACTTTACCATCGAATTGACACCGGGGGCAGCACCAGTGTCGCGGGCACCTTATAGAATGAGCGTACCTGAATTGACAGAATTAAAAATGCAACTGCAAGAGCTACTAGACAAAAATTATATTCGCCCCAGTGTATCTCCATGGGGAGCCCCAGTGTTATTTGTCAAGAAAAAAGACGGAACTCTTCGAATGTGTATAGATTATCGTCAGCTGAACAAGCTCACGATCAAAAATAAATATCCTTTACCTCGGATTGATGAACTTTTTGATCAAGTGAAGGGTGCGACAGTG
Organism: Pinus tabuliformis; assembly: GCA_031772625.1. Classification (NCBI taxonomy): domain Eukaryota; kingdom Viridiplantae; phylum Streptophyta; class Pinopsida; order Pinales; family Pinaceae; genus Pinus; species Pinus tabuliformis. Next base: position 1,278,171,111 of record CM062819.1, read on the forward strand.
TTCTCTAAGATCGATTTGCGATCAGGTTACCACCAGATTAGGATTAAGGAGGAAGATATTGCTAAAACAGCTTTCAGGACACGGTATGGGCACTACGAGTTTGTAGTGCTACCTTTTGGGTTGACCAATGCACCCGCCACCTTTATGTGTTTAATGAACAACGTGTTTCATGGGTTTTTGGATAAATTTGTGCTAATATTTATTGATGATATTCTGATATACTCTCGTTCTAAGGAGGAGCACGAGGAGCATCTCAGGTTAGTGCTACAAACTCTCCGAGAACACCAGTTGTATGCTAAGTTCAGCAAGTGTGATTTCTTCAAGGAGGAAATACAGTACTTAGGCCATATAATCACAAAAGAAGGGATTGCAGTGGACCCTGAAAAGATAAGGACTATAATGGAATGGCCCGTACCAAAGGATGTGGCAGACATCAGGTCCTTTATGGGGCTAGCTAGTTATTATAGAAGATTCGTGGAAGGTTTTTCAAGGGTAGCATACCCTATCACCTCATTACAGAAAAAAGGAAGGGTATTCAAATGGACCTCAGAGTGTCAGCGGAGTTTTGAGCAACTTAAACATTTACTCACCACCGCACCCATCTTGAGTATAGCTGATCCTAATAAGGACTACGTGGTATGTACTGATGCAAGTAAGGAAGGTGTGGGCAGTGTGTTGATGCAGGAAGGAAGAGTGATCACGTACGAATCAAGAAAGCTAAAGGAGCATGAGCAGAAATATTCTGCATACGATTTAGAATTGGCAGCCGTCATACACGCACTGAAGATGTGGCGGCATTATCTCATGGGGAGAAAATTTCTGTTGCTAACGGATCACCACAGTTTGACAAATTATTTCAGCCAACCTACCTTAAATACGAGGCAAGCCCGCTGGGCGGATTTTTTAAGTGGATTTGATTTTGAAATTAAGCACTTGAAAGGGAAGGAGAACCGCGTGGCCGACGCATTAAGTCGGAAGGCGCAATGCTTGTATGAAATTTCGTCCAGTAAATGGAAGAATCCCTTGATTGAAATGATAAAAATAGCAGCAGATCAAGACGCTGAATACCAGCAAATAAAACAGCAGGTACAACAATCTTCTAGCGGGAAAAATCAACAAGGATATGAATTGGATGATGCTGGAATGCTGTATTATAATAAGAGGCTGTATGTACCTAATAAGGATAGTCTTAGAAATCTGATGTTGGATGAATTTCACATCAGCCACTATGCAGGACATCCGGGGTACCAAAAAATGATCACCGCACTTCGAAAAGAATACCATTGGCCGGGAATGAAAAAGAATGTAGCTGAGTACTTAGCAAGGTGTTTGGAGTGTCAACAGATTAAAGCGGAGCATTTGCACCCAGCGGGGCTATTACAACCTTTACCCATTCCGGAGTGGAAATGGGAAACTATTTCTATGGATTTTATAACAGGATTGCCGCGGACAAAGAAGAACAATGATTCTATTATGGTAGTGGTAGACAAACTGAGTAAGGCAGCACACTTTATACCTGTGCAGTCCACTTATAGGGCTGTGCAAATTGCTCACATTTTTATGCAGAATGTGTTCAAACTGCATGGACTTCCGAAGATAATAATATCTGATCGTGATGTAAAGTTCACGTCAACTTTTTGGAGAGCATTGTTTACCGAACTGGGAACACAGCTGAATTTCAGCACAGCCTATCATCCCCAGACCGACGGTCAAACAGAACGAGTGAACCAAGTGGTGGAGGACATGTTAAGAGCATGCGTAATGCAGAAACCAACCCAGTGGGAGGAATATTTACATTTGGTTGAATTCGCATATAATAACGGATATCATACGTCAACACAAATGAGCCCCTTTGAGGTCTTGTATGGGCGGAAATGCCGCACACCCTCAAGCTGGGGTGGACCTGAGGATAAATTAAGATTGGGGCCAGAAATGCTCAAAGAAATGGAGGACATGGTAAAAAGGGTACGTACTAATTTAAAGGTTGCTCAGGATAGACAAAAGAGCTTTGCAGATCGGAAAAGAAGGTTCAAAGAATACCAGGTCGGTGACCATGTTTATGTGAGGATCCAAGCCAGAAAGAGTACCCTGCAATGGAGCGGTTGTGCCAAACTTGCACCTCGTTATTTTGGACCTTTTCAGGTCTTGGCAAGAGTGGGGCCGGTAGCTTACCAACTCGCCCTACCAAGCCATATTAGAATCCACAATGTCTTCCATGTTTCTATACTAAAAAAATACGTTTACGACCCTAAACATGTGATCAAATGGCAGGATATACGGGTAAGAACTAATCTGGTTGATCTAATTAAAATTTTTATTCCAGAAAGGAAATGACTGGAATTGTTGTTGATTGCAGGTCGAACCGGAAGGCGAGGTTCTGGTCGAGCCACTGAACATCCTCGACCGGAGAGAAGTGCAGCTGCGGAAGCGAGCTATTACCCAAGTTAAAGTGCAGTGGCAGCACTATGGGCCTGATGAGGCCACTTGGGAAGATGAAGAGCTCATTAAAAAGGCTTACCCGGAATTGTTTATGGAAATCAGACATCGGGACGATGTCCAATCTCAGGAGGGGGAGATGTGATGACCCCGGAAAATGTAAATATTGGAATTTTATTGTAGTAAAAGATAGAATTGAAAGACTGTTTTTAAAACTCTAATCATATTATTTTATTGTGAATTAAATATATATTGAAAAGGAATATATACTTCTTGAAATGCTGGCAACCTCTGAAAGGAAGATTGGAAGAGGAAATCAGTTATGAAAACTGCATGAAACTACCCTCCCTAACTGGAGAGGCCTCCAGGGGAAAAGGGAGGGTAGAGACAAAAATTTTGTGCTGTAGGGACAGACAGAAGAAGAAGAAAAAAAAGAAAGAAAGAAAGGAAAGCTGGTTAAGTCTGGTGAGGACCAGATAACCAAGCACAAGTTGCATGTATCTTGTTGAGGGCTTTAGGCCTGCAAGATAGCTCGGGGGGAGATTCCAGTCTTGGCGATGGATCTCATGGTTGGGTGGACAAGAGCAAACAAGGATTACAGGTGAACTTCTGAAGCATAATTACAAATCTGGCGGACCAGGTATGTAACAGCCTCTGAGGAAATTATTTCAACAGTGATTGTAGATAATACTGTTAGCTAAAATTACAGTAGTTTGGCTGTGAAAACCAATTAAAATTATACAATCTTATATCATTATTATGCTTGCTGTAATATACCTGGCTCAGGCAAATATTACCGAAATATTAATAGATGACTGTTGAGGAAAAAAAACCTGATGTTGATATGTTATTGGTAGCTTCAAGAAAAGAAAAACAAACAACAAGACGGAGGTCAAATTGTACTGTATAGACTTCCGAGGAGTTAATGTATTTACAAACATAAAGAAAATGATTAAGTTATCTTTAAACGACTTGAGCTTGTTCATCATTAGAGGGGAGAAGAATAACAGGCCTCAAGCTATAATAGGCTTCAAGCTGGGGTTACCAGAACTGAAGTGAGAAAACCCGCTGAAACTAAACACCTTAACATTTACGGTGTGAACATACATTAAAGAGTTTAGAAGGCCATATGAGACTATAACAAACGAGACAGTCTGCATAAACTGTAAAGCAACTACATATAACTAAAAATACACAGACAGAGGTAGCTGTTAACCGTAAGAATATGAATAATCTTAAGAGAGGGTTCAAGAAGAATATGAACCAGAACCAGACTCTACAGTATTTCCATTCAATGAAACAACGAAAATGCAAACCGCACAATTCACCGTAGCCGCGGTAGTAGATACGACAGCAGGAGTATCTAATGTTCAAACTAACTAAACCCATAATCTCAGCAATAACCATAATTCTCCCATTATAATCAATGCATATCAACAGTAAGAATCAATATGCCGGAAACAGAACAGATTTCCTTATCAGCTCAAAAAGGAATAATAAGTCGAATCCGAGTAGCAAGCAGACAATAGTTTTTCTTTCTAAAAGACAATGGCAGATCCGCTGTAGCATGAAACCATGAAATTACATACAAATAACAGGGATAATATTATAAACGTTTAACCGATTCAGAGTGGCAAGTCCATTGAATATCGGAGTCAAGCACTCTGAAATATAGTTAGCTTGCTATTAAACCTTCCGAGGAAACCCAGAAATAAAGCAACATTTACAGAGCAAGTATCTATTCCAGGAAACGACGAACTGGAAGTATAAACAAAATATTCATCGGAGATGTAAATAAAATATCCTTTGAAAACAGAGAGGTCCATATTCCGCGACCAGTTCAACAGTAGTCCTTACTATTTGTACACAAATAATTACATCTGATTAACAATTCATAGAAAAACAAATTTGCCTTCGAGATAATTCAATTGCTGAAAACGGCTAAGGCACCTCCCGCGCGAAAGGAACCGACTGTTCCTCACAACCCAATAGGGTAAGCCGGGAACACAAAAATCTGAGAATACGAAAACACATGGGTAGCCTCGAAAGCAAAACCACAAGGACCCTATCCTGGGTAACCTCGATCAGATTATAGGAATCTGAAAGCCAGTGAAAAATCAAGCATGTATAAATCACACAGCCATCTCAGGCACAAAAAAAGGAAACCCCAATCATCGCACCAGGAATCTATGAGCCGATATTGCATACCTGGTACGCAGTGAAGGAGGTCGGGATGCCGAAGGCCCGTCGACCTGCGAATTGGAAGGTTGCATCGCCATAACTTTACCTTCATACGCCCAAGAAACAAGAACTGTTAATACGCATGCAGAACCATCAGTGAAACCCGTAATGAAAGAATAACATAATAGCGAAACTATGGGTTAAACTGTGGAAAAGAAAACATTATCTGTGTGGAATAATTCCGGGGAATCGAGCGTGAAACCCCTGAGTTGCAAATGAAACCCCGGAGGAGGTGAGAATGGAAATAAATCCGATGTGCGAAGAGGCAAACAGAATCCGGGAGCTGTTTCAGGACCAAATGAGCCGAGAGGAAACTCAGAGTGCTTAATAAGAGTCCTAAAACCCTCAGACGGATCTCCACCCTCGGATCTGAATCGATAGATCCACACCATTGAAAAGAAGCGGGAACCAAAGGCGTGAGGGACGAGGATACGGAGAACGGCGTGTTCACATGGCCAAGCAGGAGAGACAGGACAACTGTGCTGGGGGCATTAAACAACTGCCCATAAAATTAATAGCAACCCAACAACTCATCGCCGGAAATGTTCCTCCGGTCACAAAACGTTATGTCAACACACATTTCGGTTGTCAAATGAGTATACGTGTAAACAATGCATACGAGCAAACCATGAATTAAACATTTGTATAGTTTGTCGTGGAAGTGATATATATTTCCAAAATTGTTAATAATCCGAATAGCTATGTGTAATGGCAGAGTATGTGCGACATATAGTTTATGTAAGGGTTAAAATGTAAAGGTTATAATAAGTTAAAAAAATTTATTTTCATGTATCATGGGAAGGTTCATGACATGTTCCTCTATAGTTCATTGGAAGTTGGGATGGTAGGTTTCAAGTTAAGGCACAGGTGTGGTACCATTGGAATGCAGATCATGTACGAGGACAGGTGGGCGTCGAGGTCTCGGTTACTCACCGGGAAATACAATATAGTTATAATTGTCGGGGAAGATGGCACCATCGCGATACGTTCCTAGTTATTTCTGGCGGTGGAGGTAATGGAGGGAATTTGCCTTGACAAGACTCTGAATCATCTAGCATTTATGAAGGATAAGATCGGGAGGAATGTTGGGGTTGAACAGACTATTATATATTGTAGTTGATTACGGTCAGTTAATTAAAGGATAGTTATTGTCCAAGAGCCAGATTGTTGTGAAGATGGCCTCCGTGCGTAACAGTAGTGGTGGAGGCTCAGGGTTCGATAGCTCAGGGTTTGGTCATGGCAGTGGTGGAAGCATCGAGAATTTGGTAGAGAATTCATGTAAACAAGTTATAAAGGATATTGTTAAGGAAATTAACGAAAATATGGCAGTTCTCTATGCTCAATTATCTGGATTGGGTAAAGATATGGAATTATTGCAGAAGACAATGGAAGGCCTATGTATCGATGTGTTGAGCGTACAATAGAAGGTGGATAACATCGAAATAAAAGTGGAAACTGCTACTATCGGGGTTTTAAAGGAAGTATTCGGGGTTGGGGAAGCCACGGTCTTCAACGTTGTTGGTGTCGAAGTTGTTGTTGCTAAGCGGGTTCTAGATGATGGAGAGGATGTCACGGAGGAATTGACAACTACAGTGGATGAACCTTCAGGTGAAGAATGCAATCCCAGTAGCAGCTAGAAGATTTTTGTTTTAATATTATATACATGTTATGTTGATGCATATAATATAGTGGTGTTTTCTAGAGAGTCTACAGTTATAGTTATGTTCAAAGACTATATGTAAATAATGTTGTAGCAAGAAGGTCCCATTCCAATGTAAATGGATGAAAATGGCAGAGTGCACAATCTTGAATTTTGTACAGGACTTGGCCATTTTCTAGTTTATATAATGAAAATGCCACCCGTGTCTTTAAAAAAATAATAATAATAATTTGACCCATGGTATTTGGCCAATAGGCTCCACATAAATAAAACCTCTTTTTTGAGTGTTCGTAAATATAAAAAGGATTATGGAGTAAATATAAAAAAGAGATTTTATTTATCTATCATACCTTTGGTTTATTTATATTTTTATTTATTTACCATACCTCTTTTATTTACCATGGTATTTGGCCTATAGGCTTGGTATATAATTAGATGTTGATTTCTAATCCTATTTGATATATTTTTATTTATTTACCATACCTCTTTTATAAATATGGTATTTAGCCCATTGTATTAAAATGTTATTTGGCCCATAGGCTTCACCTAAATAAAACCTCTTTTTTGAGTTTTCTTTAAATATAAAGAGGTTTATGGAGTAAATATAAAAAGTGGTTTTATTTATTTACCATACCTCTAGCTTATTTATATTTTTATTTATTTACCATACCTCTCGAGTAAGTATAAAAAGAGGTATTACTTATTTACCATACCTCAAGTTTATTTTTATTTTTATTTATTTACCATACCTAATTTTTTTAGTGTTAATAAAACTCTTTATATTTTAAATTTATATTGTATTTATAAATAATAATAATTAGATTGATTTTTAAATAGGGTCGGAATTAAATTAAAAATGTTAAATGTTGAACATTACATGTTAAATGTTTACGTGTGATCTACCCACATTACATGTTAATGTTTACATTTACATTTACCTGAGATCTACCCCATACCCCCATACTGGGTTGTAGAGTGCATATCCACACAATAAAGATGTTAAATTTAAACGTTGGCTCAATTAATAATAAAAAATTAAAGTACTAAAAATAATAAAATTCAATTTGTTGTATTTTGATTTTGTTATTAACTTGTGAATAGACTTTGTTACAATACCATGGCTTATCAATACCACATGCCCAAAAAACATAACTTATTTCACATTCAAAATATTATGAAAATATTCTTAGCCATGGATATTCACTCTCACTTTATCATGGATATTATACATCTTGAGAGGGCATAATGGTTAAGAGCATGTGTTTCTTGTCACAGGATCAAAATTAGAGGGGTGTAGAGTATGTATGCCTCACTTAGTAGTCAGATCGCTTGGTAATTGGATAATGATAATAATAATTAACTTGCAGATAGGGAGTTGATAATAGTAATAATTAACTTGCTGGTACGGGGTCCATAACATGTCATCCCATGGCTTATCAATGCCCAAAAAACATAACTTATTCATAACATAACATACCATGGCTTATCAATACCACATGACATCCCATGGGGTCTCAAACATAACATGACATTCCATGGTTTATCAATGCCCAAAAAACATAACCTATTCATAACATAACATATCATGGCTTATCAATACCACATAACATCCCATGGCTTATTGCCCAAAAAAACATAACTTATTCATAACATAACATACTATGGCTTATTGATAATAATAATTAACTTGCAGGTAGGGAGTCTCACTACGAAAAATAACATGACATCTCATGGCTTATCAATACCACGTGCCCAAAAAACATAACTTATTCATAACATAACATACCATGGCTTATCAATACCACGTGCCAAAAAACATAACTTATTCATAACATAACATACCATGGCTTATCAATATCACATGACATCCCATGGCTTATCAATATCACGTCCCCAAAAAACATAACTTATTCATAGCATAACATACGGTGGCTTATCAATACCACATGACATCCCATGGCTTATCAATACCACGTGCCCAAAAAACATAGCTTATTCACAATCATAGATATTTACCCCCACTTTGCCAATCATATAACAATATGACAAGATCCTTAAAATTGGATAAGATAATAACAACAAATATGCTCTGTTACAATGTCATGGCTTATCAATTCCACATGCCCAAAAGACATAACTTTCATAATCAAAATATTTATAACAGTACGAAAAATATTCTTAATCATGGATATTCACCCCCACTTTACCATGGATATTATTAACTTGTAAATAGGCCTTGTTACAATACCATGGCTTATCAATACCATGTGCTCAAAAAACATAACTTATTCACAATCATATAACAATATGAAAATATTCATAACCATAGATATTGACCCCCACTTTGCCAATCATATAACATATGACAAGATCCTTAAAATTGGATAATGATATTAATAATTAACTTGCAAATATGCTTTGTTACAATGTCATGGCTTATCAATTCCACATGCCCAAAAAACATAACTTATTTCACAATCAAAATATTTATAATAATACAAAAAATGTTCTTAATCATGGATATTCACCCCCACTTTACCATGGATATTATTAACTTGTAAATAGGCTTTGTTACAATACCATGGCTTAACCCAAAAAACATAACTTATTCACAATCATATAACAATATGACAAGATTCTTAACCAAGATATTGAGCCCCACTTTGCCAATCATATAACAATATGACAAGATTCTTAACCATAGATATTGACCCCCCACTTTGTCAATCATATAACAATATGACAATATTCTTAACCATAGATATTGACCCCCACTTTGTCATCGATATTATGAACTTGTGAATAGACTTTGTTAAAATACCATGGGTTATCAATATCAGACTCCAGCTTATTTTACAATCAAAATATTTTATAACAATATGACAAAATTCTTAACTGTGGATATTATTAACTCATAAATATGTTTTTTTACAATATCATGGGCCAATACCATGGCTTATTGATACCACATGCTCAAAAATTATAACTTATTTCACAATTAAAATATTTTAATTTAATTTAATACTATAGCATTTTTTTAATTGAATCTAAAAGGAAAAACGTTATAATTATTTTTGAGATATATCTAAACCTTATATCCTCACGACTACCAAAAATATTCCCATAGAAATTAAATTAAGGTTTTAATAAAGAATACTTTTATATATAAAGACATGAAATTTATATAATATAAATAATATTGTTAAGAACTAGTATAGATCCATCTTAACTAAGGATCTAAGCAATGAGAGCAAAGACAGTGACTAACATAATAGAGGAAAAAGAGGGCATGATTATTTTAAGTTTTTCATTATTATATTTTAGTTGACATGATTGATCCAAAATATAGGTTCAATATTTTACAACCAATTAAGTTCTTTTTTATTTAGATACTTTCTTAAACACAATACAATGGGATCAAATTTACGAGAGAGAGAGAGAGAGAGAACAAATACATAGAGAGATAGAGGTGGAGAGAGAGAGGGATTGACAAGGGAGAAATGGAGAGAGAAACAGAGAGAGAGTGAGGGAGAGAGGAGAGGAGGGAAGACAAAGAAGAGGAGAGGAGAGAGATAGGGAGAGAAGGGGAAGAGAGAGACACACACAAAGATGGAGGGGGGAGAGAGATGGAGAGAGGGAGGGAGATAGTGACAAAGTTGGAGAGAGAGATAGAGATGGGGGGGAGAGACAGAGGGAGGTGGGAGAGAAAGGGAGAGAGATGAAGGAAGAGAGAGAGGAATCAAGAGAGAAAAGGAGAGAGAGAAGGAGAGAGAGGGAGGGAAGAAGAAATACATAGAGGGAGAAAGGTGGAGAGAGAAAGGGAGTGACAAGGGAGCAATGGAGAGAAAGGTGAAGAGAGAGAGAGAGAGAGAGAGAGAGAGAGAGAGAGAGAGAAGGGGAAGAGAGAGAAAGGGAGAAAAAGAGGGAGGGAGAGAGATAGATAGATATATATAGAGAGTATGTATGTTTTTGGGGTGAGATAGAGAGAGGGAATAAGAAAGAGACGCGTAGATAGAAATATAAATATTATATAGTATTATATAATTAACCCAGATCCATCCTAACCCCGGATATATCAAGTGTCAAGAGGGATCAAATATCTCGAGGTGTAATCCTTTCCTCAAGCCTCACACTCAAAAAATAGGTTTGCACCTTTTGAGATTGAATCCCTCTCAACGCTTGATAGATCCAAGATTAAGATGGATCTAGGTTGGTTTAGCAAGAGTTGCACTAAGCTCAAAAGTATAATGCGGTTTTAAACTTTGTTTATCTATTTAGCAAAGTTTAAAAGTGTTTGTTATTTAATGTAGGAGACCCACTTGGATTTCAAACTCAATTTACTAGTAAGAAAGTGTTTGTTAATTAATATAGGAGGCCCACTTGGGTTTCAAACTCAATTTACTAGTAAGAAAGTGTTTGTCAGGTAATTTTAAACTTAGTTTACTTGTTTGGCGGCAGTGACACTAGGCTCAAAAGTATAATGGGGTTTCAAATTCTATTTATCTATTTAGCAAGGTTTGTGGCAGTTGCCCTAGCTCAAAAGTATAATTCTAGTGCCATTAACTTGATCTTCTCAATGACAAGTGGCAGGGTTACCAATTTTCCTAATTTAAGATATATATATATATATATATATATATATATATATATATATATATATATATTTATATATATATATATATATATATATATAATATTAAAATTATTAAAAATTAGGGTTTAGTTATTATATGTGAAATGTAGGGTTTTATCTTTATACAAGTTTAGGGTTTTGTTAAGCATGGTTGCATTTATATTTATTATAATGTATAGTTTTCCAATATGTGGAATGAACATTAATTAATTAGTTAAAAAAAGCTATCTAACTTGTTTTATTTGATAGTTGTTATGTGATATGATGTTTGAGGTCACTTCAAATCAAGTAAATTAATGAGTGGACAAACTCATTCCACTTATAATAGAAGAACACATAATTGATTGGAGATTTTGTCACATAACTTTGATCTTATAGGTTTTGGCCCATTGTAAGGCAATCTAAATCATTAAAATTTTGAAAAATGAGTGTATCACAGTGGAATGTTATCTTGTTGGAAAAAAAGAAGTAGAAAATTTAAGTTTATCAGTTCATTAACTCACTCTATTTCATATTGATTTCTTATAAAGACAGTAAATAATTGTGCAAATTATCAATCTTGTGCCAGTGCACTTATTAATGGGTGTGAATGCACCACCAAGCAATTCACGGGACTCAATCTAGAGGAGAGATCCAATTAGACTTTCACTTGTTTGGGATAGTTGAGTCATATGAATTATGTGGCCCAACAACTAGTTTCAATTGACTTTAACAATAGGGGAAGAATGAGAAGAAATTTGAAAAAATCCCAAGACATTATCATAGAAACTATTACATGGGAGAATTTTAATTCAAAAAACAAAATTAGTCCATAATCAATAAAACACAATTCAACAATTAAATTAAAAAGAGTAGAACAAGGACCATGGGGTGTAGAATAAACGGTGATAGGGTGTATTGTTAAGGCACTTTGTGATGTGAAGGTCACCAGTTCGAAACTCCATGGGCAAAAATCTAGTCATGTTAAGGGTTGGTGTGTCCCAGGTTTAGGGCAATCCTCGGGTGATTTTGACAGCTTAGATCCCCCTAGGTTGCGATTTCTCAAGCCAAAGGTTAAGTGTGCAACCATCTCATGACTCGCACAACTTAGCAAACAAAAAAAAGAGTGGGACAATATAAAATTGTAAATGAAAGATGTAATTTAGCAAATAAGATTAATTTGAGTCTCAAGATGACCACTTACACATCTAAATTAATGGAAAATAATTAATTTGTTCTGAAAATAAATCCACGTTAAACAGATAAAGGAAGTGTGGTCAATTTATCATGTGAAGGAACATATGTCTATACATAATTTTCTATCAGCACACAAATTCTTATCACACAAGCCAGTTGGATTCTTAGTTCAAAATAGTCCTTATGTGGAATCCAAGGAGCAACATTAATTAAAGAAATAACAAAAATACTTTATCCCCTGCATAAGAGGTTAGTGTCCATGTAATAATCCATGTAACATGAAAGTCTCTTAAGCAAAGTAGTTAATCTATGAAATGGAAAACTAAACTAATCTAGATTGAAGAAGAAAAACATACTATTACTAAAATAGTCTAAGAGATACACATAATTCCTCCACAAAAAAATGATTAGCCAAGGAATGGCTTCTCAATATTAAGCATGAAGCTTAAATAGTTCTTACATCAAACTTAAGTTCCCTTGAATACAAAATTTCCTAGCCCCTAAACCTTGGGATAGAATCCATATATATGGCATTACAAAATATCCCCCCTCGTCTTGGTATTAAGTATGAAGCCAAAATAATTGTTATAGAAGACTTAAGTTCCCTTCAATACAAAATTTCTTAACCCCTAAACCCTAGGACTCAACCCATATATATAGCATTACAAAATATCCCTTCCCCCCACCTCTTGTTCAAGAATCTAAGGGTGTAATCATGAAACAAAATTTGGTTCCTAGACCTAACATCTAAATTTTAAAAACAATCTCAATTGCGCAAAGGAAGTCAGGTGGTCATGTTGTGAATGTTGGCCATGTAGCGTCCTTAGTTATTTTGGATCAACTACACTACTCAATCGTGATGAAGGCGTGTTTGATGTGTCGTTGGATAATATATTGTCATGTTGCAAATAAATAGCTTTGATCTTTGGTGTGATACCTTGTTGAAGCATGTTCATCCATAAACCCTCTTGTTGCTAATCCTTAACTTCCCTTTCTTATGCTACCATGTTTTAGGTCATTGTCTTTGCCCAATCTTGCTTTTTACTTTTCCTCACTAGATTGATGCTTCTAACTTTTAGATGCTTAGTTATTCTCACTCTTTGGCACATTATCAGAGTATCCTTGTGTTTAATATTTATTGAACAATAGCAATCAAAATTCAATTTTTGCATGAGAATTTGTAGTTAGGGGCATGCAAAAGAAAGTTCTACCACTAACTTAAGTTATTATCATGCAATAAATCACTTATGCTAATGATTTTTCAAAAATCCCAAAAGATTGGTTGGTGTGTCTCTCTTCTTAGCTTTGACAGGTTATGGGAAATGCTTTAAGTAACATGCACTTGTATATTAGATGCCTTGTGCCTAGGCGCATGTCCTTTTCCATGTGAAAGATGTGTCGAACCCATGAATGGTTAACTTGCCTTCAAAACATGTGTTTTAACTTTACATGTTGGGGGACAAATTAGCACATGTCCCTCCTTTTTGGGCAGGAAGGTGGAGCTCTTGTTCCGCAATGAGGTGATAATCACCCATTACCTATTTATAAATCCAAGGGGGCATACTTGGCCTTCCATTTCTTCCCATTTCTTTTAATTATGCTAAAGTGCATGTGCCACCACTTGAACTTGTTCCTTTTCTTACCCAAGAGAAATTTTGAGCTAGGTGTAGCCCTTCTATGTAGACTTGGCATCTTAGGGGATAGCTTTGTGGATTTGGAAAAGGTGGACATATTGGGAGTATCACCATAATTATCAAACACTTTAGGGGGAATGAAGTGAAATTATACGAGAATCAATGGGTGATTTATAGGTTGGATATCAAGCTTCTAGAGCACGCTTATGATCTATAACTCCTATTTTGATGCACCTTATCATACATTTTCACTTGGATGAAAATATGCCTCTAGTCACTCACTAATTTATGGAATGTTACCTCATACTTAGCAAACAAATCTTATCATGTGATTGTTCACTTCCATAAATATACTTGGCATAGTCATTTGGTCCTCTTGAGTGCTTCTAAGGTCATATTATCCTGAACAAATACCTAATACATGGGAGATGGACTAGATGGATGTGGGATAATGTCATGTCATGTCGTTAGGAAGCTTTTTGGTCTCTAGGTCACTTGACTAATGTAGGCCTACATTACAAGTTCACAGGGCAAGGAATGTGAGGAAATATACCACTAGGGATATGTAATTGAGACACATCATCCAAGATCAAAGAAAGGGTAGGTGAAATTTATATCACTGGAAACCTAGAGGTGTAAGGATTGCATCACCAACACATCACAAGGCACATGTCTAGGAACAAAAGCACTAGGACCATGAAGGGGAACAAAAGCCACTTTTCACATTGGAAGGCTCAAAACACCAAGAGAATGCTAATAATATGTATGGTTGATAAAGAGGTGGATATGATTCATAGGAAAGAGCAAATATGGAAGATGAATTGAGGGGTATTATAGGCAAAAGGGAGAAATGTTGCTTGAGAACTCTAATTGTAAAACACCACCAACTATACATGAGGACAACTATCATTAGTATGATCCACTTTGAGTAGTAATGGTCTTCCCAACCTTTGGGGTTCCACGGGTCCATACACATGGATGACTATTAGGAGATAAAAGTTATAACGTCTAGGAATTACCATTCAAAGTATTATAGAATCACCTAATAATGGTAGCACTACCAACTGTACACGTGGATGGCTAGTAGGGAATCAGAGAAAAGGGCTCAATGGAGGATAATTGATGCAAGCAGGGTGAATGCTCCAATAGAAATCTCTACCAACCATACACATGGACAATTGATGGGGAATCGGGGATGAGGGCATCAAAAGGTTGAGAGTCAAGTGGAAGAGGAATGTGTGGTGCTATAAACTTTGTAGGTTGTCCACATGGACGATCAGTGGCAAATCAATGAAAGTAAACGTTGGGAATTGCATGCACTTGGGGAGAATTTTAATGAAGGAAGAGTCATTAACCCTACACATGGTCGATCAATGATGTAGTAGAGTATCGAGAGTTGGAACACTTTAGAGGGACGTAGGAAAAATCCATGAACTAAGAAGGACCACTAGGTTGACAAATGGAGAACTAGCAAATAAGTGAAGCTAAAGGTTAAATAAATTGATGGCCAATGTTGCTTTCACTTGAAATTGCCTGTGGCTAGGAAAAGACAGCAATAAATATCACAAGTACATGACGGGGGTTAGATAACCCATTACAAATGACACATTAGGAGCCTATTGGTTAATTCAAAATATCAATGAAAATCACAAACACAAGTGGTACCCAAGAAAACATTAAAGTCACACAATTTTATTGGGTCTATTGAAGCTTCAACAATTGATAATTTGTTGGAAAAATCCCCTCAATCTCTACACATTAGATTTAATATGACCGCATTATTTCTACTCCTTACTTGTAGTTATGAAGTGTTGTGTTTCTATCACGAGAAGAAGAGGGTCTCAAACCAATCAAAGTATTTTGGTTTTCACTCCTTGACCCAATTCATTCATTGGAAATCAAGAAGTTGACATCACATCTTATAAATACAACATGGTTTCCTTATATTGATGTCCTTTCCCACATGTGAAATGTCACATACTTTAAGGATGAGATTTATTTCTTTCCCTCGCCAGATCTTTTAGATCTTTTGGCTTTTCTCCACCTCCCATGAGCGTTTATAGCCCTGATGGAGTCACATCAATATGACAATCCTTGTTTCGTTGCTATCAAGCGTCCAGAGCCCTAGCAAAGATATATGAATTTCCTTGAGGCCCAAATGTTTACATCCTTTCCCTCCTTCCTTTACCATTTTTATTCCTTTTGATAATTTTGGCAAGATAGCTTGGTTGCTTTACACCCAATTTGGGAGGGGGGTGGCAACATTTAAAATCCATGAGCATGATGTCCATTAAGTGAGAACTAGATAAACTAGACAAGGTATACCGAGGCATGCTATGATATATGAAGAGATGATTGGTGTGCATACGAATAAATTCACGTGATATTAAAGATTTATTGCTTGATACCTTACTATGACTTCTAAGGTCCCAATGAACTGAGGAGAGGGAGTTATTTGCATGTTGTACAATAATAACTTGTAATGAGACCCTTCTTGATTTATTTTCTATAATGTATCTTGCTTTCATATCGCTAGAGTTTGGAACATTAAAATTCAATGTATGGATTCCAGTTAGTAAATGATCATATGGATACCTTTACAAACCCACACAACAAATAATTGAACTATGGGATGTTAGGCTCAAATTCTATGAGAAACTAGGTAAATTTGAGATATGTCAAAAAGCAAAATGAAAATAATATAATTGTAGCTTCATAAAACAAAGAGGAAATAATGAAAATGAAATTCATAAAGCAACTAGAAGAGAATACAAAGAAAATTATGGTGCAATATATACATAGTTTTCGCCTAAGCGAAGTACTTCTTCAGAAACTATCCATTGACAAGAAGAGTATTAAGATCCCCTTCCAAATTTTACAACATGTAGGTCCCATATCCTAGCTTTTCAACGATTTGAAAGTGGCTCAACCACATGTGTTGGAATTTTGAGTGTTTTCCCTTTTATTCATTGGCTTTGTCCCATTGAATGACCAATTCCCCCATGTTGAATTCTTTAGTGGTGGTCTTATGTTTATCAAATTGTCTTTTAACCACTTGTTGATGGTCAATGAACTTACTCTTGGATTTGTCTCTTTTGAGCAAGGTATCAATTTTATTATGCATTAGCGAGGAAGGGGAATCTTGGACAAACTAGGTTAATCAAAGAGATGGAAGAAAAAGATTAGATGGGAGAAGGGCTTCTTGACCATAGACTAGGTAAAAAGGGGATGTTCCCAATGTTGGTTTGGAGGTTACTTTGTCAACTCATAATGGTTGGAATGGAGCATTATTGTAACACCTTTGGGATGACCCATTTGTGTGTGATGTACATATCATGTTTAGATTGGTGAACCAAGGACTATTTTGGGACTGATGTGCCCATGTGTTTTAGGCTAGTGTGCATGTGCTTATATGTGTTGAGGCTAGAGAACCTATTTTTTTACTTATAAATTTACATGCATATTAGTAAAAGACACCATTGTTATAAACCAAGTCAAATAAGAGAGTATGGGGGCTAAGACTCCACGAGTGTGAAAGGGAGTTAAGGGATAAGTGATGAAGGGCTTAATCCGAGGGGGATAAGTTATTATTAAAATAATCCTATGTCAAAAAGCGCAAATGTTTTTATTCTAGAGTCCATAAATTGACGATATGGAGTGTTATTTGTCAACAAAGGGACATGGACATAAAATTTAGGGCTTCAATGTTCTTCAGGGGGCATATTACATCGTTTTAATTGGGGGGAGGTGAATGGACTCCTTGGAAGGGAAGAAGGGATGACCCTATGACATGTTTAACTCCCAATAAAATCCTAGGTGGATTTGGAGGCAAGAGATAGGTTCTCAAGTGCGAGGCCAAAGAGGTACGAGTAGACCCCTACTGAGGGAAATTGGAACTCTTGGAAGCCACAAGGATTTGAGGCATCCCTAGTTGGCCTGAGTTAGAAACTCTAGAAGGGTAGTAGGACATCCCTATGGATTGCAGATGCAGAGAAGGGTTTGCATTATGTTGGGTTGCATGGCTAGAGGGGGACGTGAGACTATTGGTTGGAGGATGTTAGGGTTTGGTAGTCGGTCATGTTTATGATTGATATTGATTATCTACCATAGTTGGCTTAGGAAATATTTGGCACTTATGGAGTCATGGCCCTAGTTTGAGGGTAGGTTGTTGCTAAGAGACTATGAGTAGCATGGTCTATGGGTAGTGACAAGTTCCTACAATGCTCTTATATAAACCTACTTTGATGTCAATCCAAGATTGTTTACTTTTATAAACCACACAACAATATATATGCATTAGTCAGTTATTATGTTGTTATTAACTTAAGCTAATGAATAGATTATTAACAATCTATACACCAATGTTTACATGTATTATAATAAAAAATAAAAGAAAAAGTCATCATGGCCGAATTAAACTAAAATAAATTCCACCAAAAAACAAGAAAACAACTATGTAAACTATGAAAATCTATGTATTCCGAAAAAGAGTAAGTCCAATAGTAATGCTTGCTATAAAAATTTGTTATAGCTGAAAAGAAATTATAATTACATGTAATAGAAAGAATGAAAGAAAAATAGTGTATTCTACTGCTTATAAAACAAACAACAACTAATGCTAAGGAATTAAATGAATCATTTAAATAATGAATAGCTATACACGAAGAAATACAATGCAACTAATACAAACAAATTTAACTACAATTAATGTCTAAAAAGTATGTTGCAATGTGGAAATGTTTTCACAAAAAATGATGTATATACACAATCGATAGATGAAATATATACTAGGTATAGGAAATTGGCAACTACATGAAATGGAATTGCATTCAAGGAAGGAAGTGATATTCACAATAAAATATACCATAAAGTAATATAATTATTCCTATGGAGTTGCCCTTATTGTACAATCAGTTGATGATTATAAAAACACACCACACACTCAAAGGATCAAGAACAATTGGTTTATTCTATTCCAAAATACAATAATAACATTACCAAAAAGTTGAACTTTTCTCAATTCAGCTCTCTAACTTTTATACAAAAATAAACTATTAACTGGCACAACTACTTGGTAAATTCTAGTGGTTCTTGCTTGATATAAACGAGAAAACCACTTTTTAGTTTCAACAAACAGGTGTCCAAAAACTTAGCATCTATCTAAAAAAGATGTTTTAACTACTCTTTTGAGTTTCCCATCTATAAATTATTTCTCCACCTCATGGTCCGAGTGGTTTGAAGTAGTCCACCTCATGGTCCGGGTGGTCTAAAGTAGTGGAAGCATGAAATCATAAGGTTGATATGGCAGGAAAGGTAATAATCAAGAAAAACAAATATTTACACAAGTTAAAACTCATATCTACTTATTGAAGTTTTAACAACAATGGTTTTGATTCCTAGATTTCTTTTGGCTGTAGAAAGTATCTATAATATGGATATACATGTCAATGTGGCCTTGATACTATAGGGAAAAGTCCTCAACATGGTCATTGTCACAAAGGCTTGTTTAGCTCATGATTGCTGACAAAGATCTATGCAACTTGTCCTTCTCACACATAAGAGTTAAATTGGTTGTCTTGTTGATCCTTGCAAAACACACATTGTCCAACCAACGTACACCAATATATGTAAATTCATCAACATATTATGAAAAAAATTGTTGCTTTCCACCTAATCCAATCATACTAAATATAATGGGTAATAGAGATAATATGAAGAGAAAGAAAGATGAAACATGTTGTTTTCTCAAGAAAATGGGTGAAAAATGGATGATTAGGAATGACAACTTTAGGCCTTATCATTACCTCCTAGCTTAGCTGCTTGTACGTCCCTTGTGCAATTAACCATAATCAGAAGAAATGACTTGTGTATGTTGGCTTGCAGAAAAAGCTTTGAAATCATAAGGAACAATTGGTATTGCCTTCTATTGCATGAAAACCTACGAACATTTCAATCATTTCCAGTTTCTCCCTTTCCTTCTATTTGTTTAATGTGAGTTCTCCTCTATAATTTGGAATTGAATATAATAATAAAGGATGTCTAAACCTCAAACCAATCTAGTTCAACCCTTCATTTCTGAGTGACTGCACATACAATTTGCTTTTGTATAATGTTGCATGAAGACTTGGCAGTGAGTGGGGTTCTTTGGCTTTCAAGCTATCATCTAGTTCTTCCCATCATTGTTGACATGCTAAAAGTATAGCAAGCTTCAAGTTATTGCTGAAATTGGTAAATTCTCCGATTGATTCATTTTGTACCTTCATCATCACCATTTGGATTTGTGAATTATTTAATTTCTTGCAATGATCTTTGAGGACATCTCAAAATAGAGCTTGGTTATGGTTGAGTCCATAAGGGTGCATTAAGATTTTATAATTTCTGAAGTTCTAATTCATGTGACCTCTTAAATTTATTTTCCAATAAAGATTGGAATGCTCTTAAATTTATATCCCCAATGAAATGATTGGGGTTCCAATTAGGGTGATGGGTATCAAATAATAATGCATAAATAATCCGGATAGAAAATTTCTCCTTTCAGAGAAATTAGAAAAATATAAAAAGTAGAAATATATACTTGAAGGCAAGTAGTCCATGGGAAAATTAGAGATTAGCCTCTCAATATGAAACACAATCCATTGTTTCCTCAAATATAATGTATAAATTGGTGAAGGAGGAAGACATGAAAATCATCTCAAAGTTTAATTCTCCTAGTTTACTAACCTTGGCTTTTAATTATCTAATCTTCAATTCTTTTTCCTAAATTTCTTCATATTGATTTTGGATTATTGCTACAAGTTGTTTCTACAATTCCGTGTGTCTTTCTTGTGGTTTCCATATGGTTTTGGTTTGACTATTGCAATATTTAAAAACTTTTTTTTTTTCTCTTCATGAATCCTTTTCTAAAATGTTTATACTAGAACATATTCTCTAGGATTAAAGGAAGTGTACATTTTTTTCCATATATCTCATTCAATATTTAAATCCTTAACCTACACTCTTAGCTTTTCCAATTCTTCCATTAAATTAAAGTGGAATTCACAATTTACTTGTTGTTGGGGTGTGTTGCTAGCTTCTTCAATAACCGTGAATTGTTCTTTAACTTCAAATTCATCCAGTTGCATTGTTGTAACAGAGTATCTTGCTTCGAGTTTGTTGTTAGAAGATTTCGTAATATCTCTCCTCATTTAGTTCTTTTCCCTAATGGTTCTTATGGTTCATTGAGTGAGATTTGTTGTAGTTGATGAGGAGTCCTCTAGGGCATTTCTAATTCAAAGACTGGTGAATCTAGATTTTCTATGAACTCCCCCCAATTTTTTGTTGGCCTTTGTTGCGTACATGTTGTCTTGGCTAGAAGATAGATCAACCCATGATGAGCCAATTATTCATATTTCCCTTTTTTTATATTGCCCTACCATTTCTTGCAAATATTTTAGTAAGAAATATGCAATATTGATTTTCATATTGCTTCTTAGATGTGCTAGAAAACAAAAATGATAGGTCATGCACAATGATGATTGACCTTCACAAGTGAAATATCGAATGATATGTTGTAATAATTTGTCCCAAGGTCTTGGCAAAGACAATCTTTTAACTTCTTCTCATGTATCTTCTAATGTTTCCCCTTCTTTTAAGAATGTACCTCTTGCGATTATTGATTCTACGCATTCTTTAAAGTGATACCTTCCCTAAGGAGCTATTCTTGTCACCCTAGCACTAATTTCCTCTTAAATGGTAAAAGTTAAATATGCAGTTCACTAAGTCAAAGTGTAAAGCAAAATGCTATATAAGAGGTAAGTTGGTATTTTCTAGTCACTGGAAAAATTGCAGCCAACCTACTCCGTGGAAAATTTCTACAATTGTGTGATCACTCATAACCATCTTAGTTGTAATTGGCTCTTGTCTAAACAAATTACCTCCCATGCAAGTCACTTCTCCTCTACACAATTATGCTATGTAAATTGTTTTCAATGGAAAAATCACTTAGCTATAGAACAACTCTTCACAAAGGGAAACAAACTACTACTAATTTTAAATGCAACAATGTATTAATTCTTCTTGGGTTGCACAAACTTTCCATTTTATATGTGTATAGCCTTCATAAATTTCACTCGTGCTGACAAGACTTTTATGCTAAGCTGCAATTTCAATCAGCGGTGAAAATTAAAACTTTATGGCTTTTGTCATGTTGCAGCCAAATCAGATATTAGTTTGATGAGTTGAAAGGAAAAGTGGCAGGCAATTGAATTAAATTGGTCTGTGTGGGCAATTAATAAGTTGGCATGGGGATTATGTTGCAGTTTTCAAAAGATTTGGAAATGACTTATGGTATATATATATATATATATATATAAAACTTGTACATAATTGTTTATGGTAAAATATATATATATATATATATATATATATATATATATATATATATTTTACCATAAACAATTATGTACAAGTTTTAAGAAATGGGCCTTCAATTAAATTTAGATCTTGATCTAGGCATAACTTTTGGGTAAATTCCTCCTTGGATTCAAGTTTCTTGTACAACTTCAATCAATTTCCATTAACCAGAGGTGGTAATTTTTCTTCATCAATTTTTTTTAACTTTACAACTCCATTTCCATATACGTTCTCAACTTCATAAGGCCCTAACCACCTTGTGGTCAACTTTCCTTTAAAACTTTGGAACCTCGCATCATATAATAATGCATAGTCTCTTGATTGAAATGATTTATTTTTTATACACTAATCATGCCAACATGCCCTTTGCTATTGATTTATCTCCTTATGCTACAAAGCTTGTTGTATGAACTCATCTAATTGATTGCTTTGATTCATTCTTTCCTTTTATGTTGTTGAAGGATTCATCCCCAATTACATTGTTGTCCTTAGAGCATTAATTTCAAACTCAATGGGCAGTAGTACAGTTTTACCAAAGACTAAATCATAGGGTGTAAATCTTGTCAAAGTTCTCCATGTAGTCCGGTAAGCCCATACTGGTTCTGGTAATATGGTTTCCTAAAATTTTCAGTGTAACTGAATAGTTTTTGTAAATATGTTTTCTAACTCTCTATTAGTTACTTCTACCTACCCATTATCTTGTAGATGGTATGGTGTAGTCATTATGTGCTGTGTTATACAAATTCATGAGGCTCTCCACTAATTTTGATGTAAAATGTGCTCCCCTATCTGACACAATTTCTCTAGGTACTCCATATCTTATGAATATAATGTCATAAAGGAATTCATCTACTCTCTTACCTTGAATATTCTTTAATGGTTGCACTTCCATCCATTTATTAAGATAATATGTGAACACTAGTATATACTTAATTTGACAAGAATGTGGATTAATTGGTTCAACAAAATCAAACCCCCATTTTTTGAGTACTCAAGTGAAATATAAATATTTCATCTCGGTTCCTGCTGCAAACCCTCGAGTTCGCACCCTGCGCATTCGACTACCTGCGAGCATGTTCGCTCTCGGCCGCCCTGCTCCCTGCGGGCGGATCCGCCTGGGGCTCCCTTTCTCCACTGCGAGCGTGTTGATTAATGGAGGCCTGCACTGGTTTTTGACAGGCCCATTGCCTAGGGCTTGCGGTCATGGAGGCACTGGGCTCTCCCCAGGTGCCCCCTCATCCTCCTCTGCCTCTCTCACCTTCTGAGGCCTTCAATCGGCTTCTGGCAGGGCTTCCAAAGAAGAAGAACTCTGAAGTCTCGAAATTTGTCAAAAAGCTGGATGATATCCCAGTGATCTCTCTCCCTCCTGAAACCCCGATCCAAGTTGCTTTGTCTTTGGCCGAACGGGCTCTCATCGGCCAGTTTACTGGGCTATGGCCGTCTCCAAAAACCACTGAGAGCTGGGTAAACAGAAATTGGGCGCCGTTGATCAAAGAAAATGTTACTTCTTACTTTCTGGGGAGAGGATACTTCCTCTTCGAATTCACTGCAAAGGAAGACAAAGATCTGATCTTCCAAAACAACCCCTACTTCATGGGCCCTTAGGGTTTGTATCTGAACAAATGGACCCCTGATTTTGATCCGGCAGTAGATGTGCCCAAAGCAGTTCCGGTATGGGTTAGACTCTTGAATCTCCCAGTCCATTGTTGGAATTGGGACTCTCTGATGCACATTGGAAATGGCCTGGGAAAATTTATAGATCGAGCGAACAATAAGGACCAATACGACTACGACAGGATTTGTGTAGAAGTAGATTTGGAGGTAGGGCTTCCTGAGGCCATCAAAATAAATGTAGGAAGCTGGACGCATCTATAGAAACTGGATTATGAGCAGCTGCCCTTCAAATGTTGGAAATGTCATGTTTATGGTCATTTCGCCAGAGGCTGTCCAACCAACAACGAGGCTGTGCAGGGAAAGGAGGATGGATGGAATCAAGTCAAGCGTTCCAAACCTACCAAGACACAGAAGTCGGGAGGATCTAGTGGCAAAGGACCTCATCAGTCTTTTGCTCAACAAATTCCGACTAATCCAACTTCAGAAAATATGTTCGACCCTCTCAGCTCGCAACCAGAGAAAACCCAGGAGGTAGAGATCCAAAAGGAGACAGAAGCTACTCAGGAGATCGAGAACCAAAAACCAGGCTCTTCAAGCAAAGGTACATCTTTAGCATCCCTCAAAGGTACAAGCGCTGAAAACCCCAAAGATAAGAACTTAGAAGATAATGAAGAAGAGCAGAATATGGATGAGTCAGAGGATGAAGGAGAAATAGGAGAGTCCCAAACCTCGATAAGAAGATCTACAAGAGGCCGTAAAACGGACAGGGAAAAAATAGAGGAGGAGACGTACAGGAAAAATTACAAGGCAGCCAGCCAACTCTAGAAAAATTGCTAGCCTCAAAGCCTAGGATGCCGAAAAGCCAGCCCCAAGGCTCCAAGGGAGCCCACCAGAAACATAAATAATGAAGGTCATCTCCTGGAATTGCAGAGGTAGGGGGGGGTAAAGTCAAGGAAGAAGCCATGAGAAGCCTGATAAGAACAGAAACTCTAGACATACTTCTTGTCCAGGAGACCAAGCTGGAAGACATAGTCTTCCTTCAAGCAAGCAAGAAACTTTGGTTTAAACATGAAGCAAGAGCAGTCTCTGCCAGGGGCGCCTCGAGAGGGATTGGCACTCTATGGAATGCTAATAAATTTGCAGCCATCAGTGAGGCTAGCAATACTCACTGGTTGCTGCTGAAAATGCAGAATTTGGATACTAAAGAAATACAATGCATCTTCAACGTATACTCTCCAATGAGTGTGGGGGAAAAAAATGTTTGTTGGGACTCGATAAGACATCAAGAAGACTTAATGAACCTGGAAAATATTATTATTGCTGGAGACCTCAATCTCACCCTTCACTCGTCTGAAAAAAGGGGAGGTAGTGCAGTTCGAGATCCGGCAAGGGAATGGGCGGAGGATCTCATGCAAGACTGGGACTTGCTGGATATCAAGCCTTCTTCCGGTAAGTACTCTTGGACCAATAAAAGAATAGGCCCTGGTCATATTGCTGCCAGATTAGACAGATTTTTCATTCAAAGCTCCTACTTGTTGCTTGGCTTAGAGCCCAGAATGCACATCCTTGCTAGCAGTATTTCGGATCATAAACCCATAAAGCTAGATCTACTAGCCCATCTTGATCTGGGTCCTATTCCCTTTAGATTCAGTCCCCTCTGGGTCAAGGAGCCAGACTTCATGCAATTAGTCAAGGATTGTTGGAGTCAACCTGTTAAAGGATCTCCTTTCTATATCTGGGAAGAAAAGCTCAGAAGGGTAAAAGGAGCACTAAAAAGATGGGCCAAAAACCTGTCCAAACCTGATATAGAAAGAAAAAATATTAAAGTCTCCCTTGCCACTCATCAAACGCATATGGAGAATGCTATAGTCACAGAGGAACTGCTGGATCAAGAGGCCCATCTGCAACAGCGCTATCATAAGGCCTGTTTAGCTGAAGAGGAATACTGGAGATTAAAATCTCAAAATCTCTGGCTCAAAGCAGCGGACAAAAACACTGCTTTTTTCCATAAACAAGCACAGATCAAAAAATGCTTCAACACCACCTCTGAGATTTAGGAGGACAACGACACTTACAAGAAGTTTGCAGACATTAAGAAAGCATCCTATGCCCATTTTCTAAATCTGTACAGTGAAGAAAAGGATCAGCAACAATCCCCAGATTTGTTAGACTCTATTCCTTCTGCGATTTCTCCTCGTATGAATGAAAACCTTGGAGGCCAAAGTCACTAAAGACGAAATTAAAAAAGCCCTTTATGATATGGATTCGGATAAGGCCCCTAGGCCAGATGGCTTCTCTACCATGTTTCTCCAAGTCTGCTGGCCGATTGTTGAAAAGGACCTGCTCAAAATGATTCGAAAGTCACAAAACACTCAGAAAATAGGCGGCAGCACAAATTCTGCCTTCTTAGCCCTCATCCCTAAAGAAAAAGGCACTAGCAACTTCAGTAGATTCCGTCTGATTTCCTTATGCAATACTGGGTACAAACTAATCACAAAAGTAATAGCAAATAGACTGAAGCACATTCTTCCCAAAATAATTCCGGAGAATCAAGGAGGCTTCATCCAAGGGAGGTAGATCGTGGACAACTTCACCCTAGTACAGGAGGCAATTCATTCTAGTCTTCTTCGAAAAGAACAAGGTATGGTGATTAAACTTGATTTAGCAAATGCCTTTGATCGAGTAAATCATAGTTTTCTTTTAAAAGTCATGAGCAGGTTTGGTTTTGGAACAAATTTCATTAACTAGATCCGGGCATGCATCTCGGAGCCATGGATTGCTCCCCTTGTAAATGGAAGAGCCACGGATTTTTTCAAAGCTTCGAGAGGGCTTAGGCAGGGGTGTCCCCTTTCCCCTCTGCTATTCGTCATCCAAGCCTCTGTTCTCAGCTTTCTGCTAGACAAAAAAATGCAAGATCAAGATATTAATGGACTGTGTATAGCAAGAGGGGTCAAGAACATTAATCACGCCTTATTTGCAGATGACACTCTGCTCTTGGGTGCTGCCTCTCTCTCCTCTGCCTCAAAATTCAAAGCAGTTCTGGAAGAATTCAGCAAGGGTTCAGGCAGCGTTGTAAACAAGAATAAATGCCACATCTTCAGCTGGAATACCCTGCCCAGATTGCTTTTTGCTATTTCTAGATGTCTGGGGTTTGCAGCCTCCTCCTCTTGGACTTCTTTCAAATACTTGGGCCTTCCTATTGTTCACAAAAGACCTACAAGCAAACCTCAGCTCAAAAAATTCCAGTCTAAGATCCAGGCCTGGGATTTCACCTGACTCAACTCTGCTGGCAAATCTGTCCTTATCAAATCAGTGCTTTCTAGCCTCCCTCTATTTCAATTTGTCGGGATGCTCGCTCCAACAATCATATTAAAAAAAATGGAAGAATTCATTTGGAGGTTCTTCTGGAAGGGAGGAAAACAGAACGAAAACAAGACTCCCCTTATCAGTTGGGAATCCATTTCCAAGCCTCTATGGGAGGGTGGTTTAAACTTCGAAAACTTTGGCCAGTAGAATGTGGCTATGGCAGCTAAGATCATCTGGAGGATCATCGTGCCCAATCCTGGCTGGGCCCAATTGGCACTCTGGAAAAAATACTTCCGAGGTCCACGTTCTAGCTGCTTAGACAAGGTGATCCGATTGCCCAACTTGTCTTTCCTCAATCTATACGCCAAAGCTACTCCTCTAGTCAAGGGTCACGCCGACTAGATTCCTGGAAACGGCAAAAAGATAAACATTTGGACTGATAAAATCATGCAAATGGATCCGATTGAAGACAGAGTCCCCACTGGAGCGCTGCGAGACTGGATGGATAGAGAGGGGTTGAGTACGCTGTGGGACATTTCTCTCTGGAACGACACTGATTGGGCAGGGTGGAAAAGAATTGAAGTGCCAGTCCATCTGACCAACGAATGGGCCATGCTGATCGATCTTCTACATGGTCTGGCGCCCACGCACAGGAGGAAAAAAGATGCGAAAGGCTGGGGGCTGAAAGCCAGAGGCTATACTGTCTCCGCAGGATATGCTAAGTTGAACGAGAGACCACATGTCCCCCCCAATCCAGCACCTTGGCAGGGGGTCTGGCGTTTCCAGTCATGGCCCAAAATCGATTTTTTTGCCTGGCTTCTATGTCATGGCAGAATCCTAACATTTGACAGATTGCAGAAAAAAGGTTTCTACGGTCCCTCTATTTTCTCGCTTTGCAATGAAAATGCTGAGACAGCAGCCCATTTAACTCTGGAATGCATCTTCTCCAAGCAGATTTGGTTCTCCCTTATTCACTCCTTGGATCCCAACTTTCTGCTCCCTTGTTCCACCACTGATCTTTTCTCTAATTGGGCAAACAAATATCCTGGTCCTCCTCCTAAAAACCTGATAATCAAAACAGCATGGGCCATTCTTCCAAAAGTTATTTGCTGGAAGATATGGCTTGAACGCAACAGAAGAATTTTTAGAAATTCTAGACAACATCACAAGGCCATAGAAGTCAAGATCAAATGTCAATTAAAGGAATGCCTGACTGATATAAAAGACAATTCTAGCCTCAGCCAGCAGGATATCGCTTGGGGTTCACTCCTTGACTTACAATTTCAACCAGCAATCAGAATTGTCCCTCCTCTTAAAGATTGGCAAATAAGGAAATCGGAAGCAGACTTTCAAGATTGGCTCAAATCGCATTCAAGGCACTCTCTCTTTTTTGATGGGGCAGCTAAGGGCAATCCGGGCAGAGCTGGTGCAGGAGGTGTTGTTGTAAATTCAATTGGGGAAAAAATACACTCTTATGCTTGGGGGCTTGGACACTCAACCAACATTCAAGCTGAGGCTTTGGCACTCCTGCAAGGCCTCAAAACCCTTAAGGAGCTAAACATAAAGGAAGAAATAGTTATAGGCGACTCCCAGATCATTATAAACATAATGGTCTCCAATACCCCAGCTTTAGATCTTAAGCTAGCTAGGCTGATATTCAGAATTAAGGGCTTGGAAAATGCTTTTCAGAAGTTGAATTACTATCATGTGCTGAGAACTCACAATAAAGATGCGGAAAGTGAAGCCAACAAAGCTGCCCTCCTCTCCGCCGGGGTCAAGATGAAAGACGGAGAAGAATCATGGGAACCCATCCCATAAGCTGTTTATCATCATGTTTTATTGCTTGATCTTAAATAAATTTGTTTGTATTTCCAAGTGGGGAAAAATTTCGGAAATAGAATCTATAGAAACCCAAGCAAGGAAGAAGACCTCAAGGTTCAGCAGCATTCTCACTCTCAACAGTGAGATGCACCAGGATTTAGACATCCTCATTGTAAACAGATTTTCGGCATTCAGGCCAAGATGAATATAACCACTCCATAACCGTTTCTGTCAAAAAAAATAAAATCAAACCCCCATTTTTTAAATGGTTCTAGGGAAATTAGTGGCTACATAGGCATTTCCACCCATTTGGTGGGCTGACCCATTCTTTGGCATGCATCACAATGCTTCACATATTCCCTACATATTTATGCAATGTTGGACAATAACACCATGTCAAGAGTACTTTCTTAGCAAGTCTAATGGCAGCAAAATGTCCACCACATGGCTCATCATGACAAACTTTTAGAATATCATAAGTTTCATCCTCTCTAACACATCTTCTATTATCTAGTCCTAGTTTGAACAAATATCCTTTCATCCATGTACACATTGCACTTTTTCTTATTAGAGCATTCATTTCCCTAGATGAAAAATGTTGTGGCAACTTATGGGCCACCAAATAGTTTGCAATATATGCAAACCATGGTGTCATTACTAACTCTGCAAATATATGCTCATCTAAAAAATAATCATCTAATGGTTCATTTGCTTTATTTCTAGTAATCCTTGATAAGGAATCTGCAACCATATTCTGATGACTGGGTTTATCAAGTATAGTAATATCAAATTCTTGAAGAAGTAAAAGCCAATGAATTATTCTACCATTAATAATTGGTTTATTCATTAAATATTTAATGGTAGAATGAGTTGTATGTACATAAGTAGGATATCTAGTAATGTAATGTCGAAATGTGACCATACACTACTATTAAGAACCCCTTCTCAATGACACTATAATTCAATTCTACATGTGCAAGATTTCGCTGATATAATAAATTGCAGGCATTGTTGCATCTTCTTTATGTCCCAACACAACCCCAAAACTTTTATCATAAGCATTAGAATATATATGAAATGGTAGATTTCAATTCGGTCCCTGCAGAATAGGAGCAATAGTTAATTATTCTTTCAAAGTTTTAAAGGCTTGTTGACAAGTTGTTATCCATATAAATTCAACATCTTTAGTAAGTATTACAAACAATGGTAAAATTATTTTGTTGAAATTATGCACACACTTTCGATAATAATTAGTGTTGCCCAAAAAGCGGGTTGCTTCTCTTTTCTTTGTAGGAACAAATATATTTTTAATGATAATTACTTTTGTTGGATACACCTTAATTCTTTGTGTTAAAACATGATATACCAAAACAATTCCTTCATTCATCATCAAGAAACACTTTTCATTACTTAGTGAGAGATGGTTTTCTATACATTTATGTAGCACCTTTTCTAATTTGGTCGAGGCTTCATCATACTCATTCCCAAAAGTAGTAAAATCACCCATGAACACTTCGACAATTTCTAAAATAATGTCATAAAATATATTCAAAATAACCCTTTGTAAAGTTGTGAGTGCATTGAATAATCCAAATGATAAAAGTTTGTAAGCGAAGCTTTCCCTGGGGAAAGTAAACACAGTTTTATCTTAATTATCAGGAGCAAAATGTATATGATTGCACCCACTAAAACAATCCAAAAAAGAAAAATATTTTTTCCCTGCTAAAGACTCCAACTCTTGGTTAATAAATGGCAATGGAAAATTATCTTTTCCAATAGCTTTATTGAGTTCCTTATAATCCACACAAATTCTCAATTTACCCCCTTTATTTGGAACTATAGCAAGTGAAGACACATCTACACTATCAGAGATATAGTAGTTGAATCTTGCTATTAGAAGTTCTTGTAATTCTTCTTTCAAAATATCCTTTTGAATTGGATTAATTTTATGTTAGGGTTATCTGACACGAAGAACTCTATTAAGGATATAAATATGATGCATACAAACTAATGGATATATGCCTATCACGTATTTGTAATCTCACACAAATGTTGTTGATTGTTTCTGCAATAGTTCTTGTAGTTTTTGTTGTTGGAATGGCTATAGTTTATTATTAACATTTAATGTCTTTCGAGGATAAATTTCAATTTTCTTTCCTCTATAATTTACAGATTCTTCAGTAAAGCTTTCTTTCAGATATTGATGTTCAATTCCTTCTTCTAAAAAAGATTCAGGATGATCTTTCATTAATGAATTTTGAAATGAACTTGATTCATGATAATGATTTATCATAATTTCTTCTTCTTTGTTTCAGAACTTTTTGGTTGTAACAATAGAAGAATAATGTTATGCATATAATTAGAAATTAGTCGATCCTCTATTAGTTTTTTCAAAATTAATGTTTGGTCTATAGTAAGGATTGGTGTAGAGTTTTCATGAAAATAATCGTTCTCGTCATCTTCAAGAATCCATAATGGTTCTTCAATTTCTTTTATGTATATTGCAAGAGGATATAATTTTAACTTTTAAAACTAATTCTCTTTCAAATATTTTCATATTTCGTGAGAAACATTCTTTGTAAGCATCTATGGTTGTTAACCAAGGATGTCCTAGGGTTAATGGATAACCTCATGTACTGGTGTTGGTGTGTGAAACAAGGAAATCAACGGGGTATTGCCATGAATCCACAATGATGATAATGTTTTCCGAAATTCACTTAGGTTTGATTGTGGACCTATTAGCCATTCGTAACAAAGTTGGGGTTTGTCTCATGATATTCTGAAGATTTTGACTCTTCATAATTTCACGAGTCATCAAATTAATGGTTTCTCCAAGATCTATAAGAGGATTTGGAACGAATTCGTCCCTATTTGTACTTCTTCATACTTTAGATTCAAGGATTTCCCAAGCATAATTTCAGGTAATTGACCAGTCACTTGGATATTTGGGGATCTTTTTCCTTAGTTTCTTGATACAAAAACCATTGACAGCTTTATTGTGGATTGGTATACCCCTGATAGCTTGAAGGATTTGGATTTTAACACATAGATTTTTCAATTCTTCTAAGATATCAAACGCTAGTTGTAAAGGTACTCTAGCCTTTGGAAGCATTTCAAGAAATGGAGGTGATTGATATTGATTAGCTTGTTTGATTTTTCGGTTGAGTTAAATTTTGAGAGATGGGTAACAAAGGTTCATCTTATTTCTAATATTATTGTTGTTTTTCACTCACATCCTTGATTTTATGTGGTCTTGGGTCTTCTATAATCTTTCATGGCCTTTAGTATGTGGCTTGACAATTAGTTGCAACAATAGTAAAATTTGAAGATTCACCAAATTCATTGGTGTAAATTAGTTGACTTGATTGAACTGTTTCATTTGGTTGTGGTTGTTGATTTGCCTGGCCCATCCTAATGTTTGGATTTGGATTTGATTGAGTAGGTAATTGAGATTGTTTATGTGTTTGATTAGAATTTTGCAATTGAGGTGAAGGTAGCAATTGTTATTGTTGTGACTAATTTTGATATGGTCGGTTAAATCACTACAGAGTCCATTGAATACCTTGCATAGGAAAGAAGTGAAGATTTGAATAAGATTGTTGGTTGTAAGAAAGTGTATAATTCCAAGGAATTGACAAATATGGTTGCTAAGATTGAAAATTAATAGGAAATTGAGAAGAAGGCAATTGTTGTCTTGAGTTGAATTGAGAATTGTACTAAGGTTGATTGAAAGATTCAAGATCTTGATTTATTCCAAGAAGTGGTGGCTAAAATTGTCCAAATCTTCTCTAATTAATCAAATTAACTTGTTCTATATTTTGATCAACTACTTGATATGCCGCTTTAAATCCTGGAAACTTTGAACAATCATTAACATCATGACTTTCAGAACAAATGTTGTAGACTTTTGCTACAACTAATGGGCACTCATTCTTAGGATATCTCTTCGTACACCTTGGGCAGAATATGGCTAAAGCTTTCTCATTGTATTCTTGTTTTTTTCTTTCCTTTAAAGCATCTAACTGCATAGACAATGGAATCAATATCAATTTTCATATCCTCCAATAAATTTTCAATCTTACATTTCATTAGTCTAGAGTTATTCTTAGATATAGAGGTTATTGAACCTCTTGTTCCTCTACCCTCTCTCATATTTGCTCTTGACTAATTTTTAAATAGCTCTTTAATCTTGTCATAAGAGGCTGATAAATGTATCTAGTAGTTATAAGATTAAGGGCCCCCATTAGGTATTCTCTAACTCCTCTTAGCAAGACTAGCTTCAGTGATTCTTCATCCAATTTACAAGTTGTTAAATGTTTATAGCTAAACTAAAAACAATCAACATAAGGTTTCATACAATGTTTGAGTCAACCTAAACGTTTATTCTCTTGTTTCTCTTGCTTTACAATAATCCTTATGTTTTGTAAGAAAATTTTCTTTCATCTCCTCCTAGGTACCTATACTTCCTCCTTTTAGTCCCATAAACCATCTTAAAGCAACTTCTTTCGAAGTTAAAGGAAACAACCTCAACTTATGAGAGTTAGTTTTATAATCATAGGCTCTACATACAATTTTGAACTCAAATAAGAAGGTATTAGGGTCTTCTATGGATAATCCAAAAATATAGGTAAAATTGAGGGATTGATGGTTTTCATCTTAGCATCATCTCCGCTTTCCCTTATCGGAAAAGGAGGTTCTTCTTCTTCTTCTCCCCTATCTTTCTGGCTTTCTCTCTATCTTGTTCTTCTTCACGATTGCCCATGTTGAACAAGATAGTCCCAATTTTAAGATCAACATATTCATGTTCTTATCCTTTTTCTCAAATTCCCCAAAGCTCGAGCCCAAAGGTTTATACTTAAAATTTGCATGATGCTTTTGTTGAGAGGTCCCTGAAGTGGAAGTAACTTCTTGCTTTACTTATTTCTTTAGAATTGGTCTTGGAGGGGTTTCAAGAAGAAATCACTCTAAATTATCCCTCTCTCTCATCATTTATTCTTAACTCACTTCTTGGGGTAATATTACACCAAAAAGATCCCACAAATTGGTGTTTCCTCAACAACAATGCCAAAAAGTGACAAGTTCCTATAATGCTCTTATATGAGCCTATTTTAATATTAATCTAGGATCACTTACTTTTATAAAACACTTAGAAATATATATGCATTTATGGGTTGTTATGTTGTTTTTAACTTAAGCTAGTGAGTTCCCTATTGGGGGTAATGAATGTGGGTAATATTGCTCAAGCCATGGGCATTAATGACCCTCCCACGCGATACCTATGATACAAAGATGTGTTACGAAATTAGGGCCAGGCGACCTGCAAGGGAACTTTCTCGAGTTTATAATGGTTGTAATTTTTTTAGTAAAGGCGTTTACATGCAAGCTCATACTTGTGATATGAGAGTGGGATTTGTAGAAGGATTTGTCTGTGCGGGAATTACAGGGGTCCTCTCTAAAGAGCCTAGCATGTTCCTATTTTTTTGTGGGAGCTCTTGCGTGTGAAGCAAGTTGTTCTCTAGAGGCACATGGTCACTCTTGGCTACTCAGACTATAATATGGGACCCTGGTTCACAGTGTTATTTGGAGTTGGTTCTCGTCGAATGTCCAGTCCATAGAATTGGGAACTTTGCCGAGGAGCTCCATTCAGAAATTGGGTCTCTCGAAGAAAAGGGTGATGGGAATTTTACCAGGTAATTCAATTCCTTTGGCCATATGTAGTGGTGGAATTTTGGTATGCTAAGTTATTTTGGTCTAATTGGCAGTTAGGGTGCACAATAAAGGAGACATTCCTCCTCGGTGGGTGGCCCTAGAAGGCGTCCTTTCTCTTCTTGTTGAATTTCGGTCGTGGGTGGCCCTATAGCTCCTTCTTCTCGAGTGTTGGTGCCCTTTAAGGTTACCAAGGGCTGGAGGAGTCTTGGTAGAATAGTTGCGGGCTACCTTATGGCGCATGGTCTCCTAGAGGATTAGTGGTATTTCTGTAAGGAGACTTATTTTGAGATACCTTGAATACGTTTCGCTTATTTGTTAGAGGGTTGGGTGTTGAAACTTTTGGACCTTGGTTAATTATGGTACCATTTGTAGCACTCTATATTGCACTGGAGAGAGGAGTCAGGGTCATCTCTAGAAATTTGTTTGCCTTATAGAAACGAGGTGGGGAGGAGGGTTACTTCCTACTTGAGAAGGGGGTATTCATGTGGCTTCGGAGATTGGCCTAGACTATTGTTGGCTAGCTTCTTGTCTCGGGGTCACAGAGTTCTCTACAAGGCCTCCCTATATAACGACAAAGAGGACGACCACAACAAGGTGGGGGCTAGATGGGTCACAAAGACTAGCTCAAGTGGTTCCACCTACAAATGAAGGAGAATTGGATCAACCACTAAGTGGCTCCCCCAGGAGAGTGGATTTTCTACCCTCGTTTGACTCCTTGGAAGCTTAAATTTGTGTAGTTCAAGCAACAGTTAATAACCAGACTCAAAATTACCATTATTACTAGAATGAAGCCATAAGTTTCCTCAACGATATTCACATAACAAATGGCATATTATTGACCGCTAGGATTCCCTTTATAGAGGCCAAAAGGGACTCCAAGACAAGATGGAAAACTTCAAGGGATGCATGGCACACATGGAATCACATGTTCACAACACTTTCCACTACCCTGGTGAGGGTGGTGATGTTGCTAAAGATCCTAACAATGTTTGTGGGTAATGAGGCAAGCAGGCTATATTTTTTTTTTGCATAGTTTTGGGCTTTCTAGGCCATTGCTATATGGGCTCATAGTTTTATAATGTTGTTATCAAAGTTATTTTGCTTGTACTTGATGGCCAACAAATTTGGTAGGAGTGAGGCCTTAGTTTTTTTGAAGACGGTCTCTCCACGATGTAACATGTTTAAGAATTAATAGAAAAGTTTGAATTACAAAAAAAAACTTAAGCCAATGAGTAGATTAGTCACAATGTATACACCATTTTTTTACATATATTACAGACAAGACTAAAAGAAAAGTCATTATGGCTTAATTAAACTAAACTAAATTCTACCAAAAAAATAAGAAAACAATTATGCTAACTATGAAAATCTATGTATTACCCCTCAACGACTCTGGCATGCCTCCAAGGCAACGCTAGAGAAGTAAAAAGGGTAGTGGAAGTGTTATTTGACTTGGTCAGAGGGGCATGAGATTGTTTTCTCATGAATTAGTGGCATCCTATTTCAATGTTGTCCCTCTCGATGTGCATCTAGAAATAAGAGAATTGGAGGTGAAGGTGGGAGAAGAAAGGAATTCGTTGTCTGATTCAAATTTTTTTAAAGGTTTGGGTGGATGGGTTCCATATCCAAGGCATACTAGAGGCATAAAGAAACAATTCCTGAATTTAGTGGCCCTTCATTGGCAAATGAAGACACTATTGGGCTTAGTTCTAAGATACAAACAAGTTGAGAAATACAACCTCTTTGCATCCCTGGAGGATATCAAGAGAATGTTAAGGAACACACGCTTCAATGTGAATGGTATTGATGCACGCCTGAGACATGTTGAAAGCCATGTACCCTGCGAATTAGAAGATGGTGACCATGGTGAGTCGCCCGGTTCTAACACTCGTGCCCTGGCTACTGTCTCCTCGTCTGACGAGGACTAATGTTGAAGGGCTGCAGTTGGTTAGTGTTGGTTGACTTCCCAGGTGGCAATTCTTTTTCTCTAGTTTGGCCCACTATGGGCATTTATCCATAGGGATTACGGCAATGTATGGTGTCGTGTTCCAGTGTTTGGTGTTGATCGTGTGTTTTCGGTTTCATAATGTTTGTGTTTTTTTATGGCTCCTAAATGCACTATATCTCTTGCTACATTAGTTTTAAGAGCAGGATTTGGCCGGTCTATGCCATTTTGAGAATATAATGTCTCCTAGGTTTTCTGTGTTTATCTGGTGGAAAGATTGTAAGCCTAATTGGGCAGTGTTTATGCAAATCTTAGTATGTCAGTAGCTATTTTCTGGTGGGTTTATGCGGAAGAGTTGAAGTTATTCTGTTGGAATTCCTCAACATGCACCTGTTTATCGATGTATCTATATTTTTATGATTAATATAAAGCCTTGAAATTTACAACAACAAAAAAGTAGATATATAAATAAACAAAAAAAAAATAATCAAAATCTATGTATTGTGAAAAAGAATAAATCTAATGGTAATGCTTGCTATAGAAACTTGTTATAGCTGAAAAGAAATTACAATTGCATCTAATAGAAAGAATGAATGAAAAACATAGTTTTCTATGGTTGATAAAACAAATTGTAGCTAATGCTAAGGATTTAAATGATTTTTTCAAATAATTGATAGTTATACATAAAGAAATATAGTGTAGCCAATATAAATAGATTTAACTACAATTCTTGTCTAAAAATAATATCGCAATGTGGAAATATATTCACAAAAAATGATGTATACACACATTCTATAGATGAAATATATCCTAACTATAGGAAATTGAAGATTGCATAAAATAGAATTACATGCAAGGAAAGAAGTAATATTCACAAGAAAATATACCAGAAGGTAATATGACCATGATTGTAGAGTGGCATGTGCTTTACAATCAACTGGTGATTGTAAAAGCACATCACACACTATAAGAATCACAAGCAGATGATTTCTTATATTCCAAAAAATAAATAATAACATTACCAAAAATTTGAACCTTTCTCAGTTTAGTTCTCTAGTTTCTATACAAAAAGAAATTACTAACCAACACAACTTGCTAAATTCTAGTGGTTATTGCCTGAGGAGGCAACCACTTTTCAATTTCAACATACACGTGTCCAAAAACTTAACATTTATCCCAAAAAATTGTGGTAACTACTTTCCTGAGTTGCCCATCTTCAACATGCTTCTCACGCTTATGGTTTGAGGGTTTCAAGTAGTGGAAGCGAGAAATCATAAGGTTGGTCTAGCAGGAAATGTAAGAGTCAAGAAAAACAAATATTTATAGAAGTGAAAACTCATTGCGTGTAATGCTTGATGAGCCTCATCATTGAGCAATTATATGGGCCTTAATTGGCCTTAATTCACACCCTAGCTTAGTCAAACCAACTATTCTCACAACTTATTGCATACTTTTGATTATATTTTTTTTATGAAATGAGTTAGAGTTGGATATGTTGCTTTGTGTTCTAATGTGCATGAAATGCAGGAATAAAGGATAAAAGCAAGGAAAATGCAAGTAGAAAGGATAAAAGCAAAGAACTATGGAAAAGACCTTGGTAAAGACTCGAATGGGACAAGGGAGAGTAACTATAGGAGGTAAATCCTCCTCATTTACTACCCCTCAATTCAAATATTCCACCATCAGTTCAGAGTGCACACAGCCATCACGTTGAAGACTAAAAGATAGCCGAGCAAGTGAAAGTGACACAAACCAATTTTTCTTGAGTTAGAGGCCAATCCTCCCTAATGGGAAGGAAGTCGTTAGAGAATTCAAATGTATAAATAGAGAGGCTTAGGACCTCAGTAGGATTCAGACTTCTATTGTAAAACTCTGTTTTATTTCTGAGCTGCAAAGACTTGTGACAGTTTGCTCTGTAATCCATGGTTTTTCTAATAAGAATGAGTTCTGTTTAAGCCAGCTCTAAGTTAACTCCGAGGGTTGAAGCACTTGCGTTAGGGCCCGACCCAAGCAGCCAAAGCTCCTCTTCATTATACATATCTGCTAGCATAAGAGTTATGTTCTATTTATTTGCTTAAGTAGTTTCATGATTTGCTGATTCATTTGCTCAAGTAGTTTTCTGGTTCTGATTCATTTGTTTAAGTAGCTTTCTGGTTCTATTCATTTTTTTGAATAGCTTCTTGTTTTTTCTCATTTGCTTCAGTAGTTGCACTGGCTTTAAGTTTACTTCCATTTGTGTTTCTTTTAATTCACAAGTTAGTTAGAGGAAAAGATTACTATCAGGTTGTGTGTAGGTGTCTCAGCCTCATCTCCTCCCCCTAGGACCATGACTTGAGGCAGAGACCCTTCAACAGCCCCAAAAACACAAGTCTCTCGTTCTTGCATGGGCTATGGAGTTCACTGTTTAAAGCAATTGTTTATTCACCTGCACCGGTTCTCTTTGTCATTTTCATTTGAAACCGCCTTCAGCACGTTCCTCATGCATCGCTTCATCGTTGTCCGATCACCAACAAACCTTCACAATCATTGTCTGATTCACTATTTTCTCCAACTGCTACCTCGCATGGAGTCCACCACTCATTTTATGAACTTTAAGTCCCCACCGTCAATCTGCCTCACCTGATCCGACGACCATCGCATCACCTCCACACCTTTAGGCGCTTTAAACCCCCACCGTTGATCTGCCTTTCCCGATCCGACGTCTGTTGCTTCACCCGATCGCCAACTAGCTTGGCTGATCTCCACCATTGATCAGCCCCGCCTGATCCAACAGCTATCACGCAATCTCGTGCGGATTAGTGCACGAACGTTATTTGCCCGAGAGGATGCGATAAAAGTGGTTTTCTCATGCTATGTGTCGCGCAATAAGGCTAATCGCGTGAAATTTCCAAAAAAATGATTACAGCCTAAAGGGCGCGCGAGAAACTATTTACCACCTTAGAAACTTGCTCCATCATTTTCGCACATTTCTTTTCTCTGCAATATGATCTCTGCCGTCTATCTCCTGACTTAACCCACGTGATATGATCTCCACCGTTCATCGTGTGTGTTCATCCTGTTCATCTATCTAGTTGCTTAAGCCTTCACGATAAGACCTCAACCATTCATCATGTTCATTAACCCTGTTCGCCCATCTATCTATGTTACCTCCTGTGATCAAATCTTCGCCGTTCATTTTCCTTTCACCCGATTGATCCAATGGTTCTTATGCATTGTTGCTCCCTCATGTCCTCCTTTCACTAATTTCGACCTCCGATTGCTTTTTCCACTTGAAACCCGATTTAGCCTAAGTTTCTTTGTTACACCTTAGTCTAGTTTTGATGCTCTTTACTTCTGAAACTTAGATAATTAGCATTGGGTTAGTGTTAATTTAGCAATTCATGATGTTTTCTTCATTACTGTAGTAGAGTAGCTCTCTCTTAGAATAGGTTTGCTCTCCTCCCATCAAAGAATTAAGCTTCTTCTGACCCTATAGAAGTTTGGCTTGGAACCCCTGGGGTCTCTTGCCAGACAAACAATGACAACAGGTAGGACCTTCACTTCTACTTATGCATATAGCACTATCACCTCCAAGTTTGTACAAACCCCGGGTTGATAAGTAAAGCTGGTAGCCCTGGGAGTTGCAGCATTATTGTTGCAATACCTAGGCTCATCACTTTTTGGCGCCGTTGTCGGGGAGGTGTCTAAGTAGAAGTAATTATTGCTTTCTTCTATTTCTAGTCTCCAAACTTTCTTTTCTTCTACTTCTAGTCTTCAACTTTATTCCATTAGTTTATTTCTGCAAAAGTAGTCTAGTTTCTTTCTTTCTTTCAGTTGTCATTATCTGCTTTCCTTTCCATTTTGCAAGTACTTTCTAGCTTTAACAAAATCTTACAAAAACCAACCCAAAAACATTTCCTTTCATGCCTTGTAGGATTAGGGACACTTCAAGGAAATTCTTGTCAAATACCCCCACTGCATCCAGCAGGTAGCCTTCTCTCTTCTTCAGTGACGGTGAATTGGAAGACCCTTCAGGTGAGAAACCTTACATATTTGAGGAACCTACACAAGAAGAATAAGAGAAAGAACCCATTCCTACTGAACCAATGGCTGGAAACCAAAATGACAAGAGAGATAGAGAGAGAATTGAGACTGCCTTCCCCATCTGGGAAACCAATGGGGACACCAAGATGAAGAATATAAGCCCCTCTACTCTACCTCATTTCCATGGCCTGACCAAAGAGGACCCTGACACTTTCCTAATTGAATTTGTTGTTATATGCCAAACCTATGACTATACATATGATGAGAAAAAGTTAAAACTATTCCCATCCACCCTCAAGGATGCAACATTGCGCTGGTTCACGGGTTTACCTGGGGATAACATCACAACTTGGGCTCAGATGGAGCAGACTTTTAACAACAAATATAGGGACTACTATAGGTCAAAGGACACTAAAGAAGAGATTTTTAGGATGACCATAGGCCAAGATGAATCCCTAGAAGACTATGAAGACATATTCCGGCTTAGTTACAAAAGGGCCAGGTGCACACTTGACCCTGAGTCACTAAAGTTGGTCTTGCTTAGAGGAGTAAGGGAAGATCTTTTGGATACCTTAAATATGATAGCAGGAGGAGATGTCTACCAATTACCCTATGAGGATATTAAGATTGTCTTTAGAAACCATTCTAGGGCAGCTAGGAAAAAGGGTAGGGGTAGTCAACCTATGGCCAGTACATCATCCTCTAACTTATCCATCAAGGGTGAAATTGGAAATATGCTGGAAGATTTCAAAAGTGACATGATGCAAACCCTTGCCTTGTAATTGGACACCATGAACATTAAAAGGAAGCAAGAGGAAGCAGAGAGAGCCTTGGCCATCTTTTTTCCTAGATGCACCAGGAGGCATCCTAGGGATGAATGTCCATTGAATTGTATTAAGATTTGCTCAGTCTGTGAAGAAAACCACTCCACAGACAAGTGCCCTTCTTTACCTGGACTCAAATATGTATATCAAGGAGTTGAAGGGGTCACTGAGAATCTTTGCTAAATCAACCAAAGGAGACCTCCTGGGCCTAGACCATACCAGGAGGGTATGAAAGAGCCATCCCATGCATATTACAACCCCAACCAAACCACAACTATACCTTCTTGGGGACCCCCTGCTCATCCTTCCTGGTCTACACCCCCTCCTTGGTCCTATGCATCTCAGTATCAATCCCAGCCAGCCAACTAGTCATTTCAACCTTATGTTCAGCCACAACATCAGTGGAATACCCCACCTTAGGGGTGGAGGCCCCAATTCAACAATGTTCCAGCCCTATTGCCTCCACCACCTACCCAACCACAACTCCTGCACACTGCTCCACCTAAGCAACCCCAGATGCCTGCCCAGCCAAATCCGAACCCAAACAATAGGCAGGCTCAACAAGCATACAGTGGAGAGACATCATACCCAGCTTATGTTGTAGAAATCCAGGAGATCAACCTAAGATTAGGGAGAATTCTCCCTGATAACCAACCTCCCTCTCCACATAGGGAGGTTGAGGAAGAAAAAGAGGAAAGAAACCTTAAAGTAAATCCACCCTTTCCTGAGAGATTAACCCAACCACTCCATCCTACCCTAGAAGAAACTGAACTTCTGGGAGAATTGAAGAATCTATGTGTAAAGATCCCCCTTCTCCAAGCAATCAAAGATGTTCCCATTTATAATAAGTTGATAAAGGAGAAGTGCTTCAAGCATCCAGGAAGAAGAAAAAGGGATGCCCCTACCATCAATGTCATTGGGTAGTTGTCTGACTTAATGCTGGGGCAGGTAATATGTCCAAAATATTTAGACCCTGGAAGCCCTATGGTAGATGTGCACATCAATGGCACCATTGTCCCACACACTCTGATTGATCTTGGGGCTGCCATTAATGTGATGACCAAGGACACCATGCTCAAGCTCAACCTCCAAGGGTCATTAAGGAAGACCACAACAGTTCTGCAACTTGCAGACCGTTCCACAGTCACCCCTGAGGGAATTGTGGAGGATGTGATGGTCTCCATTGACTCCTGGGAGTACCCTGCAGATTTCCTAGTTCTACAGCCTAAGGCTAAGCTTACTGGTTACCCTCTCATCCTTGGGAGGCCATGGTTGGCCACGTTGATGCTTACATTAGCTGCAGAGCTGGGAATATGACCATCAAGAATGGGCATATGTCCAAACAATTAGTCCTATACCCTCCTACTCAACCTACCCTAGAGCATGATTTACCTTTATGGTTGGAGGAGGAGGAAGAGGATGAGGTTTATTCTGCCCAACTTTATACTTTGGAAGCAATCATAGGAGGAGGACAATAAGATGAGGATGATTTAATTGAACACATGCTCCAAAGTCCAACTCCTAGTTCACTGCCATTAGAAGAAGAAGTAAGGGAAGCCCGGAAAAATCATACAATTGACTTATGCTTGGCCAATTCCAACCCACTCCGTGTCAAAACTATAGAATTTGGCCCAGAGAAGACTTTGAACATTAACCCATCTCTTTCTTCTTGAGAAGAAGAAAAGTTATGCCACATGTTGAGAGAGAACCTAGTAGCCTTCGCTTGGAGTTTTAAAGAAATGAAGGGAGTACAACCCTTAGTGTGTACTCACCACACATCAAAGAAGGTTGTAGGCCAGTTAGGCAACCACAAAGGAGGATGAATCCAGCTCTCAAAGACGTAATCAAAGAAGAACTGCAAAAACTACTAGATGCAGGATTCATTTACCCTATCTTAGACAGTGAGTGGGTCTCTCCTTTAGTGTTAGTTCCTAAGAAAAATGGGACGTGGAGGATTTGTGTTGATTATAGGGAGTTGAACAAAGCCACAAAGAAGGATCATTTTCCCCTACCCTTCATTGACCAAGTGCTAGATGGCCTGGCAGGGAAGAAGTTCTTTTCTTTCCTAGATGGATTCAATGGGTACAACCAAATCCAAATTTGCACAGAAGGCCAGGATAAGACCACCTTCACCTATCCTTGGGGTACTTTTGCCTATAGGGTCCTCATTTTTGGCCTATGCATTGCTCCTGCCACTATCCAGAGAGCAGTCTTAAGTATTTTTGCTGAATTAGTACATGATGTTGTGGAAATCTATATGGATGATTTTACACCTTATGGCTGTGATTTCCAAGAAGCCCTGACTAACCTAGGCAAAGTATTACACAAATGCATTGAAATGAATCTGTCTCTAAGTCCGGAAAAGTGTGAATTCTTAACGACTGAAGGGACTGTGCTAGGTCATTCAATATCTCAGCAAGGACTACAGGTGGACCTAAACAAAATAGCAAACATCCAAAGGATCCCACCTCCACAAAAGCAGAGAGATGTCAGAAGATTCTTAGGATTGGCTGGATACTACCGAAGATTCATAAAGGACTTCAGCAAGTTGGCCTCTCCTTTGTTTGGACTATTGGTCAAATATTCTGAGTTTATATGGTGAAAGAGTTGTCAAGAGACCTTAGATATTCTAAAGGGTAAGTTAACCACTACACCAATCCTTAGAGGCCCAAATTGGGCCCTCCCTTTTCATATTCATGTTGATGCCTCACACAAAGCCATAGGAGCAGCCTTAGGTCAGGAAGAGGAGAAATTGTCCTATGGAAACTATTTTATCAGTAAGAACTTATCAAAGGCTGAGCTACACTATACTGTGACCGAAATGGAACTCCTGGCTGTTGTGCATTCATTGACAAAATTTAGGCATTACATTATAGGCTATCAAACATTTGTGCATACTGATCATGCTGCAATCAAATATTTAATGAACAAACCATATGTGAATGCTAGAATCATAATATGGTTGCTTCTATTACAGGAGTTTGACCTAACTATTGTTGATAAGCCTGGCAAGGAAAATGTTTGTTGTTGACTTTCTATCTAGAATGAATCTGCCTGCAGGTGAAGAAGGAATGGTGGATTACTAGTTACTAGATGAGCATTTGTTTGCTATTTTAGTTCTCTCCCCATGGTTTGCTAATATATCAAACTATCTGGTATCATCACAGTTCCCACCAAACTTTCCCTCCAAAGAAAAGAGCAAGATAGTCAAAAAGAGTGTCCCCTTCACCTGGATTGGGGGCAATTTGTTCAAACTTGGCACAGATCAAATATTAAGAAGGTGTGTAAGGGAAGAGGAAGACTTTGACATCCTTTTGACCTGTCATGATGGGCCTTGTGGAGGTAACTTTGCAGCAAAAAGGACAACATTCAAAGTGTTGCAAGAAGGCTATTATTGGCCTACTTTTCATTAGGATGTGAAAAAGTATATTAGTCAGTGTGATCGGTGCCAGAGGATGGCAAAGCCTACTCCAAGAGATGAAATGCCCCTGCAACC
Organism: Pinus tabuliformis; assembly: GCA_031772625.1. Taxonomy (NCBI): domain Eukaryota; kingdom Viridiplantae; phylum Streptophyta; class Pinopsida; order Pinales; family Pinaceae; genus Pinus; species Pinus tabuliformis. Next base: position 1,278,216,020 of record CM062819.1, read on the forward strand.
TCAAGTAACTTTCGAGCCATTTGACAAGTGGGGCATGGACTTCATTGGGCCTATCAACCCTCCTTCAAAGCAAAAACAATACATCATTGTGTGCACTGATTATTTGACTAAGTGGGTTGAAACCAAGGCAATTAAGGTAGTAACAGAAGAGAAGGTGGTTGAGTTCCTAAGGGAGAATATATTCTACAAATTTGGGTACCCTAGAGAGCTAGTCACAGACCAAGGCAACCAGTTTACCTCCAGCATGATTGAAGAACTGCTCAACCATCACAAAATCAAGCATAGGACCTCCACTCCTTATCATCCACAAGCTAATGGGCAAGTGGAGGTGACCAATAGGGCACTGGAGAACATCTTAACCAAGGTAGTGAGCAGCAGCAGGAAGGATTGGGTAGAGAGACTAGTTGAGGCCACCTAGGCCTATAATACAACATGGAAGACCACCACTGGATTTACACCCTATGAGCTGGTCTATGGTAAAAAGGTTGTACTGTCCATTGAATTTGAATATAACACATTGAGGATGGAAGCCCAACTAGATTTAGATCTCAGTCATGCACAAAAAGAAAGGTTGTTACATTTGAATGGCTTGGATGAATTCAGAATGCAGGCCCTCCTACATACAGAGATAGTTCAGCTTCAGAGGAAGATCTGGCATGACAAGCACATCAAGGAGAAGCAATTTCAAGAAGGAGACTGGGCATTGTTATATGATTCTAGGTTCAAAGAATTAAAGGGCAAGCTAAGGACAAGATGGCTCAGACCTTATGTGGTGGAAAGATGCCATGACAATGGTTTAGTGCAAATCAAAACTATTGATGAAGAAGCCATTCCATTGCTAGTTAATGGGCACATATTGAAAATGTACAAGAGGCCTTTATCAAAATAAGAGTTCATTGATAGTATCAATAAGACAGTGATGATGGTAGAACAAGTTCCAACTCCTCCCTCATCAGGTCACTGAAAAATGAAAAAACAAAAGAATAAGGATTCAAGTGAAAACCTCCATGAGGCGCCTGAGTCCCATCTTTGGGTTGAAAACCTCATAAGGTGGCCCAAGGATGAGAAAAATGAAAAAGAGTAAGAAGATCCTTGGGTGAAAACCTTCCTTGAGGCGCCCAGGGTAGATATCTAGGGTGAAAACCTCTCTAACGCAGCCTAGGTGTTTCTTTAAAAAAAATATAATAATAAAAGAAAAAAAAACATAATTGTATTTATAGGTGGGAGAATAAAAGCAAGGAGCAAAGAGAAGATCCAGAGGGAACCCTGCCTCACATATATTCATCTCCTCCACTCCTTACCATGCATCCCTCCATCAATTCTATTGTTTTTCACTTCATTGCTTCAATTTAGGTGAAGATTGTGTTTTCTAACATAATCACCTCAACCATTACCATCATCCCTAGATCCATATACACTCCTACTCCCTCTGTCCATTCATTACAACATCAAATCCAAGGGCTCCACAACAGCAACAACATCAAATCCAAGAGCTCCACAGCAGCAGCAACATCAGATCCAAGAGCTCCACAACAGCAGCAACAACATCAAATCTTCAGTCACAGACACCTGCAAAAGCTAATAAACCATCAACAGGCAGCAGAGGAGGAAGAAGAATAACCATCAGCAACACCTCTGATCTTTGACAACTGCAACATGGCATCAAGACCACAAGTAAGTATCCCACTCACTCACTCATATGCATCATTTGATCAAAAGTTGTAAAGGTTAAGAGGTAGTTGGTTTATAAGCAAAAAGGTGGCAAAAAGGAAATTCTTTAATAAGGCAAAAGAGAATGCAAGAGTCCATAGATACAATATTGTTATGGAAACCATTTGAGAATGCTTGAAGAACTAAGATTTGGGGTAGAAACACCAGTGCACCAAAGACTCAGCATACCCTATTTCTTTATGCAATCACTCATAGACTCCAACAACAAAGTAAAGGAAGGAAATTCCTAGCAGTTAGTTCACCATGGGTTGATCAGGATCCTCATTGAGGATGCCCTCCAAAACCTCAAGATCCCTATAAAATGGTTAGTCTTCATAGACTTACTAGTAGAAGATGACATCAAAACCCTCATCTACGATGTTAGTCCTTTTGTCAGTGAGGAGGAGGCAAAACAAGAAGAAGATACAGAGTTAGATGGGATGAGATGAATAAAGAAGAAACTAATACAGAGGAACATGATGAAACACAAGGAGGATGATGCTGAAACAGAAGAAGAAACTGATGGAGATGAGAAAGAACAACAAAAGGAAGAAGATAAGAAAAACAGAGAGGACAACTGCAGGAAAAGGAAAACCAACTAGCATGTATGGCCAACCTCTCATTGGAGGCCATCCAGTGTAGGATGCCATCTTAATCCTATACTCCTTAACTCAGAGAACAATGGATGCAATTCCAGATTAAAACACTAGCACAAAGGGGCGCCATGCCATTTCAGGACTGCAGACATTTTATTGATATTTGTGATCAAAGTGCACTAGAGGATAGGGCCAAAATCACTGAGTTTTACTTGCACAATATGGCCCTCACAGACATGAATATTTGGGATCCTAATGCAGAACTAGAAGATCTACAATTAATGGTCTTGGCATCATGGATGAACCATGAGAAGTCAAGGGCTGCATAGATGAAAAGAACATTGGACAGAGAGCAAAAAGAACCTCTTTTTCATCATATCTGAACAATCAAATCCCATGGCCCTAATTAGCACCCATAATCTAATTGAAAATGATCCTCAGTTGGCACTTAGATATCTTGCTGCCCAAGAGCAAGCAATTTCACATTTTGAAAATATGTTTAGGCTGCTAAGAGATGATAATACACATGCCTGCTAAAGGAAATGGAACACACTGCCACACAGCTTGAAGATCAGAGAATATCCCTCCCCTCAAAGGTTGAGAGAGGCACTCAACATGACACCTATGTATAAGCAATCAATGCAAAGGTTGAAGGTTAATTGAATAGGCCTAAAACTCAGTCCACCACAACTCCTAGGGATGCTAGAAGGGAGAAAAGAAGAAGAGGAAAAGAGGCAGTGGGAAGAAGTAGAAAGGAAAGAAGGCTTCTATCAACAAGAAGAAGAGACCACAACAGAAGCATGGGATGTCAGAGAGGCTACTAGAGCCATGAAGGACATGGACATTGACTAAGTTGCTTAGAGGATGAGCAACACTTTCACTAGGGGGGTGATGATGAGCCTCATCATTGAGCAATTATATTATGGGCCTTAATTGGCCTTAATTCATACTTATTGCATACTTTTGATTATATTTTGTTTATGAAATGAGTTAGAGTTGGATATGTTGCTTTGTGGTCTAATGTGCATGAAATGCAAGAATAAAGGATAAAATCAAGGAAAATGCAGGTAGAAAGGATAAAAGCAAAGAACTATGGCAAAGACCTTGTTAAAGACTTGAATGGGACAAGGGAGAGTAACTATAGGAGGTAAATCCTCCTCATTTACTACCCCTCCATTCGAATATTCCACCATTAGTTCGGAGTGCACACAACCATCACGTTGAAGACTAAAAGACAATCGAGCAAGTGAAAGTGACACAAACCAATTTTTCTTGAGTTAGAGGCCAAGCCTCCCTAATGGGAAGGAAGTCGTTAGAGACTTCAAATGTATAAATAGAGAGGCTTAGGACCTCAATAGGATTCAGACTTCTATTGTAAAACTCTGTTTTATTTCTGAGCTGCAAAGACTTGTGACAGTTTGCTTTGTAATCCATGGTTTTTCTAATAAGAATGAGTTTTGTTTAAGCCAGCTCTGAGTTAACTCTGAGGGCTGAAGCTCTTGGGTTAGGGCCCGACCCAAGCAGCCAAATCTCCTCTTCATTGTACATATCTGCTAGCATAAGAGTTCTGTTCTGTTTATTTGCTTAAGTAGTTTCATGGTTTGCTGATTCATTTGCTCAAGTAGTTTTCTGGTTCTGATTCATTTGTTTAAGTAGCTTTCTGGTTCTGTTCATTTGTTTGAATAGCTTCCTATTTCTGCTCATTTGCTTCAGTAGCTGCATTGGCTTTAAGTTTACTTCCATTTGTGTTTTTTTAATTCACAGGTTAGTTAGAGGAAAAGATTACTATCAGGTTGTGCGCAAGTGTCTCAGCCTCATCTCCTCCCTTTGGGACCATGACTTGAGGCAAAGACCCTTCAGCAGCCCCAAAAACACAGGTCTTTGGTTCTCGCATGGGCTATGGAGTTCATTGTTTAAAGCAATTGTTTGTTCACCTGCACTGGTTCTCTTTGTCATTTTCATTTGAAACTACCTCTAACATGTTCCTCATGCATTGCTTCATCGCCATCTGATCACCAACAAACCTTCACAATCATCGTCCGATTCACTATTTTCTCCAACTGCTACCTCGCGTGGAGTCCACCACTCACTTTATGAGCTTTAAGTCCCCACCGTCGATTTGCCTCGCTTGATCCAATGGCCATCGCATCACCTCCACACCTTTAGGCACTTTAAACCCCCATCGTCGATCTACCTTGCCTGATTCGACGACTGTCGCTTCACCCAATCGCCAACTAGCTTGGCTGATCTCCACCATTGATCAGCCCCGCCTGATCCAACGACTATTGCGCAATCTCACGTGGATTAGTGCATGAACGTTATCCGCCCGAGAGTACGCGAGAAAAGTGGTTTTCTCATGCTACGTGTCACACAGTAAGGCTAATCATGTGAAATTTCCAAAAATTGCTTATAGCCTGAAGGGCGCATGAGAAACTAGTTACTGCCTTAGAAACCCGCTTCCTCATTTATGCACGTTTCTTTTCCCCGCGATATGATCTTCGCCGTCTATCTCTTGACTTAACTCGCATGATATGATCTCCACCATTCATCGTGTGCATTCATCCTGTTTATCCATCTAGTTGCTTAATCCTTCACGATAAGGCCTCAACTGTTCATCCTGTTCATTAACCCTGTTCGCCCATCTATCTACGTAACCTCGTGCAATCCAATCTCCATCGTTCATTTGCATTTCACTCGACTGATCCAACGGTTCTTATGCACTATTGCTCCCTCACATCCTCCTTTCACTAATTTCGACCTTCGATTACTTTTTCTGCTTGAAACCCGATTTAGCCTAAGTTTCTTTGTTACACCTTAGTCTAGTTTTGATGCTCTTTACTTCTGCAACTTAGATAATTAGCATTAGGTTAGTGTTAATTTAGCAATTCATGTTGTTTTCTTCATTACTGTAGTAGAGTAGCTCTTTCCTAGAATATGTTTTCTCTCCTTCCATCAAAGAATTAAACTTCTACTGACCCTATAGAAGTTTGGCTTGGAACCCCTGGGGTCTCTTGCGAGACAAACAGTGACAACAGGCAGGACATTCACTTCTACTTGTGTATATAGCATTGTCACCTCCAAGTTTGTACGAACCCCGGGTTGATAAGTAAAGCTGGTAGCCTTGGGAGTTGCAGCATTATTGTTGCAATAACTAGGCTCATCAATGCTCCATATTAATATATCAATAAATAATAATGATGATGATGATAAACAATAAAAGTGAGAAGATAATAATAATAAATAAATATAAATAATAAATAATAAATAATAAATAATAAATAATAAATAATAAATAATAAATAATAAAATGAAGTTCCAAACAAACAAATAAAAATAGTAAGAATAAGTAAACTTAATAAAAATTAAAAAGGAATAAAATAAGCAAGAGTCAAATTAAGGAAAAGGTTGAGTTAAGGAAAACTTAAGACAAAAAATTATAAATTGGCACGATGACACATGGATTGTGTGCATGAAGATTATCTTTCCATTTTTGGAACAATTTTTTCTATTTAATGGATGAAAAGGAGGATGTGAGACATTATTCTTTCTCGAGGAGAATTCTAGGAGAGAATGGTTCACTAGTTAAGGTACTTGATTGAGGGTTTGGGGTATTCAACTTTAGAAGGACTTAGTGCAACTAAGTTTATGGTTGGGTGGAAATTCATCCCCAAAATATTGGTTGCAATCACCGACATCTGAATAGCGCAACGAATTTGAAATTTCCCGTAAGCTAAATATTTGTTTTACATGTAATTCCTCATCTCTCACAGTTTCATAAATTATATACTAACTAGCTGATATATATATATTTATGTTGATTATTTATGGCATTAATTGATGTAAATAATTTGCATGTTTTAATGTCGATCCATTACATTGCTGCTAACTGAAGTTTCAAATACAATGGTTTTATTTCTCATGTTTCTCTTGACAACATAAATATTCTATAATATGGTTGTATAGGTTGGTGCAGGCTTGATAATGTTAAAAAAACTCTTTAGTGTGGTTATCTTCGCAAGGGTCTGTTCAACTCATGATTGCTGACAAAGATCTCTACAACCTGTCTTTCTCATACATAAAAGATAAAATTGGGTGACTCGTTGATCTTTGCAAAACACACATTATCCAACCAATGTACACCAATATATGCAAATTTGTCAACATATTATAAGAATACTTGTCCCTTTCCACCTAGTCCAATCATACTAAATATAATGGGTAATAGAGATAATATGAATGGAAAAATGGATGAAACATGTTGTTTTCTTAGGAAAAGGCATGATAACTGGATGATTAGGAATGGAAAATTTAGGGCTCATCAATTGTGTTGAACATATGAGGTCTACTGTGAATTGGATTTGCAACGGTAAGTATATTTCTTTTGGTGCTTATTTATTGTTTGTTATGCATATTTATGAATTGTACACATATTTTCGTGGATGATGAATCCATATTTATTTATTGTGATTGTTACCATGATTTTTTTTGTTAGTTATATGCATGCATCACATGGTATATTGCTTAAAAAATGCATACATTAATGTGTAAATAAAAAAAATGAAATTTTTCAGAGTACAAGTTTATAGGGATAGTAATATGCCCCAAAAGGTGATTGGGGGTGTTATAATTATGCTAATTCTTTGATTATTAACGATGAACTTCTTTAAAATTCTAATTAGGTTCTTGTTTGAAGATCCAACCACCCCATTGCCTTGCAAATAATAATTGGTTGAGCATTCAAAGATGATTCCTCTTTCGACGTGAACTCTAATAAGAAAATGGATGAGAAATAAGATGCGTTTTCAAATACCATCATTGATAGTAACCTAAATTTGGTAAGGATGCGTTGCTCTAAGAATTGAAGCATCACTAATTCATTGCGCCCATAGGCGCTCTACAACCCAGTATGGGGGTATGGGGTAGATCTCACGTAAATGTAAACTTAAACGTAAACATAAATGTAAAAGCTTGAGATGTAATGGGGTACATGGGGGTAGATCTCACTGTTGGGCCTCCAAAATGTCATCCTCTTTCAACTTCAATTCTATTATTTTACCATATTTTGTAGCTCTTTATGATATTCTACAATTCCATAACCCTACATTAATACCATTTGCATGATCATATGGGTTTATCATTATGATTTTCCAAGTCATTTATTTTAAGAGAATTTGTGATTAAATATTAGGAAATTAGCATGTTTTCATATATATCTAAAAGTGGGATGAGTTTTATGATGTTGTAGGCCTATTTGAAGATTCTAGAAGAGTCTTATTTGGCCACTCAACCACAAATTCGAATTTCAATTTCAACTCATGAAGATTTGTGGAATATTTGTAGAAGATTTGGATCATTGACTAAGCACATTCAAAGGAGAAGAATCATGGATGTTTTGATATGTGTCTCCTAAAGATGTGTGAGAGGATTTGTATCTCATATTTTTAGGTAATTGGTTGTAAACACAAGAGATAATCATGGATCTAGGAGAAATTTGTGGATCTACATTTATTGAATGATTATCTTAAATTTTTGTATAAAGAAGAGTGTATCCTTCATTCAAAGGTGTTCCATCCAAGATATGAGACATTATAGAATAAAGAATAATGGAGAAGAAATGATCAATGTAATTTGTAAAGTGAGGATAAAGAGGAAGAGAGTTTAATTATTGTAATATATTTGGAACTTTCTCCAACTGCATTTTATGGAATACATGTTGCTGCTTTGATCTCCAAGCTTTGATAACCATTCGATGTGCTTGCTGAGGAGTGGAGGGCCCCATCAACCGCAGCTTGCACACCTCTTTCCTTGTTGTACTTATTTATGTTATTTCACTTATGCAAGTTTAGTTTAGTTTCTTTTATGTTATTTTGATTATATGTTTTTATGTTTATTTCATTAACGTTTTTTTTTTGCTTATGCAAGAGTCGTGCCTTCTTATCATTAAATTAAACAAAAATTACAATATTTACAAACTCCATCACACTGTGTGGACATAGGCAAAAAGGAAAATGCCCATCTGAAGCCTATCCCTCAGTTTCCCAAAAAGTACCCACCCAACCCTTTTTTATTACAAACACATAAAATCATCAGGCGTCTCAGGTCCTATGAGCCCTCCCCACATGTAACCACGCGCACAACCCTTCCTATCTTTTGATCGCTACCGTTCATTCTTCTCTTTTGATCTGATGACCGAGGTATACATCGCACCATGAAGAGGTAAGAAGATTAACCCCCGGGCCCCACCAAATTGCTCGCTCGATCTAGAGCGTTGATCTGCCTTGCTCCATCGGACGGTTGAGCCGAATATTGCGCGACTGATGCCATCGAACTTTAGTGTGCGATGAGGGTGGTTTTTAGACCGGGCCCTCATCCACGTGTCATGCGCTGTATGGCATTGCTGCCAAATTTTCGAAACCACCTTTGACATGAAGGCGGTGCGGTCGCACCAAAACCACTCTGGTAGCCATTTTGACTTCTGCACTGAAAACTTGGGTAATGCTGATGCTTAAACTGATGCCTTCCCTTGTTGCCTTTAACATTCCTTCGGTCTGAGAAAACCTTTCGTCCTACGCTGGGAATATTCTGGATTGGGGTCACCATGACTGCTAAGGCCAACCCCAGCCCACCTTCCATCATAAACCTCTCTATCCAATATTGTGAAACCTTCTGACGTCCATTCATTACAAGTTGGATTCTTTAGTTTTGCTCCTATACACTTTTTTATCCTCCTCCGCCTGGTTATGGCAGAGTCTTCTCAGGTTGCTCTGCGACATTGCGTTCCACTCCATTAAAATTGCGCTATCCTTATAGTTGACACCTTGGTTGGCTAGAATGTTTGCCAATTTGTTGGCCTTTCTCTACACATGTATGAATATGAGAGTGCGTAGTTCCTGTAGATGTACCTGAATTTTATGGAGAACCCAAGTTAACCTCCAGTGTTTTGTGACCTTTTCCGACCCTGTTCCATTACTGATTCTCTTGGCTGCATTGATGACTAACTCTGAATCAGCTTCTATTATGACATTTTGGCAATTGTCCTGTATCAGGAGTTCTAAGCATTGTTCCAAAGCCATTAGTTTTGCCGTGTTGTTGGTGGATTTTCCTAATTGTCCATGGAAGAGGGAGATTAAGCTACCGGTATTATCCCTAAGAACTCTCCCAAAGCCAACCTTCCCCGGATTGCCTTTAGAAGCTCCATCGATGTTATACTTTAAAAAACCTTCTGGGGGAGGATACCAGAACTCTTCAACCTTTTCTCTCATGATTATTTTCCTGTCTAGGCCTTGTGGAATAAGCCCCTGCATGCCTAACTGCCTGAGAATTCTTAACTCTTCTTCTGAGGGAGGACTTTTGGGGAGATCCCTAACTGTGGTACCAACTGTCTCCTTAAGCTATTTTAAGATCAGCTCTACCAGGCGAAGAGAGGAATTCTTTTCCTCTTTGAATATTCTTTTGTTTCTTTCTTTCCACACATTCCATATAATGAAACTTGGCAAGAGAGCCCAGGCAGAGTTGAGAACTTCATAATCCGAAAAGTTATTCCTCCAGTTGTTTAGAGTGTTAGTGATACTTTCTTTGTCTCTATCAGACTGATTGAAGATGTTGGTAAAAAAATCCCATAACCTGGCGGTGAAAATGCAACTGTTGAGAAGATGTTCCATAGTCTCCTCTTGGGCTTCACAGAGCTGGCATCTGGAGGGTCCCAGCATACCCCTTTTTTTAATGTTGTCCCAGGTTAAGATTTTCCTGTGGTGAACCAACCACATAAAGAGTTTGATTTTCATCCAGCCTTTGTGCCTCCATAGCTTCTGCCAAGTTTTATTTGGAGCTTGAGATTCCAGATCAAGGAGAATACCTTTTGCTTCCTTGATATTAAAGTTGCCCTCTTTGTTGTTACCCCATCTTAGTTGGTCCTGCCCTTTAGTTACTAAAATCATCCTCTGATCTAGCATCCTCTTAAGGGACTCTGCTTTACTGTTGAGGGTTCTATCCTCTCTGCCATCTATTTTTTTCCATGTTCTCCATTTTCCTGCATTATGTGAATGCTCCCAAAAGTCTTTCACCTTTACTAATCCTTGTTTGTCTGTCTCATGCTTGAGGCCCAAAAATTCCTCCTTCAGTAGATTAGGTTCTTGTTGCCATTTGTCCTCCCAGAAAAGTGCCAGATCGCCCTCTCTGATTTCCCAGAAACTATTTTTTTGAACCACTCCTCTGTTCTCCCAGGCCTTGTTCCATATGGGAGAGCCTTTCACAACTCCAGAGATTCGTATGTTATCAGAAGTAGGTCAGGCATTGGCATATTTTTCCTTCCAGATGCTTGCCCATTGAGGTTTAGGATCCTTAACCCACCTTCACCAAATTTTGGCCCCTAGAGCCTTACGGAGAATCTCAAGATTATCCAAACCTAGGCCTCCTTGGTTCTTGGGTTTACAGATCTTATCCCATGAGACTAAAGCCCATTTTTTCCTTGTTTCCTCTTTGCCCCAAAGAAAATCTCTTTGAATATTTCTAAATTGCTGCAAGACTCCTATTGGAGCTGGGAGGGCTGATAGCATAAAGATTGGGATAGCTTGGAGTACTGCCTTTGTAAGAACCAGTCTACCAGCTAGATTTAAAGATCTGCTTGTCCATTTCCTGACCTTGTCTTGCATTTTAATTATTAACGGATCCCATATGCTCTTGTGTCGGGGTTTAGCTGTTAGAGGAACTCCCAAATACTTAGAGGGAAGGGATTCTCTTTGAAAGCCTAGAATTCTGGAGACATTTCTCTAGATAGCAATATGGGTGTTAAAGAAAAAGATTTTTGATTTGGAAAGATTGACTTCCATACCTGTTGCCATAGCAAAGTCATTCAAAATTTGTTTGTAAGCAAGCGCTTCCTTAACTGTGGGAATTCCTTGTAACATGGTATCATCTACAAACTATTGATGAGTCAGAACTTGACCATTCTCTGAAAGTTGGAGTCCTTGAATTCTTCCCATTACTCTAGCATGCTTAATGGACCGCCCCAACCCTTCCATCATGAGGATGAAGAGAAAAGGAGAGAGCGGATCTCCCTGTCTAAGTCCCCTAGAAGGAAGAAAAAGTTCAGATGGAGAGCCATTAACTAAAATTGAAAAGCTGGATGAAGTCACCAGGGCCATGACCCATCTGACCCAATTATGATCAAAACCAAACGCTGTGAGCACTTTCTTGATGTATATCCAATTCACTTTGTCATATGCTTTGGCTATGTCCAGTTGCATGATCATACCCGCTCTCTTATTACTTGTTAATGAGTGAACCACCTCGTGAGCTTGAATTATATTATCCAGAATTTGTTTGCCTTCCACATAACCAGTTTGTTCCCCCGAGACAAGCGAGGGTAGCAGGGGTTTGAGTCTGTTAGCCACAACCTTGGAAATTATCTTGTAAACTACATTGCATAAAGCGATGGGCCTATATCTCTCTGGCGTTTGAGCATTATCCTGTTTTGGAATAAGGGCGATAAAGGAGGTGTTGAGAGCTTTCAAAATGGTTTTGTTCAGCCTGGAATCTTCGACTACCTCTAAAATATCCTTTTTTACAATATTCCAGCAGGCTTTGAAGAAATCCACATTGAATCCATCCGGACCTGGAGCCTTGCCATTTTGCATTTCCTTGAGGACCTCACTAACCTCCTTTTCAGTTACAGGTCTGTTGAGATTACAATTATCCTCTCTAGATACCAGTTTAGGGATATGTTTAATTAAGTCCTTGATGAAAGGTTCTCTTACTAAAAAGTTTTCCTTGGCAATGTCACGAAAGTGCTTTACTAACACTGCTTCTATCTCCTCATGGGATTGATGAATCTGGCCATCCTCGTCCTTGATCAAAGAGATTCTGTTGTGAGTTCTGTTTGCAATGGTGGATCTATGGAAAAATTTAGTGTTATGTTCTCCTTCTTTTAGCCATAGAACCCTAGATTTTTGTTTCCAAAAAATTTCCTCTTGTTTACACAACATTTCCCATTCTTGATGATGTTTCTCTGCTAGATCATTTTTGTCTTTATCAAAGCCATCCTTGATCAAAGCTTGATTGAGCTCTAGGATTTTGTTTTCTACAATTTTCTTACTTGTAAAAATATTACCAAATTCCTTCTTGTTCCAATCCTTTAGCTTCAGCTTGATGTGTTTTAATCTTTTATGTAGCAGGAACATAGTTGATCCCTGAATCTGCAAGTCCTCCGCCCACCATTTTTCAATGTTGCTGATGAATTCTAGGTGTGAAAGCCAAATATTTTCAAACCTGAACGGTTTGTTTCTTGGGGTGCCAATGCCCTTGATCTCCATTTGAATCGGCCAGTGATCTGAGCCTCCAAAAGGAAGAATTCCTGCTATTATTTCCTTGTCTAGAAGCATGAGATCCTCAGAGATCATGAATCTGTCTAGCTTGGAAGCTACCTGGGAATCCCCTCCTCTTTTGTTGTTCCATGTACAAAGACCATTATTTGTCTCAATGTCCACGAGCTTCATGTTTTCTGAAAAGATTTGGAAGGCTGAGGAATCTTTATTTAGTGCTCTTGTACCCCCCTTTTTCTCCAAGAGAGATCTAATCATATTGAAGTCTCCTCCTATAACCCATGGTAGCCCTGCATGTCTGGTCTGGAGATCCACCAAGGAATCAATAAACTTGATTTTTTCATCTAACCTTTGAGGGCCATAAACATTCGTTACTAGATAAGTGTCCCTGTCTCCTACAGGCTGTATAACAACTGATAAATAATTCCTTGATGCCTCCACATCAACTATTCCTATTTTTTGGGGATTCTAGAGGGTGAGGATACCCCCTGCTGTATTTTCTGCTTTGACTTCTAGAAACTCAAATCTGCTGAGCCACTTACTATGGATTTGCCTTAACTTTTGAATGGAGCATTTCATTTCTTGGACAAAAATTATATCTGGAGCTGCCTGTTTCATTCTGTTATTCAGCATTCTCTGTTTTCTCTTGCTGCCTAGACCTCTGATATTCCAAGTTGTGAACTTCATAATTACATATTGGTAAAGGAGTAACTGGTTAGATCTTTCATCTTACCTGAGTCTACCATGAGCTTGCCACATTCCATCAGTAGCTCATTCTGCTTTTTTCTGCCTCTTTTTTTTCCTGGGTTTCTCGGTGCTAACCCTGGAGTTGTTTTTACTGCTTTCACTCCTTGGTTACCCTGTCTTTCAATGTTGTTTACTTCTTCCAAGCCCTTTTCCTGAGTTTTCCATAAGAATAACTGCTTTATTCGATTGCATTCTTCTTGTGGTAGAGATTCTACCCCACCAGTTGTTCCCTTACTCAAGAACCCTTCTAGATCTAGGTTTTCTCTGTCAAGAATCTCCTGTAGCTCATTGTCCTCCATTTCCATCTCACTCTGGGTCATTTCCTGATCCATTTCCATTTCTGATTCACTCATCATGATCCCTTTCTGTTTTCGTTTTCCTGTTCCTGATCATGTTCTTCTTCCTTCTCCTGCTTATCATAACCATCCTTCATTACTTGATCTTCAACTGCTGTTTCTTCCTCCTCTTCAAGAACATGGAACTAATTCGGCCTAACCTTTTGACCTTCATTTTGGTGCTGCTTTGGTCCTTTTTTGCCGCTTTTCCTTTGTGAACTACTTTGTGAAAGCTCTCTGTATCTTTCATTGTGTTAGGTTTTCTTTTGTTCTCTGCTTTACTGAGAGGGTGGTCTCTTAGAAGGTGCCCGTGTTCATGACATTTACGACATCTAAATGGAATATGCTCGTAGTCAACTGTCTGCACCCATTCCTCATCAAAAACCTCCAAGATGACCTCGTCCGGAAGAGCTCCAGATAGATCCATCTCTACACAGATCCTAGCAAAGGAGGTATATTTTCCCCTCCTTGTGGCTTCAGAAGTTTTGACATACCTTCCTAATTTATTGCCTATGGCAGTTAGCGATTCTATTTGCCAATAATCTAGAGGTAGAGAATAGAGTCTTACCCAAACCGGGACTGAAGTAAAAGTTTCCCGCTCCGGTACGAAGTTCATCATCCACGGCCGCATATAGAGCCCTGCTGCTGCATAGAAGTAGGGCCCACCTTCAAACACTCTATCTTTATCTTCAATATTTGCAAACACCATAGTGAAGAATCCCTTGGATCCTAGATGAAGATCAATGCTCCCTTTAGGCTTCTAGTGGTATCTAATCCATGTTTGTAAAGCCTTTTCAGTGGGCCATAGTCCCATGGATTTAAATATGATTGCATAAGTCTGCATGTGCTTCCTGTGCGCTTGCAACGCTGGGTCATTTAAAACTACGTTGGGAGTGATTTTCACTTTGGGTTTGCACAATCCCTTTTGTTTCATGTCTTTTGTTCCCTGTTTTTTTCATTTTCCTCCTTGTCTTTTATGCCATCATTCTGCTTCGCTTTGATACTTTATGTTACCTCTTCCCTGTTTTTTCTTCCTACCTTAGTGTTACTTTTGCCTGATTCTGGAGGTTTCTTGCCCTTGTTGGCCACTGCCTCTTTGTAGGAGCGAGTGGAGCTCCCTCCTCTGCATCCATCCATGGAGAAAATCCCCTTCAGAAAACCACAACCCTAGTTGTTCGCTCTTCTGTTCTCGGCTCTCACTCATTTCAGAACTGATACCAATTGTTGATATTGATACCCGTTTATTTCATTAATGTTGTTTTGTTAAGATTGATTTAATTTCCTTATGTTTGGATTGGATTGGCAAACTAGTAATCTCACATTAGTAATCTCATAGACTACTAGAGTAAATTACTTTTTCATTTCATAGCTTAGATTAGAATTGTTGGTTTTCATAGAGCTAGTCTTTGAGAGAGAAAGGATTAAATCACTTTTTTATTTCATAGCTTAGATTAGAATTGTTGGTTTTTGTAGAGCTAGTATTTGAGAGAGAAAGTGATTGAGAGAGAACATGCTTGAGATAGAATGTGTACACTTGCTTTTCATTTGTTTTCATTATTTTCTTTGTAATTAGTTTCAAGTTTCTTGCATTAGATTAATATATATAATACACAATGATAGGGATTTAACTCACAATTAAATCACACAACACTCATGTAAATGTAAACTTAAACGTAAACGCAAATGTAAACACTTGACATGTAATGGGGTAGATGTCATGTTGACAATTTAATTACAGGGATTTAACTCACAATTAAATCACACAACACTCATGTAAATGTAAACTTAAACGTAAACGCAAATGTAAACATTTGACATGTAATGGGGTGGATGTCACATAAACGTAAACATTTAACATTCAATGTTTAACATTTAACATTTAACATTTTAACTCTAATGTCGGTCATATTTAATAATCAATCTAATTATTAACATTCAACATTTTTAACATGGGGTTATTTAATAATCAATCTAATTATTATTATGTATAAACACAATATAAATTTAAAATATAAAGAATTTTACTAACACTCAAAAAATAGGTATGGTAAATAAATAAAAATATAAATAAACCAAAAGTATGGTAAATAAATAAAATCTCTTTTTATACTTACTCGAGAGGTATGGTGAATAAATAAAATATAAATAAATTAGAGATATGGTAAATAAATAAAACCTTGTTTATATTTACTCCATAAACCTCTTTATATTTAAAGAAAACTCAAAAAATAAGTTTTATTTAGGTGAAGCCTATGGGCCAAATACCATATTTATAAAAGAGGTATAAAGAGGTATGGTAAATAAATAAAAATATATCAAATATGATTAAAAATCAGCGTCTAATTATATACCAAGCCCATGGGCCAAATACCAT
This sequence comes from Pinus tabuliformis, assembly GCA_031772625.1. NCBI lineage: Eukaryota > Viridiplantae > Streptophyta > Pinopsida > Pinales > Pinaceae > Pinus > Pinus tabuliformis. Next base: position 1,278,232,101 of record CM062819.1, read on the forward strand.
GGTAAATAAATAAAAGTATAAATAAACCAAAGGTATAGTAAATAAATAAAACCTCTTTTTATATTCACTCCATAATCGTCTTTATATTTACGAACACTAAAAAAAGAGGTTTTATTTAGGTGGAGCCTATTGGCCAAATACCATGGGCCAAATTATTATTAATACCACACAAAAAACATTATTAACCCTAATATAAATATTAAAAGATTATTATTATTATTAAATCTAATATTCATATTAATATATTATAATATTAATATTATTAAATTTAATAACTTTGGAATAATACAATATTAAATTTAGCCCCAAGGGTTAGCCCAATTGGTCAAGTCGTACCTCGCCAAGGGTCGATTCTACCCGAAGCCCTTGGGGTCAGGTCTGTGATGGCCGAGGGGTTTAATCCTAGAGATCAGCCTTAGGATTTATGTGGACGTAGCCTACACCCCTTGACCACGGATGTTCGTGAACCACCGGGAAAAAAAAATGCAATATTAAATTTATTATATTATAATATATATTAATATATCATGACATATATTAACTCTAGATATATATGGGAGGGAAGAACAAAGTCATAGAGTGATAGAGGTGGAGAGATACTGAGAGTGACAAGGGAGAGATGGAGGGAAACTTAAGGACAGGGGAGAGGAGGAATGAAGAGAGAGAGAGAGGGAGAGGAGTGAGAGAGGTATAGAAGGGTAAGAGAGGGAGAGGGAGAGGGAGAGAGATAAGGAGAGAGGGAGGAGATAGTGAGAGGATTGGAGGGGGGAGAGAGAGAGAGAGAGAGAGAGAGAGAGAGACGAGGGAAGAGAGAGGGAGGTAGGAGAGGAAGGGAGAGAGGAAGGATGAGAGAGATGATTTGAGAGATGGGAGGAGAGATGGAGTTGGAGGGGGAGAGAGGGAGGGAAGAAGAAATACATAAAAAGTGAGAAGTGGATGGAGAGAGGGAGTGGTAAGGGAGAGATGGAGAGGGAGTGTGTATGTTTAGGGGTGAGATAAAGAGACAAAGAAGGAGAGATGGAGAGAAGGGGGGAGAGAAGGACAAAGAATGAGAGAGGGAGTGATATAGTAAGAGAGAGAGAGAGAGATGGGGGAAGAGAGAGTGGGGTAGGAGAGAAAGGGAGAGAGAGGAAGGATGAGAGAGAGGAGGAGAGTGATGGGGTTATAGAGAGGATTGGAGGGAAGAGAGAGAGAGAGAGAGAGAGAGGGAGAGAGAAAGTGACGGGGGAAGAGAGAGGGAGGTAGGAGAGAAAGGGAGAGTGAGGAAGGACGAGAGAGAGGACTTAAGAGAGAGGGGGAGAGAGGGAGGGATAGAGAGATGGAGTTGGAGGGGGAGAGAGGGAGGGATAGAGAGATGGAGTTGGAGGGGGAGAGAGGGAGGGAAGAACAAAGACATAGACAGTGAGAAGTGGAAAGAGAGAGGGAGTGAGAAGGCAGATATGGAGAGAGAGTGTGTATGTTTGGGGGTGATATAAAGAGAAAAATAAGGAGAGATGGAGAGAAGGGGGGAGAGAAGGAGAGATGAAGGGATATAATAACAGAGTTGTAGAGAGAGAGAGAGAAGAAGGAAGAGACAGGATGTGAGAGAGTGGAGAAATGGAGGGAAAGAGAGATGAAGTTGGAGGGGGAGAGAGAGGAAGGTAAGAAGAAAGTCATAGAGAGATAAAGGTGGAGAGAGAGAGGGAGTGATAAGGAAGATCAAGAGAGAGGGAGAGCATGAGAGCAGGAGGAAAGAGAGAGAGAAGCGAGGGATAGGGAGAGAAGGGGAAGAGAGAGAGAGAGAGAGAGGGAAGCAAGGGATAGGGAGAGAAGGGGAAGAGAGAGAGAGAGAGAGAGAGAGAGAGAGAGAGAGAGGGAGGGAGAGAGAGAAGCGAGGGATAGGGAGAGAAGGGGAAGAGAGAGAGAGAGAGAGAGAGAGAGAGAGAAGAGGATGGAGGGATAGATAGATAGATTAGATAAAGAGAGTGTATGTTTTGGGGGTGCACTAAAAAAATAGGTTTGCACCTCGAGAGATTTGATTCCTCTCGACACTTGATAGATCTAGAGTTAAGATGGATATAGGTTGGTTTATCTTAGTGAGCAAGATAATTATGACCCACTTGATGAAGTAATCCATGGTGGTCGAGATGTATTTATGTTGCTTATGAGAATGGGGACTAATTTTCCCAATTACATCCAAACATCATTGTCAGAAAGGCCTATGAATCCAATCTAGATGAAACTATATAACATGTTTGTTTTCTCTCCCAGCTTTGGACTGGCATGCTTTGCATTTCCTAGGATACAAATGATAATCCTTGAATAGATGATTGGACAATAAAAGATAGGTGAGAGGATATTATGTAGTAATATTTTCCCATCAAAATTTCCCCCCACAAGGCCTTGTTGCATAAATTTTTGAATGATGTCTACATCGCCTTTATCTAGATAACACAACAACTCTTTTTATGCATTTCTTCAAAATAAAATTCCATTAGTTAAGTGGAATTGGGAGGATTTAGCCACACAAATCTTTTATCTCAAGCATGAAGGTGATATGCGCATTACCAATGGGCAAAAAGGTATTTAAGATATCAATACCATGGATTTTTTTCGAGGGGTGTGGGCTACACTTCATTGACAAAACATCACAATTTCATTTTCCCACTGATTCTCATCCAGTGGATTCTTATTTTTAGATTGGGATACTGATGAGCATAAGCCTTTCCCCCAAATGATTTTGGCCGATTTGAATTCAATGTCATACTTGCACAATAGACATCTAATTTTTGCATTGCCCCCCTAAATCTTGCTATGTAAATAAGGTTTTAACTTTATGGTGGGGGACTACAATTTTGGTATGATTCTGTTGGGTCCCTATAATACTAGTGATTACCCCATTACTATTGTAGTTATACCCCTTATTTATATTGTTGTGCCCCCATTACCCCCATATTGTTATTAATGTGCCCATAGAATCCCTCTATTGTTATTTTTGTGGCTTTATATTATTATTGTTAGGTCGGCTGGATTATATTGTGGCTCCATAGACTCCTATATATAGAAAGGAGGTTGCCCCCTCGAAGAGGCTGAATTCTAAGGCGTGGATCTCTCTTTTCTATCTTTTTGTGAGCTGGTTTCATAACATTTGGTATCAGAGCTTTGGATTCTAGGGTTTCGCTGCTCCAAACAGGTCATCGTGGCATTTTCGCTATAACTTTTTTTCTGTGACGTTTCAGAAGTCGCAAAAAAAACCCATTTGAGAAGAATTGGCGCTGAACCTTGGGTATAAATTTCAGAGCTTTTCGCGTGATATTTTCGGAGATATGATCTGAGGAAGTTGGCCTTTTTGCAGACTCCTGAATTACATTCAAAACAGGTGACCTGGGGAAAATCGTCATAACTCTCTCTCTGAGGATCGGATTGAAATTTCGTAAAAAGATACAGAAAGAGGACGGACTGTAGTTTCTTGTATGTGTGTTTCAGATTCAAAGGTTGAAACAGTGACTCGTGGCACGTCGTACAAGTTCGCTCTACTGAACCAGTCTAAAAGCAAGTCACTGTGGGAGATTTCACATAACTCTTCCTTGGAGAATCCAATTTGGCTCAGACTTGTGGCATTGGAAAGAGGACGCAGAAGGCTACTACAGGTAGCAATTTTAGAACTGGATGATCCGAAATTACAGAGATACATCAGATTCAATATCAGGCTTCTATAAAGTGAAAAAAGGTGTGTAGTTTTTTTTTTTAAATTTTTGTGTAAGCTTGGTTTAACGGAATTCAAAGGGCATAGTAAAGCATTATTATCGGTAACTGATGCCCCGAGGAAAGAAAATGCAAACACCTAGTAAGGAACCTGAAAGCTCTAGCATGACTCATGAAGAAGAAGAAGAAATGCTACATGATATATCAAAATTACAAGAACAAGTGCAACAAATGTCACGCTCACAAAAGCTAACAGAAGCTAAGATAAGTGGCGTGGAATCTAAGATAAAGGGCATGGAAGCTAAGATGGATGATTCGAAGACAGATTTGAAGAGAGACATGGCAGATTTGAAGACATATATGGAAGAATTGAAGAAGTTGCTACAAGAAAGGGTCACTAATGGTGAAAAGGTAGTAAAGGAAACTCATGATGAGAACAAAAGAAATGTTAATCATGATACCATAGATGCTAATGTTGGATCGAAGACTCACCATGTTCCAAAAATCGATATGAGGAAGTTTGATGGCAAGGATCCCGCCACATGGATATTACAGATGGAGCAATTCTTCGATCTCAATAATGTGCAAAACACACAAAAGGTACGTATGGCAACTTTATATTTGGAACCAAATCAGTTTGTATGGTATCAATGGCTTTGTTCTCGTAAACAATTTATCACTTGGGCAATTTTTACGGAAGAATTGATAGCACATTATGAGGATACAAAAAGCAACACTTTTTTTAGCCAATTGATAAGTCTCAAACAAAAGGGTTCAATAATGGAGCACATTGAGGAGTTCCAAAAATTGAACATAAGGGTAAAAGATATTCCAGAGGAGCATAGGATTGATGTGTTCATAGGGTCTTTAAAGGATAATATCCAACATGATGTGCGCCTTTGGGAACCTGATTCATTAGAGAAGGCATTCAGGTTAGCAAGAAAAATGGAAAGCAAAATTATGGCAACTAGGAAGCATACCATTCACAACTATAAAGACGGAAGTGTTGTTGCCCATAGTCTTCCACAACCTACAAGGTTGACACCACAACAATTGGAAGAAAAAAGAGCAAAAGGGCTTTGTTACAATTGTGATAGCAAATACACAAAAGGTCATAAGTGTGCTGAGAAGAAATTATTCTACATAGATTGTGAAGAGGAAGAAGAAAAGGAGCAAGAAAGGTCAAAAGAAGAGGATATATTCCAGGAACAAAGCCTAGATGAAGAACAAATAAATCCGACCATATCTTGTAATGCATTGGCGGGAATTACCACTCCTCAAACCATCAAGATAGAAGGACAAATCAAGAAGAAAAAGGTAATAGTGTTGATTGATTCAGGAAGCACCCACAATTTTATTCATTGTAGGGTAGCAAAAGAATTGAATTGCTTCCTATATCCAGCACCAGAGTGTCAAGTGATGATTGCAAATGGAGGAACAATAAATTGTTCTGGAAAGTGCCATAATATCAAGCTATCCATGGGAGAATATGTATTGACTAGCCCAATGCTTTCCATTCCAATGGGAGGTGCTGATGTTGTACTAGGAGTCCAATGGCTACAATCCTTGGGTACAATAGCTTTTAATTTTCAAGAACTTTTCATGAAATTTTCTGTGGAAGGAAAGGAAGTTGAATTAAGGGGTATTGCAGGGAAACCAGGAAAGATAATCAGCTCTAATGGCATGACAAAGCTTCTAAAAAAGGAGCAAAGAGGTGTAATTGCACAATTATGTTCGCTAGATGTTTCCACATTGGAATCATCTATTTCTCCAGATCTCCAAAAAGTCCTGGACAATCATTCCAAGGTATTTGAGACTCCCAAAGGTCTCCCACCTATGCGTGATCATGATCATGCTATTCATCTGATTCCAGGAAGTGTTCCTCCAAACATCAGGCCGTACAGATATCCCTATGTCCAAAAAAGTGAAATTGAACGTATGGTTGCAGAAATGCTAGAGGCTGGTATAATTCAACCGAGTCAAAGTTCTTTCTCAGCTCCAGTAGTATTGGTGCACAAGAAGGATGGATCATGGCGCATGTGTCCAGATTATAGGGAGCTCAACAAGCTCACTATTAAAGATAAGTTCCCCATTCCTGTCATTGATGAATTACTGGATGAATTGCATGGATCAATTTACTTCACCAAGTTGGATCTTCGTTCGGGATATCATCAAATCAGAATGAAGATTGAAGACATTCCGAAAACGGCATTTAGAACTCATGAGGGTCATTATGAATTTTTGGTCATGCCTTTTGGCCTTACCAATGCACCTTCAACATTTCAAGGTTTGATGAATTCAATTTTCAAACCATTCCTTAGAAAATTTGTGTTAGTATTTTTTGATGATATACTAATCTACAGCAAGTCTTGGAAGGATCATGTTGAACATGTTGACAGGGTGCTACAACTATTGGAGGAGAAACAATTATATGCAAAAAGATCCAAATGTTTCTTTGGAGTCCAGGAGGTGGAATATTTGGGTCATATTGTATCTCATGAAGGAGTTAAGGTAGACCCTAGCAAAATTAAAGCCATTAAGGAATGGAAAATCCCCACATCCATAAAGCATCTGCGAGGATTTCTTGGGTTGACAGGGTATTATCGCAAGTTTGTTAAGAATTATGGGAGAATAGCAGCACCTCTAACAACATTATTGAAGAAAGATGCATTTTCATGGACTCCGGAAGCAACAAAGGCCTTTGAACATCTTAAAGAGGCAATGTGCCAAGCACCGGTCTTAGCTACACCGGACTTCACAAAAACCTTTATTGTGGAATGTGATGCTTCAGGAAATGGAATTGGTGCTGTTCTAATGCAAGATGAAAGACCCATTGCTTTTGAAAGTCGTCCAATCAAGGGAAAGTTTTTAAGCAAAGCTATTTATGAGAAGGAAATGTTGGCAATACTCCATGCACTTAAGAAATGGCGACCCTACCTAATGGGAAGACACTTCAAGGTAAAAACGGATCATGATAGCCTTAAATACTTTTTAGAACAAAGATTATCCTCTGAAGAGCAACAAAAGTGGGTCACAAAGATGTTGGGTTATGACTTTGAAATCATCTACAAAAAAGGGAAGCAAAATGTGGTGGCAGATGCACTCTCAAGAAAGGATGAGGATGTGGAAGCATTGTTGTGCGCCATTTCTATTATCCAACCAGATTGGATAAACGAAGCAAGGGAGGAATGGAAGAATGACGAAGAAGTGTGGGCACTTATTCGAAAGCTACAACAAGATTCCAGTACGTCTGATACATTTAGCTGGAAAAATGATTCGTTATGGTACAAAGATCGCTTATACCTCTGTAAGAATTCCCAGCTAAAACAAAAGATTCTTATGGAATTGCACACTTCTCCCTTAGGAGGGCACTCAGGATTTTTAAAAACTTACCACAGGGTTAAGAAGGAATTTTTTTGGGATGGCCTTAAATCAGATATTCAAAAGTTTGTGGCGGAATGTTTGGTTTGCCAACAAAATAAAGTTGAAACAATTAAGACACCGGGTCTATTACAACCTTTATCCATTCCAAGCCAACGTTGGGAGGAGGTTTCAATGGATTTTATCACAGGTTTACCCAAGTCTGAGGGAAAGAGTGTCATCATGGTGGTAGTTGACAGACTTACCAAGTATGCACACTTTTGTGCATTATCACATCCATTTAAAGCCAGTACAGTTTCTACTGCATTTATGGAAACAATTCAAAAGCTACATGGAAACCCAAAGATTATTGTAAGTGACAGAGATCCCATTTTCACTGGAAATTTTTGGACAGAATTATTTTCTTGTCTTGGTACTCAGTTAGCTCATAGCTCATCTTATCATCCTCAATCTGATGGGCAAACTGAGATAGTAAACAAATGTTTGGAAGGATATCTTCGTTGCTTTGTATCTGATAAACAGACACAATGGGTCAAATGGTTGCCTCTGGCTGAATGGTGGTATAACACTTCCTTCCATACAGCAACAAAAATGACCCCATTTATGGCACTTTATGGGTATCAACCACCATCCATCACATCATATTTAAGAGAAAATTCTAAGGTTCAGGCAGTGGAACATCACATCGAACATCAACAACAAGTCCTCCAACTCTTAAAGGATAACCTCGTGTTGGCACAAAATAGAATGAAACAACAGGCAGATCAACATCGCAGTGAAAGAAGTTTTGATGTAGGTGATTGGGTATTCCTACGGCTACAACCATATAAGCAAATGTCCCTCAAGCAAGCTAAGAAGGATAATAAATTATCACCAAAGTATTATGGTCCGTACAAGGTGTTGCAAAAGATTGGTACTATGGCATACAAATTGGAGCTTCCTGCAGCTTCTCGATTGCACCCAGTTTTCCATGTTTCATGTTTAAAGAAGGTTATAGGCGACAAGCTCCCAGTTCAAACAATATTGCCAGAACTTGACGAGGAAGGAAAAATTATATTGGAACCGGAAGCAGTCACAGAAACAAGAACTCGACAGCTACGAAATCGATCAATTTCAGAGTATCTTATCAAGTGGAAGAACTTATCCGCTGAAGATTCCACATGGGAGGATGAGAATTTTATGCAGAAGTATCCAGAACTACTCAAGCGTTGAGGACAACACTTTTTTGAAGGAGAGGGGCATGTTGGGTCCCTATAATACTAGTGATTACCCCATTACTATTGTAGTTATACCCCTTATTTATATTGTTGTGCCCCTATTACCCCCATATTGTTATTAATGTGCCCATAGAATCCCTCTATTGTTATTTTTGTGGCTTTATATTATTATTGTTAGGTCGGCTGGATTATATTGTGACTCCATAGACTCCTATATATAGAAAGGAGGTTTTGTCATTTGAATCATCCAAGAATTGTTCATTTATGTAATGTAAAGGAGGTTGCCCCCTCGAAGAGGCTGAATTCTAAGGCGTGGATCTCTCTTTTCTATCTTTTTGTGAGCTGGTTTCATAACAGATTCCTAAGAATATATGGTCAAAAATGTTTCACAACTTTGAAGATTGTGAAATCTTGCTAGTTGGTTGGGGGATAATTGAGCTTGACACATTGCAAATTTGTTCTCATGATTGGTATGGGGTACTAGCATCCTTCATCTTTCTGCATTAGCAATGCAATAATGAATAGGTTTGATGCAAAGGTATATAAGATATAATCAACATAAGGCTTAGGGACTTTTAATATGGTTGTGTTGAAAATAACATTTTTAATTGGTTGAATATGTCCCTTTTGTCCTAAGTCCATTTGAATATGGAATCTTTCTTTATCATATTTTACACTTGTGGACAATCTTAATAAATTCAAGAACAAACCTCGTTATGAAGTTAATCTTGTGAAAGAAATATGACATGGCTTTCTTGTTATGGGGATACACCAATTGTTGGGTTCCTTAGACTTGTTCTGGGTCATTGCATATTCTTTATTCAAACAATATATGAACCAACAACTTACCCTCTGAGACCCCAAAGGCACTCTTCTTAGGATTCAAGGATGTATCATATTAGTGACATCACTCAAAGATTTGTGTAAATGAAAGATATCATTGGTTTTATTCTTTGAGAATACAATTATCTCATGCAAATAAATGACCAACTCTGGTTCATTAATCCCCTAAATGCCACATCCATGGCTCTTTGAAAAGTTCTCCAGACATTAATTAGTCCAAATGGCATCCTTATATGTGAAGGTTCCCCATTGGGTGAAAAATAACATTTTGAGCCAATCCTCCTCCATGAATAACACTTGGTTATAACTTGAGAAATCATTTAGTCGATATTTTTTTTTGAACCATAAATAGTTTGGAGAAGTTTCTCCATAGAAGGAACCATGTAATTTCCCTTTTTCGAAGCTCAATTGAAGTTTCTAAAATATACAAACAAATGAATCTCTCTACACTTTTTCAAACTAGAAACATATTTTCCACCTAGGCTGAGTGTCTAATCTATAAAATGATCTTGGCATCCAACAAATTTTCCAGCTCCTTTTGGACCTAAGCTTCTAAAAGAGAGGAGTTTTTCTAAGATTCTGTTGAAATTTTTTAGTGATGACATGCTAGATGATCCGAGTGACATGGTCTTAAGTTCATCATAGGTCCTGTTGGAGAAAGTAGTAGAGTAACGATTTAAATGTTTCTCCTTATCCTCAATAATTGCTTGTGATATTTAGTTATACTCTTCTTATTCTTTATTAGATTATCTTCATGAAACAATTATGAAGAGCATAAAACATAAGAGAATAGACACAAGAAGTAGGCTCCAAGTTAGGGAAAACCCCCTCCAAGGGGAAAACTCAAAAAGAATATCTTCTCTTCTTATATAATCAGTTTGAATGAGAAAACCAAGGCCCAAATACCAAAGTCAAGACCTCTTCCAAGCACCAAGTTATCCCTCCAAGAAATCCTTCCTCAAGTTAGTCATATCCCTTAAGGTCAACGAGAGTTAAACCTTCCTTGAACTGCTTCAATTATAATATTTAGTCCTCTACTCCAGATTTGCAATTTCAGCTCTTTGTAGACAACAAAAACCCTAACCTTCTTGCATTTGTCAACCTTCTAAGAGATTCTTCCTCAAGAAAATCAAGTTATTCAAAGTCAACGAAAGTCAAACTAGGTTAACTTAGAGTTTCGACTCTCTTTATTAGACCTGCAATTTTCGGCCTTCTAGTAGCTGCAAAAATCCTAATTCTTTGCACGCGTGAGAGAAAATAGTCACAAACTTCAGATTTTTTTATTTCTTCTTGAAATACTTCCTTCTCCTAGACTCATATTTAATATATTTTTCATGTTACAACTTGTCCAATAGGGTATTATACAAATGACAAGGACTCTCTTGACTCAAGAAAAATATTCTTTTGACTTGACAAACCCTAGGAGAATGAAATGCATGCTTGACCTAGTTGACCAATAAAATGAAGCATGAAACCCATGCTTAAAATAATATTTTTCTTTCTTATTTTTCTTTTAATATAAGATATATATAATGACATGAGTACAATGACAATTATGAAGACTGAAACTAGTTACATTTTCCAATAGGTCCAAGAGAACATGTCTTGTTATTCTTAAAAAGATGATGAAAGGATTGTATTGTAACCCCATTATGACTCATCTCAAGATTTGCATTCAGGGGATTCTTGGAAGTTCATAAATTAATTTGTTGACAATTCAACATGGGACTATGAGTCTTTCATTCCACAAGAGGGCCTCTTAGACCAATGTCTAAATGATAATGGAATAATTTAATTATTGAGTTTTTATTTTAATTGTAGTTTATAATTTCCATAATGTATGATTTGATTAATTAGTTTAACTTATTTCCTTTTCATATTTATGGAATATTGATCATTTTAATTAGCTTAGTTAATTTAATTAATTATGTTATCAATATCACAAGTGTTGATATAGAATAATATCAACACTCTGTTCTATGGAGGTAGGGTCAATTGCAATAGAACATAGTGCTATGTAATTTAGGTAGTTATTTTTTTTTGGTTTTGCAATTTAACTTCTTAGTTATTTATTCAAATAGAATTTATTTTATTTACAGTTTTTGTAATTGATTTTTCGTTGTGTGATTTTATCTATTTATCCAATTAATTATTCATGAATGGATGTATTTATCAATTTGTTTACACAATTGATTATTCATTTGACATGCTTGCATTACAGATTGCTTTGTACTCATTTATATTGAATAATTGTGCTCAACACAATGATTACATTTATTGATCTAAATAAGAATAGGGACCATCTTGGAAAGGATTAATATTTTCGTTTATTTATGCATGTGTGGTTTGTTCAACTTGTGTTGTGGGTTACAACGTTAAGCTTCCTAAGCCCACTAGGTAGAACTGTGTTATTTCAGTTTCACAAGTGCGTTTTATTTTCTCTAAGCATGGTTACTTTCTTGCAAGTATGTTTACTTTCCTACACGTGTGTTTATTTATCTTTGAGTAGCTTTAGTTACTTATGAATTTGTAGAACCTTGCCAAGCTTGCGAACTGTTGATACTCCCCCTGCAAAAGTAATCCTTGATGCTACAACAACAAAACAAACCAATGAAAGTAGAAAGTGTGATATGCATATATAGTGCATGTTAACCTGTAAGTTCCATACAATCCCTAGGTTGACAATTATATGCAAAATATTTTGGTTGTCCTTCTGAAGCAATTAAGAAGGTAATTAAAAGGCTTGTTAATGACCTTCTAGGGTATAACATTGGTTGAAAGGTTTGAATCATCACTTAGTTAGGTGTCATGCAACACATGTTTGATTATAAAATCTTTGAAAGTATTCTTGTATGTTAGGAATTGAATGACCCATGAGTCCTAATTGAAGACTATCTAGTTAGTGATGTTATCTAGGACTTAGGGTGTAAAGGGAGTCTACAGAAAACCTAATTTTCTCAAAGTCTTCTAATCACAAAAGCCTTGATGTGGTCGTGGCTAGCGAGTCAGCTTATTGGTTTTGATTATATGATAAGGCATTGATATTAAAATCCAAAAATTAATTGATTAGGTTTAAGACCTCCTGTTGATAAGCCTTAAAATGTTGGGAATTACAATGGGTCATGTTTTGGATCTAGTGGACGATGATCTCTGAATTGTCAAAGACCTTTGGCATTTGGGCTCCTCTGTCCAAGCATTTGTTCAACCCTTGGAGCAAAGCTTCATACTCAACAATATTGTTTGAACATTCAAATTTAATCTTGCATGAGAGGAAACTTATTTTACCAAAAGGATTTGTAATGATGCACCCAACACCCCCCACCCCAATAGATTTATATTTATCGAAGAAGGATCCAGATCTAGTGTTTGGGATTGGGTGAAGTGGTTAGGATCATGGAATTTATGTCAGATGAGACATTATATAAAGAGTGTATTTGAGATACATTCAGGCCTAAGTTCATTATCTAAGGGTGATTTCAAAATGTTAGTGTTAAGGAAGCGGGGATGTGTGGCTATTGAAATTCCCAAAAAAAAGAATACACTGTTAGGTCCCTATACCACTACTGTAACCCCTTATTGTTATTAGTACAACCCCCTTATTATATTTTTGTGCCCATGTAGTCCCCATATTGTTATTATTGTGCCCCATAGAAGCCCACTATTATTATTATTGTGCCCTTACATTATTATTGTTATGTCGGCTCTGATTATATTATGACCCCTTAGACTCCTATATATAGAAAGGAGGTCTTGTCATTTGTATCATCCAAGAATTGTTCATTTGTGTAATGTAAAGGAGGTTTTCCCCTTGAAGAGGTTGAATTCTAAGGTGTTGACCTATCTTTTCTATCTTTTTGTGAGCTAGTTTCCTAACATTTGGTATCAGAGCTGTTAGTGTCAGTCTTTGCAGCCTTCCTCCAGTGATCAAACATGCTCTTACAAAGTGATTTTAAGGTGTCAAGGTCAAATTTTGTCATTTCAGTGAGTCTTCAAGCAAAATTCAGTCACTAGGTATTAGGTATAGGGTTTGCTTTTACTCCTGTCAAAGTTGTCCAAATGTCGGTCCATGTCACCATTTAGCTGAGTGAACCATCATTCAAAGGGTTGTCATTATCATGTTAGGTTCCAATGGGTCATTTTACACCTTGTTCATGCTTCAATTGTGCCTAGGTAAGGTTCATTTTCTTCTCCTAGGGTTTTGAAGGCAATTTCTCTTGGATGGTCAAATCATCAGCAAAACTTGTATCCTGATGTTCATACACCTTCCCCTATCCTTAATGTACCTTATTAAACACTTTCCATCACTGATATCCCTCAAATTCCTCATTTTCGCACAAACCCTAGTTTCTTGCTACAACTTGACAATTTTCTAGGCTAGGTCTGTGTTTTTCCCTTTTGGACCCCTTTCCCTCACTTAATCTTTGAAATTCCACTTTCCCCTACTTTCTAACATCCCTCCCTACTTCCAAAAATTTTCTCAAGAATTTGGAATCCCTTTATCCCCTTCATTTCACTTCATTTCAACAAATCCCCTGTTCCACACATCGGGATAGGTTTTACTCCAATGATGTTTCTGAGAAATAAAAGATGAATTTGGGAAAAATGAGAGAGGTTTTTGTCCAAAATAGGCCAAGGAAGAAAAAAATCCTTCACTTTTTACACAAGTGTCATGGTTTTAGAGAAATGTCAAAAATACAGTTGCCTCGGGAGAATTGATGCACCTCTGAAGTGACCTTGGGAAAATCAAGTTTTCTCCTAGCTTGGTTGGCCAAATGACTTGCTTGATGAGTCCAATAATAACTAGACACAAATAGATTTCCAATGAGCTATCATGAGCTCAATTTGGAGTTGAGGAAGACCTTCAAAAGTTGACTGCAACAGCACTCTGCCTTTAGGCAGCCTCATTTTTCACATTTTGACCAGTCTTGGGAGATTTGATTTTTGATAAGGAAAATGAACTCCAAATTGAAAAATTCTAGTTGGGTTGGAAAGTAGACTCAATAAACTTTCCAACAAGCTATTCCACGCCCAATTTGGACACCAGGAAGGCCTCCAAAAGTCTCCTATAAAAAGCGCTACACATTGGGTTTGGTGGCGCGGCGCATTGGGCAACTGGCGTGGCGCACATAACTGGTGCGGCACATTGGGCTGCGATTTCCAGTGCAAATCTACACAAGTGCGGTGCATTGGATTTGATGCGTAGTGCATATAGCCGGCAAGCCCGAAATCTTCACCAATTCATTCCAAATCGCCCAATATGCTTGAATCATCATTTGTGCAAGTAGGTTGAACCTCTAATCACTGCTTTTCATCCAATTTTGGTGCTTGTTTGATGGTGGTTGGCTAAGAAAATCAAACCCTATCTCTCTCTCCAAAGAAAACAGTGCTAGGGTTTGTATCAATTATTTGGCTGCCAAGTCAATCCATCACCTTTCTACTCCCTCACCCCATTTTCCCTCATTTCCCTATTCCCTAAACTCATATATCCCTAAATTCACTAATCCCATATCCCAATCCCATATCCCCATTCCCATTTCCCAAAGTCCCAAATACAAATTCCCAAACCCTAGTCCTATACCAAAAGCTCCCAAAACATTCCTTAATTCCCTATTCCCTTAACTAAATCCTACCCCAACAGTCCCTAAATCCCTCACTGTTTCCTCCCTCCACAGTCCCTCATATCATTGTTTTCCTTGGTGATAAAAGTCAAAACACATCCTACTTCTCATCAAGACAACTCCAAGATAGTCCATCCACTAGCAGACATGGCATCTGACCCCTCATATGATTATGAAGAGGAGACACACAGTGATTCACCTACAGAGGTACATGCACCTAGGAGGCCTCATAGAGGTGGCAAGCATATTCGAGAAGAACCAACCACTCTTACTAAGTTACAGGCCTGCCCTCTTGCCATCTCTTGTTTCCAGCACCAGTCCTACTATGAATTGTGTGAGAAGGTTGCTAATATTCAGTTTCATCATGAGTTGGCTCGTTTGTTTGTGTTGCATTTACATGATGGTCAAGCCACTCTAGCTGGTGTCACTTTCACATTAACACCAGAATCTATTTCACTAGCAACCAGTATTCCTAACATTGGAGAGCAATGGAACAAGAGGCAACAAATTGACCGGCAGCATTATGAACCATACATCAAACCCGACTATTTGAGACAACTCAGTGGAGTGTTTCCTTTCCGGGTGAGGATGATGAACATACCTTACTTCATGTGCCGAAACATTGAGAAGATGACCACCCTAGTACAGCACAAGACTCCTCAGCAGCAGTTCAACAGTATATATCATTTTTCTCTCATTAAAATTGTGGTCATCCATCAGCTTGGCTTACAGGGCATCACTTGGGAGGACTTCATTTCTCGTGAGTTTTTCAAAGCTCCTCAGGGACCTTCACAGGCTTTGCATGAGACAGGTGGACCTTCTTATCAGCATGAGGGTCATGAGACACAGACTGCTAGCATGCCGGTGTTTATCACCTATCAGAAGGGCACTAGACGGTTGTTCGCAGTAGCTAAGCGAGTATTATCTCCACCCGGGGTGGAAGGGGTCTCGCTTCCGTCATCAGCACAACAGGTTCAGGACAAAGGCAAGAGGCCACTACAAGATGAAGGACCATCAGGTGAGCGTGAGACTGATTTCATTCTCATTGAGGGTGATGATACTGACATGGGCCCGCAAAGCACAAATCTCAAAGAAGTCATTCAAGAGCAGCAGGCAGACATCAATGCCTTGTCCATCAACTTGGAAAGGGCTAAATGGACCATACAGTACCTGGAGCAAAGGAATAAGCAGCTTGAGGACCAGCAAGTGATTATGGAGTTGCAAAACATTCGGGAGAATCGCCAAGCTACCCAAAGGAGGAGGGTGGAGTTCACTTCACTTGAGCAGGAGGTTAATGCCGATCGGGAGTCATGGCTTGAAAGAGCCAATATCCACTTGGAAAGAAAGTTAGAAAAGGCCATCAATGAGAAGAATATGTTGAGAAACCTGTCATATCATTATTTTTCGAGGAACATGGTGTGCCAAGCTAGAATCAGGAGCTTGAAGGCAAAATTGAAGAGAGCATCAAAGAGGCAAAAGGAGCATGATCGACTTCAGATATTGGCTGAGGCTTCCTTGGCCCAACATAGCCCTTGATAAAGAAGACTCAACCCAAATTTCAAAAAATTTGGGGCACTTTTTGCATTTTTGAAAATTTTGGCACAAAAAACAGAGTTTTCTGCCCTATGCGCCACGCCACCTGGCGCTCGCTTTTTCTAGGAGCCTTCAAATGACAAAAACTCAGCATTTTTGGATTTGGCTTGGAAAAATATGCTTGCCTACCAATGGAAAATAAATTTGGGAAGGTTTAGAGCCCTCAAAAAGGTCAAAAACACTCAAAAAATCACCTCACTGCCCCTATTTTGACACACAGGAAGTAGTGTTGGGAGAACTGAATTTTGGAGGGGCAAATGGAGGCCAAATTGAAAAATTCCACTTGGGTTGGAAAGTAGACAGGCAGAAATTTCTAAAAAGCACACTTGGAGCTAATTTGGACATCGAGAAGGCCTCCAAAAGTGGGTCCAAACAGGCGCTACACATAGAGAATTAGGCGCGACGCATAGGGAAAATTTTGCCAGTTTGACCAAGTATACTCTGTTTTTCGCCTAGCTTTTGCCAGTTTGACTTTTTCACCTTCTTAATGTCAAATTTGTTATGTAATTTAATGTACTATGATGGATCATGATGTAAATATGTCAAATTTTCACTTATGGAGGTAGATTCATCAGTTTAAAAGTTATTTGAAACTGAATGAATCAGTTCCCTTGTTTCTAAAGGCATGTTGTTCCATTGCCTGATTTCTAGTTCTCAGTTTGGAATTAGTTGAAACAACTCCTAAACATGTGAGCTTGACCCCTAGAGTCTAGGATCAGCTATGGTTTGTCTATATTATGTAGTTTTTCAGTCATTAGCATGGTTGGACTCTTGAGAAAGCAAGGAGCTTCATTGTACACTCATATCAGCATTTTGGCTAAGGAATTGAGATCGGAGTTTGTAGCACTCTTTGGGATCCCCGTGGCATTTTTTTTTGGTACAATGCTTTTCTTTGTAATTGTGAATTTACTTATGTGTTATGTATGACATTATCTATCTTGTTTCTTCCTAACTAAATCAAACAAGAGTGTAAGTAGAATCCATTGAAATTGCAGTGCTCTGCTTGAGGTTTGCTTTAGTTTCTTGATGTTTTCAGCTGTTTGGAGAGGATCCATGAGTTTTCTTGCCCTCTTCAACTCCTCACCTGTCTAATCCCTCCATCTCAATCGATTTGAAGTGCCAAAAACATTTGCCTACCTTTCCCCATTGAGATCTCTGCAAGACTGAGCCTCAATCTCTGCACCCAAAATCTATCTTTCCATCTAAGCCAAAAAAACACCATTTTATTCAATCAAACTCTCTTGCACATACACCTAGCCTAAGATCAGTATTTCTATCAGTCATCTCAAGCCCTCATTGATCATAATTTGCTGAGATTGACCTGGAGAGAGCCCTCTCCTGCCCTGGTAGGGCTAGCTACCAGGCTGAGCGTGGTTTGATGTGGCCTTGGATCCTACCTTTTCAGCCTAAGGTATATCTAGGCCCTAACAAGAGTTTTGGATTCTAGGATTTCGCTGCTCCAAACAGGTCATCGTGGCATTTTCGCTATAACTTTTTTTATGCGATGCTTCAGAAATGAAAAAAAAACCCATTTGAGAAGAAATTGTGCTAGACCTTGGGTCCGAATTTAAGATCTTGTTGCGCTATATTGTCGGATATATGATCTAAGGAAGTTAGGGTTTTTACAAGCTCCAAAATTTCATATAAAACAGGTCATCGTGGAATTTTCGCTATAACGTTTTTACTACGAAGTTTTAGAAGCTAAAACAAAAACCCATTTGATACGAAATCGGTCTGAACCTCCAGTAAAAATTTCAGATTTTGGTTCGCTATATTTTCGGATATATGATCTGAGGAAGTTAGGGTTTTTGAAGACTCCCGAATTACATCCTAAACAGGTGACCTTGGGAAAATCATCATAACTTTCTCTCTGAGCATCAGATTGAAATTTCGTAAGAAGTTACAGAAATAGGATGGACTGTATTTTGTTTGGGTATAATTTTCAGAACCTAAGGTTGAAACAGTGACACGTGGCACATCGTACAAGTTCACTCTATTGAACTAGTCTATAATTAGGTCATCACGGGAGATTGGGAATAAATCTTTCTTTGGGAATCCAATTGCGATCAGACTTGCGGAGTTAGAAATAAGACTCAGAGGGATATTACAGGCCAAAATTTCAGAACTTAAAGATTCAAAGTTACAGAGTTACAGTCGTTTCAAGATCGAGCTCCTAAAATCAAGAAAAAGTGAGATGAGGAAGTTTGATGGCAAGGATCCGGTAAATTGGATACTACAGATGGAGAAATATTTTGATCTACATGGTGTATCACTGTTACAAAAGGTACGTATTGCATCTAATTATTTAGAACCGAATCAATTTTTATGGTATAAAGGGCTTTGTTCTCGTAAACCACTTGTCACGTGGTCAATTTTCACGGAGGAAATGATAGCACATTATGAAGATACCAAGAGCAACACCTTCTTTAGCCAATTGATAAATCTAAAAAAAAAAGGGTTCAATGGCAGAGCACATTGAGGACTTTCAAAATTTGAATATAAGGGTAAATGATATTCTAGAGAAGCAAAAGATAAATAGTTTTATCTATGCCATGGAAGCTGATATCAATGGTATGAAAACATATTGGAAGAAAGGCATGGAAGATTTGAAGAAAGACATGGAAGGTTTGAAGGAAGGTGGGACAAAGCTGCTACAAGAAAGGCCTCCTAATGACAAAAAGGATCAAGAAACGTCAAAAGAAGAGGATATACACCGGGAACCAACCCTAGAGAAAGAACAAATGAATTCGACCATATCTTGTATTGCAATGGTAGGAATTACCACTCCTCAAACTCTCAAGATAGAAGGACATATCAAGAAGAAGAAGGTTCAAGCAGTGAAATATTAGGAAGAAAAGTATCAAGAAACATCAAAAGAAAAGGATACTCACTAGGAACCAACCCCAGAGAAAGAAGAAATGAATCCGACCATATCTTGTAATGCATTGGTCGGAATTACCACTCCTCAAACTATAAAGATAGAAGAACATATCAAGAAGAAAAATGGAATAGTGTTGATTGATTTGGGTAGTACCCATAATTTTATTCATTGTAAGATATCCAAGGAATTGAATTGCTTCCTATATCCAGCACCAGAGTGTCAAGTGACGGTTGTAAGTGGAGGAACCATAAATTGCTCTAGAAAGTGCCATAATATCAAGCTATCCATGGGAGAATATGTATCGAATAGCCTAATGGTTTCCGTTCCAATGGGTGGTATTGATGTTGTACTAGGAGTCCAATGGATACAATACTTGGGTACAATAGCTTTTAATTTTCAAGAACTTTTAATGAAATTTTCTTCAGAAGGAAAGGAAGTTGAATTAAGGGGTATCACAAGGAAACCAGGAAAGATAACCAGCTCTAACAGAATGACAAAGCTTCTAAAGAAATAACAACGAGGTGTAATTGCACAATTATGTTCGCTAATGGTTCCCACATTGAAATCATCTATTTCTCCAGATCTCTAAAAAGTCTTGGACTATCATTCCAAGGTATTTGAGACTCCAAAAGGTCTCCCAAGTATTCATCATCATGATCATGCTATTCATTTGATTTCAGGAAGTGTTCTTGCAAACATCAGGCCTTATAGATATCCGTATGCCCAAAGGAGTGAAATTGAACATATGTTGCAGAAATGGTAGAGATTGGTATAATTATCCAACCAAATTTGATAAACAAATCAAGGGATGAATGGAAGAATGGAGAAGTAGGGTGGGAACTCATTCAAAAGTTGTTGAAGATCCCAGTTCCAACAATATTGCTAGAACTTGAAAAGGAAGGAAAAATCATATTGGAACCTAAAGCATTCACAAAACTGAGAAGCCAACAGCTACGAAATCAATCAATTTCAGAGTATCTCATCAAGTGGAAGAACTTACCCGCTAAAGATTCCACATGGAAGGATGAGAATTTTATACAGAAAGATCAAGAACTACTCAAGTGTTGAGGACAACACTTTTTGAAGGAGAGGGGCATGTTAGGTCCCTTACTACTAGTGTAACCCCTTATTGTTATTAGTACAACCCCCTTATTATATTGTTTTGCCCATGTAGTCCCCGTATTGTTATTATTGTGCCCCATAGAAGCCCACTATTGTTATTATTGTGCCCTTACATTATTATTGTTATGTCGGCTCTGATTATATTATGACCCTTTAGACTCCTATATATAGAAAGGAGGTCTTGTCATTTGTATCATCCAAGAATTGTTCATTTGTGTAATGTAAAGGAGGTTTCCCCATCGAAGAGGCTGAATTCTAAGGTGTTGATCTATCTTTTCTATATTTTTGTAAGTTGGTTTTCTAACATACACTATATAGTTTCCCAATATAAAAAGCTCTATATGAAATGATTTATTAGATACCTCGAGTTGGGTAATAGTGAGTTCCATATACTTTTCCATCAAGATCTTGATCTTGTAAGGCACCTCTTTCCATGAGAACCAATAGTGAGACCATTCTAACTTCTAATTTTGTGGACTAGTCCCTACTTAGAAGCATGCCATAGAATTCAGGAGCATCCACCACTACGATGTCAATTATTTGATGGACTAAGGGATTAAAATTGATATGAAAATGGCTTATTTTAGCTCATGTATTACTTTGACCTTTGTTCAATCTAACTAAAAGATCCTGGCCAAACTTTTCACAGGAGTAACCTAAGTCTTACGCATACAAAGTAAGGCATGACATTGTTGGAGGCTTTGGAATAAACCAATAAGTGATGAACATTTGAATTAAAATTTTTAAAGGTAAATAGGAACGGGGGTTTAATTTCATATATGATATTGTTGAAGGTTGGTCACCAAGATCTTGCCAACAATTTTGGATTGGTCATGTGATAACACTTTGATCATTAATTTCCCTTGTTGTGAGTTTATCATGTAGACATCCATCACAAATATATTAGCTTTCATATATTTTAGATCCTTTACAATGTTATATTCAATAGGTGAAGTGATATGCTTGTTGGGGGAAGGGATGCCTTTATCAGGTGAAGGATGTGATACCCTTGGAGTTTTACTTCACGTAGCATGCAAGGGAGATTTTATTTTCATTAAAGGCCTTATATTTTTTAGATTTGGAATGAAGGAGCATGTTTGTTACTTCACAAAGAACATCTCTTTGTGCAAGGAACTTTACCCTCTTTTTCTTCGATATTGGTTCCTCAAAAGAGACCCGTAAACATTACTTTATATTCCTCAATCTAGTCATTGTAATAAGTTTTGGGATGATTTTATTTATGAGAGGTCGATGGTGTTTCTTTAGAGATATTCATCGACAAATCGATTGGCTATAAAGTTCATGGTGTCTTTTTCTTATGGGTAGGTCTTATTTAAAGTGTTTCCCCTTATGGTAATGGGATAAATTATTCATGGAAACATCGTCCAAATCTAAACTAAGGTTGGTTGGTGGTGGTTCAATATATTGGGAAGGAAGATTTAGTCTCTTGATGAAGGGCCTAAAACACTTGGGTTTCAATATGTCTTCCCATGCAATTCTCTTGATATCAATAACTTAGTTAATTTATTGAACATTCATTGGACATCTCCTACTTTAGGGAATTCCTTCTTTCACTCTTCATCTTTGGGCAAGGCTCTATTTATGTTGAATCCCTTTCTAGATAAATCCATTTTAAAGTGGTTTCCCTTATGGTTCATAATATATAACTCAATCTTGTTAGCTTCAAGAATCATTTCCCACAAGTTTTCCTTATCGTATCTATTTAACCACATAGACATGGGTGTAGGTAATGCGTTAACAAAGATTTATTTATGTAAGTTAGGTGAGGGTTTCTTACCTTCCTTGAACCTATTCAATGTGTAAATGAATATTTGAAGAAAATATTTAATATTTTCTATAGGATTCATGGTTAAGGAAATGAATTCACCATGATGGTTGCAATTGTAACTAGTTCTCCAAATTTATCGCAAAAGAGAGATTGGAAAATATTCTAGTTGGTGTTGCTCTTAGTGGGTAAGATAAAGTGCCATGTGGACACCTTATTCTCAATGGTTTAAGGAAATATTCAACATAAAACATCCTCATGTTGTACATTCATGTTATGTGGACTTATCCCTCTTGCAGATAAGAGCGATCTCCTTAGACTTCAAAGAAACCTAGTAACAAACAACCAGGAACTGCTACCTCTCTCTAGACTATGATTGACTGAAACAAATACTATGATAGAAGCCACTTACTGTTTAAACGAAATGATTGATGAAGTCCCATTCAAATCTTTCGACCATCCACTCCTCGATGATTTAGAGATCCTCTCGTCGCTCCCCACAACTTCTCCATGATGTCTTGAAGGAGATCTGCATAGACATAAACAAACATGAGATCAAAGCATCCAATATATAACATAAGAGATAAATGGACTAGTTAACCAATCATGTATCATAAATTGATTAATATGCAATCAAAATCTATGTAGGTGATCAAGGAACCCTACAAATTATATCAACAAAGGTGTAACTGAGAGATAACAATTGCCTTTAAATTAATAAAATGGAGAATAGCCTTACAACCATGAAGCCTTGATGTTGCAAGTCCTTCCCACAATCTCTAACCCTCTCCTTGAATGAATAGCCTTCCAACCTTGTTCCTACAACATAAGCCTACTTCCAACAGTCCTCCTCAATCCTCAGGCCTAGATTAGCTTTATAGGCCAAGAATGGGATGTTTGGGATCAATTTTCCAAGGGATGAGATCCACTGATGGTGGGATAGGGATTCCAAAAAGAGAGGGAGTTGCTCCATGATGGGAGGGATCAAGACTGAATATGCAACCATTCGAAGCTTGTTGGTTGGGATAAATGCTACCAACAATGCTTCTAGACTTTACTTTTTATTTTTACATGCACTAAGTCATGTTCACATGTCACAATGTAAGATAGTGTGTACTTATGCGCAGTTTCTAATGGACTCTTCTGCTTATGTGCAAAAATTGATTAGGGAAATGCGTAGGAAGCCAAAAACAAGGTTTTATACCATGGGATCCAAGAATTCCTTTTTCTTTGGGATAATTTGGATTCTAACTTTGTAGGGGAATGCTTTGGGACACATTTGTGGATAGCGAAAGATCCAAACCAATGGTCATTTGCCTAATGCGAAAAAATGACGTGTAACAATTCATTAAATAGATGGCAAAAATGAATTTCTTAATGTGATCTTCATGCTTTCTGAAGGTGTTTGGGAAATTTTGGAAACAACCCATCATCATGTTTAGGTAAATTGCTAGCTACACTAAGGATTGTGACTATATCCCTAATCAACCAATCTAATTGAAATCTCCCATGTTATCCTTGAAATGAAAATTCCCTTTCGAGCTCCTGGGACTTGATCTTACATCTTGATTTTTACATTGGTAATACAAATCATTTTCCTCCTCTTAGGGTTGTTCTTCTTCAAATAGGCCCATAGGGGATGGAGGGTGTTCTTTAGAGGGTAGTGGATATTTATGAAAGATAGATCTACTAGATCTTCAACTTTTTGAACCAAGATTTGGCTTCTTTAAGATCTCTTGAGTACATTTCTCCTAATCTTATGAGGGCGAACAAGAGTGATGGGTAGTATGTTGAGTGCCTCAATGTATTTGCATGTAACTCACTAGAAAATATTTTCTTAATGAAATGGGACTTCAAACTTAGCTTCATTTCCTTTTCAATATGGTTGAACAACATGGGTGTCAAAATATTGAATATAAGGTTCAATAGATTCAACCTCCTTTTAATAGCAAAAGAACTATCGATGGGCACGTAGCAATTTGAGGGACTCAACCCAGAAGAAAGGCCCAATTAGACTATCTCTTTTTTGGGATAGATGAGGCCTATGGATTAGGTGGCCCAATATCCAGTTTCAATGGGCTTTAATGATAGGGAAAGAATTGGAAGAAATAAGAGAAAACCTTGAAACATTATCCTATAAACTATTACATAAGGGAACTATAATTCAACAAAGAGGATTCTTTCAAGCCTATAGAATGAAAAATTATGAATCTAAATTAATTAAAAAAGGAAAGAGAATTAATATATTCTAAAAATAAATCTATGTTAATGAAATAAAGAACGTGTGGCTAATCTAACATGTGAAGGAACATGTGCCGACATAGAATATCTATTAACACATGAATTCTTATCACGTGGATGTATTGGATTCATAGTTCAAAATAGTCCATATGTAGAATCCAAGGAGCAACATTAATTAAATAAATGACATATCTACTCTATAACCTGTGGAAAGGGTTAATGTCCACATAATAATCTAAGGAATTTGTGAATCTCTTAATTGAATATATTAATATATGAAATGGAAAATAGAACTAATCTAAGTTAAAAAAGAAAGGCCTATTATTCCTATAATATCCCAAGAGATAGATAGACTTCCTTAACAAAAAATATTGGCCAATAAATGAATACTCAATATAAAGCATGAAGAAGAAATAGTTCTTACAATAGGCTTAAGTTCCCTCAAATACAAAATTTTCTAATCCTTAAACCCTAGGACATAACCCATATATATATATATATATATATATATATATATATATATATATAGATATATTAGCCCCCTCCCATTCAAGAATCTGGGGGTTTAATCATGAAATTGAATTTGATTCCGGGATCTACCATCTAACTGTCAGGAATAGCCTCAACCAACCAAAGGAAGTCAAGTAATCATGTTGCGCATGTTGGAAATGTGGTGTCCTTAGCTCTTTTGGATTAGTTACATTGTCGAGTCATGATGAAGGCACTTCTAACATGTCATTGATTGATATTTTGTCACGGTATGAGGAGGGGTTTAATCTTTGGTGTGGGATCCTATCAAAGCATGGGCATCCACAAACCCTCCCGGCGTTGATCTCAAAATGCTCTTTCTTATGCTGTCATGTTTTGTGTCGCCATATTTTTCCAATCTTACCTTTTCTTTCCCTTTCTAAAATGACATTTCTGTCTTTCAAATGAGTATTTATTCTCACTCTTATAATGCACTACTAACATGTCCTTGCATTTAATCATGCTAAACAACAATCACCAAAATTCAAGATTTGCCTCAAAATCTATAGTTAGGAGCATACAAAACAAATTTGTGCCCTTGAATCAAGTTTCCATCAAATGATAAATGACTTGTACTAATGATTTCTCAAAAATACTTGAAGTTTGGTTGGTGTGTCTCTCTTCTTATATCCATTATCTTTTGTGAAATAGTTCAAATAACACACACTCATATAATGGATGCCATATGCTTGAGTGCATGCCTTTTTCCCTATGAAAGATGTGT
Organism: Pinus tabuliformis; assembly: GCA_031772625.1. Lineage (NCBI taxonomy): Eukaryota > Viridiplantae > Streptophyta > Pinopsida > Pinales > Pinaceae > Pinus > Pinus tabuliformis. The sequence continues at coordinate 1,278,257,719 of CM062819.1, forward strand.
TGAACCCATAAATAACTAACTTTCCTTCGAAACATGGGTTTCAACTTAAGTACTAGGGGGGGAATTAGCTCATGTCCCTCCTTTTTGGGTAGGAAGGAAAATGTCTTATTCTAGTGTGAGGTGATAATTTCCCATAGCATGTTTACAAATCCAAGGGAGCATACTTGGCCTTCCACTTCATCCCAATTCTTTTAATTACATGGAAACATATGTGCCGCCACTTGAACTTATTCCTTGGTTTACCTAATAGAAATTTTAGGTTGGGTGTATCCCTTTTATATAGGTTTGGAATCTTTCGATAGAATTTTGTGGATTTAGTAAAGGTGGACATATTGGGAGTATTACTGCAACTGATTAAACACTTTAGTGGGCAAGGAATGAGATAGTACAAGAGTCAACATGTGATTAATATATTGGAGAATGAACTTCTAGAGCATGCCTATAATTTGTAACCAGTATCATGATACAACTCATCATACATTTTCACTTGGATGAATTTCTACCTCTATGCACTCTTTGATTTATTTAATCTTCCCTTAAACTGAGTATATGGGTATGATTGTGTGATTGTTCACTTCCATAAATGTGCTTGCCATAGTCATTTTGTCCGCTTAAGCACTTATAAGGTCATATTATCATGATGAAATACCTAATACATGGGAGATGACCTAACTAAACATAGGATAAGGTCATGTCTTGCTACTAGCGAGATGTTGGGTCTCTAGGTAACTTGACTTATGTTAGGCATACATTATTGGTGTATACAATGAGGGATGCAAGGAAATCTAACACTAGGGATACGTGATCAAGACATGTTGTGTGAGATAGAATAAATATTGGTTTGAAGTCATGTCATTGGTTGTCTAGAGGCATAACGATGGCATTACCAACATGTCACGGGGCAACCATCAAGGAATGGAGGCACTAGGACTGTGAAGGGAAACAAAATTTTATTTACAAATTGGAAGGCTCAAAACATTGAGAGAGTGTTAATCATATGTATGGTCATCGAAAAGGTAGGATATGATTCGTTAAAAAGAGCAGGTATGAAAGAGGAGTTGGGGGGTATCATAGATGGAAGAGAGAAATGCCACTTGAGAACCTCGATTGTAAAATGTGAACAATTATACACATGGACAACTGGCATTAGTATGATAGAATCTAAGTGGTAATGGTATTCCCAACCTTTGAAGTTCCATGGGCCATACACATGGACAACTATTGAGAGATAGGGGTTCAAGCATTTGGAAATTACCTTTCAAAGTAGTAGAAGATCACCCAACAATAAGAGTGCATGTTGGGTATGTGTTATATTCTTTGCACGATTATATCCATGTGTGACATGCATGCATCAGGTGTAGTAGGGGGTCACAAGGAGGGTGATATCCCCCTTACATGTGGTTTAGGGCAGCACCCCCCAAAAAAAGTTGGGCAGTTTTTGCTTTCACAATTTTCAAGCACATGGTGGTTTTGCCCATGGTTTTGTAGATTTGATCAAAGGAAATTTGATTATATTCTAATCCAGGGTTAATGTATTGGGAGTTTATGAATGCTATGATATGTATATATCATATTATAACATTCTAAAGGAGCATAATGAAAAATCAACCTGTTTCCCAATTTTGGGTTCTAAGAGAAAAATATTTGTGTATATTTTCTGTGATTGCCACTTTATCTTTTCTGCAAGTTTTAAGAATTTTTTACAGGTATTATTTGTACATGATTAAAATCTACAATGCCACCAAATATATACATGGACAACAAGCAAGGAATTAGAGAAAAGGGCTCTTTGAGCGATAATTGATGCATGAGATGTGATCATTCCAATAGAAATATTTTCCAACTGAACACATGGATGATTAGTGATGAGTTGAAAGGATAGAAGTTGGGTGGAAGGAAAATGTGTTATAATTGAAGCTCGGTTGCTCATCCATGTGGATGAGCGCTATTGAATCAATTAAAGCAATCATTAGAGGATTATGCATACTTGGGAAGAAGTTTGATAGAGGAAGCGTTGCTGACTCTACATGTGGACGAACAACAACATGTTAGAGGATCAAGAATCAAAATAATCAAGTGGGACTGAGGAAAGGTTTGTGAGCCAAAAATGACCACTAGGTTGATATATCAGTGACTAGGAAGTAGTGAAACTAAGGACTGAGAAAATCGATGACGAATATTGCTTTTTCTTCAAAGCACTTAGATCTAGGAAAAGACATAATAAATGGAACAAGTCCATGGAGGGAGCTCAATAAAAAAATACAATGACAATTTATAAGCCTACTTGTAAATTTGAAAAATAAATTAAAATCACTATAATCATCTACACACTTCACGATTTTAATTAATATCTTATGAAACTCACATGATTTCGTTTCCTAGCTAACCTTGTAGCAAATAGACCCTCTTTTTGGTCACAATTAGGAATCTAATAATTTTTTCAGATATTAGCATATGTCTACCATTATCCAAGATTTGTGTATGGTGGAATAATGCCTTAAGGGGTTTTACCCAATTATGAACTGACCCATATCATCAAATTCGATTAGAGTTATGAATCAAAGAGAACTCTAACTTTGTGTTTTATCAAATTTCAACTACATGAGGGAATTTTGATACAAGGTTAGATAGCTTTATAAGAATTGGGGAAGTATACCAAAATAAAGCATTGATACTACATAGACAACTTCAACTTATGAGAAGATATCAAAATGAAAAATTACTTAAAGCTCAAGATCTCACGCCCTGAAAAATAAGTAATAACACAACTAAGAACTAGTTCACACATGGTAAGATGTGAAACAAGTAGATGGAAACAACCCATGGTGTCATCTAAGGAAAGGTTATGTCAATTATGTGGATACATGGAAGTAGAAGGCTAGCAACATTTTATCTTACATTTAAAAACATTTTCAAAATTCAAGGAGGGGACAAATTTTCATATTAGATATTAGGAATCAAGATTTGAAGGGGAGGGAGTGATAGGCACTATGAAATTGGTTAGAAAAATAATATGGGAAATAAGCAAAATATAAAGAACTCCTACATTATGTAACATACTCAAAACTGAGGGAAAGATTAAATTTTCATATAAAAGACTAGGCATCAATATTTCATGACGACCTAGTGAGAGGCATATGAAGATTCACAAAAAAGGTAATGATAACAAAAAGGAAATTGTCAAGAATAAGCTAAGAAGACAACTAACCTTGCTCCAAAGTGAAGAAAACCAAATCTAGTGAAATACCCTCCCTCCCTCCCTAGATTATGAGGGCCTTATCTCTCCTAAATTATTCTTAATATTAGAAGCATGAGATTCTTAGTATTTAGTTCCACACTAGAAAATAAATTAGTAAAGAATAACTTTCTATATTAGATGTCATAAAGCATAAATAGTCTAAATTCCACAGTTTCAAATTATTTTTCCCTAATAAAATGTTTGAGGGGGTAGATTCCCCCTAAAACAAAGTCAATGGAGGCCACCCAAAGTGGGCGTCATCCCTAACCAAGGCCTACGATTAAATCATGGGACAAGCCCAACATACAACCCTCAATAGAAGTGGATCAGTGAATGGGAGGAATAAAGTTCCCCCAAACACCATTGTATCATAACTTGGGTTATAAACTTGATATCACTTATACCCAATACAAGTTTTTAAAGAATAAATTTACAGGAAAAAATTGAGGATGACATTTATTTTCTTTCAATAAAAAAAAAATCATAGATTCATATTATTTCTTTAAAAAATTATATCTAAAGAATATGTTTGATTTCTTCTTGAAGTTTTAAGGGTGCCACATTGCTTTCCCTTTATACACATGTGGCTAAAATAGGGGAAAATGGGCACAATGAGGGAGGCCACTATTAACTCTTAGGTCATCCTCTATTGTGAGTCGAATGGTGCTGAGGATCAAGGATTATGCCTTGATGTGTGCCCCTCAGTAAATCCCTATGAATGATGGAATCCATGGTATACCCTGATGGAATCTTGAACTTTAAGGCAAGGGCATCCCAACAATCTCAAGCCTAATTCATGACGAGAATTCCAATAAGTGGAAGCAAAGGCTATATCCCACCCTCCCATAAAAGTCTAATCTGCTTCGTACAACGCCATCACCCATGTGCGAGTCATTCATTAAAGTACCTGACCCGTGCGTGCAAAACACTAATATGTCATTGGAAATCATAACATTATCACAAATTAAATTCTAGCATCAACAATACTCAAACAACCCAAACCATAATTGTTGACTCATCACACACATGTGCACCATGATGGTCTCCCGCCACACTAATTTTTTTTTGGATAACATTTAATCTCAAAGATAGTCATGAAAATATATAAACATGATAGAACATCATTGTAATCACCAATAACCACATATGCCATAATCATCAACATAGTCTATTGAAATTAGAATAAGTACATCATAGGTCCTCATCACATGAAATAACATTAGCCAAATCATCAAATTTGATATCCTTAGAGAATAGGTGCATATCATAATACTATCTCATAATCAATATAATGTATATCATAGGTCAAATAGAATAGGGCACTACATGCACCCCCTCTTAATTTTGGAATTTGTTGTGAAGTCCCAAAACAAGAAAGAAAAATGATGATGCATTTCCTATGTTTCCTCCCAAGAGGGTAAACTGGGCCTTTAACTATCTCATTAGAACTTCAATTGGTTTGATAGTTGTCAACTAAACTGTAGAGTTCATTGGTATAATATGCAAACTAGCTCGACCATCACCATCCCCTCGTTCATGACTTGTAAATGACTTAAGTCAATAACATGAGAAGGATACAAAATGTAGTGATGTAATACATATACATGGAACACATCATACATACCTACTATTGATGTTGGTAATACAAGCCTATACGCTACTGGCCATTTATTCTCTATGACTTCGAATGGCCCACAAACCTTGGAGAAAACTTTTCTCCCTACCCAATTTTTATGGAGCTATTGTCATTGCGATAAGCACCCTCCAAAATTTTGCCCACATTCAAATTTTGGAGCCTACTTATGGTCATGCCATCCTTCATTTCAAGCCAATGATGTCATGCTCTATCATGTTGCTCAAGTGTTCAATTATTTCTTTGAGAATTCTAAGTGTCGAAGCGACCTGATTTTACATACCTACCTTGCCATGCTTCCATTAAAAACTTCTTCTAACTAGGCATATCAGTCAATGTTTATCACTAGAAGTAAAGCACTAGGCAATCCTTGACAGCAATCATTGCACAATCCCTAATCATAATGACTATGCAATCCCTAATCACAATGATTACATAGTGCCTAATCATAATGATTGCGCAATACCTAATCACAGTGACTGCACAATCCCTAATCACAGTGATTGTGTAGTGCCTAATCATAGTGTTTGTGTTGTGCCTAATCATAGTGATTGTGCAATACCTAATCACAGTGACTGCACATTCCGTAATCACAGTGACTGCGTAGTGCCTAATCACAATGACTCCACAATGACTGCATAGCCTCTAGAGATGATGATTTCCCAATATTTGTTGATAGTGCTTGGGAAATCCCCAATGCTAGTGCTTGCACAGTTCCTAGAGACAGAGACTGTACAATCCTTATGGATAGAGACAATGTGAGGGCATCCTCTACATATAGTGATTGCACACTCTTTATCGACAGTGAGAGTGTACTTCTTTAAGTTAGTTGATTCACTCTTTGCTCTTAGTATCCTGGCATGCACTAAGCATGCTCACCTCCTAAATCTAGTTGCATGTCCAATCTCCCTATATAAATAGTCCAATCTAGAGCTCATCCTTATATTCATCCTTCACTTTTGAGATTTGTTCACTATTGGAGTATAGGGAGCATTCTCTCACCCATGGCATGGATGAGTTTCCTATATAGGAAAAATCCTCCAACTGATAGTACACTGTCCCTTCCTCTGATCTCAACTGGGTCTCTGACTGAACTGACATGCATGAGTTATTTATGAGAGAATATTCAGTTATCTAGAGTGCAGCAGTTACATGCATGCAAGAATTAACTAGCTAAACTGACAATCACTTCCACAAACTGTTGGAACTAATCTAAGTGGACTTAACTCATATAACTGAGCTAACTAATTACAACTCAAAGTACAACTCATCCTGATCTCCTTAATCAATGGATAACTTCCTCAATCAATGGAGAAACTGTTGCATGTCTTCACATAGACTTCATGTTTGATTTCCTACAACTAATTAACTCAAGATGAATTAATTAATTATTTTACAGACAACTGCTAAGATCAAATTTGAATTTGAATTCTCAATTTTAGTTCAGGGACTAACTAAAATTGGAATCCATCTCGAAATGCTATTTATAGCAATGCTATTTTTAGCACTTCCATTTTTCATTCCTTGTTGCTATGTCCAACACTGGTACCCGAACTGCTATTTATAGCAGTGCTATTTTTAGCATTTCTTGTTGCTATTTTCAACAATGTCATCCATGTTGTGTTATGGGCATGTGGTATTATGTATGTGCATCATGTAGTCATGGTATTGTGGCATGTGTACTCGTTGTGTAGTACTCTGTGTAGGTACATGCACTAGGTGGTATTTCACATCCAGTATAAATGGATGTATTATATTGTATACACTGGGTGTAGGTGTATGTGTTGTATGTCAGGTGTAGATGCATGTATTGCATGGTGTGGTATGCCGTGTGGTTGTATGTGTGTGATGCACACTATGTGTATGTGCACATGGTTGAGGAGAAGGCATTGGATGTTTGTCGGGTGTGGCAACCAATCCAATGTGTTACAAAAAGAACTAAGGTAGAAGTAAGGATCAATGAAGGATAAGTATCGGTATCGTATTTTGGTTTTAGTATGCATGTGATTTATGATTCTGGCCCATGATGATTACATGTGATCTATGATTTTGATTTATGATGGTTACATGTCATTTATGATTTTGATGGTTATGTTTGAGCTAACCTGATGTGATATTTTTATACATGTTGACTTGGTCAAATATGCTAGTTTGACTTGTTGTGACAGGAAGCGAACATGATTGCAAATGTACCGTATTGACGAGCTACCAATGAGGTATGATGTGAATTTATTTTAAATTATTTTAAAACTGATGGAAGTTATGGGTGTGGTACAGGAAGCATGAACATGCCCAGTTGGGTGGTTGAAATTGACTGCAATAATTAGTAGCAGCAACAAAGGAATTGAAACATGCAGTAGTATGCTGGTAAAGCACTTTAGGAGTAGGGCCATTGTGGAACACTGGTACCCATTAGTGTCCATTGATTTCCATGAGCATGATATGACCGGTATGATGTGTTGAGGCAGGTATATGCTTTGGTTTTTGTATCTTCCGATGCGAGGAAGCCTTGACAAGGGATGGACTGCTCGGGATGGGGGTGCTAGCTGAACTTGGAAGGTGAGTGACTGCACAAAAGGGGTGACCAGATTCCCGAGGGACTGTGTAGCAGAGAAGGGAAAGTCACAAATGGATTTGTTTTGGTAATTAGCATTACCAAATGGAACCAGATGCACATTGGGAGTGTGCTCTAGAACAATGAGCCGGTAACTGTTCGCTGAGAGGACAAGTGGCGCAGGATTATAGAGATGGACATTAGATGTAGATTTGAATTTGCAGTGGATTTTGGACTTCCTGGGAAGGAGGTGGATCCTAGTATTATTTTGATGGTGGAGGTGTGAGCCTCTAGATTCCCTTATTGCGTATTCATATTATTTTATTTGTTGGTTGAGAAAATGTGCATATGTGAATATGTGTATATGTGGTTATTGTAAATACCGTAATGAGTTATGTTATAAAGCTCCATTATGCAGTATGTTGTCATGTTGTCATGATGTTTTGATTTTGAGCAGATCTTTCATTGTAAATACTGCAACGAGCTGTGTTATAAAGCTCCATGGGCAGTATGTTTTGTTTTCAATGGTATTTTGGTTATAGGTGTCATTGAACACTGAGGACGGTGTTCCCCCAAGGGGGAGGGTTCTGTAACAGCCCTTGTGAAAATTCCATGTAAAAATATATAAATACCACAGATGATGGGACACGTATTCCAAGCTGAATGGTGGGCAAGACATCCTAGGGGGTGTTCATTTGGTTGTTTATGGCTAAGGAAATTGGCAAAGGCAATGGCTAAGGCATTAAAGATGCAAAGATGTATTTTGGCACATTTATTTATGAAAATAATGGAAATTAGGATAAAAGGAAGGTAAAAGGTCACAGGTTGCATGTGAGGAGGAAAATGAAGGAAAATAATGGAAACTAGGAGAAAAAGGTGGTGAAAGGTCATAGGTTGCATGTGGGGAGGAAAATGAAGGAAACTTATGGAAAATGAAGAAAATAAAGGCCTCATTAATAAAAAGGCTTCTGAAGATCAGTGGGCAAGACTTGGTCAGTTTAGTTTTGGAGCTTTCTCATTATTCTCTCTCTCTCTCTCATACTCTTGGTTACTTAGAGTTTTCTTGGAGCACTTTGGCTTTGGAGCAAGAAAAGTAAAGAAGGCAAGAGGAAGCAAGGATCAAGTAGGGAAAGGCAGGATCAAGCGGCTACAACAGGCTTCATTGCAGGTATCAACTTGCATGTGTATTTTCCTTGCTAGATTTGGCATGCATGGGATTTCATGTGTTTCTTTTCTACCATGGCATGGGTTTTTCCAACTGTGATAGTATTTTCAGCCTAGCCTTGCCATTTCTTAATAGCTTTGATGAGATGGGTGTTCTCATGCGTTTTGTGGGGGATGGTCGGATTGGATTCGAAGCTGAGTGGGGTGGATCTTCGAATTGAAAAACACATGGTGGTAGTGGTCCTTGAACCAGAATGAGGATGCACGAAGCCACTGGCCTAGTAATGCCTAAACCAGACTGTGGGTTGCGGTAAATCCAAATTGTGTGCCTCGGTGGGCCTAGGAATCCTTGCATGTGAATGGTGGGATATACAGTAAAGCCAAGAGGTGGATTTTCTCTTCGTTAGGCCTAGTGATTCCGATATGGAATGCACGGTAAAGCCCGAAGAGTATGTCTTGGTGTAGGGCCTAGTGATCCTTGGATCAGACTGTGGATGCACGGTAAAGCTTGAGAGACTGGGAGGCACTCAAATTCCTCACGGTGTAGGCAGAGAACTCCGGTGGCATCCACATTGATTGGTGTTTTTTGATGTGTTCTATGAGTCCCACATTCATGCTTGGAATATGGAACAGGGGTGATTGGTTGAAGAGAGACTTGGCTTAACCAATCTATGGTCAGGTGGAACATGGTAGTTCCATCACCGGTTGGTTCATTGCATTTATTAATGAAAAATTCATTCCCTTGATTTTCATGTGAAAATGTACTGATATATATATGGATTTTGATGGTTGATATGTTTATTGTATTTCTATTCCTACTATGTTTTTTTTAATGCACATTTACCCCAGAGGGTGTTACACTAGGCTTTACCGCAATTCCCACCAGACCACTAGTCCCTAATCAAGACTCCACCCTCCAGGATTTACCGTGTATTTGTCCATTCACTGGCCAAGGATTTCTAGGCCTGATTAAGGGTACCCACCTCTAGGCTTTACCGAATATCTCGCCATTCATCGGTCGAGGATTCCTAGGCCCACTGAGGTAACACAAAATATGGATTTACCGCAACCCACAAATCGGTTCAGGGGTTACTAGGATAAAGCTTTACTTCAATCCACAGTGTGATTCATGGATCACTAGGCCATGTGTTCTTTCTTTCAGAGACCACCTCACTCAGTTTCGAATCCATATGGCAATCTAGCTCAACCCAAACATGAGAACCCCATCACACCATGGCTATCTGGAAATGGAAAGGCAAGGCTGAAGAACACTGTCACACCTGGCAAAACCCATGCCCATGAGAGTAGGAGAACCAAGAACACACATGCATAACCATGCATGAAAAAACTAGCAAGTAAAACACACATACAAATTGATACCTACAAATAAGCTCGTTGTAGCTACTTGATCCTACTCTTCCTTAATTGATCTTTGCTTCCTCTTTCCTTCTTTACTTTTCTTGATCCAATGCTGAAGTGCTCCAAGAAAACTTTAAGTGTCCAAGAGTGTGAGAGAGAGAGTAGAGGGAGAGCTCCAAAACTAAACTAACAAAAGGTACCAACTGATCCTCAAAAGCATTTTTATTAATGAGGCCTCTATTTTCTTCATTTTCTATTATTTTCCTTCATTTTCATCCTCACATGCAACATGTGATCTTTCACCTTCCTTTTCTCGTAATTTCCATTATTTTCATAAATAAAATGTCAATTAATGCCTCATTCCTTTCCAAATCCTTTCCATTGCCTTTGCTAATTTCGTTAGACATAATGAACCAAATGAACACCCACACTAGAATGTTTTTGCCCAACATTCAGCTGGGAATAAGTGCCCCATAACTGTGGTTATTGTTGTAACTTATTTTTACCCGAGTTGTTTTTTATTTTTGTTGAAAAAAGAAAAATGAAAAAATAAGAACAAATAAATTAAATAAAAAAATATAGAAAAGAAAGAAAAGAAAATGACAAAAAGAAATAAAGGAAAAAATGTTAGATCTTAAGCTTTTGTGATCCATATTGTGAATGAGAGAGTCTTTCAGATTAATCCTAATAATATGATTAATCTAAAAGACTCTCTCATTTATAAAGGAAAAAATGTCAAACAAAAAAAATAAAGGGGATATAAAAAAAAAATACAATAAAAGAATCCCCAAAGTCGCAAGCTAGCCAAAATGTCGCAATGTTTTTATATATTATTATTTTAATCCTTGCATATTTTCTAAAAGGATTATGGTTTAATTTGTAAATAAAGTGGATTTGACCTTTTGTCGTGTTGCAATAAAAAGCAATTGGAAATCTACGGAGCAAATCATCCCCGCCCACATCAATGGCGAGGGATGAGTTCGAGACCACCCCCCCCCACATCATTGGAGTTTAATGAGGGGGTCCGAAAAGTTGTATTTAATTTACCGCATGTTCATACATGGTGCATCCTCAATGACTTCGAGACCCCCCTCTCCTAAACCGCTAACCGCCAAACTCCACCCCCGAAAACCACTTCCCACTCCCGCACATATTCACACCTTGCCACCTGTCCTCTTCCTATTCTCCCCGCCAATTAGCCGTTATATAATTAATTTCTCCCGCCAAACATTCATATACCCATTTAAGCATTAATTTTTCGTGCCAGTGTTCAATTATTCAATCCAACATGCCTAAAAACGGATATGACCTCCTCAATCGTTCGAATTCCCTCTTTTAAAAGACATATATCCATCTGCTCATTCCCTTTCGCATTACCAGTGTGAGTCTGAATTCTACCAATTGTGTAGCCATTGATCTTCATTCACCAATTATGAACAATTTTCTGGGAATTCAACAACCTCAGCCTGTAATTTCCCATTTACGATGTCTTCATCTAAAGGAAAATCAAAATTAATGGTGGAGAGCCCTACATTACCTTTTGTAGTCAACCTAGATGAGTTTCCCCTGGTAGATACATAGTATAAATGTTAGGATATTTCGACACATAGGAAATAGTTAAGTATAACTTGGTCTAGTATAGAGTTAGGTAAAGTGTGTTTCTTTACTATGTACTTTTGTAACTTACAATCTGACGGTCACTATATGCTCTAGACATGAAGTGATCTGACGGCTCATTCTCTCATCGATATTACCGACACTTGATCTGTGGCTTAACACCCGATTGGTCTATGATCTCTATTTAAAGAGCATGGAGGGTCATTTGTAGGGTGATGGTTCATGAGAGAAGCTTATGTAAATTTTCTTTCTATTATTAATATATTGCTTGAAGTGGCCGCGTTGGCTCAAGCCATGGACTGTTTCCCTCTTTGAGGGTTTTAACCACGTCAGGAATACTGGTGTATTGATCTGTGATCTGTTTGTGAGTGGTGTCATTTAGTGTTCTCTCTTAGGAACTTACCCTGTAAATACCTACATGGTATCAGAGCATATTTGAGGGCCGCATCCATTGGTGATCCAAATCGAAAGTCGGTACAACTACATCCGACTATCATTTACTAGATCTATTGTTTTTGACTGCTTTCAGTCTAAGAGGACTGCTCTATTGTGTTAGGAGCATTTGTTCCAGTGAGGAACCCTTTTCGTTTCACGCAAAAAGGTTTCTAGTAGCCCTAGCTATGTCATTTTTAAGATCTGGAGGTATAGAGTCTTTGTTTGCAGTTTTAGTTATTTATCTCTCTGTTATTTTCAGTTTGTTTATCTCTCTGTTTTTTTATTACCGGATCTATACCTTTTATTTCTGCATATTCTCTTTGCCCCGCAACTCTGTGCGATCTGGGCAAATCAGAAACAGAAAGGAATGAATTTTCTCATGTGTATGCTCTTTTCTGCCACGCCTTAGTGTGATCTCGGAAAATCAGAAACATTGAGGAAAATATTTAGTTTCTGGCGAAAGCTAAATTCAAGCTATAAGGTTTGGTTTTTTTGTATGTCTGTGTTGGGTTGTGTGGATTTTTGTTTTGTAGGCAAAAGGAGTTTTTTCAAGTAAACACGCACCTTAAAGCTTCAGTGACTAAAAAAAACAAAAACAAAACAAAACAAAAAAACCCCTTTCCTCTTTTCCAAAAATTACTAACCTTTTAAATTAGCTCACTTAGTCCAAAGTTACTTTATGAGAATAGAGGTCTTGAGTTCAAGTTTTTCTTTTTGTTTAGTTACTTTTTCAAAAAACACATGTAACTTATGTTTTAAAGTTACTTTATGTAAAAGTGTTCTCACCCATTATAAAAAGTGAGTCACTTATAATTCTAAAGTCTCTTTATCTTTTATTTAAGTTGCAATTTAGTGGGTAGCTCATAAAGTACCATTGTAAAAGTGACTTTTATTTATTTATAAAAGTGGGTCACAAAATGTTTTTTAAAGTGAGATAGTTAGATTAAGTTTAAGGGGGGGGGAGGGGGGGTTTAAAATATAAAGTTATCATTCACTTCTGCACATTCACGCACTTCGTCCGCATCTTCAACAACTTTTCTTCAAAAAGCCATAACTTCTTTATTCGGAAGCTGTTTTCAAAGCCGTTTTTTTTAATCTGCCTAATTTTTCGAGATATTTCCATTGGAGCTTAGTTTCAGCATCTACAGTTTCAGTTTCTGTTAATATGACGGTTATTCTTGACAACACCAACTACTTCCAATGGCGGTCCTACATTGTGGATTTACTTAGAAGTAAAGGTCTTTACAGAATAGCCTTAGGCCAAGAAACTAAACCTAAAGATAAATATAAGGCAGCCAAATGGGAAAATAGGCAAGATCAAGCACGTGGGTTGATAGGGGTGTCTATTTCTCCAGACCTTAGATTCCATATCGCAGAACTTGATACCCCTAATGAAGCAATGAAATAGCTGACTAAAGTTTTTGGAATTAAAAATAAAATTAGAGCCCATCAACTCGAAAATGAGTTGCTTATGTTGGACCCCAATAATTTTTCTTCCATTGAAGATTTTTTGTCCAAGTTCAAGACCCTTAGACTTCTCTTGGAAGGTGTTAAGGTTAAGAAAGAAGATGGTAGCCTTATCTATTCCATTCTTACTAAGTTGAGACTAGCCTACTCTATGTTTGTTTCCACCTTCCATTCTACTAGAGAAGCCTTTATTTCTCAAGGACAAGGCTACAAGTCCCCCTCTTTTGATGCCTTGTGATTATTTAATAAGAGAACAAGAAAAACTCTTACATCTTAGTATTCTTAATCTTGGAAACTCTTCTAAGAAAGCCTTAGCTGCCCAGCAACAACCAAATTCAAAGAATCCTGAAAAGTTATATCCTAAAAAGAATGGTCCTAAACCAAACAAGGGTCCTAAGCAATTTCATTCTCAAAATGAAAAATCAATTCAACAAAATTATAAGGCAAATAAAAACAAAGGGGAGAAGACTGATAGACATTGCAAATTTTGTAATTGAGATGTCCACTTAGAATCTAGATTCTTTAAGAAGACAGAAGCCTTGGAAGCAACAATGAAGAAGCATTACATCCATTTGGAGCACTCTTCAACTCCAACTTCATCTTTAGGAATTGCACTTTTTGCATGTGGTTGTCAAGCATCTCGGTCTGGTTATGCACTAAATGTATCTTCTTCTTCTCATTCTCATGAGTGGCTCATAGATTCTGAAGCTTCTTCTCACATGGAAAAAAAAAAAGCCATGTTTTCTTCTTTAAATGATTGTAACACCAAAAATATATATCTTGGTGATGATAGATCTCTTAATGTTGTAGGGTCTGGAATTGTTCATCTAGACAATGGTCAATTTAATGATGTATTATGTGTTCCAACCTTATCCTGCAACCTTTTATCTGTATATTAGATAACTCATTCAGGTGACGGTAAAATCGCTGAATTTTCACCTCATGATGTTGTAATTAAGGACCTAAGAGATCCTAGAAAGATTTTAGCTACTGCCATTGTTGATGATTCTATAGGTTGTATAAGTTTAACAACTTTGGGTCATCAACTCTTCCCTCGGTATTTGTTGCTCATAATGATGAAGTGAGCAAACTTTGGCATGAGCAATTTAGTCTCTTAAACTGTCGCTCCCTTCAAAATCTATGTAAAGAAAATATGGTGACAGGTCTTCCTATGGTATCTTGCAGAGATGGTGTTTGTTTCAGATGTGTACTCGGAAAATATCATCGGGATAGTTCTGAAAAACGTGCCTCTTGACATGCCTCAGCCCCTTTACAACTTGTGCATAGTGATTCATGTGGTCCACTCCCAATTGTTTCATTATCTGGCTACAAGTTTTTCTTAACTTTCATTGATGGTTTCTCCAGACACACTTGGGTATACTTCTTACTCAAGAGTGAAGTATTTAACATGTTTTTGGCCTTTAAGGCCTTTGTTGAGAAACAATCTGGACATCAAATTCTTAAGCTAAGATCTGATAATGGAGGAGAATACGTTAACAACAAATTCATTAACTTTTTCATTGAACATGGAATTCAAATGCAACATACTATTCCATATACTCCACAACAAAATTGTTGGCATTATGATTCAGGTGTTGTCCTTGATGGCAAACTCATTCAAGTGATAAATCAAGAAGGACGCAGAATATATGTTCAGCAAGTGCGTCCCCGCAGGTAGACCATGCAGAACCCGCGTCCAGGGACGCAGGCCAGCCGTTCAGGAGGTGCGTCCGCCCAGTGCACACATTTCAAGGCAGAGAAAAGCACGTGGGGGTTTCTTGTGTGGTATCTAGCCGACGGTTTTGTGTTTCTATGGTGTCGGCTCGTGGTATTGTTCCACGTTTTGGGGAGAAGCTTGCCTATATAAAGCAAAGGAGTTCATTTGGATTAAGCATCATCTTGGTTGAACATCTCTTGGTGAGATCTAGTCCAAATCTATAAGGGCGAATCTTCTAATGGACTACGATCTATATGGCGCATGATCAGATCTGTGGATCTGAGTGTTTGGGTTGGTTCTGAAGTCCTCTTATCTTCTATATCTGAAGCGACGCAGATTCAGTGAAGGGAAAGTGCGCCGGGACGCAGTACAGTAAAGGCTCAGGTGCGTCTCTGAAGCGAAAGACGCGGCGCGATAGTGTTGCTGGGTGCGTCGGTCGCAGAAAAGCAAAGAGGAACAGTGCGTCTGCACGCAGAACAGCATAAGGTACACTGCGTCCAGTCGCAGGCCACAGAAAGAAAATATGCGTCCCTGTCTTAAGATGATCTGTTGACTGTATATTTCTGTCCATAAGGTGTTCTGGGTTGTTTCTGTAATTACTGATCTGATATCTGTAGTAGACTGTATCTGTTGTATACTTGTTGATCATTTGATTCTTCATGAAAAGAAGTAGGGGGTTGTAGCTCCCTTCCAGGAGAGACTGGAAAACGAGAGAGAGTTGTAGCTCTCTGCAGGTTGCAGCCTGCGTGCTGGTAAAGGACTGCACCAGTACAAAATCATTGTAAAAAGAATTTCTTGAAAGAAGATAGAGACATATTGCAGCAGGTGGTTTTTCTCCCGCATTGGGTTTCCACCTTACATCTTGTGTTCTTTGGTGTGACTGTCTATTTTCTTTATTCATGCTCATTGTTTTATGGTACTGATATGCAAGAATATTTCAAAAGATCAAATAAGGAAGATTTGGTAAATTGCTAGATAATACTGATTCCCCCCCCCCTCTCAGTATTATTTCCAACAATTGGTATCAGAGCCAAGTTCTTCAGAAAAGCTTGATCGCTTGAAGGTAGATCATTCATCATGAGCAACTACGAGAGAGAAGCATCAATCAGGCCACCCGTCTTTGATGGGACAAACTTCAATTATTGGAAGGTAAGAGTTACTGCATATCTTCAATCTCTTGGTACAGAAGTTTGGAACATTGTAGAATCAGGATATGCCTTTCCTTCAGCTACTCCTACAGATCCAGCTGAGAAAAAGCAGTATGAAACAAATGCAAAAGCAGTCAGTACTCTATTAGGAAGTATATCTCAAACAGAGTTCATGAAGGTCATGCACTTCAAATCAGCAAAAGAGATATGGGACAAAATGATCACTAGCTATGAAGGAGATGAACAGGTAAAAGAAGCTAAACTTCAAACTCTCAGGATTCAATATGAGACTCTCAAGATGTATAATGATGAAAGTGTGGCTAATTATTTTCTTCGGGTAGATGAGATTGTTAATTGTATGAAAAATTTGGGTGAAGAAATAAAAGAGACTATAGTAGTTCAAAAGATTCTAAGATCTTTATCCCCCAAGTTTGAATCTAAAGTATCTGCAGTAGAAGAAAAGGAAAATCTCCGTGTTCTCACTATGTCTCAGCTGCATGGAATTCTAACTGCTTATGAAATGAGAAAGGGAGGTCCATCAGACAGAAGGGAAGCTGCTTTTAAAGCATCAGGCAAAGAAGATCACTATGAAGCAAGTCATGTTCCAGAAGAAGAGGAAGAAGAATCAAATTTTGTCAGAAATCTTCAAAGGGGTTCTGGAAGGTTCAGAGGTAAGCTACCTTTCAAATGTTTTGCTTGTGGAAGAGTAGGTCATTATGCTGCAAAATGCTCTTATAAGGATAAAGGAAAGGAACCAGTTAGATGGAACAAGAAACAGAGTGCAAATAAGAAAAGCTACTACACCCATGAAGATAGTGATGGCTTATCAAACAGTGATGAAGATGAACAAGGTAACAAATATAGATTGTTAATGGCATTTGAAGATGATGATTATGAGGATGCTGTAGATGTGGATAACCTTTATGATGAAATTACTAGACTCAAGAGATGTATAGAAGAAAAGAACATGATTATTGATACTCTACAATTTCAAATTGATGAAAAGGAAAAACATCTTGAAAAATTAGAAGGTGAAATTGTTGGTCTTAGAAAAGAAATTGAGAAAACAAAAACTATTAATCTCAAGTTTGTCAAAGGATCTGAAACTTTGAATGAGATTATCAGTGTGCAGCGGTCTCCACTAAATAAGACAGGTCTGGGCTATAATGGAGAAACTTCTCAAGCATCCACTTCAAAAAGTTATCTTGATGCAGCAAGAAGAAATGAGCAAGAGCACAAGGAAGATCATCAGGTAAAGCAGGGACAAACGTCAAACAGAAACTATCAGGGGCAATCCAGCTTAAGGGTGAACAAAAGCCACAACCAGCCACAGGTAAAATCTTCCCAATTTGGTTCAAGAATAGATGAAAATAGAAATTACAATCAGTTGGCTGGTAGATTCAATAATCGCAGAAACTTCTTCAATGGACAATGCTTTTCTTGCCATAACTTTGGTCACAAAGCAGCTCAATGTGTTGCGTATAAAACAATCATGACTAGGGAAGCTCAAAAACAAAGAAGTATGACAGGGATTACAAAAAGGACCTATAACAACTTTTCAGCTCTTGAAAATGAAGTTGAATGCTCTATTTGCAATAATTTTGGACATGAAGACTTTGAATGCAGAAGCAGGTTTCCGGAAAGAAAGGTACAAGAACAAAAAAAGGAACAAGCCTCAGGCACCAAAACATGGAAAATAAAGGAACCTCAAACAGAAAGATGTGGGATAGCATTCTATGCAGAAGGACAAGAAAATCTATGGTACATTGACAGTGGATGTTCAAAACATATGACAGGTGATAAAGAAAAACTTGAATCTTATTCTAATTTAGAAAAGGGAAAGAAAGTCTCTTTTGGAAATGATACTCCTGCAACTATAAAAGGAAAAGGTATTGCTCCTTTAAAAGAAGATGTTAAGGCTGGAAATGTTTTGTTTGTTGATGGACTAAAGCATAATCTTCTAAGTGTAAGCCAGATGTGTGATCAAAGAACCGAGGTTATATTCAGATCAAATGGATGTCTTGTTCGTGATCTTGATACAGGTAAAACAGTTCTCAAAGGAAAAAGAACTCCAAATAATCTATACATATTTGATGAAGGACAACAACAATGCTATCTAAGCAAGGATGAAGAGCACTGGTTATGGCATCGAAGGTTGGGACATCTAAGCTTCTCACAAATAAGGAAAGCTTGCAAATATCAGGCAGTTCGCAATCTTCCAGATATCAAAATTCCTGACAACACCATATGCAGATCATGTCAGTTTGGAAAACAGACCAGAACTAACTTTCCAGAGAAAGAAGGATCAGCCAGCATGCCTCTTGAGCTAGTACATACAGATGTATGTGGACCATTCAGAAAAAGAACACCTAGAGGAGAGGAATACTTGATATTATTTATTGACGATTTCTCCAGGTTTGTTTGGTTAGGACTTATGAAGCACAAAGATGAAGCTTTCGAAAAATTCAAATCCTTCAAAGCTTTGGTTGAAAATGAATCAGGTCACAAAATTAAGTGCCTCAGATCCGACAGAGGTGGAGAATTTACTTCAAATGAATTTTTCGATTTCTGTGATGAACATGGGATAAGGAGAGAATTTTCTACAGCTAGAACTCCTCAGCAAAATGGAGTAGTGGAAAGAATGAACAGAACAATCCAGCAAATGGCTCGTGCTATGCTTGATGAATCAGGAACTCCTGCAACCTTCTGGGGTGAAGCTGCACATGCGGCAGTTATTATTCTCAACAAGACAAATGTCCGAGTGAACAGCACTCAAACTCCTCATGAGCTCTGGAGTGGTAAAACTCCTTCGGTAAAGCACTTCAAAATCTTTGGGAGCAAATGCTATATCAAGAATACTGAGGAGCAGCTTGGCAAACTTGATCCTAGAGCAGATGAAGGAATTCTTCTTGGCTACTCTCCACATAGCAAAGCATACAAATGCTACAATAAAAGACTTGGCAGAATTGTTGACAGCATTGATGTAGTGGTTGATGAGAAGGGATACATTCCTAGGCAAATACATCGTGAAGACATTGAAGAAGATGAAAGCTACCCTCAAAGACAGAATGATGAAGAAGAAGAACCGCAAGAACAATCTCAAGAAGGACCTCACGAAGAAGCAGAAGAAAGAACAAGAATAGAAGAAAAGACTCCATCCAGATATGTTCAAAAGAACCATCCAGAATCTCAGATCATGGGACAAAAAGAAGCAGGTATACAAACTAGAAGAACAGTTGCAGAAGCTTCAAGTTATTTGGCATTACTCTCCTCTACTGAACCACAAAATGTGAAAGAGGCATGCAAAGATGAATGTTGGGTGAAAGCAATGGATGAAGAACTTGAGCAAATCGAAAAGAACAACACTTGGGAGCTGGTTCCTAGACCAAAGGATAAGAATGTTATCGGAACAAAATGGGTTTTCAAAAATAAATTGAATGAAAATGGAGAAGTAATTAGAAACAAAGCCAGACTTGTTTGTAAAGGGTATGCACAGCAAGAAGGAATAGACTTTGAAGAAACTTTTGCTCCTGTTGCAAGACTTGAGGCCATCCGAATGTTTCTTGCTCTCTCAAGTTGTCAGAACTTCAAAGTATTTCAAATGGATGTGAAATCAGCCTTTCTGAATGGAGACTTGGATGAAGAAGTGTACATTGAACAGCCAGATGGTTTCATTCTTGGAAACGATCCAAATCTTGTATGCCGATTAAAAAAGGCTCTCTATGGTCTCAAACAAGCTCCAAGGGCTTGGTACTACCGGTTGGACAAATATCTTCATCAACAAGGTTTTTCAAAAGGTTCAGCAGATAGCAATCTTTATATAAAAGTTGAAAATGACAAATTACTAATACTTGTTGTGTATGTAGATGACATTATTTTTGGCAGTAATGAAGAAGCTATGAGTCAAAGCTTTGCCTCGGTCATGCAGAAAGAATTTGAGATGTCCTTGCTAGGAGAACTGACATACTTCCTTGGTTTGCAAATCCAACAAAAGAAAGGAGGAATCTTTTTATCTCAAACCAAGTATCTCAAGCAGATTTTGAAGAAATATGGCATGGAAGATGCAAAACCAGTATGTACACCCATGGTCACAGGATGTAGTCTCAGTGCAAATGATGAATCTGCAGCAGTACATCAACCAACCTACAGATCTATGATTGGAAGTTTACTATATTTGACAGGTACCCGACCAGACATCATGCATGCAGTTGGAATAGTTGGAAGGTTTCAGGCAAATCCAAAGGAGACTCATCTTCAAGCAGTGAAGAGAATCTTCAAATATCTTCAAGGGACTCAAAATTATGGCCTATGGTATCCTAGAGATACAGATCTCACTCTTCATGCTTATACAGATGCAGATTGGGCCGGAAGCGTGGATGACAGGAAAAGCACAAGTGGTGGTGCATTCTTTATGGGTCCCAGACTGGTATCTTGGTTCAGCAAGAAACAGAGTTCAATTGCCTTGTCTACAGCTGAAGCGGAATATGTTGCTGCTGCATCTTGTTGCACCCAACTTCTTTGGATGATGCAGACTTTGCAGGATTATCAAATCACTTGTACACCTCCTATTCCTATCTTATGTGACAACACAAGTGCAATCAGCATCTCAAAGAATCCGGTTATGCATTCAAAAACCAAGCACATACCAATCAAGTACCATTTTCTCCGGGAACAAGTACTTGAACAAAAGGTCAAGTTGGAGTATGTTCCTTCTAAGGAACAAGTTGCTGATATTTTCACCAAACCGTTGCCCAGGGACACTTTTGAATACCTCAGGCAAAAGCTGGGGGTTGTTGATGCATCATCTCACTATTGATCCTCTTCCTATTGATGGTATAGGCTCAGGGGGAGCACATAATGCATTGTTGGCATTATGGAGAAGGAGATCTTGGAAATAGCTGCAATATGTCTCTGTCTCCTTCATGATGGATTTCTGGTTACAGATCTGGAGAAGCATGAGCATAGGGGGAGCATACCCTTTGCCCTTGATGTCAAAGGGGGAGAATGATGAAGCTGAAGATTATGTGGTTGCCATCAAGTCCAAAGGGGGAGTTTGTTGGCATTATGATTCAGGTGTTGTCCTTGATGGCAAACTCATTCAGGTGATAAATCAAGAAGGACGCAGAATATATGTTCAGCAAGTGCGTCCCCGCAGGTAGACCATGCAGAACCCGCGTCCAGGGATGCAGGCCAGCCGTTCAGGAGGTGCGTCCGCCCAGTGCACACATTTCAAGGCAGAGAAAAGCACGTGGGGGTTTCTTGTGTGGTATCTAGCCGACGGTTTTGTGTTTCTATGGTGTCGGCTCGTGGTATTGTTCCACGTTTTGGGGAGAAGCTTGCCTATATAAAGCAAAGGAGTTCATTTGGATTAAGCATCATCTTGGTTGAACATCTCTTGGTGAGATCTAGTCCAAATCTATAAGGGCGAATCTTCTAATGGACTACGATCTATATGGCGCATGATCAGATCTGTGGATCTGAGTGTTTGGGTTGGTTCTGAAGTCCTTTTATCTTCTATATCTGAAGGGACGCAGATTCAGTGAAGGGAAAGTGCGCCGGGACGCAGTACAGTAAAGGCTCAGGTGCGTCTCTGAAGCGAAAGACGCGGCGCGATAGTGTTGCTGGGTGCGTCGGTCGCAGAAAAGCAAAGAGGAACAGTGCGTCTGCACGCAGAACAGCATAAGGTACACTGCGTCCAGTCGCAGGCCACAGAAAGAAAATATGCGTCCCTGTCTTAAGATGATCTGTTGACTGTATATTTCTGTCCATAAGGTGTTCTGGGTTGTTTCTGTAATTACTGATCTGATATCTGTAGTAGACTGTATCTGTTGTATACTTGTTGATCATTTGATTCTTCATGAAAAGAAGTAGGGGGTTGTAGCTCCCTTCCAGGAGAGACTGGAAAACGAGAGAGAGTTGTAGCTCTCTGCAGGTTGCAGCCTGCGTGCTGGTAAAGGACTGCACCAGTACAAAATCATTGTAAAAAGAATTTCTTGAAAGAAGATAGAGACATATTGCAGCAGGTGGTTTTTCTCCCGCATTGGGTTTCCACCTTACATCTTGTGTTCTTTGGTGTGACTGTCTATTTTCTTTATTCATGCTCATTGTTTTATGGTACTGATATGCAAGAATATTTCAAAAGATCAAATAAGGAAGATTTGGTAAATTGCTAGATAATACTGATTCCCCCCCCCCTCTCAGTATTATTTCCAACAAAAATGGTGTAGCTGAAAGGAATAATCACACCTTAAAGGAAATGGCTAATTGTATGCTTCAATCTAAAGGACTTAGTCTTAATTTTTGGGTAGAAGCAATTAACTATGCAAATTACATAGTAAATCGCACTCCTACTAAGGTGTTATAGAATATTACTCCAGAAGAAGCATGGAGCTCAATTAAACGAGATGTAAGTCACTTTTGTGTTTTTGGAAGTGAAGCATGGGCCCATATTCTAGATGAGAAACATAAAGCATTAGAACCTAAGAGTGAAAAATGTATTTTTGTTGGATATTCTGAAGATGTGAAAGGATATAGACTTATTCCACTTAAGTCCAAAAATGTTATAATTAGAAGAGATGTAAAGTTTTCTGCAAATATATCGGCCTACGAGCCTAGTTCGGCGGATCTGCCACCTCTATCTATCCCTTCTACTTTTGAAAAATATTTCTTCTTCAAATGATGACAGCAAGGATGAAAATCCTCCCTCACCTTCTGAGGATCCTCCTTTAGCTCCTCAACTTCCAAAATGGGTTCGTGCTACTCAGGATGCAACAGGTGCTCTTACAGGTGATCCTGCAAATCAACGACGTACACATTCTCAGTTCGATAGAGCCTCTTCTTTACTAGCTCAAGCTTCAACGAATTATGATCCTGACACCTTTGCAGAAGCTTTAGGCCATCCAGATTTGGATGCAGCTATGAATGAAGAATATCATTCATTATTGGCAAATGATACATGGGATCCTGTTCCTCTCCCAAAGGGACGATAACTTGTTAGATGCAAATGGGTTTACAGAACCAAATTTGGACCAGATGGAAAAATTGATAAACATAAAGCTCATCTTGTTGCTAATGGTTTTTCACAAGTTGAAGGCATTGACTATACTGAAACCTTCTCCCCTGTTGCCAAAATGAACTCTATCCGCCTTTTTCTTTCCCTTGCTGCCTCTTTCAAATGGGAAGTCCATCAGATGGATGTTAAATCTGCCTTCTTGCATGGGGACTTGCATGAATAAATCTATATGGAATAACCTCCTGGCTTTATAAAAATAGACTCCAGCCTTATATGTCGGCTTAAGAAATCCCTTTACAGTCTCAAGTAGGCCGCTTGGGCTTGGTATGCCAAAATGGATAACTTTCTTTTAGATATTGGATTTTCTAGGTGTCATTCTAACAATACTGTCTACACCAAGAAAGTGGGTAAGTATTATCATTCTTGTTCTTTATGTTGATGATCTTATCCTTACTGGTAGTGATCCCAACCTTATAAACCATGTGAAGTCCAACCTTAAAAAGAAGCTTGAAATGACAGACTTAGGACACTTTCATTATTTTCTTGGTCTTCAAGTCTTGCAAACCAAGGAAGGTATTTCCCTTTCCCAGTCAAAGTATGCTTGTGATCTTCTACGCCACTTTCACATGGAAGACTGTAAGCCTGCCCCTTCTGCCTTTCAGTCTGGAGCCAAACTTTCAGTCACTTGTACTTCCCTTGAAGTTGATGCTACCTTATACCATCATCTTGTAGGAAAATTTTTGTATCTCGGTTTATGCAAAACCCACATGAAATTCATTAGAAAGAAGCTAAAAGAATACTTTGTTATGTTTGAGGTACAGTTCAGTTTGGGATTCATTACAATGCAGAAGCATCTCCTCTATTGGTTGGTTTCACTGATTCCGATTGTGTTGGTGACCCTGATGATGAGAAGTCTACTGCAGGTTATGTCTTCACTCTTTGTTCATTTCTCTTTCTTCAACAGAAGCAGAGTATCGTGGCGCCATAGAAGCTAGTAAGGAAGCCTTGTGGCTTCGTCAGATCCATTCCAACATCAGTGCAACAAACACATTGAAATACACATGCACTTCATTAGAAAGCTCATTCATGACCATGTTCTTGAAGTGAAATGTTGTTCAACCAGTGATCAAGTTGCAGACATCTTTACAAAGGCTCTCACAGAGGCGAAGTTTACTAAACTTCGATTTATGGTTGGAGTTTAGGAAGTTGCCACTAAGGGGAGATAGGCTCTAATGCCTCCTTCCTTCTCCTATTGTGTCATATTTGTACATCCTTCAATCCTATCCCAAGTTGTTCTTAGGGGGGGATGTTTGGATATTCCGACACATAGGAAATAGTTAAGTATAACTTGGTCTAGTATAGAGTTAGGTAAAGTGTGTTTCTTTACTATGTACTTTTGTAACTTACAATCTGATGGTCACTATATGTTCTAGACATGAAGTGATCCGACGGTTCATTCTCTCCTTAGTATTACCGACACTTGATCCGCAACTTAACACACGAATGGTCCATGATCTCTATTTAAAGAGCATGGATGGTCATTTGTAGGGTAATCATTCATGAGAGAAGCTTATGTAAATTTTCTTTATTTTATTAATAAATTTCCTGAAGTGGCCGCGTTGGCTCAGGTCATGGATTGTTTCCCTCTTTGAGGGTTTTAACCACATCAAGAATATTGGTGTATTAATCTGTGATATGTTTGTGAGCGGTGTTCTATTTGAGGAACTTATCCTGTAAATTCCTACATTAAAATAACAGAAACCCAACGTGAGTTTGATTATTAACTCCGCAATTGGGCACGCGAGAAGTTTCTTGATGTACATGATGAATTGAGCATTTGGGAGTCTTTCCTTCCTCAATTCATCTTTCCCCAGACCCATATCTTCCCTGAGTTTGTTACCTAGTGTCATCTGAGATATCTTCCTAGTCAAAGGGTTGTAATTGCCCAAAATAATGAAGTTCTATTTGCTATTACTCCTGAGTCTATATGTCAAGCACTTCAAATCAATCCTTCAGCCCCTCTGCACCCTTTTTCCATTGATTCTCTCATGGAGATTTACCAAAAACTCACATTTCCTCAGCAAGCCTGAATCTTTGAGTCATTTTTACCTGAGAATTCTGAGTTGCCTAGGACCAATCCACCTTATTCCACTTCAATTTTCCCATAAATGTCTAGGCAAGTCATCTCTATGGTCACATGTCTATTAGGTTACCCTACCGATCAGTGGGTCGATGAAGTAATATTAGGATTTCTATCAGTGTTCTCTGTGGGTAATAAACCCTCATTGATTTTCAACTACAATCAATTTTTGGCAGATAGTATTCATGATCAATTTTTAAAGTTTTCAACTAAAGGTGCTTTTAAACATCAGTCAGTCCTGGTGTATTTACTTTTATTTCATCAAGCAGATAGGTTTAAGTTTCCATTACAAAAGTTAGATGCACAAGGAAAGCCTCAGTCAGTCATTCACTAGACTTCCTTAGTAAGGAAGAACACATAATAATATTCCTTCAGTGATTATGTAAATCAATTTCTGCATATGTCTTTATGTCTTCTCAATAGTGATGTTATACCAAGGATTTCAACTAAAATCAGAAGAATTATCCACCTCACTGAACAAGCCAAAATTGGAGACTAGTACCTCTACCATAATTACACAAAAATTAGAATATATGGGTGTGAACTTCCTCCCTACAGGTTACTAGTATTTGTACCAATCAGAATATTTGCCTTGGAATACATCAAGAAAATGATGAACATGGATGATCTGCATTTTGTATCCAAGAAACAAAAATCCCAATTCAAGTTAAAGGCATGGATTGGCCCATTTATTACTAATACTAGGGCAGCAACGAAGGAGGAAAATATGTTATTAAAATAGATGAAATTCAAATTGAGCTTTACCTGGTCCTATGATCCCTTGGGGATTATTTCAAAGTTGAGAGTTGAGTAGAAAACAACTCCATATGTACATACAACCAAGCCAAAGATAGAGCAGTATGCAAATCAAGAAGAGTGGCAAGAGAATACATTACAGGAAGTTAAAGAATATATTGTTAGTCAAACATCTTCATAGACTCTAGTTCCTCAAGAAAAAGAAACCAAAATACCAAGAGAAAGTCTGTCTCCTACAGACTCAGAAAATCAAGCTATAGGTTTCACAGTTTTTAAAAGGAGAAAGAAGACAAATACTAATCAAGAGTCTTCAGAAGACAAAAGTTCATAGGATCAAACCATAGTGGTGATGTCAGGATTTCCCACCACTTCTTTTCCACAGATTGAAGAAATTACAGATTCTCCTATATCCTCTGTTTCTCATGATTCAACACAACAAAATATTTTTTCTAGATATAGAGAGATTAAAAGGAAGAATGAAGCATTGAAGGCCACCACTTATTCAGAATTTTGGAAGTAGTCTTCCACTACATAGCAAAAACTTCTATCTACACTTGATACTGAGAAGGGATAGTTTCAATTAGCTTTCTTGGAACCCAAAATTCCAGTCCCTAAGAGTGCAGAAGATTACAAAACTTCCATTTTTTCTTTTGATACCAAGAAAATTCATGCCATTGATCAGATTGACCTGCATAAGCAGGCTGGTGAAATGATATATTCCACATTGACAAGTTCAGCAATGGCAGCCTCCAAACTACAAGCTTCCCTGAACAATATTCATTCACAATTGAAGATGGAGAGAATGTCATCCTTGGCCAAAGATACCAGAATCAAAGCTCTTGAAGATTTGGTGATCAAGCTAGGATATGATCCTAGTAATATTAAAATGGAAGAAGAAATGATAAAAAATAAGAATGCTGACATTCAAGCATTGAGGAAGCAACTAAAGCTTCCTACTACTGAACATCCACAAGCTAAGGAAGTTGGTCAGCTAGAAAGGGAGAAAGAAAATATGTTCAAATTGATAGTTGAACAAAATGTTCAAATTCAAAAAATGGAAGCTGATATGGAATCACTCCTAAAAGAAAAATAACAACAACTCAACATTTCAGCTGCCATTCCTATAGCCACTACTTCTACAGCAGGTACTTCAGCAGCAGGGACATCTACAACAACAACCATCGCAGTAGAAACATAGTCTATTGATTCAGCAGAACAATTGTCAAAAGCCATGGGAGACTTATCTTTGAAGGATCAAGAGATTGAAAAACTTAAAATGCAGCTCCAAAAGATCCAGGAACAGAAGATTAAGTCTGATAATGCATATTTGGTTGAGATTCAAAAGAATTATAAATTAACTCAACAATTAGAAGTTTATGAAAATGAATCCTTAATTGCACAAACCATTGCTCAGGCCAAAGAGAATATTTGGATAGACATTAATGTATCAGTGACTGATTTATGGCCTTCAATTGAAATTATTTTTGAGCAGGAAGATTTATTGCAGAGGTCACAAGAAGCAGTAGCAGAAATAAAGAAGGACCTGGACCACAAACCTGGAGATGCTACAAGGATAATCAAAGTCCTAAACTCCAAGACAAAAGATGAGCTTGAAGAATTCAACATTGAAGACAGAATTGAAGTTGTCTTGGAGGCTAGAAAGGTTTTAACAAAGAGAATTTAATGCTACAGCTCGAGAACAAGTGTCAAAATTTGGAGGTTCAAATTAAGAAATTTCATAGGAAATTTAATGCTTTACATCATAAAGGACTTCCAACTTTGCAGGATAGAAGTGGCAAATTGATCCCACTTGAAGAGTATCAATAAAGACTACATGATATAACAGTGGACAAGACCAAATTTGCCAAAATCAGAGGATTTATTACTGGGAAAGCCTTCATTGAAGGTTTAAGCTATGATTTATTAATACAACATGAAATTAGGCATTTGTTTCTAGTTCGACCCACTTTTGAAAAATATACTGAAGTCGATGAGTCATATAGGAAATTGTTAAAATTTTCTATCCCTGATGAAAAGAGATGGGATAAACTGTGTGAACTCATCAAATAGGAACAAAATGAAAAATTTCAGGAGAAGACAACACAATTTTAGCAATAGATAGCAGAATTTCAAGGACAGTCATCAGAAGAAATAGATTTCCAACTACAATCATCAACAACATCCCTCAAAATTAGTTCAGATCCACTATTTTTAGTTCTATTTTTGTAATATCCAAAATATTGTGGATGATATTATTTTGTAATAAATTTTGATTCTAGTTTAGATATGTTAGAAAGTCGAACTCTATAAATATTTTGTATTTCAAAGAAGAAAGGGTTGAACCCTTGTGATGAACCAGCAAACATGCTTGTAATTTTTTGAACTATTTCTGAAGATTAATAGAAGGATTCTGGATTCATTTTGAACATTGTATGTATCTTTGTGAGTTCTTTTGGTATTCATTTTATATTTTCTCTGCACATGTTTAAGGTAACACAAAAGTCTGGGTAAGATTAGATTGAATATCAATCTATCTGAAATCTCCTACAAAGTTATCATTAATTAAAGAGATTAATTAATTGAAATTGTTTGTCTTAGTTAATTCCTCTAAATCAATAAATTGTTTCCTTTTGTCATCTCTTGCACATGTACTGTTTGGCTATAGAAAATTTCTATACGCATCTGCTATATATAAGAAATTAAACATTTAGTTTGAATATTTAAAGAATTATATATCTTCTTTACTTCTGCTTTTCATATCATTTTAAAGCTTAATTTTGTGAAGAGTGAAGAATCAGCCCTTCTATTTTCTCATAAATAATTAAGATTTACATTTGTTTAAAATTTTAAGCATTGGTCATCCATTTAAAATCAAAAACATTATTTTAGATGCTTTGGCATAGTCCCTTAGCCTAGGACTATCTACAAAGGAAAACATCAGATTGGCATCATTTTCGAGGAACGAAGATTGAAACTTTTTCCCTGGGACAACGATTATACTTGTCTCTTAACGGTGAATAAGATGTCAGGAGGCTAAAATCCTTCACCTTGTGACTCCATTGGTTAAATATAGCTTCACGTGGGCACACCAGACCCCACTTAGATCTAGAGCTTTTCTCTCCTTTATTAGATCCAGAGAGATTAGTTAGAATATCATCAATTAGATGTAGGTTAGAAGCCTCTCTAGCTACTTCTTCCTCTGTTCTATCTCAAGCACATTCACAATTTGACCCTTTACAGTCAACTCCAACACCTGCTAAATTATCAGATCTTCCTCCAAAAGTTTTAGAACTCCTTTCTAAAGGAGTAGATCTTCAAACTACACTTCTAGTCCATCAGCTTGAGGCTTTTGAGCTTCCTTATTCCCATCTAGAAGCTTTTGATAGTGAAGAAGATCCCAAACTTTATTTTTCTGAGTTTAAACCACTTGATTTCAAATCTTCTTCTATACATACTTATCCATCTACTTCTATTAAATCTGAAAAGGAACTTAGCATCTACATTAATCCTCTAGCTTTTGAGGATCCTGAAAAGGTTCTTCCTGAAGTTTAGAAGTTAGTTATTAATCCTCAATTCTTCCAGAAACCCAAACCTTCATCACCTCCTTCTTTTAGTAAATTTGTTTCTTCTAAAAAACCAACTCCACCACTACATCAAATGGTTGATATTCAACCAACTGTGGCAGCACGTTATGCAGCCTTAGTTCTCCCACCTACAGCCCAACTCCATCCTTTTCCTGATGGGTATTTAAAACACTTACCTAGATTTAATGGAGAAACTAGGCCATCTGTTGAAGATCACTTAGCTACATTCTTAGACTTTGTTGATAACATGAATATTGAGCATGAGGATGTCTACACTAGACTTTTTGTACAATCCCTTGAAGGAAATGTTAGGATATGGTTCAGACAACTTCAAGATAATTCAATTAATTCATGGGCTGAACTAGTTAATATTTTCAAAAATCAATGGGGAGTCAAAAAGGATGTTGTTTATTACTTAACAAAATTTGAAGACTTAAAAAGAAACCCTGGTGAACCTGTAGTTGATTTCATTAAGAGATTCAATAAACTCTATAATAAAATGCCCCCTGATTGCAAACCTCCAGTAATTGTTGCTAAGGTTAGGTTTTCCAAAGCATTTGAAGATGACTTTGTTGTAATTCTTAGGGAGAGAAAATTTGAAACTCTAGCAGACATGCAAACAAATGCAATCGAATTTGAGGCTAATAGATCAGCATTTGCTAAACTAAAAGCTAAGGCAGAAAAGGCTGAAAAGAGGATGAAAGCTAGAGAAGAAGGTACCTCATCAAAAACTAAATATGAAGATCATAAAATTGATGAAATAACTTCTCTACTTAGAAATATCTCTAATAGAATCTCTAGAATGGAAACTCAACCTAGAGAAACCCAACAAGTTGCAAATAGACCACAAGTTCAATATAGAAGACCTTTTCAACCTCAAATTCTACAAAGGCCAAACACTGATCAGCAAATTCAACCTCCCCTAATGATTGATGATCAAGATCCTGAAGAAAATTTTCCTATCAATACAAATGATATCAATTATTTTGAAGATCCATCATCACAGAATTTTATTGTCCCAATTACTCAAGATCAGTCTTTAATTCAAAATCAAGAAAATTCTCAAATTTCCAAGTACCAAGTTTTTTTTGAATTCTTAATTTTTGAATTAAATAGAAGGTATGACATTAGACCAAGACCAGGACTTGGTAGACCAGCCAAAAAGGTTACCTTTCATGAACCTCAAGTAAAATCAACTGAAACACAAACACCCTTAATTCAACCACAAAATCAGTTACAAGAACAGAGCATTGCCGAAAAATCTCTTCCAATTGTCTTTAATGTTGGCAAAGAGCTAGAGAGAGTTAAAATTCCAATGCCATTATCTAAACTCCCTAAAAATCCAGGTTATAAACATTAGGTCTCTAAATGTATTCAATCTTCAAGTATTGATGTAGAGGGATATTTCATTAGTTTACAGGATGAAAAACCCCAAGTTGTTTTTGGTCCTAGTTCAGATATGATTGATGAAATTGTACCTCCCTTCTATGTCACTTTGAAAATTCATGATTATATTTTATATAATTGCATGTTAGATTCTAGTGCTTCCCATAATATAATTCCTAAAGTAATCATGGATCAACTTCAACTACAAATCACTAGACCATATCATGATTTGTATACTTTTGATTCTAAGAAAGTACCATGCCTCAGATTAATTAAGGATTTAGTGGTAACACTTGCTCAGATCCCTGTCAAGAGTATAGTCTTAGACATTGTTGTTATAGATATTCCCCCAAAATTTGGAATGTTATTATCTAGATCTTGTTGTGCCAAGTTAGGGGGAAGTCTGCAAATGGACATGTCTTATGCTACAATCCCAGTTTATGGAGGTGAACATTTAAGATTATATAGAGAAGTTAGATTCATTAATACAGTCTGTAAAGAAAATCAAGCAATTAATCATCCCATTTATGCAATTGACCAATATTTTGGATGCTTTAATTTAGTTGCTAATGATCTTCCAAATCCTCAAATCAGTATTCAAGAAACTGTCAATACCCCTCAAATTATAAACATTGACATTTGGAAAATGTACTTTGATGGAGCATTTTCCAAAGATGGGGCAGGGGCTGGAATTGTACTCATTTCTCTTGATAAGAAAAATATAACCCAATCTTTTAAATTAGATTTTGAGGTCACAAATAATGTGGCAGAATATGAAGCCCTAATTTTAGGATTGGAGTTAGCCAAAAGTCTGAAAGTTGAAAACTTAGTTGTATTTGGTGATTTTGAGTTAATTGTCAAACAAATCAGAAACCTCTGTCAAACTAAGCATCCTAGGCTTAGAGATTATAGAAATGAAGTTTGGGACTATGTAGATAATTATTTTCAAGCATTTAATATCACATCAATCCCAAGAGAAGAAAATATCCACGTTGATGCTCTAGCAATTTCTGCCAGTTCTTTTAAAATTCCTGATCCTTTACAATTGCATTATCAGATAGAGGTAAAATACAGACCTTCTATTCTTGACAATCTCAAACATTGGCAAGTTTTTGAAGATGATGAACAGTTAAAAAACAATTTTACAAGCAATAGATGAATTTTTTTCTTTACATGTGGAAGAAGAACACATTAATGAAATCAAATCTA
This sequence comes from Pinus tabuliformis, assembly GCA_031772625.1. Lineage (NCBI taxonomy): Eukaryota > Viridiplantae > Streptophyta > Pinopsida > Pinales > Pinaceae > Pinus > Pinus tabuliformis. The sequence goes on from CM062819.1 coordinate 1,278,290,138, forward strand.
ATGAAGATGATCAAAATTCACATTTAGAACAGAAAATTGTTGAACATGATATTATTCAGTTGTCAAATAATTACATTCCAAAGGGATTAGTTCCCCTTGAAAAACTATTTGATCATAATGATGTGTCTAAAACTTCATTCATACATTCACAGCAAGAAAATGTTCAGGACTGTAATATTGGTACATTTGATGAAATCAGAAATGTTAAAATCTCAGCATCATTGCCTCAAGAAATCAAAGACAAATATATCAATATTTTCAAAAACTATAAAGATGTATTTGCATGGTCATATGAAGAATTGAAAACCTATGACAGCCATTATAGAACATAAAATTCCTCTCAAACCTGAAGCTAAACCATTTCAACAGAAATTAAGAAGAATAAACCTAGTTTCTTCCAATTATTGGGAAAGAAATTAAAAAATTATTGGATGCAAAAATCATTGTTCCCTTAAGATACTCTGAATGGATAGAAAACCTAGTACCTGTTAGGAAGAAAAATGGTGAAATAAGACTGTGTGTTGACTTTAGGAATCTGAACAAATTGTCTTTAAAAGATAATTATCCATTACCAAAAATGGATCAACTACTTCAGAGAGTTTCAAGTTCAAATAGGATTTCAATGTTAGATGGCTTTTCTGGATATAACCAGATCCTGGTTAGTCTAGAAGACAGAGAAAAGACAACATTTACAACTCCTTGGGGTACATTTATGTATGCCATAATGCCATTTGGTTTGATTAACGCAGGAGCAACATTTCAAAGAGAAATGGATCTTGCATTTGTTGGTAATATCAATAAGTTTATTGTTATTTATCTTGATGATTTAACTGTATTTTTTGATTCTGATGAGAAACACTTGAAGCACTTGAGAAAAGTTTTTGAAAGATGCAGGAAATATGGGATTTCTCTTAATCCCAAAAGTCACTTTTTGCCATGAAAGAAGGAAAGTTGTTGGGACATATAATTTCGAAGGAAGGAGTTGTAATCGATCCAAAAAGAGTCTCAGCAATTCAGGTAATTAGTTTACCTAGAAACAAAAAGGAAATTCAAGCATTTTTAGGAAAAATAAATTTCTTAAGAAGATTTATACCTAATTATGTTGAGATTGTGAAATATATTACTGACATGCTTAAAAAGGATCATGAAGTCAAATGGACAGTACAGGCTAGATATTCTTTTTCACAAATCAAGAAATCCATTTTAGAAGCCCCAGTACTAGCTAGTCTAAACTACTCAAAACCCTTTAGTATCTTTTCCTTTGCCTCTGACACTACCTTAGTTATTGTTTTACTACAAAAAAATGATGATGGATATGAGCAGCCAATTTCCTTTTTCAATAAAGTGATGAGAGATGTTGAGTTGAGATATGACATTATAGAGAAGCAAGCCTATGCCCTTGTCTAGACCTTAAAAGCATTTAGGACATATGTTTTACATTCTCTTGTTATTGCTTATGTCCTAAATAATGTAGTCAAAACAGTTTTAACACAACCTGATATAGATGGAAAGAGAGGAAGATGGATAGCCAAGATACTTGAGTTTGATCTGGATATCAGACCTACCAAATTGGTGAAAGGACAGGGTTTAGCCAAACTTTTGGCTGAATCAAATTGTAAGATACTTGGTATCAACACCATTTTGCAAATTTCAACAAAGAAGAATCCACAAGAACCTTCTCAGATCTCAAATGAGGAGAATCCACAAGAACCTTCTCAAATGTCAACCGAGAATAATCCACAAGAACCTTCTTCCAGTTCAAATCTTGTTCCTCTGCCTCTACATATTGATGACAAATTTTTACTTTCAAATTGGTATAGTGACATAGTGAATTTTCTTCGAGATTTGAAGTACCCACCATAATTTACCAGGAACCAATCCAAATCTCTTAGACTCAAGGCTATGAAATACTATATCAGAAGTGTTAATTTTTATTGGAAGGATCCTTTGAATATCCTTTTATTATTCCTAACTGAAAGTGAAACCGAAGGAGTCATTGAATAGTTTCATGAAGGAATTTGTGGAGGACATTATGCTTGGAAGGCAACTGCATACAAAATTCTGAGAGCATGTTTCTATTGGCCTAAATTGTTTGCACAGGTTGGAGCAAAGGTAAGAATTTGTATCCCATGTCAGATATTTGCTGGAAAATAGAGGCTAGCAACACTTCCCCTTGTCCCAGTTTTAATTGAAGCTCCATTTTTACAATGGGGATTAGATTTTATAACAGAAATACTTTCAGCTTCCAGCAACCAACATAGATGGATATTAACTATCATTTATTACTTCACCAAGTGGGTAGAAGCAATCCTTGTTAAGAATGCAACAGATACAATGGTCATAAAATTCATTGAAGAAAATATATTGTCTAGATTTGGCTGCCCACAACAAATAGTTACAGACAATGCATAGGATTTCAACAACATTAAAATGATAGAGTTTTGTCAGAAATATCATATTTCATTGCATCATTCTACACCATATTACCCACAAGGTAATGGGTTAGTAGAATCATCAAATAAGAGTCTGGTCAAGGTAATCAAGAAAGTATTGGAATATCACAAAAGAAGTTGGGATAGTCATCTCAAATATGCAGTTTGGGAAAACAAAGTATCACCCAAAAGATCTACTGGCAAGTCCCCTTTCCAACTTGTATATGGAACTAAAGCAATTTTTCCTACACAACTAGCATTTCCAGTAGCCAAATTTTTGCAGGAATCATATGAGGAAGCTGATGATTTTTCAAGGAGAATCAATCAGATCATTGAGCTAAACCAAGATAGAGATGAAGTTCAACACAAACTTCGTCAATATCAAAACAAAATGAAAATCTTATTTGACAAAAAGGCTAGAGAAAGAGATTTTAGACAAGGTGATCTAGTCTTAAGATGGGATGCCAGAAGAGAGGAAAGAGGCAAGCATGGAAAGTTTGATAATTTGTGGTTGGGACCATTCAGCATTGTAGAAGTAAAGGGTAACAACACTTTCATTTTACACAACCTGGAAGGAAAATATTCTTCATTTCCAGTCAATGGACAATACCTTAAACACTATATTCAGTATTAGATGCTTGCAACCATCTTCATTGTAAATTTCTGGTTTTCTTTAAATTTCATTGTCAAAGTGTGATTTTCTCAGAAAAGACTCCATAGCCCGAGGAGAAGGCACATGGATCTGCATGTTCTCTGCATCTTGTAGGGGGAAGCAGTCCCCAGATGGAGCCAATGTTGTAACTTATTTTTACCCTAGTTGTTTTTTATTTTTGTTGAAAAATGAAAAATGAAAAAATAAGAAAATAAAAATAAAAATATAGAAAAGAAAATGACAAAAAGAAATAAAGGAAAAAATGTCAAAAGAAAAGATTAAAGGAGATATATATATATATACATATATATATTAAAAAAAAACACAATAAAAGAATCCCCAAAGTTGCGAGCTAGCCAAAATGTCGCAATGTTTTTATATATTATTATTTTAATCCTTGCATATTTTCCAAAAGGATTATGGTTTAATTTGCAAATAAAGTGGATTTGGACTTTTTTCATGTTGCAATAAAAAGCGATTGGAAATCTATGGACCAGATCGTCCCCGCCCACATCAACGGCAGGAGATGAGTTCAGGATCCCTCTGCACCATTGGAGTTTAACAGGGGGGGTCTGAGAAGTTGTAATTAATTTACTGCCTGTTGATATGTGGTGCATCCTCAACAACTTTGGGACCCCCCTCTCCTAAGCCAATTACCACCCACCCCCCTCTGAAAACCACTTCCCACTCCCTCTCCACTCCTGTGCATATTCACACCTCGCCACTTGTCCTCTTCCTATTCGTCCCCGCCAGTTAGCCATATATAATTAATTACTCCCTCCAAACGTTCATATACCCATTTAAGCATTAATTTTTTGCGCAAACGTTCAATTCTTCAATCCGACAAGCCTAAAAATGGTTATGACCTCTTCAACCACTAGAATTCCCTCTTTTAAAAGACATATATCCCTCTTCTCATTCCCTTTCACCATTTCATCTCCTAGCATTACTAAGTATGATTCTAAATTCTACCAATTTTGCATTCATTGATCTTCATTCAACAGTGATTGACAATTTTCTGGTAATTTAACAAACTCACCCTGTAGTTTCCCATTTACAATCTCCATCTAAAGGAAAATCAAAATTAGTGGTGGAGAGCCGTACATTACCTTCTGAAGTTAACTTAGATGAGTTTCCCTTGGTAGATACGTAGTATAAAATCAACATGTCCACGACAACCATGATGGGATCATGTTGTCTAGATGTCCCTCGCAAACCTATGATGAAATCCATGGAGATGACCTCACACTTCCACTCTAGAATCAGAATCGGTTGTAGTAGTCCACCTAGATGCTTACACTTTGCCTTTACCTGCTGACAGTCCAAACACCTAGCCACAAACTTTGCCACGTCCTTCTTCAAATTTGGTCAATAATAAAACTTCTTCATTATTGTCAATGTCTTCTGGTATGCTGGGTGACCTTAATATGGTTTCGCGTGCAACTCTTGCAAGATAGTCTTCTTGAGCTCACTATTGTCTGAAACATATATCTTGTCCCTTAATCTAATCAAGCAATCTTTTGTGAGACGATAGTACATTTTGATCACATGTACCCTGTTGTAATTTGTGCATAAGCTCCATGTACTTGTCATCCTGCTGACCTGCATGTAAGATCTGATCATGTAATTATGTCCCATAAGAACTCGTAGCTGATATACACCTATATCCACCTGTTAAGAGAATGTGTAAGCCTTTTCTCCTTACCCTTGATGTACATGATATCAAAGTTGAACTCGTTGATCACGGCCAACCATCTAGCTTTCCTGGCATTCAGATTCGGCTGATCAAATAGATACCTCAATCCACAGTGATCACTCGTCAATAAAAACCTCCTGCTAAGAAGATAATGTCTCCACATATTCAATGCATGGATGATTGTTGCCCACTTAAGATCATGTGTCGAGTAATTATGCTCATGCTCATTCAGTTTCCATGACACGTAGTATACTACATGTCCTTCTTGCATAAGGACTCCACCAATTCCTCTCTTTCAAGCATCTATACACAACACAAACTCTTTGTCCAGATCTACAATATTTAACACTGGAGCATTTGTCAATAACAACTTCAACTGTTCAAAACTAGTTGCACATTCCTATGTCCATTCAAATTTCTTACCTTTCCTCTCTAGTGACATAATAGGATATGCAATGCAAGAGAAGTTCCTAATGAACCTCCTATAGTAACCTATTAACCCCATAAATGATCTTATATCTTCCACGTTTCTAGGAGCTACCCACTCCATGATAGCTCCTATCTTCTCTGGATCCGTTGTTATGCCTTCCTTGGAAACAACATGTCTCAAGTAATGTACCTTTGTCTGAAAGAAGTTACATTTGCTAATCTTGGCATACAATTGATGCTCTCTTAGAAATCTCAACATTGCTGCTAAGTTCTTGGCATGCTCTTCTTGATTCTTAGAATATATCAAGATGTCATCAATAAATACAAAACAAACTTTACAGATAATGACGCAACTCATTATTCATCAATCACATAAAGGTAATTGGAGCATTAGTCAAACCAAATGGAACTACAACAAACTCATAATGCCCATACCTAGTCTAGAAAGTGGTCTTGTAAATTTCCTCTTCTTTAATGTGTACATGATGATATCCTGATCTCAAATCAATCTTTGAGAACACTATTTCTCCCTTCAACTGATCGAATAAGTCGTCAATCCTCGATAACGGATACCTGTTCTTGATGGTCACCTTGTTCAACTGCCTGTAATCAATGCATAACCTGAGAATACCATTCTTCTTCTTCACAAACAATATCAGTGCACCCCACGATGATACACTTGGCCCAATGTATCTCCTATCAAGCATTTCCTTCAACTACAAATTTAACTCTACTAACTTTGGAGTGCTCATTTTGTACGGAGCCCTTGATGCTAGTGTTTCCCCTCGTACCAACTCAATGGAAAAGTCTACTTCCTTGTGAGGTAGAAACTCTAAAATATCTGCTGGAAACACATCCTAAAACTATTGTAAGATTGGGGACCTACTCAATACCTCTGCATCCTCAACATCCTTACCTTTATCACTAGAAATATGCACTACAAATAACACACACCCTTTTCTATGACTGTGCTTTTCCTGCATAGTTGTCACCATTCTAACTGATGTTGCCTTCTTCTTACCCTGAAAGATTCTTTGTTCTCCATTGTCATCCAAATACTCAATGTCATTGTCATAACATTCCACTTTGGTCCTATGAAGGTACAACCAATCCATACCCAAAAGCATATTGTATGATCCCAACGGTAATACATTCAAATGTGTTGAGGTAGGAATACCATTCAACTCGAATGCACAAGCTCTTACCCAGTGATATACTCTCTTCTTTGTACTTGTATCCAACTGCACTAACCAGGATTTTGCATGCACTTCTTTATTCAAACCACACTTATCCACCAATTCAGGGTTAACATAACTATAATTAGATCTAGGTTCAATCAAAATGGAAAAAACTTGATCATAAAGCTTACCATCCATCTCGATAACAGTTGCATGGTGCTCTGCCTCCTTGTTATCCAACGCTACATAAATTCTGGAATGCTCTGCCCAACATCCCCAACTCTTTGTGCCTCATGTGCACTATAGATATGAGGCCTACCACCCTGATTATGCAGAGAATCCCTCTTAATATGTTCCTTACCATATTTCCAACACTCCAACCGTCATGTACCATCACCTCTATTATGTTGTTATGACCCATGTCTATGTCTAGCTACGTTTAACTTCTTGTATGGTGCAACATTCTCTTTCTCTTCTACATTTTGAGGCCAAGTTCTTTTTAGATTCCATTTACCTTTACCTTTATCTTTCCATTTCCATCCTTAGTGAGATTCATTCTTACGCTTTGACTTCTCATAACAGTGTTTCAATTTCCCAATAACTTCCTCAAGTGACCGAGGCTCATCATACTCAATCCGATCTCTAAAAGCTAATGGAAATCCACTAACAAACCTATGAACTTTATCCTCCTCATCTGGTACATACCTCAATAGCTCCAGGAACTTATTCGCATACTCCTCATATGTCATTGATCCCATCTTTAGCTCATAAAATTCTTTGGCCTCACTGTTGTGGTACCTTTTTGACAAGTACTTATTCCTGAAAAAAGTCTTTTGAATTCATGCCAACTCAACTCTTTTGTCCTAATGTCTCTGACCCATTTTACATCTTCCCACTAGATGTTTGCTTTCCCTTTGAGACTGAAGATAGCTATTATGGCCTTCATATTCTCTATGTATTCATGCAACTCAAAGAATTTCTTCATCCCAAGTAACCAAGCCTTTGCATCCTCTGGCTTCTTCAAATATCTATCAAAAGTAGGTGGCTTAGCTTTCTTGAACTCATCTAGCAAGTATCCCATGTCACTCCTCCTATAAGGGTGATAATGATGATGATCATAGTGCATGTTAGAACCAGAACTAGAGCAGTGCCTGTGTCCATCACCTCGCCTATCCGGAGTATCAAAGAGCCTGCCATCTCTAACCATGTCATCCCTATCTGACCTATGCCCACCATGTGATATACTACCATATGCCCCATTAGTCATATCCTCCTGCCCATGGCTAATTTGAGGTGGTCCCTATCTCTGCAATTCTAACAAACTCTTAAGGATTGTGGTGTTGACTTGTGCTTGTTTCTCCTGTGTCTGCATGATTCTTTCATTGTTTGATTTACAACTTATTAATTCTTCCTTCAAGATTCTCAATGTATTTGCTAAGTTAGAAGAGCTCCCAACACTACACTTATCATATGATCCATAGGGAGAGTCTCGGGAATTGTAGCCTACCATATTGCTAGTAATATTTTATATTCTTCCTGCCAAGCATACGATTTCAGCTAAACCAAAATATAAACATAATCAACATACCTCAGTATAGTTCGGGGAGGATATCTCATCTGAAAGATCAACCATATTAGCACAATACATGTATAAATATAATCATAACAATGCATAAACATCATTTCAACCATTATCAATGCATGACCATACCGACCACATACCATGACCTCATGCATGAAACTAAAACCATACCAATGTATGCTTAACAACATGTAAACATTGTCATGCATAAACTATTCGTACCCAACATACACTCATGAAGACACATTTAACAATAACACCATCAAATTTCACATGGTGAAACAACTACGACCATGACCAACACCATGCATATACAACAAGAACATAGACCACAAGTATAATAAATACATATGTAACCGACACGAATGCATGACCAACACTCTGCTCATCCAGTCTAAGGGGTGAATCATGCTCTAATACCACTCTGTAACACCCTCCTCCCACATTTACCCAAGTTAACTGGTCTGTTGCAGTAAAAACATGATGAGAGGCTAATATGTTCTAATTCAACTCCCCATGTATAGTTAAGGAAGTGGAACCAATAAAACACAACCAATATGACCTTCTACACATGCTACAGAACCTTCATGAGCCAACCAACCCTTTTAGGTGACCAACCCCTAAGGTAACTTGACTTTTTACTTACCTAGAGCCTTAATTGCTCACGTGACATGGGCATACATGTGACTGGGACCCTCTAGTCGCTCCCATAGCAAGGGCATGCCAATGATTGGGGATTTTTCCAACTAGTTTATAGTGAGTGGCCCTAGATTTTGTACCGCTTTTTTAAGGCTAGGACTCAGGCCACTGCCTAAACTCCATGAAACTTCCAAAAAGGAAAAATAACATAGAAACAAAGGTTCTAATGCAAACATTTTATCAATGACTTGAATGGACCCCTACTAGCCATGACAAGCATTTCATTGAACATGTCACAAATATGCATTATACAGGTCATAACAGTAGATATGAGCATAGGGGTCTCATACTTATCTAAGAATCGCTAATAAGAATTGATGCCTTATCAAATTATCAATATTATCATCTATTAGGTCATATATTCATTGTTCATTCATTTACAAATCAAAACATGATAAGAGATATACATCATCATTGTCATAAAACATACTCATAACCAGCATATAAACAACATAAATGACAAGGATACAACAACCATAAAATCCACATATAGACCAATACATTTACACATTAAATACCAAGGAGAATGAATTCTTATTAATGAATGCATAAGCCAACCAGGTATGGGACTTCCATGAACCACCTGACCATAGATTGGCTAAACCAAATCTTTCTTTCAGCCAATCACCCTCGTGCCATATTCCAAGCATGAATGTGGGACTCATAACCAAAATAAACCAGGGCTTCCCAAGGCTAAACCACCTCACCCTCATCAATAGAACCAGGCTTTACCGCAATCCCCACCAGATCACTAGGCCCTAAACAAGCATGGATGCCACTATATTTCTCCACCTACACCGTGAGGAATTTTCCTGTCTCCTAGTCTCTAGGCTATCCCGCAATCCCCATCAGATCACTAGGCCCTAATTGAGACTTCACCCTCTAAGATTTACCATATATCCTGCTATTCACCGGACAAGGATTTCTAGGCCTAGTTGAGGACACCCACATCTAGGATTTACTGAATATCCTGCCATTCACCGGTTGACGATTCCTAGGCCCACCGAGGTAACACAAAATTTGTCTTTACCGCAACCGTAGTCGGTTTAGGGGTTACTAGGCCAAGGATTTACTGTAATCCACGGTCTAATTCATGGATCACTAGGCCATGTGTTCTTTCTTTCAGAGACCACCTCACTCAGTTTTGAATCCATCAGGCTATCTAGCTCAACCAAAACATGAGAACCCCATCACACCATGGCTATCCGAAAATTTCAAGGTAGGGCTGAAGAACATTGTCACACCTGGAAAAGCCAATTCCCATGACAACAAGAGAACCAAGAACACACATGCATAACCATGCATGCAAAAACTAGAAAGGAAATCACAAATGAAAGTCGATACCTACAAGTAAGCTTGTTGTAGCTACTTAATCCTACTCTTCCTTACTTGATCTTTGCTTCCTCTTGCCTTCTTTGCTTTTCTTGATCCAATGTTGAAGTGCTCCAAAAACTCTCTGTGTCTTAAGAGTGTGAGAGAGATAATAGAGAGAGAGCTCCAAAACTGAACTGAAAAAATGTACCAACTGATCCTCAGAATCCTTTTTATTAATGAGGCCTCTATTTTCTTCATTTTCCATTACTTTCCTTCATTTTTCTCCTCACATGCAATCTATGATCTTTCACCTTCCTTTTCTCCTAATTTCCATTATTTTCATAAATAAAATGCCAATTAATGCCTCATGCCTTTCCAAAGCCTTTGTCATTTCCTTTTCCAATTTCCTTAGCCATAATAAATCAAATGAACACCCACACTAGGATGTTTTTCCCAACATTCAACTTGGAATAAGTGTCCCATAACCGTGGTTATTATTTTTCCTTTATTAACTTTTATTACAAGGAATTTTCACCAGGGTTGTTACAGTTGTGTGGTGGAGCTCTAGGACCCAAGACCTCCAATGTATTTTCCTCCTACAAGCCTGTGTAACGCAAGGAAAGGATTCCATCCTTGTAGATAAACCTCTAATCAATCCAAGGCCCTACATTATAGAACAAATGAAACCAATTCCTGCGATTGAAGTTAATATCTTAGAGGAAAACTACTTTTTTCTGCTCTCCAATCCAAGGCTTTGATATGTAGGTTTAATGGTTTATGGCCTATATTTGATGTTTTAAGTTAGTGGGTATTTTCATCTGGACCCCCAACTGTGAGATTTATTTAAGTTGCAAAGGTTTTTTTATTGTCCAATTTGATACTCAGATAGATTTGGATAAAGTACTGAATTATGGGCCCTGGTTTTGGGGTAGAGTTGGGCTCTTCATCACGCCATGGTTCCCATATTTTGATGCCAAAAAAATGGTGGTATCAGCTCTGTTGGTATGGGTGAGGCTTCCAAATCTCCCCCTCCCTTTCTATCATCACATGGTTCTAGAAGAAATTGGAAACACCATGGGAAAATTTAAAAACATGGACCTCGAAAATAGAGAAAGGCCTTTTTCCTGCACCAATATCTACGTAAAAGTATACCTCAACAAAGGTCTACCTAACCACATACAACTAAAACACAAAAAAATCTAGTGGACCTATTAGCGCTCGAATTTGGCCTCAGGCTGAAGAAGGCAAAATCCAAGGCAACATCAAACCACTTAGCCTCGTAGCTAGCCCTACGAGGACAGGAGAGGGCTCTCTCCGGGTCTATCTCGGCAAAAGGTCTTCAAAGGGCTGAGATGACCAATAAAGAACACTGATTTTAGGCTAGTAAACTGATAGGGAAAGTTTGATTTCAAATTTTTAGGGTTTTGTTGGAAAACTGAGCACGGCAATTTTGGGTGCGGGGATGAGACATAGTTTTTGCAGAGGTCTTTTTGGGGCAAGGTAGGAGATTGTCTTGATGCCTTTGAAGGAAGTGAATGGATAGGTATGACTGGTGAGGAGCTAAGGAGAGCAAGAAACCATCGAGAGTTCTCCTTAAACAGATGAAAACATAGATATTAAGCAAACTTAAAGGCAGAGCAAATAAATTATGAATTCTACCTTAACACTTCATTTACTTAATGTGCAGAAAAGAGAAGTAGGAAAATGATACACATAACACACTTACAAGTACATGAGAGAAGCACACCATCAACACAAATAACCACAGGAATCCCAAATAGTGCCGCAAAACCCTGGTCTTTCCTTTGCCAAAATTGCAGAGATACAAAGTATAAACAGTCTAAGCTTATCCCTCAAGAGTCCAACCTCTCCAACCATGAAAATGATTTAGAAAATACATAATATAGAGCATGCCAACCCATTCCCTAGCCTCTAGGGGTCGAGCTCATCATCCTAGGAGCTGTTTCAACCAATTCTAAACTGAGCACTACAATCTAGGCAATCAAAACAACTTGCCTCTATAAGCTAGGAAACCAATTCATTCATTAATTTTTTGCCATTTTATGAATGAATCTTCTAGAATATGTAAAAAAGTGTCATGTCAACATGAAATTACATCAATTACATCAAAGATGATGAAAAATCCCACCAAAAAGTCAAAACTAGTCAATGTTGCGCTTTCCTGAGCTGAAGGTGCAAAACTGGCAAATTTTCCCAACGCATAGCGCGCCATTTCTCAACGTGTAGCACGCCTTTCAGGCCACTTTTGAGGCACTTCCCGGCATCCAAATTAGGCACAAGTGGGCTTGTTGGAAAGGTCTGGATGTCTACTCTCCAGCCCAAGTGGAATTTCTCAATTTGGTGGCCATTTTCCGCTCCAAAATTGCAATCTCCCAAGACTGCTTCTTGTGTGTCCAAAAAGTGGCAGAAAGTCATTTTTGCTTGTTTTTTGACCTTTTGGGGGCTCAAATCTCCATGAAATGTCTTGGCAGTGGCTGAGCAAGTGTAATTTGTCATGAAAAATCCAAAAATGTTGAGTTTTCGTGAAATGGACCTCCCCAAATTAAGGGTAGCGCGCGGCGCGCTACGCGTTGAGGGTAAAAACCTGTTTTTTAGTGCAAAAATTCCAAAATGTCAAAAATTTCTCCAAATTTCTTGAAATTTGGACTGTAGGTTCTTCATCAAGGGCAATGATGAGCCAAGGATGCCTCAGCTAATATCTAGAGTCCTTCATCCACTTTTTTCCTCCTTGAAGCTCTCTTTACCTTTGCTTTCAAACTTCCGATTCTCGCTTTGTACACCAAGTTTCGGGACAAGTAATGATATTTCTGCCACCTCTATGAAGCCTCATGAGTGCATGTCCTTCCAAGGGTGAGTCACTTTGGGTTTCCACTTCATAATCGGATGAATGACCGGATGACATAACTGTTGTTGCACGACTGCCTTGGATGAATGCTGATATGTGAAACTGCTGTATGACTTTTCAAATGCTGTTACCAAGGGGACATAAATACAAGGGAATTGTTAGGGATAGGGGAACATGAGGGAATTAGGGACAATAAACATAAAGAAGGAATTTAGGGAAGGTAAGCATGGGAAATCACAAAATTATGGGATTTTAAAGTGAAGTAGGGTTTGGGAATTTAAGTATGTTTTAGGAATTTTAGAGAGGAGAATTATGAAATTTCATGGGAAAATTTGAAGGAGAAAGGTGATGAAAATGAGGGAAAAAAGGATTACAAATGTGCAACCTTGGACAACAAGAGAAATTTGAAACCCTAGTACCATTTAGACTTTAAATTTTCCACAACAATGTAGGGTTTTGATTTATCATTTTCATAGCATTTGAACATATTAATTTTCTCTTTCATCTTGCAAAACCAAATCTAACCATGAAGGAGAGGCCTACCTGCAATGTGCTTGAGAGAAAAATCGATTTGATGGCTTGCTGGCAGTCTATTGAGTAGAAAACCCAACACGTAGCGCGCCTTGCCCAATGCGTAGCGCCCCTCTGACGCGTAGCGCACGTGCAAAATAACATTGAGAAAAGCTCCCTGACGCGTAGTGCGCCCATGACGCGTAGCACGCCCTTCCTGACGCGTAGCGCGCCTTTCAGATGCTTTTTGGAGGCCTTCCCGGTGTCCAAATTGGGTTTAGGATAGCTCGTTGGAAAGGTCTCTGAGTCTACTTTCCAACACAACTAGAATTTTTCAATTTGGAGTTCATTTTCCCTGTCAAAAATCAAATCTTCCAAGACTGGTCAAAATGTGCCAAATGAGGCTGCCTCAAGGCAGAGTGCTGTTGCAGTCAACTTTTGAATGCCTTCCTCAACTCCAAATTGAGCTCATGATAGCTCATTGGAAATATATTTGTGTCTAGTTATCATTTGACTCATCAAGAAATTCATTTGGCCAACCAAGCTAGGAGAAAACTTGATTTTCCCAAGGTCACTTCAGAGGTGCATTCGATTCTCCTGAGGCAACGATATTTTTGACATTTCTCTAAAACCATGACACCTGTGTAAAAAGTGAAGGAGGTTTTTCTTATTTGGCATGTTTTGGACAAAAACCTCTCTCAGTTTTCCAAAATTCATCTTTTATTGCTCTGAAACATCTTTTGAGTGAAACTTATCCCGATGTGTGGAACAAGGGATTTTGTCGAAATGAAGCGAAATGAAGGGGATAGGGGGCTTCTAAATTCTTGAGAAAATTTTTGGAAGTAGGGAGGGATGTTAGGAAGTAGGGGAAAGTGGAATCTCAGAGATTGAGTGAGGGGAAGGGGTCCAAAAGGGCAAAACACAGGCCAAACCTAGAAAATTGCCAGGTTGTAGCAAGAAACTAGGGTTTGTGGAAAAATGAGGAATTTGGGGGATCTCAGTGATGGGAAGAATTTGATAAGGTACATGAAGGATAGGGGAAGGTGTATGAACATCTGGATACAAGTTTTGTTGATGATTTGACCATCCAAGAGAGATTGCCTTCAAAACCCTAGGAGAGGGAAATGAACTTACCTAGGCGCAACTGAAGCATGAACAAGATGTAAAATGACCCAACGGAACATGACATGATGAGGAAAACCCTATGAATGATGATAGACTCAGCTGAATGATGACATGGACCGTCATTTGGACAACTTTAGAAGGAGTGAAAGCAAACCCTAGATCTAATGCCTAGTGACCAAATTTTGCTTGAAGACTCACTGAAATGACAAAATTTGACCTTGACACTCTGAGACCACTTTGTAAGAGCATATTTGATCAGTGGAGGAAGGCTGGAAAGACTGACACTAACAGGACCCAAGTATTATATTATGAGAACACAACTTTCAGATGTTGAATATGCTTCCAATCAAGACACTTGTAGAACATATGCCCTCAGGAAAAAAATATCCCAAAAAAGAAAAAGAGGGAGGGCCATATATCATAAGGATGGAAATCTTTTGATCTTCACCTCTCAGAAGAAGAAGAAGAAGAATAAATAGGTTTCTATCGGGGGAGCGACGATGGAGTCTAGGGTTACGATGGTCTGCGGCTCTCTCTTCATGTTGCTGCGACTCAAATCTTCGAATCGACCAAACTATCAGTATAATGGCTCGGTAAAAAATATATAATTCTTCCTCAGTATGCGGATTAGCTCCCTCTACCACTTAAGTTTACAAAGGATAGACTTATTTCTAGCTGTGATTTAGATCTGACCGCCGAAGGAGCCGGCAGTAACTCAAAACGCTGGATTGCTCTTGAATCATTATTACAAGGCGAGGGGTTTGGTGATTGCTATGACTCAGATCTTCGAATCGACCAAACTATCAGTACAATGGCTCGGTAAAAAATCTGTAATTATTCCTCGGTATGTGGATAAGCTACCTCTACCACTTAAGTTTATAGAGGATAGACTTATTTCTAGTTGTGATTTAGATTTGACCGTCGAAGGAGTAGGCAGTAACTCAAAACGCTGGATTACTCTTCAATCATTATTACAAGGTGAGGGGTTTGGTGATCACTGCAATTTCATAATCCCAATAGCATTCATACTCTTGGTATCAAATGCGGGATGCAAAAGCCCAAAACTTATCTTGGTCGCGGCTCTCTCCACATCCATTAACACAAAGGACAAAACTGAAGCCCCCAAATTCGAATATGTTGTTCAATATACACAAAAAGTAAAGAAGGCGAAGAGGTTTCGAAAGGGAAGTTATGGGTTCCTCCAAAATGTCGGATTTGATGCAATAGGCATCCATTGCAGCATCCATCGACCTCCCAAGAGCATATCTATCCAGGTGATTGTAAGGTTTTATAACATACACCTTTTCTTATTCACAAAACATCGATCTCAATGCTTTACCTTGGATCTCTCGATATTATGAAGAGTGGGACTTCCAATGAAGAGATTAGATCTAGATCTGTATGCCCTACTCAAAACATAGGCACTAAGCTTTTGAATGGGTCATTCTCAACTTACCTTCTAGATCCTCGCATAAAGCAGTGCTTCTGGCTCCAAACTCTACATCAGTTTTGTGATATCATGCCCTTTAATGGCATTGGGATTTTAACAGGAGGATTCTTCTACATTTGTTCTGGTATTGCAATATATGTAAGGCAATGGAAGGCAAAGGATGGATATATTGTCACTCATGTTCTACAACGTGAATTGAATGTAGGAGGAAACAACAAACCAGACGAGATTAATAACTGGATGGATCTCTCATGAGATCTGCCCGAAGGATCCCAGATCCAAATTTTTATCAGATCACTGAGTGGAAAAACTGTTTGTATGAGGGTCTGGAACTGGGAGCAAGTACAAACTCTAAAACAAAATATTCAAGAGCAAATGGGTATCCCAACAAAACTACAAAACCTAATATATGCAGGGAAATCAATGCAAGAGGACTTCAAGGTGCAGGATTATGGCATTGGCCTTAATGCGACCATCATCCTTAACTTGAGACTTCTTGGAGGATGTCCTGGATCCAACTCAAAAGGCCCAGTTTCATTCAAAGATATAGTTAAAGGCGAGACGGGGCCACAAAAACAACCAGAGCAGTCCTCCACCCTTCCTGGTCCGTATATCGTGGAGCATATGACCTAGGTACCAACGTTGACAGTCAACCTGATTGAGGTAAATGAGATTTATGCAGATTTCCATTCAAGAGCAGTTATATGTAGATTTAATGGCTTCTGGCCCAAATCAGAGGCGCTACACCAATGGATCTACTCTACATGGACAGAAAACTGTGATATACATCTATGTTCTAGGGGTTTTTTCATTGTAAAGTTTGATACAACAAAAGATAAGGATTATGCATTAAACGAGGGACCATGGTTTTGGGGCAATGCAGGCCTATTCATGACTCCTTGGTTTTCGGGTTTTGATGCAAATACCATGGTGGTTTCCAAAATTCTAGTATGGGTCAGGTTACATAATCTACCATTGCATTTCTGGCACCACAAAGTATTAGAAGGGATTGGGAATTCATTGGGGAGATTCTTAAAGGTGGATGCAAAATGAGTTTCAAAAGGCATTTTCACCTTTGCTAGAATCTGCGTAGAGGTAGACCTTAGTAAAGGTTTACCTCATCATATCTTGTTGCTTCACAACAATCTGCAGTGGTCACAGCCCCTTGACTATGAGAACATGACCTTTTGATGCCGCACATGTTTTCAAACTGGTCATCTTCAAAGTGCTTGTCCTCAAGTAAAAAAATACCCCAAAAGGAAAAAGCAACAACCTCAAAAGCCAAAAGGTTGGTAGTTTTCAAAAAATCAGGAAGTAGAAATAGAAGGAGTGGAAACTATATAAAATACCACAAACATAAATGATCAAAATTCTCAAGACACTCCACAGAAAGAAGAGGTTGATAACAACTTTGCTTTAGTTCCAATATCTTCATTTCAATAGAAAATTGGTACCAAACAAACTCATGTATCAAAAATTTTGGACTCGGAAAAAGACGTCCCATCAAATGTAAAAGAAACTCAAATGACTATTATATCATCCACGCCCAACTCTAGTGGTTGGAAAAAAGTGGAGAAAAAGAAAGGTAAAAAAGAGTAGTCTAGTATAACTCTTCAATGTTTGTTTATTGATCTTGGATACCAAGATCTGTTGTTTTTATCAATGTTCTTTTTAGCATCTACATTATGTAATTTTGTTCAAAATGAATAAAATTGTGATTTTTCTTGGGAAATAAGAAGAAGAAGAAATCATGGAGAACCATCCAAACCAAGAAGAAGTGGAAGAACAGGTCCAACATGGTACCCAATCCCATATGAAAAATGACATTAAACCACAAGAGATCTAGGCAACATAACAACAAAAAATGAGGAAAATACAAAAAATGGAACTGGGGGTTCAAAGAGAGTTCATGTTTTTGAGAGATCTCACTTAGACAAATAATCCCAACCAAAGTCAACAGGATGTGAACTAGCAATGGTTTTTGTTGGTCCGAACACGAGGGAATGGAAGAAAGTGCAGAAAAATAAAGGAAAGAAAGAGAAGTTAAGTGATTATTATCACACTTAACTTCGAAGTTTCATATGCATTTTTTCTTTCAATTTTTTCTCTTTATCTCATAAGCCAAGAAGCTTATCTTACAGAATGCTTACAACATATGCAGAATGTAATTTTGTTCCTTGTTTCAAGATGAATAAAATTACGGGTCTTTTCCCAATGGAAGAAAATAATAGCAGAGGTGATTTAACGATGAATACTCAACCAACTGAGCTAACCCTTAGGGATTACACACACACACACACACACACACACACACACATATATGAGGTAAAAGAGAGAAAGAGTAATGGGATGTCTTTGTGGTCTGTGGTATCCCTAAGATTGGAATGGGGTTAGGGTTTATGTTCTTAGGCGTTTCACCTTCCTGAACCAAAATTTCATACTATTGGTTCCCATCAGACAATTCGTCTTTAGGGTTTGCCATGTCATGAAAAAGGTTACCACCCAAAGCTCTCCTTCTTACCATGTACAACTAGGATGAGGAGCTAGATTATTCAGAGGACATCTTGGTGGGTCACAAAACCTTTTCATATCTCGTCTCCCCTTCGGCCCCTCCTCCTAACAGTGCGTCTAATATAAACCTTTGAATTCCCCTATCACACCCATTATCTTCATTGTCCTTGACTAAATCTTCACCTTCTGATCCAAGTCTATGAAGCGTGGACCATGTACTTGCCTCACTGGTGCATGATGGCTGTACGATCTTCAACATTTCATCTCTAGTCTCCCCAAATATGGCCCCCTTCATATGTCTTTCACCCTCCCTTTCGGCTTCATCAAACAACTCTCACTCATTGGTTTTCTTATCTGTTGATAGTGTGGTTCACCTTAACTGTGCCTCTCTGCCTAGTAATTTCCTTTACAATTTGCTTACGAAGGCTATGCTTAGAAGAGTTCCTGATGTTTTCTAGTCTGGCATGACAAAGAAAACAGGGCATCCACCTGATGAAAATATGGTAAAAGGTGGGAGGAAATGTATCAATAGGGAAATCGAGGAGACATGTGTGACCATTAGAGAAGACATTCAACTCAATCAATTGCAATCCATCGAGGAATCTGCTATGGTGGGTGAATTTTCCAGTAAAAGGATGTCAATGGTGGTTCTGCAGAGGTGGACAAAGGATAGTTTTGTCACTTTTCTGGGTTATGAGCCCCACTCCCTCATCATATCTAGATGTCAGATGATCTAGATCACAATCTTTGCCATATACGCAAACCCACTCCTTTAGAATAAATGGTTTTGGTGTGCTTAAGCCTTGCTTCTTAAAAGATGGTGCATTGAATTCAACGTAAAGGTGCAGCAAGTTGATATCACACCTATTTGGGTGCGTATGTCGAGCCTTTCACTCATTTATTGGTCCCAGGAAGTTTTTAGCAAAATTAGAAACACATTAGGACATTTATATGAAGTAGACTTCTCATATCTGAAATCGAGCTATATGGGATGGCCTACATACTAGTTGGATTAAATTTATACGAGTATTTAGTGGATCAGCTACTAATAAAAAGAGAGGAAGAGAAAAGGGAGGTATCTACGATATGTGGTTTCCCTAAGATTGAAATGGAATTAGGGTTTTTGTTCTCGGGGTTTCACCCTCCTAAATAGAGGTTGCACACTCTTGTTCCCAATCATATAGTTTGCCTTCAGTGTTTGGCTTGCATCATGAACAAGGTTACCACTCAAATATCTCTTTCTCACCATGCATGACTAGGATGATTAGCTAGATTATTTGAAATACCCACTAGCACGTCATGCGACCTTTTCATACCCCGTCTCCCCTTTGGCCCTTCCTCTTACTAGCACATCTGATAAAAACCTTGACATTCCCTTCTCACACTTGTTGTCCACACTGTCCTGAACTTGATCCTCACCTTCTGATACAAGTCTTTGAAGCATGTAACATGTACCTACCTCACTAGTGCATGATCATTGTACCATCACCTATGTTTCATCTCTCCTCCCAAAATCTATCCCCCTTCGTATATCTTCCCCCTTACCTTCCGGCTTCATCAAATAACTCTCACTCATCAATTTTGTAAGTTGTTGATAGTATGGTTCACCTTAACTTTACCCCTTTGCCAAATAATTTCCTTAATAGTACGTTTATGGAGGCTATGTTTAGACGGGTTTCCAAGGTTTGACAGACTATCCCAACTAAGTAGACAGGGCATCCACCTGCTGCAGTAATGGAAAAAAGTGGGAGGAAATGTATCAAGAGAAAAATCGAGGAGACCTACCTAACCATCGGAGAAGAGATTCAACTCAACAAATTGCAGTCCATAGAGGAATTTGTTGTGGTCGGTCTCTTTTCAAGTAAATGGATGTCAATGGCAATTCTGTAGAGGTGGACAAAGGATAATTTTCTTCTTTTATGGGTTATGATCCCTGCTCCCTCATCTTATCCAGAGGCTAGATGATATGGATTTAAAACTCCACCATATACGTATCATCACACTCATTCAACATGGAGGGTTTTGGGGTGTTCAAGCCTTTCTTATCAAGAAATGGCACATTGGCTTAGACACTAAGGCGTAGCAAGTTGATATCACACCTATTTGGATGTATATACTTGGTTTGTCACTCATTTATTGGTCCCAAGATGTTTTTTGCAAAATCAACAACACATTAGGACATTCCTATGAAGTAGACTTCTCATATCTAAAATCACGCTATATTGGAATGGCTCGCATACTAGTGGGATTAAATTTATTTGGGATTTTAGCAGATCATCTGCTAACAAAAATAGGAGCTCATTCCTACATACAGACACTATAATATGAAGGCATTCCCTTTCCTTGTTCTTGATGTCACTCTTATGGACACATAAGTAAAACTTTTGTTGTAGACAAAGGAGGAAAAAAATATAAGTTTGAGCCTATTGTAGCAGATACTTGGGGTTTACAGTCAGAAATAGTAGTTTCTCAGGTAGGTGGTCCCAATTCAAATAATTTGAGCTAGGGCTTAGATGGATTATCCCCTCCCCCAACCCCCCCCAATCTCTGAATTGTCTCGTAAGGAAATGTTCAACACTATGGTCTCGCTTTCAATCCTAGACCCATTGAAGGCTCTTCACACGACATCAATTGGAGCAACTAGTTCCTTACTACATCATCTCTGTGGGGATTGGGTACAAATTCCCCCTAGATCTTTTCTCATTCCCATCTATTTTTTTCGATGAAACTATCTCCCCTACAATGTTTTCCCGCTTCCCCTCCCTCTTCCCCATGCCTCTTCATCCTCATTACCCCCCCTTTCCCTGCTCCCTGGATTCATCCTCCTCCTTTTTCTTTGCCCCCCTTTCTTGGTCCTTGCCTCCCCCTTCCCAGCTCACTTCCCTCCCTCTCCCATCCCCCCTCTCCCCCCGAGTTATCTTATCACCCCTTCACTTCCTTCTTCCCCCTTGTCATGCCCCCTAGTGATGATCCATACCCTCCCCTCCCTCTCTCTCCCTTCCCACCATCCATCATTCCCCCTCAATGGCTCCTTTCATCTCATCCCCTACCCCCCCCCCACACCAACCTCTTTTCTGATCTAGGAGGATCCCAAAAGGAAAAAAAATCAAAGCCTTCAAATCTCAGTGAAACCAATATCATATCATAAAGCTTGGTGATATATTTCCAACGACATGAATGACACCATATGTGAAAGTTATGCCCATTTGAAGTTTGTTTCAAACATCAAAAAAAAATTGCAAGTGGACCCTAGGATGCCACGTCGCACTCCCACATGCTTCCATGTGGTAGCCCTATTAGAAACCTAGGTGGTAGTATTACCAATGACTGAGCATGACATGGTGAACCATGGAGGCAACATGTGGCAATGACTGGCATGACTCGACATGTTATGGCATGGTATTTGTCCCAATGGTATGGGCCCATGTGGCCCAATGGAATGGTGTTATTTCGCACCCAATGGACGACCAAATTGGCCCCCAGCTGACCAACTTGTCGATTACGGTTGGTAGTCAAGTCAAATGGTTAGTGGTTAGTGGACTAAATTTGTGGTTTGTTGGTGGTTTGACTGGCATACGGTTATTTATAAATAGAGGATGGGTTGGAGGGTGACAAATTGGCAAACCTACCAACACCCAACACACTATTCATATATATAAAACAATATTGGTGGGAGGCAATGAGGTTTGAACCCTTGACCACTTGCCAAACCATCGACTTAACATAACAGGTGAATTGATGCGCGAAAGTCCCTTTGTTTAAAAGTCCACCAACATAAAATTATTTAAAGCCCTATCATTTGTACGAATAAATAAAGGACCGACGAGAAGGGCAACGGAACCGACATCTAGAATTGCTCACAAAGGCAAAACCGTGCAACAAGAGTTTTGACACAAGGCATATTCAAGAAGAATATTCCCTATAATATTCTAGGAAAATTCCTATAAGGAATCTACTATGGATTAAAAAAGATTCTCTAAGGGGACAAAGTTACAGGTGACATAATATAGTCAAGTTTATACTCAAATGATTAATAATTTTGAGAGGATTTCACTAGTGTAGTCTGTTTCTAGATTTGAGCAGTCCATTTTTAGGTCACTCCCAGTATTGGAGGTATAATGTTGTATTTTTCCATGTACTCATTTTCACTTTTGCTGAGATGAATTAAGTGGCCTCCTTAGTATTGAAGCAGGGCCCAGAGATGTAGTCCACATTGGACGAACTTCGTTATCAAACATTGTGTGCATTGTACTTATGGCCTCCTTTATGTTGCTTCTTCTTTAATTGTTTGCATACTTGGTTTTTACATGCTCTTTCATGCAATTCTGCTAACATCAATCGAAGAGAAAATATTTGATCATGTTGGTATCAAAGGCATACTGGATCACTTTTTGCCTCCCTCCCAATACTTCCTGCACTCTTAGCATTCATGTAGCTCCTCCTCCACATCGTGAGATTCCACCTCTTTGCTCCAAAGCCCAAGTGGATGGTTGGGATTGACAGTGTCTCCCAAAGGTCTCCAAGTTGGTGTAGCCACTCCTTTTTAAACTATGCACAAGAAAAATCCTCTACAAAGATCAAAGTAGGGAGACATAAACCAATCCTTAGGGCCTGTTAGCCTCGCTAGCAAAAGGCCCAAAATTGGATCCATATATGCTCTTAAAAATTTCCAAATTTTCTTAAAATCATCCCAAGGGATGATTTAAATTCTCTTGAAATCTTCAGCATCTGCTCAAAATCACCCCAAGGTCAAAAAAAGCGCAAGAGGAGAGCCCTTGGAAGGGCGGAAATACACTAGCGGGAAGCAAAAAATGCTTGAAAATCATGAAAAACCAAAAGCGCAGGCTTAAACAGTGGTTGCACAACAGCCGTTAGATCTAGCCGATCAATGGCCCACATCTAATCGGTGGATCGCATCGGTGGATCTAATCGGCACAGGCGGGCAATGGCAATCAGCACTGGACACTGCCGATCAACGATCACCGATGATCGGATCGGCGGGTCACAATGGCGAAGGAAAATCGGCGCAAACCATGGGGTGATGGCAATGGTGATCGGTGATTAAACGAGGATCGTCGATCGTGCACGCAGATCGACGGCCCAAATCACATCGGCGGATTGCAGATCGGGGAGACCAAGGGGCAGGGCCTTTACATATAGTAATATGCGATTGCAATCAGATCGCATCACAATATCACATTGGCGAAAACGAAAGGGGCGGGGTTTTAACATATTCATATGGTGTGACCCGATGGGTCGGACCTGACATAATTATATGCGATAGTTGATAACTTCTAAAGTCCAAAAAGGCCGATTTTTCATGGTTTTTAAGTGTTTTATGCATATTTCACAATGCGAGGAAAATACACAGGGTAGGCTTCTTTGCGACTTGCGACAACAACAAGGGTGGACCCGAGAGGATATGAACCATCTTTGAGGACTTTTTGAAGTCTAAAAAGGATAGGGAATGGCAGGATTTCGCAGTATGGTTGTGCTTTCGGTTGATAACAGAAATAGTCACAGTTTGCAATTGAAAGAGAAAACAAAGGCACGCAGACCCTTTCCACTACCCCACAGAGGCTGGGAGAAAGGGACAGGGGCCGAATCAACAATAAAGCAGTCAGGGAGCCACAACAATGCCACACCACCAAATCAAACAAGATCAGGAAGCATCATCAGCCCAGACAGCGCAACAACTACCCAAAATATCTTAATGCGGTTATTCCTCTGTCAGAAGAGGAAAACCACCGAGCCATGCTTGCATTGAGGGAATCAATCAGTTGAAGAAACAGAGGGATAGATTAAGACCCCTGAAGCCTCAAAAGGCTCAAGATCATTGTAAACAGGCTATAAATAGCTGTTAGTAAGATGTAATACGGGTTCAACTTCTAGAGACTAATGAGACTTTGTTACTCAAGCTTCTAATCTTTTTTCATTAGTAATACAAGCTTCTTTTGTTGTTATATGTTCAATGTCCATTTTCTCTTATGTTCTAAGCTTGCACTTGAACAGGTTGTTCATGTTTCTTCTGTATCTAATGCCAGATAACTATCATCTTATCTCTGCGTTGATAAATTAGATTTGCAAGTTTCTTTTACTGCCTGTAGCTAGCCATTCATATGTGTTCATATATGCATCTACCGGTATAGTCAGTATTCTCATTTGCTACCTGTAGCTAGCCATTCATTTATGTTTAAGTATGCATCTGCCGGTATGGTCAGTATTCTCCATCCATTCATTGAATCTACAAACTATTAAACATTAGTGGTCTAAAGCCTTGTAAGCTGAGGGTGTTCATGCATGTCTTGAGTAAAAACATAGTTGAAATGGTTATCTGGCTTGATCCAAACCATCATTTATTCCAATAGTTCAGAGAACAATATTGAATATTACATGTTACCAGGCATCTCCGATCTACAACCTAGGAGAGTTTCCTGGAGTGTTAACATGGCCTATAGAGCATCTTTCTCGCAAGTGGTTTTTCCTTGAAGGTTATATGATTAAACTACAAGGTCTTGTCACCTCGTCTAAAAAACTGGCAATTTGTAAACTCTCAGAAATCCATCATCCCTCCATTATCTTCCTGCAATAAACTATGATGGATGGTCTTAGAGTAGAAAAACTTCTCACCTTAGTCCTCCTGAGTTGGTCATTTTTGGCCTCAACATCGGACGACTACTCAGGGGATTGATCATAGGTTGATCATCCAAAGACTGCAATATATTAGGAGGTTTCTCGATAAAATTTTGTCTAGTTATAGATTTATTTATGGGGGAATTGGACCTGCATCTAAAACTCTTAAATATGGATGGTCCATATCAGGATTGCGAACGATTTTGGGACAACTTATTTTTGTGATCCTGTATCATGGATGGTCCTCTCACTCTATAGGGAGAACTAAATTTTTTCTTGGGAGTCTTTAAAGTTTGGGGGCCTGCCTCTAGAACATACCCTCTATCGATTCATATCTTGGATCTCCTGGATAAAATGTGGACCTATTAGACATTCAACCCATTAAAATCATGGATGCTTTGTAGAAAAACAAACTAGGGGCTGATAAAATCAAAAATAGGTTGGATTGTTTTCTTGTTTCTAAAGGAATTATGGACCTAAATATCCGTGTTAGGAACTGGGTGTCCTCTGGGGGCAAATTGAATCATAACCCCATTCTTCTAGAACTTGCACTAGTTCCAACAAAGCCTCTAAGTCCCTTCAAACTAAACCCCCATTGGTTGGAGGATGCCTCATTTATAACTATTGTAGAGCTATAAAAAGGGTCTCTTTCACCTCTAATTACCTCACATTAATATGTCAATCCGGGAACGTTTTGTTGTTTCAAAGAGTGTTTCAGTCTGAGGCTATCGTTTGCCAGAGTAATGCTAGTAGTACAATGCTCAGAAATACAAGAGTAAATGCTTGTCTACAACTTAACTTCTTCGAAAGATTAAATCACACATTCAAAAGACTAAGCAACTTATCAGTCAAGGGTTCGGTAGCAATAACCCATCCCTTTGGAAACTGATGGAAAAGGAAATCAGAGAACAGATCGTGGATCTAGGAGCCAGACAGTAAATGTCAATGCTCACTATAGCCTTAGATCGTTCTTCACACCAAAATAACAAATGACAGGAAATGGAACGGTAGATAAGAAATGGAACAGCAATTAAGAAATCGAACAACAAGTCTGCAATGGAACAACAAATCCGAAATGGAACAACAATTCTGAAATAGGATAGCGGCTAAGAGATAGAACAACAACTAAGTCTCACAAGCAGTAACAATCTTAATCTATCAGATCAAATGCATTAATCGTAATCAAACGGCAATCTTTCACTCTTAAGGGCGAATCGAACAGCACACACCAATGGAACAGCACTGATTACTGATAAATTATGGAACAACGCTTGAAAGCCATATACGCACACAACACACTTAAATAGTAATCTGATCCAAGTATCAATCTTAGTTAGAAGGAATATGACTGCGTTTCAAAATAGAACAACATTGTTCATAAATCCAACAATCGTAAAGAACATAACTCCCAAGATGAATTTTGTAACGTTAATGAACAGGTGCACAACACAAAAGCTCTGTAATGGAATAGTAACAGTATTCTGTCAAGACTAGAAATATTAGATCAACTCTTAAAAGAACAGTAATATGATGCAGAGTCAATACAATAGTTATGTCTGTAAAAACCTTAATGAATTAAACATAACAGAGCATGTGATGTAAACTTATAAAACACATCAGATTACCAAATAACGTCGATAAGCAAACCACACATAAACCAAATGTAATAATACAGGAGCAAGTGTCCTCCAGGGCCGGGCCCTTAGCCTCCAGGGGTACACCGCTTGAAGTTAATCCAGACTCAGAGATGAAGTAATAACCAAGTTTGTATTAATGCATAAAGCAGAATTACAATAAACCAGTTCTTAGCGAGACTCGATGATCAAAGTTTTGATCTTAAAAGAAATTACATAAAAGCATAACCATGTCTAACTCTCCTTTTTCGAGCTAACAGTGCTGCCCCTTTTATAAGGGTGACAACAGAGATGTCTAAGTGCAAAAATAGATAAAACAACGATCCCTCAGGATCAAGGATCCTGAGGGATTCGCCGAACCGTTAGTCCTCAGTCATTTCTTTTCTCTCCTGTGCCGAGCTGATATCTCCACCTCCTTTTCTGGGCTGATTCGCTTTGATTTTCTTTGCCTTGTTTGCATTCGGTCTCCCGTCAAAGGGACAACGGTTAACCTGTCCTTGTCCTTTCCTTTGGAACGGAAACTTCTCGTTTTCACTCCTCCCTGCATAAGGAAATGACAATTGTCAGCGTTTTAGTCTTGCATATTAATCTCACATGTTTTATTATAATTCTTTATCATTTTCCGAGTTCATGATGCAAAAGGTTTGCAAGTTCTAATGAAAAAATACTGAAATAATCATCAAAAACATACCTTCTTTAGTACTCCACAACTACCATCAAAGAAGTATGGAGATATTTTGATCAAAATATCATAGCCTTCCCCCCCTTCAATTCTAGGACAACCTAAAAAAGGGAAAAGGGAATCGTTGTTGAATGGGAAAAGGGAAAAAAGAGGAGTCTAATATATTTCTAGATATTAAAAACCAACTTACAACCTTATATGGCAAGAATCCCCCCCTCTTGGATGCTCAACTGACATTGATCATAGATTTAGAAAAAAATAAGCAGGTTCTTCTCCAGGAAAAAGAAAAAGAATGGTGAATAAAAATTAGAGTACTATGGTTACAAGGAAAGGGATGAGAAAACATAGTTTTTCCACTAGTTTGGTAACCACCGAAAATCTATAAACACAATCTAGAATATCAACAGACCAGATTGATCATCTGCCTCATCTTTCGAGGTCATAGTCGAAGCTAGTGTGGAACATTTTTCAACTCCCTTTGGTGAAGAACATAGGGAATCAATCAACCTTAACTTAAATTTGGCTAGAATTTTCCCCTGTTTTGACAATCAAGAGGAAGACACTCATATGATGGTTGAGGTCAAAAATGAGGAGATTGAAGGAGTACTACACACATTTCAAAAGGGAAAGAGCCTCGCCGAGCCAAATGGCCTTCCAACAAAATTATTTCTGGGTTTCTTTGATTTCCTAGAAGAGGATCTAACCAGAGTCATTGAATACTCCCCTCAATTAGGTCAGAACCTCATTTATTTCAACTTGACGTTCATAACCCTCATCCCCAAAAAGGATTAGCCTTCCCTTTTTGAACACTTCCGACCCATCTCCCTTTACAACTCAAGCTACAAAATCACCTCTAAAATAAATTCCCTCCATATGAAAAACATCCTATCCAATCATGTCTCCAAGGAACAATTTGGATTTTTGTGAGATAGGTAGATCCATGAAGAAATGGGAATCACTCAGGAAAGTCTTCACACTATTCACACAAAGCACCTCAAAGGAAGCATTTTCAAGGTCGATCTGTCCAAGGCATTCAACTGTGTCAGTTGGTGATTTCTCAAGCTCTTACTCCTCCACCTGGGCTTCCATCAAAATTTTGTCATTTGGGTTCTCAATTGTATCAACACAAATTCCCTTTCAGCCCTTATATATAGTGTTGCATCCCCTTTCTTCCATTTAGGAAGAGGTCTTTGTCAAGGATAACCATTGTCCCCTCTCCTTTTCCTGATGGTGGTAGATAGTCTCATCCAACTCATACAAGATGTTGTCTCGTCAGGATTTCAGTGGGCACTTGATAGGTGACACTTTTCGTATCACACATCTCCTCTTCGTATATGATATCCTCATCTAATTTGATGGAAATATGCATTACCTCCAAACCTTAAAATATATCCTCCACACTTTCAGTAGGGCCACTAGAATGCTCATAAATTGGGAAAAATCAACATTTCTCAAATGGAGATTCTCTCCTAAGGAAAACCAATAAGCCTCTACTCTTATACAAGCTCATAATTCCCCAATTGGGGATGGTATGAAATTCTTGGGGTAACAAATATTCCAAATTAGATTGGAACTGGCTCATTTCAAAGATTGAAAAAAAAAATATATGTTTGGTGCAACCACTAGTTGCCTTGATCTAATCGATTGGTTCTAATAAAATCAATGATAGAGGCCATCCCATTCTATTGGGAAACAATGGCACGGATCCCCAAAGGGTCTTTGAATAGGATAAATTATTTGGCCTTCCATTTTTTTGGGCGATAAGGATTCAAAAAGGACTTTAGTCCTATCCTTCTAGTTCTCTATTTCCTACCCCAAAGACCTTGGAGGATTGGGTTTAAAGGATCTCCATTATTTTGCCACATATTTAGTGTCAAAAATCACATGGGCCCTTGTTTGTGTTGACAACATATGCAGAATAACTCTATATAATAAATATATCGATCCAAAGACCCCTCTTAGATTAGGTATGATACCATCAAAAAACCCACTCACGGGGCTATATTTTCTGGAAATCTATTGTAAAATATTTCCCACTAATAATAGGGGAACTCTACTAGAAAATATGGAATAGGGCATCAGTCTAGATTGGTAGTAATCCTTGGATTGGCAATCGAAAAAATAACATCCTCCCAAAGCCTCTCATAATCCACATACATAGATTAGGAATCTACACTTTATCACTGATCTCTATTAGACTAGGATTTATCAATCCCTAACTTTGGTCATCTGCTCTTGATTTATAGCTTCCAATAGATCTTCAGCCTGCATGGAAAAAATACATAACATCATTTATATCCTTTCATGTTCTCACTTCAGATCAGTCAGATTATCTCATTTTGGCTTATCATCCTATAGGATCACACTCACCAAAATGTAGGGTATTCCATTTTGAAACATGATCAAGCATAACACCCTCTACCCTGGTTGGGGGGGGAAATTGTCAAAACTGAAATGCCCTGCAAAATACATATTATTTATATGGCTTCTCCTAAATAAAAAGCCTCCTACTTGGGACAACCTACAAAGCAAGTCCTTTTAAGGCCCTAACAGATGCACCCTTAGTCACTTGGAAGCTGAATCTATCCCTTGTCTCTTAATTACATTCTCTTGCATGAAGGAAGTGTGGGATGAAATCAGGCACCTCAAAGGACCCTCCCTCACCCAGGACAAGTGAACCATTAGTGAAAACCTAAAATATTGTCTCTTCTCAAATAAACCAAACAAGTTCATTGCACTTCCTCTTTCTATAGCTTGTGGTATTTGGCTGGATTGTAATCATGCAATTTTCAAAAACAAGGACTCGCTTACTATTAAAACAACCATTTAAAGTCTTTTTATTCACGATAAGGCATCTCTACCCCACCCCCATCTGCGAGACATAACTTGCAAGGAGAAGCCCCAATAATGACAAATAGACCTTGGAGGTTCTTTGATACTGCAACACATGAGTCCCCAAGCATAGGTGGAGCAGGAGGTATCATCTACCTATCTATAACAAAGTCTTTCTACTTCTCAGCAAGCATTGGGAAAGTAACCAACAATCACACTAAACTCAAGGCTTTTTTTCTACTCCTGACATTGACAAAAAACACCACATTTAAGTTCTCCATATTTATGGGGATTCTCTCTTGGCCATAAAGTGGATAAATGGCACAACAAGATAGATAAACTACACAATCCAACCACTTTTTCATAAAATCATGTGCTTATCAACATAATTCACTTACATACCTTACACTCATATCTATAAGCACATGAACATAGCTACAGACTCTCAAAAATGGGGTTGGACCTGAACGAAGACAGCTAGAGTATTATAGTTAAATAAGAAGGCAACCACAATGAACATATTCGCCTAGTATGGGGTGAACTAAATGTGTAATCATATGTCTTCAATTAACAAACATATTGTATCTTTTTGGGGTGGCTATGTTACAATTCCTTTTTGTTTTTCCTTGCTCATGTTAGAAAAATATTATTTATGACAGAGAAATGCAAGACATATAATATGCGGAAAAACACAAACACATAAAACCAGAGAGACACAGATATACGTGGTTCACCCAGTTTGGGCTATGTCCACCTCGAACAACCAGTCCTTCCTTACTATTATCCAACAAAATGAAGAGACACAACCTACAGTAGATCCGATGTAATATCCTCTGTTTTCTCTCACAGTCTCACCTCTCTGTTTCTCGCTTGGAGAATACACATCTATCATACAACCTCAATACAATGCCCTCATACAAAGAGAGGGGGTTGCCTTCTAGGGCAAAAAACCCTAAACTAAACATAAGTTCTACCGTCAGATCATCCGCCTAATGAACAACCCAGATTGACTAGAAATTAGTATACTTTTACAAGGCAATTTTACATCTATTTTTAGCTTCGGGGGTAGTGCCCCCGAAACCGGGGGACCGCTAGCCCCTGGACCCCCCAGCCGGGGGGGATGGTCCCCCCCAAACCCCCGCAGGGAGGACAAGTCCCCCCCGCACCCCCCCGCGTGGAGGGGTGTACAATCTTCCTGGGGTATACATCCGGCTGAAAAAAGACCTCTAAATAATCATGCTCCACACCCAACAGCTCATATACCACACTGGATGTAAAAACAAACAAATGTATCAACTTATCTTTGGGACTATTTGATGGCTTTATCGGCCATGGATGGGAGAATCTTTATTTATTTGGTGAAATCTAATAAGTTTAAAAATAAATATATTAGGTAGCAAATTCTATGTCGGAGTGGTTGTTAGCTTTATCAACCATGGATAGGGAAGTCTTTATATTTTGGTGAAAAAAAATCAACAACCTAGTAGGCATCTGAAATGCTAAAACATCTACACATGAAATTTTATTACTCTCTAATAGGATTACAACTTTTTTCTCGAGGAAAATATATGTATATAATCCTTTTCAAATTATTGCAGTCGTATACACCATAAATCAAATCGATGATCTATGTAAATATAAATAATAATCAAACACATGGAAACATGCACACAAAAACTCATTTTGGTGGTTTATATAATTATATATATGCAATTCTACCTCTAGAATATCGTGTGTATGTGTTACTTTTGAAATGGTTGCAAACATACACAATAATTAATATAGCAACCTCTATAAACATAAACAAAAAAATAAATCAATTCAATGCTCTCTCTTTCTTTATCTTTATCTGTGTGTGTGAGAGATAGGGTAAATGATTTATGTAATACGATATACCTTCAAAATATTATCATTAGGTGAGTTAGTTGTACATTTGTTTAATTCTTATACACATTGTTTATGACATGTTTCCTTAGTAGACTATATAACAGGATGTGTTGTATCAATGTCTATCTTTATCAATGGGTTAGCCTCAAAATTATTCAAGCCATATAAATTCTTCAATGTCCTTTTCCTCCCTTACATTTCTTATGATATTTGAATGCTTGAGTGGGATTATAAATGAATACCAAAGGAATGGATCATTTAAAGGTATTAAGATCCGAAGGGTCTTGGTTTTAGCACACTTACATTTTGTAGATGATGCTTGCTTGTTTAGAAATGACACTCTTAGAGAGGTTTTCAAATAGAGAAAATTTATCTATTTAATAATACTACCACACGTATGGGAATCAATGAGAAAAAAACATCAGATACTTTTAATATAACTCAATAAGGAAAAGAAGAAGCAATTTCCATAACATTCTCATACCAATGCATTGATTTTAGCAAAGGTTTCAAATATTTGGGTTTAATGTTAAAGGGAAATTATTATGAGTCATGACATTAGGTTTGAATATATCAAAAGGTATAAAAAGCATATATTACTACATGGTGTAATAAGTGGTTCTCTATAAGAGAAGGTTAGCATTTATAAAATTTGTTCTTCAAGCAATTCGTTGTTGCTTTCACTTATGCCCTCTATCCCATTTGGAAGAATGGAAAAAAATGTTTTCACTTTTGTGGAATGGAAGGAGAGAAAAGCAAATGGAATTTCTCTAGTAAATTTGAATAGAATAGCGAAAGGATGTTGGATATTAGAGCTTAAAAACATATATTAGTTCATAAAAGAAATAGCTTCTAAGAGATTTTAAAATCCCTTTGATTATGAAGGTCTATGGCATAATGTTATCTTGCAAAATTATTTGGACCCACTAATCTAAAGAGTGGATTTGGTTGCCTATTAAATATATCATAATTACTTCCATGATCTAGAAGGTATTAGCTATGTCATTTTGTCTTAGTGGGAATTGGCTTGCTTAGAGAGTTTGGGATGGAAATATTAGGGATTGATCATCTAACTAGGCATTCCCTCATAACCTATTAAACATATTAAATGAATAAGGTAGAGTTACATTGTCAAATGGTTTAGCTTGGGTGAAAGAGTGATCTGAATAGAAAATGACATCAACCCATGGTATTCATCCACCCATGGTATTGTAAGTGACATCCACCCATGGTATTGTGACATCCACCCATCGTATTCATTCACCCAAGGAATTGACCCGTGGTATTGTGACATCCAACCATGGAATTGACCCGTGGTATTGTAACTGAAAAAGACTATAAGTAACAAGTTGCATTTTGTAAAAGGACAGATTGTCCGCCACAATGTAGCCTTTATAGTTATTATCAATTTTAATAAAAAGTTTCTTTGTGGTTTTATTTACTGTGTGTTCTATCATTTTCTTTCTAGCATTGAAATTCTTCAGATCTTGGGGGCCTCCCCCACAAGATCCATTTCAATCTTTTAGATCTTGGGGGCCTCCCCCCAAGATCTAGATCAGTGGTATCAGAGCATGTTATGATTCCATGGGAATGAGGGTTTGATGCATTATTCAGTTTCAAATTTTGCAGCAATATTCAACAAAATCCAGGCATGTGCTACGTCCTTCACAGAGCATTTTCTTGGGCCAAGCAGGAAGAATTTTTCTTTTTTCATGTTTTTTGTAGGAATGTTTTTAGGCGGTGAGTTTGCATATCAGATCTGAAATTTTTGGTGCAAAATTTACAAAAACAAATAACATATCTGGATTCCTTGCAAAATAAATACCCAAATTCAAAAAGAAAATCGGCCAAATCAGAGTTCGGATGGGAGATATCGCTGATTTAAAATTAGTTATGCTGCAGAAATGTTTCCGATGAAAATTCATGGATGATGGATCTCATATCTATTTTTTGCAATTTTGGTGTATAATTTCAGAAAAGTGATTGTAGATCTGAGCTATTCTCGAAAAATTTCTCCATTTCAAAAAAAAAAGGGTCGAATCGGAGTTTGGATGAGGGAGATATCGCTGATTTAAAATCAGCTATTTTTTCATAACTTTTGTGACGGTGGAAAAGTTGCAGAACAAATATGAGATTCTAGAGTGTCCGGATAAGGATTTCCAAGGCATGAGAAGATGAAAGATGGTCCTTCTGTTTCCAAAAACAGGTTATAATAAATATTCTGAGTTATATTGACCGAGTTATGTCCATTTTAATTTTGGAGCAGCATTCGAAGCGAGTTCCCTTTGGAAGCGTGCCCTCCCACCCCACTTTTGTAGGCACCTGCTTCACATTCATTAGTTTCATCATAGCATCATTCCTCTTGGGTTCTTTGGAGACATGCCCTCCCACCCCAAGCTATGTAGGCACCTGCTACTTCATCAACAACCAACATCGCGGTTATGGGTCAACTACACAAAATCCTTATCATTGAAGTCCATTTGCTAGGCCGCACACTATTAGCATCACAATTGGTCACAAGCATTATAGGGTATCTCTATCATCGGATCTTCGTTTGTCATGGTTATGGGTCATCCACAAACCCACACTTCATCAAAGTCCATTTGCTAGGCCGCACACTGTTAGTATCACAGTTGGTCACAAGCATTACAGTGTATCTCTATCCTCGGATCTTCATTCATCATGGTTATGGGTCATCCACAAACCCACACTTCATCGAAGTCGATTTGCTAAGCCACACACTGTCAGTATCATAGTTGGTCACAAGCATTATAGGGTATCTTTATACTCGGATCTTTGTTCATCATGGTTATGGGTTAACTACATAAAACCCTTCTCTTCAATGGCTCTTCATATTCAACAAAGGCTTTGCAGGAGGGAACTTCACGCAATGGGGACCATTGCTTCTTAAGGAGGGAGGAATGATCCGAATAGAAAATGGCATCAACCCATGGTATTCATCCACCCATGGAATTTACCCATGGTATTGTAAGTGACATCCACCCATGGTATTCATTCACCCATGATATTGTGACATCCACCCATGGTATTCATTCACCCATGGAATTGACCCGTGGTATTGTGACATCCACCCATGGTATTCATTCACCCATGGAATTGACCCGTGGTATTGTAACTGAAAAAGACTATAAGTAACAAGTCACATTTTGTAAAAGGACAGATTGTCTGCCACAATGTAGCCTTTATAGTTATTATTGGTTTTAATAAAAATTTTCTTTGTGGTTTTATTTACTGTGTGTTCTATCATTTTCTTTCTAGCATTGCAATTCTTCAGATCTTGGGGGCCTCCCCCACAAGATCCATTTCAATCTTTTAGATCTTGGGGGCCTCTGGATCAAAGAGGAATGTTGTTATCATCCCCACCCAAGCTCAATTCCCATAAGTGACATGTTGAGCTCTAAACTAATATATTATTGTAATGGCTTCAAGCCTAGTTGTTGACATGCCTTGTACCCTAAAGATTTGAGGGCTTACCCTGGGTACCATCCTTAAAAAGAGGGGACATAATCGAGGATTTTCGTTGGGTGTGTAACCTAAAAAAAAATTAAAAAGGTAGACTTGCATTAGCCAATGTGGAAGATCCCACTATTGTTGATATTTCGAAATGGGGATAGATGAATGTTGGGTCCTTATGATGGGAAGGTCTAGATGTAGATCAATGGAAGTACTACAATTGGATGTTGGTTTAAAACTATTCTAAAGGTTAGAGAAAAACACTATTATTGTCCAAAAGGCCCTCAATAGGGTAGTTCATATCAACCATAGGTTATAGGGCTATGTTTAACAATGAAACAATAGTATTAGGTTGGTGATGGAGAAATATTTACAAATTTAAAGCTCCATTAGAATCTAGAATATATGTGTGGTTTGATTTAACAAATAAATATTTAACTTGGTAAGTGTTATAGAAGAGGGCAATGCAAGGTCTTGGAATTCACATCTATGTGAATGTGAAAGATAATTTTATATCACTTGTCAGTTTATTGTATTTTTACTAAGAAGGTATGGGGTTCTATTATCCCTTTATTTGGAGGAAAGAGTACTTAGCAAGAGGCCTCTCTATCGGAATGTGAAGAAATGGTTGAATGTTACATGCCTCAACAAAGATATATTTTTCCCTTCATTACCTCTAGGGCCATCTATATAGCAAGGAAATATTAACATTTTTAAGATAAGGGTATTCCCCCTTTCTATGTCCAACATCAAATAAAATTTCTATATTGAGGCATACTAATTACTCAATTTAAAATTGCAAAGGTAGGTCAACAGTATAATGGTTTACCCATAAGATTTATTTGATGGTGCTTAAAAGGGTACCCTAATATTATATGGCACTAGAGGATTAATTCACCTCTATGAATCTTCTAAAATATCATATAGAGATGATATAGGTTTAGCCATGAACAAAATGGTAGATTGGAAGGCCTTGGTATCCTATCGTGGATTGTTATTGAGTATGATATTACTCACATTTGAATGCTAGAAAATTCAAAGCTCATATAGATTGGGTAAACGGATCAATATATGGGCATGTAGAACCTAATTCCAAGACCCCTCTTTGATCAAGTCAAGATGTTGGAAGCAATTTTTTCTATCATTTCCTATGCACACATATTTATGGAACTTAACAATGAAGTAATATGTTTAAAGAGATTTTAAGTTTTGTTTTAGACAAAAGAGCTTTTGAGTTACTAGAAGAATATTGGGAGATTGTAAAAGAAAATGTTGGCATATCTTTGCCAACAACTATGAGATCCTAGAATGTTTTCTAAAAATTCTACATGTTGTAATATTTCAGATATTTTCTTAAAGCTTGTATGTGTTTTTTTATGCATGTTGTTATGCCCATTATGGGATATATCTAGAGGGCCTTTACCTCTTTGATATTTTGTGATGTGATGTTTTCCTAGGACTCTAAGTCTAGGGATCAATATTTTGTCTTAGATGTTAGAAGTTGTTATGGTTAAGAACATGTATTTTCTCCTTGGAGGTCATAAAATTTAATTTGGGGGAGGGTAGGGTATGTACACATCCAAAGACAAGTGAAATCATTGTGTGAAGGAGGTCCCTTGTCCCAAAAACAATGGGGTCTCACACATTATTTGGCATTTGGCTAGGCTATGACCTTAAATTATATTGTTATTGTTTTACTATTATTGAATTATTTCTAAATGTTGTAGATAATACAATTTAAGGGTGTTAAATGCACACATGGAATGTAACCTTTTCTTCTATGTGGAATGAAAGTTATGATATTTTTCCTATGAATATGTGTGTAAACCATTTTCATGTAACCTTGCATAGGAAACCCTTGGAGGCATCACTGCCATCAACAATTGGTAACTAGGGTAAACTATATTCTAAAACTCCCCACAAACATCAAGCACTAACATATCACATATAGCTAGCTCAAGGTGTTATAATATTTCTATCTAGGAACAAGGAAGATGAATGTCCACATTAGCAAAGGATTGTGGCATTCAAATAACACCATTATTAGCATTTGTGATTGGGTTTCTCTTTTTTATCCTTGAGAGAAAAGGTTGACAAGATCCAAGTTTGTGTAAAACTCTCTTACTTTCCACTAGAGTAGATGAATGAAGAATTCTACAAAACCATTATAGATTGAATTGGGTGTTATATCAACACATATGAGAAGACTAGAAGAAAATTAGGTGCTTTGATGGCTAAAAATTGTGAGATGGAATTGGAAGATGGCCTTCTAGATGGACTATAAATCCAAGTAGGTCATTACTTCTATAAATAAAATTCAAGCTGCATGAATATCTCTTTATAGAGTGGGTGTAAATTCTATGGTCATGTGACGAATGCATGCATACAAAAAAGGGAGGATGACATGTGCATAATGCTCAGTCCTATAAGTCATCAAAGAAATACTATGCATATTAATAGTGAAAAAGAAAAAAAGGGTTTGTTGGGAACAAAAAGAAATAATAGTAAATCCATTAATTTCATTTCATGCTAAGTGATAATTAGGTTGAATCGTGATGAGAATGGTGCCCTTAAGCCCATGTCACTAGGGAGCTAGATATAAGTAGTGTACAACAATTTCATGTTGTAGGTAGGAGTGTAGTATTATTTGAAAGTGCATAAGCTACAAGTAGTTTATAAATGAGTTTTAAAATTTACCTAGAACTCTATATTTGTCTAAATTCTTTGGATGTTGATGGCCATACTTCCATTATAAGTGATAAATAGATCAAGTTATGATTTTCAAGCCATTTGAGCTAAATTTGCAATCAGTGTTTCCAACAGTAGGCCAAAAATCAATATCTTTAATATAATGGCACAATGGATGCAAAACCTACTTTCATTACATAGACATTAGCTCTAGGTTCAAATCTCAATGTTTT
Organism: Pinus tabuliformis; assembly: GCA_031772625.1. Lineage (NCBI taxonomy): Eukaryota > Viridiplantae > Streptophyta > Pinopsida > Pinales > Pinaceae > Pinus > Pinus tabuliformis. Next base: position 1,278,328,645 of record CM062819.1, read on the forward strand.
TTATGGTGATTCTTCAATGGAGGCCAACAAGGTCAATACAAAAGCTATAGAAGTATGTTAATTATTTCTTTAGCCCTATGCTAAGAATAAAACCCCGTGTAAAGCCTTATATCTATATATATATATCTATCTATCTATCTATATATATATATATCTATATCTATATATATATATATATATATATATATATATATATATATCTGTGTGTGTATATGTATATGTATATGTCTATATGTATATGTAGATGTACATGTACATGTAAATATACATATACATATACATATATATATACATTTCTCATTCATATTCTTTCTGTTTTGTCCTGATGATGGACCCCCTTTGGGGTTTGAAACGTTGGCAGAATGAACAAGAAACTGTGGATAATCCGGGTCATGAAGCTACAAGAAATCTCCACAGAAGCCTATAAAAATCTAATATATTATTGTCACACACACACAAAGAACACCTAGTTTTAGAGTGATCTCATCTCATTCTTGGACATTTTTTCTATTGTAAAAGAAGGTCGACAAAGCTTATTTTTCACTCTAATATATATTTCTCAAGGTGTGGAACTTGTTCTCTTTATATTTTCAAGCTATTTTGGTATTTTTTGCTTAACATTTGGTATTGGATACTGTGATCTTGGGGTTTCAATCCTTTAATCAAGACATCTTAGCATTTTTTCTATAAAAAAATTCTCAAAAGTTTCAGGCAAAAAAAATTGAGGAGACTAAGGAGAAATATCAAGGTTTAAGTGCACAGATTTCAAGTTGTAGTTCATTATACTTTTGGATATATATCTTATGGAAGATAGGATTGTGACTAATCTTGAAATCAATTTTAAATGAGTCATTTTGGAATTTTCGCTATAATTTTTTCCCTATGAATTTTCCATATAAATTTTTTTGAAGAAACTGAGGAAAACTATGAGGGTATAGGTGGTCAAAGTTATAGGTTCTATTACATTATACTTTTATAGATCTATTCTATGGAAGACATGGTTTGTAACTAATCCTGAAATCAATTTTAAAAGAGTCATCTTGGAATTTTCACCGTAACTTTTATTAATGAAGTTTTAGACTTTAAAATTTAAATTAAGAGGAGACATAGAAAATTATGAATGGAAAAATTTTCATATTTTGAATAATTATACTTCATGAGATATATCTCATGGACGTTAGGTTTTTAATTAATCCCGAAATTAGTCTCAAACGAGTCATTTGGGGATTTTTGCTATAAATTTTTTAGAGAATTTTCAGACGTGAAATTTTTATCTATTTAAGAAGACATGTCGAAGTACTACATGCCAAAACTTTAATCACAAGAGCTCAAATTTTAGAGGTACATTAGGACCATTTAGTCAATCTCCAAATTATGGTTTGAAAGGTATGTAAGTTACAATTGACATGACTTTTGATTAGAATATCTATTTTTGGTGATTCAAAACTTGTGATAAAGAGGAAAAAGAGGAGAATTGTTATTTTTTCACATGGTAAAGGGTGATCCAAATATTGCTTCATCAATTAAATATCTAGAGAGACAAACCATGACTCAAGAAGAAAGAGAAGACATTTTCACTAGATGGAAAAAAATTAAAATAATTAAAAATTAAAATAATAATAATAATAATAATAATAATAATAATAATTAATTAAATTAAATAAATAAGTAAATAAATAAAAGGTGAAAATACGGAATATATGGAAAGCAAGATGGATGAAAGTTAAGAAAATATGCAAAAGAAGATGGAAGAATTATGAAAGTTCATGATTTTCATTTTCTTAAATACCCTGGATGCGAGACTTCCTAAAGGAGATTTCAAGGTGCAAGGAGATCATGAAAATGTAGAGGAAATAAATATTGAGTCACAAAATCATGATTATTCATCATCTGTAGATCTACAACATTAAGGGTTCAACTTGGCACCAAGGGACTACTTAATTCCAAAGATTTATGTGAGGAAATTTGATGGCAAAGGTCCTATAACATGGATATTCTGAATGGAGCAATTCTTTGATTTAAACCAAGTGAAAACTTTACAATTGTTCACGATTGCAACTTTGTATTTAGAACCAAATCAATTTGTTTGGTACCAATAGATTTGTAAATAAAAAAGGATTCTATTGTCTCTTGGTCCATTTTTATAATGAATTGATAAGACATTATGATGATATTAAGAGTGACACATTCATTATTCAATTGATAAATCTTCTGAAAAAAGATCTAGTTATAGAGCATATTCAACAATTTCAAACTTAGAATTATGGTAAAGAAAATTCCAAAAGATTTGTTATATCTCTTTATGTGCACTTTAAAGGAGAACATTCAACATGAGGTGCATTTCTTTGAACCTAAATCCCTATAGCATGCTTTCAATGAGGCAAGGAAACTGGAAATAAAAAATTTGGCTACTAGAAGGGTGGCCACTAACAACTATAGACATCACATTGTGTCCTCTCCCAACTTCACTCACCTGATAAGGTTGACACCTCAGAAAATGGACAAAATAAGAGAAAAGTGACTATGTGTCAATTGTGATAGAAAGTGCAGTAAAAGGCATAAATGTGGTGAGAAGAAATTATTCTACATAGATTGTGAAGAGGAAAAATATCAGGAATTGGAACCATGACATGTTCTAGAGCTAGAAGAAACTACTTTGACCATATTTTGTAATGCATTAGTCCATTAGTACTCCACAAACCCTTTGAGATAGAAGGACATATCAAAAAGAAAATGATAACAATGTTGTTTGATTATGGTAAATTAGCAAAACTTCTCAGTTACTCTTTATTTCCAACACCAGAGTTTCAATTAATGATTATAGATGGAGGTACCATAAATTGTTCAGGGAAGTGCCATAGCATTAAGCTCAATATGGCACTTATTTATTTGGTAGTCCCATAATAGAAATCCAAATGGGTGGTGCTTATGTTGTATTAGGGGACCAATGGTTACAATAATTGGGAGCAATGACCCTTAATTTTCAAGATCATTTCATGATATTTTTCACCAAATACGAGGAAATTGAGCTTAAAGGTATCCAAGAGAAATACTATAAAGTGATCAGCTTTGACAACATGAAAAAATTCCTACAAAAGGGACACCATGGTGTAATAGCACAATTTTTCTCACTAGATGTTAAAACATCTATATATTTTTCTCTAATGGATCTCCATAAAGATATCAAGAATCATACCAAAGTATTTGGATAGATGCCTAAGCGTCTTCCACCTACTCAAGCTTATGACCATGCTATTCATTTGCAACAATAAAGTGTACCACCTAACATTAGGCCTTACAAGTGCCCATATCCACAAAAGAGTGAGATTTCACATATGATTCAAGAAATGTTATAGGTTGGCATATTTCAACCTAGCCAAAGTGCTTCCTCTTCACCAGTGGTGATGGATAAAAAAAATATAGTTCATGGCACATGTGTCCAGATTATAAACAAAAAACAAAACAAAAACAAAATATGTGTGTGTGTCTGTTTCCTATTCATTTCATTAATGAATTATTAGATGATTTGCAAAGAGTAATTTTCTTTACTATGTTGGATCTCTATTCAGGATATCATCAAACCATAATGAAGTAAGAAGACATTCCCAAAATAGCCTTTATAACACAATGTCATTATAAGTTTTGGGTTGTGCCATTTTGCATTATCAATGCACCTTCAACATTTATAAGCTTGATGGATTCTATTTTCAAACCCTTCTGTAGAAACATTGTGTTAGTATTTTTTATGATACATGAATCTATAGAAAATCATGGGAAGAGCTTGCACAACATGTTGACAAGGTCTTAAAACTATTGGAAGAGTAATAACTATATGCAAAACCTTCCAAGTGTGCATTTGGGGTTCAAGAAGTGGAATATTTGTCCCAGATTGTATCTCATGAAGGTGTCAAAGTGGACCCTAACAAAAATAGAGCTATGATGGAATGGCCAATTCCCAAATCTTGAAGAATCTTAGAGGATTACTAGGGTTGATTATCTATTACTAATTTTTTTTTAAGAAATGTGCTTAAACAACATAAACTCTAACAACATTACAAAAGAAGAATGCATTCTCTTGGACTCAAGAAGCAACCAAAGCTTTTGAAAAAATTAAGGATGTTATCTATATGACTCCTGCCTTTGCCACACTTGACTTTAGAAAAGCTTTTAATATGGAGCCTCGATTCATGGCATTGATGCAGTGTTAAAGCATAAAGGAAGGCCCCTTGCCTTTGAAAACAACCAACTTAAAGGGAAAAATAATACTCAAAGCAACTCATAAAAACAAAATGATAGCCATACTACATGTAGTTAAGAAATGATGCCCTTAGCTAATATGAAGACACATCAAATAAAATCATATCGTGATAGTTTGAAGTACTTTTTGGAACAACAATTATCTTTATAAGATAAACAAAAGCGGGTTACAAAGATGCTAGTTTGTGACTTTGAAATTATCTACAAAAAATGAAAACATAATATGCTGGAAAATGAACTTTCAAGGAAAAAAGAAGAAATAGAAGGTTTAATATGTGTTATTTCATTTCCAAAAATTGATTGGGTGGAAGAAGCAAGGTTAGAATGGAAGCAAGATCATAAGATATGTAATATCATTCAACAACTACAAGAGGACCCAAGTGCATGAGATAAATTTGTTTGGAAGATTGATTCTTTGTGGTATCAAGATCACCTATATTGATGTAACAATTGTGAAACTCAAACATATTGTCCTTATGGAATCAGACACTTCTCCTATAGCAGGACATTTAGGGTTCTTGAAAAAAAAAATTTAACTAGGGGAATTGCCAATTGGGTTGGTTTCATACTCGCATGACACAGGGTCGATTCCAACCGCTGCCACTATGACCCCTAGGTGTCTATGTAGCCCCTTCCGCATACACGAGTTAATCAGGGGGGATTTAAACCAAATCACTTCAATCATAACACTTCGATTTACATGGGGTTGTTAGGTGAGCTCCCCCGCCCCCCAGCCCCCTAGGGCAGGGTTCTTGAAAAATTACCACGAGATCAAGAGGGAATTTTTCATAGAAGGTCTTAAAACCAATATTCAGATTTTGTGGCTAAATATGTGGTCTACCAATGGAATAAGGGAGACACAATCAAGACATTGAGCATCCTACAACCAATAACTCTACCAATTCAACATTGAGAAGAAGTTTTAATGGATTTTATTACATGCTCGCCCAAAAATAAAGTAAATAAAGTCACCATGGTAGTAATGGATCGACTGAAAAAGTGTACCCATTTCACTCTATTTCTCATCCTTTTAAAGCAAGTACAATAGCAACAAAATGCATTGAAACAATTGCAAAACTACATGGAATACCCAAGATTATTGTAAGTGACAAAGATCCAATTTTCAATAGAATTTTTGGGACTAAATTATTTTCTTCTTTGGGTACTCATTTGGTTCATATTTCATCTTACCATTCTTAATTTGATGGGAAAACTGAGATTGAAAATAAATGTATAGAAGGATATATTAATTGCTTTTCATTTGATAAATAGACACAATGGGTCAAGTGGTCGCCCTTGGCATAATGGTGATAAAACACATCACTTCTTACTTCATAAAAATTTCCCCATTTATGGAACTTTACAATCATGGTGATAAAATCATGGGAAGAACATGTACAACATGTTGACAAGGTCTTAAAACTATTGGAAGAGTAATAACTATATTCAAAACCTTCCAAGTGTGCATTTGGGGTTCAAGAAGTGGAATATTGTGTCATATTGTATCTCATGAAGGTGTCAAAGTGGACCCTGACAAAAATAAAGCTATGATGGAATGGCCAATTCCCAAATCTTGAAGAATCTTAGAGGATTACTAGGGTTGATTATCTATTACTAAAAAATTGTTAAGAATTATGGTCAAATAACATCAACTCTAACAACATTACAAAAGAAGAAAGTATTCTCTTGGACTCAAGAAGCAACCAAAGCTTTTGAAAATATTAAGGATGTTATGTGTATGACTCCTACCTTTCCCACACTTGACTTCAGAAAATATTTTACTATGGAGCCTCAATTCATGACATTGATGCAGTGTTAAAGCAAAAAGGAAGGCGCCTTGCCTTTGAAAACAACCAACTTAAAGGAAAAAAAATACTCAAAACAATTCATAAAACAAAATGTTAGCCATACTACATGTAGTTAAGAAATGATGTCCTTAGCTAATATGAAGACACGTCATATAAAATCATATCATGATAGTTTGAAGTACTTTTGGGAACAACAATTATCTTTAGAAGAGCAACAAAAATGGGTTACAAAGATGCTAGTTTGTGACTTTGAAATTATCTACAAAAAATGAAAACATAATATGGTGGCAAATGCATTTTCAAGGAAAGAAGAAGAAATAGAAGGTTTATTAAGTGTTATTTCATTTCCAAAAATTGATTGGTAGGAAGAAGCAAGGTTATAATGGAAGAAAGATCATAAGATATGTAAGATCATTCAACAACTACAAGAGGACACAAGTGCATGAGATAAATTTGTTTGGAAGATTGATTTTTGGTGGTATCAAGATCACTTATATTTATGTAAGAATTGTGAAACTCAAACATATTGTCCTTTTGGAATCAAACACTTCTCTTATAGCAGGACATTTAGGGTTCTTGATTTTTTTTTTTTTTTTTTTTTTTTTTTTTTTTTTTTTTTTTTTAACTAGGGGAATTTCCAACTTGGTCGGTTTCATACTCGCATGACACAAGGTTGATTCCAATCGCTACCGCTATAACCCCTAGGTGTCTATGTAGCCCCTTCTGCATACACGGGTTAGTCGTGGGGGGATTTAAACTCGAATCACTTTGATCATAACACTTTGATTTACATGAGTTTGCTAGTTGAGCTCCACACCCCCCCCCCAAAAAAACCCTGGGGAAGGGTTACTGAAAAATTACCACAGGATCAAGAGGGAATTTTTGTTAGAAGGTCTTAAAACCAATATTTGGAATAAGGGAGACACAATCAAGACATTGAGCATCCTACAACCAATAACTCTACCAAGTCAACATCGGGAAGAATTTTTAATGGATTTTATTACATGCTCGCCCAAATATAAAGTAAATAAATTCACCATGGTAGTACTGGATCGACTGACAAAGTGTACCCATTTCACTCTATTTCTCATCCTTTTAAAGCAAGTACAATAGCAACAAAATGCATGGAAACAAATGAAAAACTACATGGAATACCCAAGATTATTGTAAGTGACAAAGATCCAATTTTCAATAGAATTTTTTGGACTAAATTATTTTCTTCTTTGGTTACCCATTTGGTTCATATTTCATCTTACCATTCTTAATTTGATGGGAAAACTAAGATTGAGAATAAATGTCTAAAATTATATCTTCGTTTCTTTTCATTTGATAAATAGACACAATCGGTCAAGTGGTTCACCCTTGGCATAATGGTGATAAAACACGTCACTTCTTACTTCATAAAAATTTCCCCATTTATGGAACTTTACAATCATGGTGATAAAATCATGGGAAGAGCATGTACAACATGTTGACAAGGTCTTAAAACTATTGGAAGAGTAATAACTATATGCAAAATCTTCCAAGTGTGCATTTGGGGTTCAAGAAGTGGAATAGTGTATCATATTGTATCTCATGAAGGTGTCAAAGTGGACCCTGACAAAAATAAAGCTATGACAGAATGGTCAATTCCCAAATCTTGAAGAATCTTAGAGGATTACTAGGTTTGATTATCTATTACTAAAAAATTGTTAAGAATTATGCTCAAATAACATCAACTCTAACAACATTACAAAAGAAGAATGTATTCTCTTGGACTTAAGAAGCAACCAAAGCTTTTGAAAAAATTAAGGATGTTATGTGTATGACTCCTGCCTTTCCCACACTTGACTTCAGAAAATATTTTATTATGGAGCCTCGATTCATGGCATTGATTCAATGTTAAAGCAAAAAGGAAGGCCCATTTCCTTTGAAAACAACCAACTTAAAGGAAAAAAAATACTCAAAGCAATTCATAACAAAATGTTAGCCATACTACATGTAGTTAAGAAATGATGCCCTTAGCTAATATGAAGACACGTCAAATAAAATCATATCATGATAGTTTGAAGTACTTTTTGGAACAACAATTATCATTAGAAGAGCAACAAAAACGGGTTACAAAGATGCTAGTTTGTGACTTTGAAATTATCTACCAAAAATGAAAACATAATAGGGTGGAAAATGCATTTTCAAGGAAATAAGAAGAAATAGTAGGTTTAATATGTGTTATTTCATTTCCACAAATTGATTGGTAGGAAGAAGCAAGGTTAGAATGGAAGCAAGATCATAAGAGATGTAATATCATTCAACACCTACAAGAGGACCCAAGTGCATGAGATAAATTTGTTTGGAAGATTGATTTTTTGTGGTATCAAGATTGCCTATATTTATGTAAGAATTGTGAAACTTAAACATATTTTCCTTTTGGAATCAAACACTTCTCCTATAGCAGGACATGTAGGGTTCTTGAAAACGTTTTTTTTTTAACTAGGGGAATTTCCAACTGGGTTGGTTTCATATTCGCGTGACCAACCGCTACCGCTATAACCCCTAGGTGTCTATGTAGCCCCTTCCGCATACACAGGTTAGTTACAGGGATTTAAACTCGAATCACTTCGATCATAACACTTCGATTTACATGGGCTTGCTAGTTGAGCTCACCCCCTCGCTCCCAGGGCAAGGTTCTTGAAAACTTACCACGGGATCAAGAGGGAATTTTTCTTAGAAGGTCTTAAAACCAACATTTAAAGTTTGTGGCTAAATATGTAGTATGCCAATGGAATAAGGGAGACACAATCAAGACATTGAGCATCCTACAACCAATAAATCTACCAAGTCAACATTGGGAACAAGTTTTAATGGATTTTATTACATGCTTGCCCAAATATAAAGTAAATAAAGTCACCATAGTAGTAATGGATCAACTGACAAAGTGTACCCATTTCACTCTATTTATCATCCGTTTAAACAAAGTACAATAGCAACAAAATGCATGGAAACAATTGAAAAAATACATGGAATACCTAAGATTATTGTAAGTGACAAAGATCCAATTTTCAATAGATTTTTTGGGACTAAATTATTTTCTTCTTTGGGTACTCATTTGGTTCATATTTCATCTTACCATTCTTAGTTTGATGGGAAAACTGAGATTGAGAATAAATGCCTAGAAGGATATCTTCATTGATTTTCATTTGATAAATAGACATAATGGGTCAAGTGGTCACTCTTGGCATAATGGTGATAAAACACATCATTTCTTACTTCATAAAAAATTCCCCATTTATGGCACTTTATGGATATCATCCTCCATCCATACCATCACCTTTGAAAGGGAATGAAAAGGCTCAAGTAATAGAGGACCACATAGGGAACCAACAAGATCTTCTCAATCTATTAATGGATAATTTCACAATATAGGATGAAGCAACAAGAAAATCAGCATCACAATGAAATGGAATTTGAAGTGGGGAACAAAAAAAATTTGAGGCTACAACCATACAAATAGTTACCATTCAAGCAACAAAGGAAGGACAATATATTAATACCCAAATATTATGGTCCTTATAAGGTGTTGAAAGGGATTGGGAGTATGACTTACATATTGAAGTTTCCCTCATCTTCATGTGTACATCTATTATTCTATGTTTCTTGATTGAATAAGGCAATTGGTGACAATATCCTAGTTCAAACTATTTAATCATAGGTAAATGAAGAATGTAAATTCATACTAAAACTAGAAACAATCCTTGAAACAATGAAAGATTAAGAAGCAGTGAAATTGAGCAATAAGTGAGTACCTCATCAAGTGGAAAAACCTATCAATGGAATAGGTGACATGGGAAGATGAGTTATTCATGTAAAACTAATCTCAGTGATTCAAGTGTTGAGGATGACATTGGTTTGAAGGGGAAGGGAATGTTAATCCTCAAACAAAGCCCCATGTTAGGCATAAAGACCCATGTAAATCCCTCGATAGCAGGTTATATTTGTATTGTTATATTAGTTTTGTTACCTAGACTGTTGTTGTCATTGCTACAACACCCTCCAAAATTTCACTACATTTGAATTTTGGAGCCTACCTCATTGTCGTATCAAGTGTCGTCTTCGTCATCAAGTGTCATTTTTTTATTCATATGTTTTCAGTGATCTTAAGTGTCGTTACATTGATTTTACTATCCTTATATGAATTTCGTGATCAAAGCACCTTTCTTGTTGTAAAATTACACTTTTGGGTCACAGTCGCACACATTTCACTGTTTATAATTGGGGAACGTGCATAAAGTGGTATTTTCATGTATATGCATTGTTGGTTATTTTTGTCTTTCTTGATGAGTTAGTATGTGTCACACGTGGTTTTGTTTCCAGAACTCATCTTGGCCACCCCTCGATCAATCATCCAGACCTAGACAAATTTTGGTTCTAAATGACCCCATTGATGCCAAGAGAACATTTCTGCACTATGAATCCTTTATGGGTGATACTTCATTGTTCATAAATGTGTCATGCGCCATCCTTGAGAGTTGGGTGCACTCCAAAAGCACGAAGCCCCTTCCATGTCCCGAACTACACCCTCAAAATACCAAGTCTTCCTTGAGTGAACTCCTTCGACTCAAAGAAGTGCACCCTCCTTTGAGCGCAGTGGCACATCTAGCCCTTCATCCTTCCCTTATGCATCCTATGTTGAGAAATCTAGGGCATAAATAGATAGGTGATTTCTCTACTATGATAATTTCTTGTGAGTGTCTTTTTACTTCTTGATTATGATGTTCTCTTTATTATGTTATTATTGTGTTCTTTTCATCAATACAATTACTGATTCATGAACAATAAGGTGACAATAGACACAGTATCTGGGCTGCCAGAGAAGGCCAAAACCTCTCACTCTTTGATAGGAAAACCCAAACAAATTCTTCTTATAGAACCTTCAATTGACGAATACCAAGACCATGACAAAGATCCTTGACACTAGAACTCTTCCAAGACGAAGTCACAAGCCTCCTCTTCACCCTTAGATCATTGTTGCTCTTCCTCTTCCTCTTCTCGGCTTCCTTCATAATTTTGGCCTCTTCTTGTAGGTCTAAAACTCTTCTCTTCACAACAAAAACCCATAATTGGCTTTGATCCTTGAATAATCTTCCTTTTTGAGGGATATTCCTTTCACTTCTACTCGACTTCCTTTAGTGAAGTCTTTACCCAAACTAGATCACCCTTATATGATTGTAACCTTCAGTCTCCTTCAGATCTGTAACATTTGCACGCATGAGGGTAGACTAGCCCAAAAACAGTCCCATAATGATGTGACTTCCTTTGTTATCCTTTCTTCTTCCTTCGTTGATGTTAAGGCTCCTTCTAGGGTGATTCTTGCACTTGGTTATTTCAGACTTGCTTGACTGAATTTTTTTCCTCCAAATGAGGTCGATCACTGCTATATATAGTGGTTTGTCCATGACTATTAGGCCAACATGATCACAAAAGTAGGCCGACAACTTCTTTCTATAATTATCCCTTTCATTGTAGGCCAACTTGAGTGAGTACTAGCAACAAGGCCTTGGAGGGTGAATTACAAAAAAAAAATTGACTTTTACAATGTGTAACATGCCTTCAATACATGAAAATGACTCTTTAGACTTTATGACTAGATTACAAAATCGCAAAGGACTCACAATGGGAGCCTTTACTAAAAATAAAATCTCTTGCTCATGAAACCCATGATGCAAACATTACAATAATTTTATTTTTCTTGTTTACATCTTTTACATAAAATCACAATTACATGTCATTATGAAGACCAAACCTAGTTACACTTTTCAACACTACCTCTTAACTAGGGAGGTATTCATAATGGTACTTGTGTTAGAAAATTATATATTACGGAGCAATGGAACACATAAAATATTGCAAAAATATAAACACAGAAAACACATAAAACAAGAGAGACACAAATATATGTGGTTCACACAATTTGGGCTACGTCCACGGAGAAACAACCAGTCCTTCCTTTTATATTATCCAACAAAATGAAGAGATACAACCTACAACAGATCCGTTGTAATTCCCCCTTCTCTCTCACACAATCTCCTCTCTCTTTCTCAATCAGAATATAGATATACATAGACGCAATACAATTCCCTCATATGTAGCAAGGGGTTGCCTTCTAGGGAAAAAATCCCTAAATTAAACATAACTTCTATTGTCAGATCTCTGCCTAATGAACGGCCCAGATTGACTACGAAATTACAACATTTTACAAGGAAATTTTACATCTATTTTTAGCTTCGGGGGTGCTTCCCCCCGTCCCCTGCCAGGGGGGGCCTCCAAATAATCGTTATCGCCCCCCCTGGTGGCGTACATTTTACGCGCGGTGTTGCCATCACATTATGAACTGGGGCCCAATGTGGCGATACCTCTAAATAAAGAAGATAATCAGGCTCCACACCCAACAATCTCCCACTTGGAGAATGATTATAGCAACTCCATCGCTGCTTTATTTTTTGGACTCCACTTTGGACCTGGTTGTTTATCATCTTCTTCATCATACTTGAAGACCAATTGAAACTGAGCAGAATCTCAATTTCTCCATGGTTACAACTTTTGTTAACATATCTGTAGGATTCTCGATAGTGTGTATCGTTTCCATCTTCAATTGTCCATCTTCCAACACTTACCGTATGAAATGGTACTTGAGTTGTATATGTTTAGCCTTGGAATGAAATGCAAAGTTCTTTGCAAGATGTATGGCACTCTGGTTATCACTGTATAACCTGCCCAACTCCTGCTTCTTACCCAATTCATCCAGAAACCTTTGTAACCAAATCATTTCTTTACTAGCCTATGTAGCAGCAACATACTCTGCTTCCGTTGTTGAAAGTGAAACAACACTTTGCAGTTTTGAAACCCAACTGGCAGCTATTCCACCTACAGTAAACACATACCTTGTTGTGCTCCTCCTGTTATCTCTTTCACCCAACATATCTGCATCAACATATCCCTATAGAGCAATGTTTGAACCACCAAAGAATAATGCTTGATTTGTGGTACCTCTCAAATACCTGAGAATCCACTTCACCGCCATCCAATGTTCTTTTCCTGGATTGTTCATGTACCTACTTACAACTCCCACTACATGTGCAATATCAGGCCTTGCGCAGACCATTGCATACATTAAGCTTCCAACTGCTGATGCATATGGAACTTTAGACATATAAATAATTTCTTCCTGAGTCTTGGGACACACCTCCTTACCTATTTTGAAATGGATAGCCAAAGGTATACTAACTGGTTTTTCATTTTGCATATTAAATATTTTCAACACCTTTCCTATGTACTCACTCTGAGACAATGTTAATTTTCGATTCTTCCTGTCTCTAGTTATTCTCATACAAAGGATTTGTTTTGCAACACCTAAATCCTTCATTGCAAATGAGTTCGCCAATTTTCTTTTGAGCACATTTATTTCCTGCATGTTAGAACCTGCAACAAGCATGTCATCTACATACAATAACAATATAATATAGTTGCCATCATTTTGCCTTTTGAGATAAACACAATGATCAAAGTGACATCTAGTATAACCTTGTTCAGACATAAACCTGTCAAATTTTAGATACCACTGCCTTGGGGCCTATTTTAAGCCATACAAGCTCTTCTTCAACCTGCACACTATTTTTTCCTTCCCTTTTACCTCATATCCTTGTCGCCGTTGCATATATATCTCTTCCTCCAAATCCCCATGGAGAAAGGTTGTCTTTACATCTAACTGCTTAAGATGAAAATCTTTAGCTGCTACTAGACTTAAAATAGTTCTGATTGAAGTCATTTTAACGACAGAAGAAAATATCTCATCAAATTATATACCCTTTTTCTGTGCAAACCCCTTCACCACAAGTCTAGCTTTATACCTTTTTCTACCTCCATCTTCTTCCTTCAACCTGTAAACCCATTTATTCTGCAATGTTGTTTTACCTACAGGAAACCTGACTAAGTCCCAAGTCTGGTTATGTGCTAAGGAGTCCATCTCTTCTTTCATGGCTTGCTCCCACTTCTTCCTGGTTTCTATCTGCACTGCTTCTTCATAACATTCTGGTTCACCAAAATCAATCAACAATACATAATATAATGAAGGAGAGTATCGTTCAGGGGGTCTACTTATCTTGGTAGATCTTCTAACACCAATTTCAGGTGTTTGAGGTGCTTTTTGTTGTTGTTGTTCTGGTTGTTGATCATTATGATTTTCAGGCACCATCACTTTTTCTGTGATCTCATCAAGCTCTGTGTATTCTCTATTTTCTTTTTCCTATTTATTTTCCTACAACTAATCCTTATACAAAACCTTTTCATTAAATATGACATCTCTGCTTCTAATGATTTTTTGTTTTTCATAATCATAAAAGCGATAACCAAAATCATTAATACCATATCCAATAAAGGTACATTTCTTTGATTTTTCCTCAAGCTTTGTTCTATTTTCTTTATTAATGTGGGCAAAGGCTTCACAACCAAAAGTCTTTAAAAATGAGTAGTTTACCTTTTTACCTGTCCATGCCTCCTCTGGAATACCACCATCCAAGGAACTTGAAGGCCCTCTGTTTATTAAATAAATAGCAGTATCTACAGTATTTGCGCAAAATTGTAAAGGCAATCCTACATGCAAACTCATGCACCTTGCACGCTCCATGATTGTCCTATTCATCCTTTCTAACACACCATTTTCTTGTGGTGTTCCTGGAACTGTATTCTCTCTATGAATTCCATTCTCTGAATAGTACCTATCAAACTCTTTGCTACAATATTCACCTCCATTGTCTGATCTGAGACACTTCAACCTTTTTCCTATCTCATTTTCAACCAAAGCTTTCCATTTCTTGAAAGTATCAAATACATCAGATTTATTTCGAATATAATAAATCTAGGTTTTTCTAGTTGCATCATCAATCAAAGTAACATAATAATGATACCTAAGCAGGTCCCCATACATCTATATGCACAAGCTCTATTTTTTCGCTCTTCTTTTTTTTCCCAACTCTGAGGAATATGACTCTTTTTTTTTTTCCATAAACACAATTCTCATAGAATTTTAAATCACCATGCTTCAAACTTGGCAAAAAATTTCTTGAGTGAAGAATTTGCATCCCCTTCTCATTCATGTGCCCAAATCTATGATGCCACAATGTCGTATCTTCTCCTGTAGAGGTTAAATCATTAACAGAATTAGAAATACCATTGCATAAATACAATGTACCAACCTTTTCTCTGTTTTCTATTACGAGGGCTCCTTTAGTGACCTTCCAGGTTTTTTCTGTAAAAGTAGTCACACAACCTTCACCTCCCAACTGCCCTATTGAAATCATATTTTTCTTCAGATCTGGAACATGCCTTATCTCCTTCAATAGCCATTGATTTTCATTCTGTTGTTTTATGGAAATTGTACCCATTCCAATGATTTTACAGGGTTTATCATCACCCAATCGAACCTGTCCAAAATCTTCTTGAACATAATCATGAAAATGTTTCCTATCAGGTGTGGCATGGAATGAGGCCCCTGAATCTACCACCCAGGAATCACTAATATTTTCTAATGAAAGAATCAAAGCATCTTGCAACACATCACCTGTTACATTCGCTTCATGATTGTTTTCTTGTTGCGTGTCTCCTTATTTTCCCTTCTGAGACTTGTAGTCTTTCTTCAGGTGTCCTTTCTTCTCACATTTCTAGCACACTATCCCCAATCTGGACTTGGATCTGCCTTTCCTTGACTTACTGTGATATCCTGGGCTCTTTCCTCTTTCCATTTTTCTTCCCCTGGTCTCTGCAGTCAAAGCATTACCTGATGTATCACCGGAGCTTTTCCGTCGCATTTCCTTGCTAAGGATTGCACCGACAACATCATCAAACTTTAAAGTACTAGATCTAGAGAAAGAGTTACTAATGGCCATAACTAAACCATTCCAACTTTCTGGCAATGAGCACAGAAATAACATAGCCCTAACTTCATCATCAAAAGTTACCCCTACAGAACTTAATTGACTGGTAACTGTATTAAATTCATTTAGATGATCAGCAACAGATCCACCTTTAGACATCTTCCTATTAAATAAATGCTTCATAAGAAATACCTTATTTGAGGCCGAGGTTTTTTCATATAGTGTGGTCAATGCCGACGTTAAACCCTCTATTATTGTTTCCTTTGAAATATTAAACGCTTTCGACACCGCTAGGCATAGCCGTATTATTCCAAGTGCCTTCCTATCGAGAATATCCCATTGTGTCTCTCATACTCGTCGGCTTCTTTGTCTTTCCACTTAATGGTAGGTACAGATCTTTCTAATATAGATAATCTTCCATCTGCATCTTCCATAGTTGGTAGTTCTGGTCATTAAATTTTTCGACCCTAAACCTATTATCTTCTGCCATTTCTCCCACTCGAACCAAGAACCCTTCTCTCCTGCGAGTTTATCATCCAAATAGACCTTCGGCTCTGATACCAGCTGTTAGAAAATTATATATTATAGAGCAATGGAACACATAAAATATTGCAGAAATATAAACACAGAAAACACATAAAACAAGAGAGACACAAATATATGTGGTTCACCCAATTTGGGCTACATCCACGGAGAAACAACCAGTCCTTCCTTTTATATTATCCAGCAAAATGAAGAGATACAACCTACAACAAATCCATTGTAATTCCCTCTTCGCTCTCACACAATCTCCTCTCTCTCTTGCTCAGAATACAGATCTACATAGATGCAATACAATTCCCTCATATATAGCGAGGGGTTTTCTTCTAGGGAAAAAAACCCTAAATTAAACATAACTTCTACCATCATATCTCCGCCTAATGAATGGCCCAGATTGACTACAAAATTACAATATTTTACAAGGCAATTTTACATCTATTTTTAGCTTCTATTTGATATTGTTAGTCAAGGCCTTGCTATGTAACAATGCTGGTTGATATGATGCTATGCATATGGGTTACCAATCTATTGATATGATGTTATTGATATAGTGCTATGCTTTTTAAGTTTTGTAAATATTTCATTAATTTTTTTTAGATTGTATGTTTTATTATTTTTCAAGAAAATTTCCATGAGAAAAATTGTTGAAAAATTTTGATGCGAAATCTGGAGAAAATTGAGAAAAACATTGTTCTGATGGTCCACTCAAACACACCTGTCGAAGCAAGAAATAAATAATAAATAAAAATAAAAAATGTTCTATTTGCTAATTTTTCTGGAAAAGGTATTGATCAATTTGAAGATTGGACTGGTTATTTGTTCATAACAAAAATGCATAGTTGTGTATACTTAACTTCTGTTCAGGATTTTAGCTACAAAAACCGCGCAATTCTGCAACTATGTATTTAACTCAATGATCTATTTGTTAACAATGCATTCTAATCAGAAAATCATGATCATCTATTGGATTTGTCTAATGATTATGATTTCAACCATGATGCGGGAAAGAAGAAGAACTATGAAGGCGCTTTATCTGCATGATCCATTGATGAATTATTTTTATCGAAGATTGCTTTTGCGTGAATCATCAAGCATTCACAAATAATATTTCTTTATCTTTATAAAATGCTATGGTTTAAACATAAATTGAGGAAATTGTGCATATCATCATTTTATAAATTGGATTTATTATCGCAATTGTGAAATTAGACTAACCATTTGAAACAAAAACACATCATGAACCTGTTAATTATGCAATTTTTTCGTATGTATCAAAAATAAATTGATCACTTCTCTTTGAACAATCGGATTAGTAACCCATATGCATAGCATCATATCAACCAACATTATCACATAGCAAGGCCTTGACTAACAAATCTATCTCTCCATAAGATCTCAGCTCAATGCTGGCGAGACCAATGATTTATAGACACCCTTATCATTGTCTCTCCTGGAACATACCCCACCTGGGTTCTTAGGGTGTGTTGAGGCAAATTAACTACCTATCATTTAATTGTCAACCTGGGGGTTTCGTAAAACTTGTGAAGCGTGCGTGCATTGTATATGCTAGAAATTAACTTCCAATTTAGATCAATCTAACTACGAAACCAAATAACAACAAACCAAATTCACCTATTCTAATTCAACAATCAACTCAAAAGAAATTATAGTACAATTATAGTACAGTGCGTGGAATTGAAATTACATGAAATGAAAGCAAAAACAATCATTCTTAACCTCTCACACAGGAAAAGATATGAAAGCAAATAAAAACAATTGCTCTTAACTTCTAGATAGAAAGAAAATAAAAACAATCGCTCTTAACCTCTAGGTAGAAATCAAATAAAAAAAATCACTCTTAACCTCTCACACAGGAAAACATATGAAAGCAAATAAAAACAATTGCTCTTAACTTCTAGGTAGAAAGAAAATAAAAACAATCACTCTTAACCTCTCACATAGGAAAAGATATGAAAGAAAATAAAAACAATTGCTCTTACCTTCTAGGTAGAAAGCAAATAAAAACAATCACTCTTAACATATCACATAGGAAAAGATATGAAAGAAATAAATCTTAATATATGAAAGCAATAAATCTAAAAAAAAAAAAAAGATCTCACACATTATAGGTGGCCAATCCAAAAGCATGAGAGATGGAAAGTTGAGAGGCTCCAAATGCAAGCATAACCAAATCAAAGTGAACATCCCTCATGAGCATGGTGCCAAATCCAAATTCTAGATTCAAAACATGAGCATTTCCCCAAATTTACATGTGCCTTTGAAAGGAGAAGGCTCTCCCATTTATACAAAAACATAAGAAGCTACCTCATTAATGGAGTTTCATTATTCTCTCCCTAGATCCCTAGAAAATGTCATAGAGTTACAACTCAAATAGGTAATGATGATACACATATCCTCTTTGACCTTTATCCAAATCTTCTTCCATATCTTGAAGGGAATTCGAATTTGAGCATTGGAGGCCACATAAGGGTGCCTTGGAAGCTTCCAAATGACCTACACATGTCATGAAACTCAAGCCACTTTTAAGTATTAGCAAGTATATGTCATTTTTCTAATTTTTAACCGTTTAATTCACTTATAATACTATAAATCATTCACTTTTGGAAAACACAAATGGAACCCATATAATTATAAAAATGGAGGCTAATGAAAGATTATATGGTCATGGAGTTGAGACATTTGAGTGAAATGGTGGTGATAAAGGTGAAAGTGGATGATATTTTGAATACATTTTGGAGACTCTATGGGGTGTGTTCCATTAGGACTATTCTTATCTTGGATTCTCAGTCCTCAAAGAATATCAGTCCTCTACGACTACTCTTATCTTGGATTCCCTATCTCATCCTCAAAGTGCATCAGATTCCAATTGATTAAATTGTAGAAAAACCTATAGATTCACAAGCTAATGCAATTTTCTAATGTAAGAGACAAGAATCTACTTCTACTCTTTATGGTGGAAGCCCATAAACATCGAGAAAACAATAATAAATAGAGGGAGAGAATCAAGAGCACATAACACAATAAATATCTGGGGAAAGCCAAAACTCAAAACCCCACTATCTGTTTTGTATTAATCCAGAAAATCAATATGAAATTACAATGCTTGTTCTCTCTAGAACAATCCCAGCACTCAGAAAATTCAATCTCCAACTCATAAGCAAGCTCAAGTCCAAAGCTTAGCCTCTTCACAAGATCTCCAAGTCTCTATTCCGATGTGTAATTTTGATGGAGGATAGCTTGTATTTAAACGGAAATAAAGCCTCTAAAAACTGTGCAATCCCTCAAGGGTCAGTTCCTGAATGCATGTAGTATCAGTGCAACTTAGAAAAATCTAAAACAAATAGTACATTGTCCCTGCACTATAGTCTCAAATGGGTCTTTCTCAGAATCGACATGCATGAGTTTCTGATGAGTAAATATTCAGTTAACTAGAGTAGCATTGGTGGATTTCATTAGTGACATCGCTAACTGTTAACTCACTATTAGTTCTCTCAATCAGTTTGAGAACTCATTTAACTGAACTGACTCATGAAACAGAGTCTTGTATTCTACAACTCACAATTAACTCACACTGGACTCCTACAAGTAGGGAGAACATACACATGACCATAGAAAGACTTCCAACTCGAATTTCCTAAGTTAAGTAGTTTTAATAAACTTAATTAACTAATTTTAAGTTGTTATGAGAATAGAATTCGAATTTAATTCACAGTTTAATTCAAGGAAAAAATAAACTGGAATTTCTTGTAACCATTTTCAACACTCCCTCTCAACAGGAAAGGGATAATCAACTACCCTGATCATATCTCTGTGAAACTCGAATTTACATCTTGACAGTGTCTTTGTTAACATGTTAGCATCTTGCTCCTCTGTGGGAATGTAATCTAACAACATGATCCGCCTCAATACACAATCTCTAAGATGATGATACCGGATATCAATATGATTGGACCAATCATGAAAGACTAGATTTTCAGAGAGTTTGATACAACTCTGATTATCACAATAAATCATTGTCGGATCCATCTGCTGACAAAACAAACCAACCAGGATCTTCCTCATCTAGATAGCCTCACATGCTGCATGACTTGCAATCATGTACTCTCCCTCTGCCGAACTGAGTGCAACCGATCTTTGTTTCATGATGTACCAAGAAATTATCTTGGACCCAATACTAAAGATCCCTCCTGATGTGCTCTTCCTGTCAGATGGACTCCTTGCCCAATCTGCATCGATGAAGCCTTGAAGCTTCACTCCCTTTGTCCGTCTGTACCATAACCCAAACTGAGTAGTTCCTCTGAGGTATCTCAATACATGCTTTGTCACCTTCCAATACAGCTTGGTAGGCCTAACCATTGCTTGACTAAGCTGGTTAACTGCATAGCACATATCCAGTTCTATGTTCGCCAAGTACATGAGTGAACCCACAAGCTGCCTGTAAACAATAGCTTCCATTACTTCCCCTGAAGTAACATCCTCCTTCCTCTAGTTACCAGCTAGAGGAGTCTTCATGGGTTTACTGCTCTCCATGCGGAATCTCTTGAGTATCTCATTGGCATACTTGCCCTGAGATACAAACAACTCCCTTTCTCTCCCCATACCTCCATGCCAAGAAAGTAATGCATGAACCCCATGTTCTTCATCTCAAACTCTCTGGCAAGGTCCTTCTTGCAAGATTCGATGAGATTCTCATCACCTATCAGTATGAGATCATCTACATAAAGTACAATGATCAACAACTTATCTTCCACCACTATGTAATACAGGTTTGCATCTGCTTCATTCTTTGTGAAGCCCAACCGAGTGAAGTAGTTATCTATCCTAGTGTACCAAGTAGGGGTTCTTACTTCAGCCCATACAACACTCTCTTGAGTCAGTGCACATGTGACTCACAGTCCAAGGTTTCAAAACCTTCATGCTGCTCTATGCACACCTCTTCCTCAATCATGCCATTGAGGAAGGCAGTGTTCACATCCATCTGATGGATATTCCAACCCATTTGTGTTGATAGTGCCAAAATAGATCTGATTGACGAGTACCTTGCAACAAGAGCAAAGGTCTCATCATAGTTAATCCCCTCTACCTGTGAAAAGCCATGGGTCACAAATCTAGACTTATGCTTCTCCACACTACCATCTACAACTTTCTTTACCTTGTAAAGCCAACGGGAGCTCACAACTGACTGGTCCTCCGGTCTCGGGACCACATCCCAAACTATGTTTTGAACTATGGAGACATACTTCTCCACCATCACATCAACCCAAATCGACTGTTGCACTGCTTCCTGAAAGGAAGATGGCTCTGTCACAACACATGCACCCATAAGTTCCATGTATCCAGTGTACCTCTCTGGTGACCTCCTCTGTCTGCGCTGAGAAGAGGGTGTTCCCACATTCTCCCATGCATCATCCAACAATCTGTCAGCCTCTCTAGTGTGCTTTCTTCCCTCTCTAGAAGACTTTGCCTAAGTGGATGTCTCCACTCTCTGAACCTTTGCATGTGGCTTCTCCACATCAATATGAGGTCCCTCAACCTTAGGAGCTAAAATATTCTTATCCGCATGTAGCTCAAGCTCCCTCTCAAGGGATACTTGCATGGCCTTCTCCTCATCGAACTTGATATCCCTGCGACCCACTATCATCTGAATGGTTGGCATGTACATCCAATAGTTTTGGGGTGTATCAGTGTACCCCACAAAGATCCCCAACTGTGATGTTGTCTCAAGATTATTCTGTGCATATTTGGTCACATGGAAATAAACCGATGACCCAAAAATCCTGATGTGACCAACATCTGGCCTCTTACCATAATAAGCCTCCTATGATGTCTTCATCTCAAGTATTCGATGTGGGCTATGGTTCTGAACATAAAACCATTGTGTTGTATGCCTCAACCCAGAAGTGTAGTGGTAGGCCCTGATCATGCAACATCGCCCTTATTTCCCCTACTATGCTCATGTTCTTCCTCTCAGCAACCCCATTTTGTTGAGGGTTATGGGGTGCCGTCAACTTTCATTTAATCCCTTCTGTTGTATAGAAGTTATTAAACTCATTGGAGACGTACTCACCACCGTTATCACTTCGTAGAGCTTTAACCTTCTTGCCAGACTCTTTCTCTACCAATGCTTTGAACTTGCAAAACTTTGTGAAAGTTTGATCCTTTTTCTGCATTAAAAAATACCAAGCATTTACGAGAATAGTCATCAACAAATATAACATAATACCTATGTTTGGTCGTGGATGATTTCGAGAATGGTCCACACACATCTGAATGGACTCTCTCCAGAATAAACTCTACTCGAATATCTCTGTCTCCAAAGGAAGACTTGGTGTATTTTCCCAAAGTACAACCCTTACATGTATCAACATGCTCAAGCGCACCTTTGGGAAGACCAATAGAAATTTGTTGCAATATCTTCAAAGCCCCATGATGCAAGTGGCCCAATCTCCTGTGCCACAACTCATCGACGTCTCGGCTCAACATCTTTTCCGCTTTTGAACTCAAAGAAGCACAATCATATACCTCTATCTATAGAGATTCAGAACTCGAACCCTTATCTTCTTTACTTGAACCGTGGTTATGTGTCTAAGGAACGTGTTTCCTTTCAAAAAGGTCACATCATAGCCTCTATCCTCAAGCATGGAAACGGATACCAAGTTCTTCGTCAGTCTGGGTACATGCATAACATTCTTCAAGGTGAGTGGAGGTGCAAGCTCCCTCTGAAAAGTAATAGTGCCCACACCAGTAACATTATACTTACTGTCATCACCCATCTCAATATAAATCTTGAGATCTTTCTTCTCCAGATCACTGAATAACTCATTATTGTCAGTCATGTGGAATGAAGCTTCATTGTCTAAGTACCAGACATGTCCCATCATTGAAGACACCATGCATGCAATGAGGGAAAAGTCCAATTCGAATTGGAAGGCCAAAGCCTCACCCGCTGCCCCTCTTGAGGAATTCTGCTTGGACTTATTCAATGGACAATTTGTATAAAAGTTTCCCATCTTGTGACAATGAAATCATTTAACTTTTGTCATGTCCTTCTTCTTACCTCCATGATAAGAATCTTATTTGGAATGGGAAATTTTACATTTCCCCTTCCTCACCTTAATTGCTAAGGCACAGTTCTCTTCATCATCACTCTTTGATGAAGAGCCATCCCTGGTGTTCCTCCTGATCTCATCCTGCATCAAATCCGACCATAGTCATTCCCAATCTGGCAGCTTCTCCTGATAATTGACAGTCCTGATAACTATGCCAACTCTTTGGGAGTCCAAGAAGAGCAAGGCTCACCATATCCTCCTTGGCAACCGTGATTCCAACACTTCTAAGTTCATCCCGACATTGAGTGAACTTGGTCAAGTACTTTGGAATCGTCTCACCTTTATCCATCTTGATTTTATGAAGTTTATCCTTCAGTGCCAACTTCCTTTGATCACTATTATTTTGATACAAGTCCATCAATGTTTTCCACATAGCATGTAGGGTTTCATTTCCATGGAAACTCAAGACAATATGATCTCGAACTTCCTCAATGATTTTCCACCTTACCTTCGCCACATACTTCTTCCACTCGGCCAAGTTCTGTTCATCAGTAGTTGTTAGCTTAAGATTTGCCTGTTTAACAAATTCCTTCAAGTCATTGTCCTCTAGCACAACCTCCATCATGTCCCTCCAGGCTATGAAATTCGAGATGCCTTCCAAGGCATACTCAAGCCTCAACCCATGGAATGCCATCTATCAATCCTGAAGTATGTATTGTAAATTCAACTTTTTCCTATAACCCAGAAACTCAAAACTTCAAAATATCCTCTAGTATATTGTTCTCAACTCTGATACCATGTAGAAAAACATGTATATTCACAAGCTAATGCAATTTTCTAAAGCAAGAGACAAGAATCTACTTCTACTCTTTACAGCAGAAGCCCATAAACATCGAGCAAACAAAAATTAATAGAGGAAGAGAATCAAGGGCACATAACACACTAAATATCTGGGGAAAGCCACAACTCAAAACCCCACTATTTGTTTTGTATTAATCCGGAAAATCAAGATGAAACAATGCTTGTTCTCTCTAGAACAATCCTATCACTCAGCAAATTTGATCTCCAACTCATAAGCAAGCTCAAGGCCAAAGATTAGCCTCTTCACAAGCTCTACAAGTCTCTATTCCAATGGAGGATAGCTTGTATTTAAACGGAAATAAAGCCTCTAAAAACTACGTAATCCCTTAAGGGTCAGTTCCTGAATGCAAGCACTATCAGTGAAACTTACAAAAATCTAAAACAAATAGTACATTGTCCCTGCACTCAAGTCTCAACTGGGTCTTTCTCATAATCGACATGCATGAGTTTCTGATGAGTAAATATTCAGTTAACTAGAGTAGCACTGGTAGAGTTCATTAGTGACGCCATTGACTGTTAACTCACTATTAGTTCTCTCAATTAGTTTGAGAACTAATTTAATTGAACTGACTCATGAAATTGAGTCTTATATTTTGCAAATCAAAATTAATTCACACTGAACTCCTACAAAGTAGGGAGAAAATACACATAACGACAGAAAGACTTCCAACTTGAATTTCCTAAGTTAAGTAATTTTAATAAACTTAATTAACTAATTTTAAGTTGTTATGAGAATAGAATTCAAATTTAATTCATAGTTTAATTTAAGGACAAATTAAAATGGAATTTCTTGTAGCCATTTCTCAACATAAATAATCATCCATTATGTCTTCCCAAGTGAATACCATAATGATTTGTCTATCTCTCCCTCTTAATTAGGGAGGACATATCTATTCCAATAAAGGAATGTACTCATTCCTACAGAAAGGATGTACCTAAGCTCTCCCTTGGCTTAGGAATTTTCCAAGTTTCTTCCAAGTAAGAAACTTGTTTCCAGACTCTCTCTTAATTAGGAACCTACAGCAAATCCCCGGGTGGAGATGAGCAGACAACCAGCTACTTGAAGAGCTCCTTCCATCATTTTCATGAATTTCTTCTTCGTTATGGAGTCTTCATCTTTTGGGACTTCTTCATAGGGCACAAACCATCTATCACTTTCATCCATGAGTCAATCATGTCATCAGAAAACAATCCATCAATCTACATTTGGCCTTGCTATATGTCATGTTGCCTTCTTCATACTATCTTATTTTGAAGGATATTACATCCTTCTACATGGTTCTCTAGGAAGAAATTCATAGTTCTTCCCTTGGCAACCCTTCATAAGCCCATCCATATATTTGTTCAAAAATAAAGGAATGAACATTAAAAACATTACCTTTGTGATGGTCTTTTATCATGACATATTCTAGTTTTCATCAACATCTTGCATACATATTGACACATCTCCCAAAGATATATATTGTCAAGGGTCTCTTTCTTTTTCAGACTTCATCAAAGTCTTAATATCTTCCATGAAGATATCCTAGTCAAATATTCTTGGTCTTTTAGATGTTCTTTACTATGGTTTCATATTCCTTGATCTCTTCCTTCCTTTCTTCACACATTTCATTTCCAAGAGCTTCCAATCAGAGTTCCTCAATTGCATTCAACCACCTCATACTTCATATGAGGACATATTATGTTGATTTCATCTAGTGAATGTATGGCCCATGCCTTGATGCTTCCATTTGAAAGAAGAAATCCTTTCTTTTAATCATGCTCTTATGATAGAGCACTGTTTCATGATATCTGCAACCAAATGACATGACTTCCACAATATCAAATGTAAGCACATATACCTCAGTTTTCCTTTCGGTCATCCAAACTTCTTGCAGCAGCTTCCTTTGAATGAAAGAGCTTCAATCCCACAATCTACTTCACTTTTATGTCATCATACCATCCTCCCATCAATTCCACAAGTTTGGAATTCTTGATGAAACACTTGCTTCCCCTCATGATCGGTAAACTTTTCAATGAATATTCCATCAAATAATCTTAAGGATCTAGCCTACCCCTATTCAGTGGGTGTTTTATTTTGACTACTATATGATTAGCCTTGTTCTAGATGAATTCTTCCTAGTTTCCATAAGTGTCACTTGAGCTTTCAATGAGATTTACAAGAGATATATCCTTCATATTTGACTACCATTGATTTTGTTCCAGACATCCTTCATGTTACCTATGGTAATGTCACGAGATCTTACTTCTAATGCTTCTACCATGATGTCATTTTCTAATATGATGCATCTTATCTTATTTACAATGCTTACTATCTAGATAGCTATAATTTACACAACTGAAGAGTACTTATTGGAGGAGATCATATTAAGCATATTATATATCTTTTGCTTCCTCTTTCTTAAGCTTCTTATTCTTAGGTTCTTCCACTTCTTCAGTAATATAGGCTTCTTCCTTATTTCTCTTGTTATATTCCTTCTTAAGTTTAGGAAAATCTCTTCTATAGTGCCTATATTCTTGACATCCATAGAATTGAATCTTAGCCATGTTCTTCTTCTTTTTCTGAAGACCAAATTTACCAAACTTTCCTTTTCTCTTTGTCATAACAACATATGCTTGATTTTTCTCATTTGATCCTACATCGGTTTTTGCCTTCAGCTTGGTTTCTTCAATCTTTCATAATGACCATAGATCATAGAAAGGAGTGGCTTATTTCTTCCCATAGATACTTGAAGTGAAGTTCCCCCATTCCTCTGGTAGTGCATTTAATATTATAGTGGTCATTTCTCTGTCATACATTATTTCGCCAAGATCTTGAAGTTGATCTCTTATTTCATAAATCCTCATAAAATATGAGGCTATTCCTTCTTCCTTTGAAATATTCAATTTGTAGAGTTCTTGCCTTAGAGATATAACTTTTCTTGCAGTACTCATGGAAAACAACTCTACCAATTTGTTATATATATCTTTTGAAGTGATTAATTTTGATACATATGGGATGAGGGAGTCCTTGATGGATTCTATAAGAATCCTCTGAGCCCTTACTTCCCCCTTCATGTACTTAGAAAGTGCTTGAACATATTATTTAGGAGGTTGGGTTATTAACCCCTTGATGTGTTCCATGACTTCATTTTCAATAAGGTTTAGATCTGTTATTTTCTTCCATGCAAGAAAATTTGAAGCCCCAACTAATTTTTTGCTCTCCTTGCAAAGAGACATTTTGATAGATTAAGATGAAGTCATAAATATACTTACTTGAGTAGATTTTGCTTTCTCCACTTGCTTCCTCCTTTAACTTGATAGTGATATAAATAGTAGAGGACTACTTCTTGATAGATTTCTTCTACAAGAGTAATCCTTGATCCCTTTGGGAGAGAGATCACTTTGATGGAGTTCTTCAAAGGTTAATTATTTGCTTTAATGAGAGAGAGCTTGCCTCACAAACCCTTTTGAAGATGATGACAATGTTATTCGATCTAGCCTTATTTAGTCTTTGAAAAATCTTCTACTCCTTAGATGATGGTTGAGTGATGATCTCGAAAATGCTTCTAGGGTTTTTGGTCTTTCTTTTTGCTTCCTCCTTGATGATGATCCCAAGACTTTTGTTGAAGTAGATTTCTTCGATCTAGGGTTTTGGTATGATGTAGATCTTGAAATTTCTCTTGGATATCCTTTGACTAACTTTGATGCCTTTCTTGAAACTCAATCCTTGTGTGTCTCTTTGATTAGATGACCCTTCTTGACTTTGTCACCTTAGCTCTGATACCATGTTGAGAAATCTAGGGCATCAATAGATAGTTGATTTATCTACTATGATAATTCCTTTTGAGTGTATTTTTACTTCTTGATTATTATCTCCTATTTCTTATGTTATTATTGTGTTCTTTTCATCAATACAATTAACAATAAGGAGACAAGAGACACAATATCTAGGTTGTTAGCCAGGGCCAAAACCTCTCACCCTTTAAGAGAAAAACCCAAACAAATTCTTCTTATAGAACCTTCAATTGAAGAATACCAAGACCATGACAAATACCCTTTACATTAGAGCCCTTCCAAGGCCAACCCACAAGCCTCCTCTTCACCCTTAGATCAAATGTACTTTTATTCTTCCTCTTCACAGCTTCCTACATAATTTCGGCCTCTTCTTGTAGGTATACAACTCTTCTCTTCACAACAGAAACCCTAGATTGTCTTTGATCCTTGAATAGTCTCCCTTTTGGATGGAGATTCGTTTCACTTCTACTAGACTTCCTTTAGTGAAGTCTTTACCCAAACTATATCACCCTTATATGACTGCAACATTTGGTCTGCTTCAGATCTGTAATCTTTGCACGTGTGAGGGTAGACTAGCCCAAAAACAGTCCCACAATGATGTCACTTCCTTCACTATCCTTTCTTCTTCCTTCGCTGATGTTAAGGCTCCTTCTAGGATGATTCTCACACTTGGTTATTTCAGACTTTCTTGACCGAATTTTTTTCCTCCAAATGAGGCCAAGTGCTCCTATATATATTGGTTTGTCCATGACTATTAGGTCAACATGATCACTAGAATAGGCCCACATCTTCTTTCTAGAATTATCCCTTTCATTGTAAGCCGACTTGAATGAGGACTAGCGACAAGGTCTTGGAGGGTGAATTACAAAAACAAAATTGACTTTTACAATTTGTAACATGCCTTTAATAAATGATAATGACTCTTTAGACTTGTATGACTAGATGAAAAAATCCCTAAGGGCTCACAATGGGAGCCTTTACTAAAAACAAAATATCTTACTCACGAAACCCATGATACAAGCATTACAATAATTTGAGTTTCATTCTTTACATATTTTACATAAAATCATAGTTACGTGTCATTATGAAGACCAAACCTAGTTACCCTTTTCAACACCCTACGCCCTCTTGGCCTGTGGTGAGCACCAGTATTGCAGCAATAATTCTACAACTCCTGGGGCTTCCTACTTTACTTTTATCAACCCAGTAGTTCGTAACAAACTTGGAAGCGATGGTACTGTATGCACAAGTACTAGCTCTTACTGCAGGCTATCACTTGGTCAACGGGCGCAAGATCACTAGGATCTTAAGCCAACTTCTATGAGTTTCTAGAAGAAGCTTTTAACTCTGATGAAAGAAAGCTAACTCTACAGAGGCTATTCTATTTGCAGAAAGAGAAGGAAAACTGAAATGTAACGCAAACCCTAGAAAACCCTAATCTACCCACTACCCCTACTTTTGCAGGAAAAGAGATGAAAACGGATTAAATGAGTGCCATTGACTACTGAAAAGGTAAACTGCAATTATTCAAGCTACTTTCAAAAAGAAATGAGAAGAAAACATATTTTTGTGCTTTTGAGCGTTTTTATGTGAAATTATTATGCTTGTGATTTATTTGATTGTGATTATGCAGAGGTTTGGTGGCGAAGGAAGATGGAGTTGGCTTTTGCAGAGGTGGAGGAAGGTGTGGAGAGGTCCTAAGAAGCCCCTAGTACCCTTCTGAAGACTTCCATTGCAATCGGATTTCGAAAAACCACTTACAGGGAATTCTACAGGAGGCTGCAGGGGATCTACAAGAGGAGGCCGAGAGCTATTTTTGGAGTTTTGAAGGTGGAAAAATGATGGGAAAGGGTAACTGAAGGCTAGATGAAGGTGTTGAGGTGTCTGGAGCTTGTCAAGGAAGATCAAGAAAGAACATGATGGTTGGATTTGTTCAAATGGCAAGAGGGAAGCTTATGGAGAAAAATGCAGAAATTAGGGCAGATTGGCGAAATGTTGTGAATGACTTGGGAAATCTGTGAGAAGTGAGCTGGTACTGGCTGATTTATGGATGTATGGTGAGCTGAGGCATCCTACAAGAGATCTACACATCTACTTACAAAAACTGATCAAAGAAAGGATTAACTATACCATGAAAACATAAATTTATCTAACTTGACCTAATTTTTGACCTACAAACAGAAAATGTTGAACAATAACCTATGAACAGAAAAACATGAGAAAAGATCTATTGGAAAAATAGGGTATGATCTTGGCAACTGAATCTGAAGCAACACATTTAACTATCAAATCAAGTCATCACACTAGAAATTGCATGGAAGAGAAAAACTGTGTTTTTGGTGGCAGCAGTAGTGCCTTGACCTCAAATCATAGTCCCAGAAAGGGAGAAAGGAGATCAGGGCCTGTTGTTGGCCTTTTTGAATCTTATTATGTCACTGCATTAACCTACTTGAGCAACTGAAACAAAAACAGCTATGCAAACCATCAAAAGCAACCTAATCTAAACAAAGTAAAATGAATCTATGTAACAGAAATTAACTCATGAAATGAAGCAAAAACATATAAGTATAAAGCAAGAGGTGCTGGGCAGCTTGGGTTGGGCCCTAAACCAAGAGCTTCAGCCCTCTAAAAGAGATCAGTGCTGG
This sequence comes from Pinus tabuliformis, assembly GCA_031772625.1. NCBI lineage: Eukaryota > Viridiplantae > Streptophyta > Pinopsida > Pinales > Pinaceae > Pinus > Pinus tabuliformis. The sequence goes on from CM062819.1 coordinate 1,278,359,508, forward strand.
CTCAAAAACTGTTTCATCTTCATTATCAAAAGGAATAGTCACATTACATAAACTGTTCTAAAAAAGAAGCTCGAAAATAAGCTGAACAAGTGCTGCACAAAAGTGCGAAAATTCTACTAATGACTGGCTAACCTACTGAGGCTCTAAGCCCCCTTATTTATACAAATGGAGTCCTCCAACATTCCTCCTAAAATCAAGGAGCTCAGCTTTCTAGAACTGGAGATAAACAACAGTCCTTCTTTACTTGCTCGGCTGCCCCTTGGATGCATCAATGTGGACCTTTGTGCTCCGAGTTGCTGATGGAGGATTCGAGGAAAGGGGTCATAAATGAAAGAGACACCCCCTACAAATCCTCTTCCCTGTTTTCCTCGAGTATTTGCTACCATTTTCTCATAAATCCCTTGACTTTGTCCAAAATTGACCAAAAAATTTGCATAAAGCACACATTAGACTACATGGCAAAATGACTAACCCAATTCACTCTATTAGCATAAATATATTCAAAAAATGCAATAAACTAATGAGAATGGTGGATTAAGTTGAATTAAGAGGCAAAATGAGTCCATATAATTACCCATTTCTGGGGCTCATCATCACCCCCCTACTGAATGGGTTGCTCATCCTCTGAGAAACTAGTCTAACTCTTCATCCTTGATGGCTCTGATAGATTCCCTGACATCCCATGCTTCTGATGTGATATCTTCCTCTTTATCATGGAATCCTGCCTTTCTATCCACCTCTTCCCACTGTTTCTGTTCTTCCTCCTCTTTTACTCCTTCTAGCAGTCCTAGCAGCAATGGAGGACTGAATTTGAGGCCAATCCAATTGGCCTTCAAACTTTGCATAGAGTGCTTATACAGTGGCACTCTCCTCATGGCTTCCCTCATCCTGTTTGGGGAGTGATACTCCCTAATCCATAGGCTGTGTGGCAATGTGTTCCACCTTCTCATGCAGTCATCTCCAAACAATCTCTCCATGTCCTTGAAATGTGCAATAGCCTGGCCCTTCTTATCGACATAGTCAGGGAAAACTTGAGGATTAGCTGCAAGGTGTTTGTGGGCATAGATGAGAGCCATGGGGTCCGTTGGTTCTACTCTAACCATCAGGGGTTCATTCAACTCTTTTGCCATCATTTTCTAGGTTTCTGTTGCCCTTTTCTCTTCATGGCTCATCCAAGATGCCATGGCCATCAGCTGCAAGTCTCCCAACAGAGTATTGGGATCCCATAGGTTCATATCAGTGATGGCCATGTTATGCAAGCAAAACTCTGCCAACTTCGCTTTGTCCTCAGCTGAACTGTGATCACATAAATTCGTGAATTGGCCATAATCCTGAAAAGGTATTGTGCCCCTCTGGGCCAGTGTCTTGATTTGAAATTGGAGCCATTGATCCTTGAGGTACACTGCATATGATTTGGCTGGCTACCTGCACTGTAATGCCTCCATAGCCCAGCTGGCCATGTAGGCTAATTGGGCTTCCCTTTCCTGTAGCTACCTTCTTAAGATCAACACCTCATTTTCTACCTGGGATTCCCTTTCCTGTTGCTGTCTTATTAATGTCTCACTGTCTGCCTGGGGTTCCTCTTCCTATTGCTGTCTTTTTAAGATTGACAGTTCATTTCCTCCCTGGGGTTCCCTTTCTTGCAGCTTCTTCTTTAACATTTCATTTTCTGCCTCCAATTGAGCTCTTCTGATGCTTTCTGTATGCCTGACCATGCTCAATTCTTTGCCCATTTCCCTCAATTTGTTTCCATGTTCCCAATGTCTTCCACCCCTCTTGATTTTGCAATATGCATCCATGTATGGCTCCTTACTCGTTCTTTTTCCAACTCAAAGAAAAGAGGGACTGCAAACTTTTGTGGGATGATTTTCCCCCCTTCCAGAAGGTTGTAGTAAGAGCCTAAGTTAGGCTGAGGTCCAGGCTCTGGTATCTCTTTTGCCTTGTCTTCCTCCTTGGTCTATTCTTCTGCCTTCTTTTCAAGTTTTTCAGTCTCTTGGAGCTTTGCCAATGTCTCTTGTAGAGAGGTTTGCGCCTCCTGTAGGACTGTTTTAGAGTCCATTAGTTTGATCCTTTCTTTCCAAGTAGAGGTCTTAGGACTTCCTCTTTCGTAAGTGATGGGGGTTTTGGATGGAGATTCCTCCTTTGTTGCAGTAGGGACATCCTCAATGATGATGGGCTCCTTTGAAGGTGGCTGAGGCTTCCCCATATTTATTCTGGTGCTCTTTCGAGCCTTGAAGTACATAGATGGTTGTCTCTTCCTTTTTCCTTTGGGCTTGGCTGGAGTACTAAGTGCAGCAAGAACAGTTGCTGCCTCTCTTGCTAGTGTCTCAGGAGACACTTCTTCTTGCTTTGCTTCTTCTTCTTCATCTGTTGTTTTTCCTGTTTCTGCTGGTTTTGCTTCTGCTGTCTCTGATTTTGTTTGCTCCTCTGCTTTCTTAGTTTCTACTTTTCCTGTGGCAACCTTTTTCTGAATTGTCTTAGGATTCTTCTTTTCAGTTCTTGGCCTCTTCTTTTTCTCTGCTGTGGTTTTACCCTTTTCTGCTTTTGATTCTTTCTTCTTCTCCGCTTTAGGCTCATCTTTGGTGGTGTCATGTTTCTCATCTCCTATCTCGTTTTCTTCTTTTTCTGTGTGGTGTTCCTCTTCTTCCGATTGAGTGTTCTGTTCTTCTTCATGGATTTCCTTCTCAGCTTCCCCTTTTTGTTCCTCCTATTCACTTTCAGATGGACTAAGGTCATCGGTGAGAGTTTTTATATCATCCTCTTTGGTCATGTTTATGAAAATCTCCTAGGCTATGGGGATTGTGAAAGTGTGGAGGGCATCCTCCACCAATAATTTAATTAGCCCATAGTGAGCCAATTGGTTTGGAACCCCTGCCTTCAATTTGGTGCTAGATTCTATTAAGGGTTGGAGGAGAAAATATGGAATACTAAGTTTTTTGGATGCAGGAAGGTCCATGCCATATCTTAGTTCATGTAACAGCCTGAAATGCTACCCATAAACTATGTTGTATCTTCCCTCACAGGAGATGTATTTCATAATCTGATAACTGAACTCCCCCCATGGATAAGGTATACTTGTCCTCCTGATGCCATTCTTGTCTTCCATAGGATGTTCATTAGGCTGGAAAAAGGTTTTCTTGGAAACTTGACCTAGTGGTTTTTCTTCCTTTCTCCAAGGGTGTCCAATTGGGAGACTTGTAATCCTGCTGATGAACTCTGGGGTGATTTCTATAGTTAGACCCCTGAAACTGATAGTGGCATGGGTTTTTGAGTGAGGTTTTAAAGACAATAAAAATTCCTCTATGACTTCATCATCATACCCATGAAAATTTTCAAAGAAATGCATCCAATTTTCCCTGGTAAAGAGGGCTACCACTTCTGGATGTTCATGTAGCTTAGTTGAATTCAGAGGCTCCTTCCTCATAAAACCCCCTGTCATGATGTTCAGAGACTGCTGGAATGTCTCAGGTGAGGAGGAAGGCAACAAGTTTCAAACCCGAAAATAGAGGAACAGCTGAGGTTTTCTTTCTTTTTAACAAAAACAAATTGCAACTTTCCTTCCTTCCAAACTCTATTCTTAAACTTAATTTACTTCTCGGTCTGTTTGAGGGAAACAATATCTTAAAAAACAGAGAGTATACAGGACAATGTTTTTTCCCTTTCACAAAATAAGCAGACTACCCAATGCAAGTTCAGCTTTTTACAGGCTTAATTTTCTAGAGTTGCATCATCTCTTTACATAGGAGAGTACCACGGAGGAGAAAGAGATAGTATTTCAGTGCAAAGAGTAAATGGAGAAACTGTATATATATTTTTTTAAAACACAGGCAGACTCTATTCTCACTTTTCCTTTCTTTTCAACTCAATACCTCGCTTGAAATCACACCACCCTTTGTAGAGACAGAAATGCAGAGAGGGTCTACACAAAGCCTACCTCTTCGAGCTCGAATTTGCCATAAAATCCTGAATTTTCCTCTGCGATGCTGCTCACTGGCCCTCCTATAGAAAGGCTCCTGTAGGACTGTGTTTCCACTCCTGTAGAGTCCGATAATGCTCCTGTAGAGCCCGATAAGCGGAAGGGTTTTGAAACTAATAGAGAGCGACTGTTTCAAGGCGCTGGAAGTGGTAGGTAGCTCGTTGCAGTCGAGAGCACAACGATACAAATGAAAACAAAGGTGATGAAGGCGGTCGACTTCAGCGTACTTAAGCTTACAGGAGAGAGTTGCGATGATGAGATGAGGTGGTAGGAAGGGGACGTTACCCTCATCCGGACCGTTTGTCCCTACTTCAGTGCAATTATGGAACTTCATGTCGCATGCCCACAATCATTTCCATCGTTCGCGTTTGGACATTGCCACTACCTATTTTGAGTTTTTCCCAAGTTGACTAAACACACGTGCCGATTGCACCCACTGAGCGCTTGTTTGAACTGGACGAGGGTGGCCAGTTAGCTGGCCACCAATCTCGTTTAATCGCAACCATCTCACTTGTCCATGCAGTTTTTAAATTATACTCATGCAACAAAGGAACGAGTTTAGTCACTTACCTGTTAGTCGCTACCGTGTTGTTGCATGCTCAGAATTTGGCGTTCTATCCATGGATTGTTGTTGTCGCGCTCGTGGCTTCTGAATTGGTGGCTCAGCTACCTCGTACTGGTGATCTTCAATCAGGACCGGGCTCCTTGCGCGTTTTATACATCTGTGGCTGCACTGACCCTGCCTCTGGAGCTCGATTTTTAAGGGGATCAGCTGCTACAGGAATCCTGCAGGATTTCCTGTAACTGCTTCTCCCTCTAAAACTTTTGGCTGAGGCTTGAGTAGGGACTGGAGAGGTAGCTGAGGAAGGTTCTGCCAGTCAAGGAAAAGTAGCTGGTATGCACTAGGTAAGAGATAAGTTAAGGATGTTGCTGGTTTATTCTTCATTTTCTTTTTTTGAAAAACAAAAGAAACATGATTTTTGTGTTTTCTGTGCAGGGAAGAAAGAAGCGAGTGGAAATGTAGTGGTGCAGGTGTGGAATGGAGAGTTAGGAGGATGAATGGTGGTAGGGGGGTCCACAGGTCTTCTAGACAAGTTTCTAGCCCTCTGATCCTTTTCTGAACTTGATTTCGAGCTCTCTGTGATTTCTACATGAGCCTCCTGTAGAATGCACAGAGCCTCCTGTAGGATGCATAGTTTTCCAAAAAAAGCGAGACCAGGGACTGGGAAAAGACAATAGCGATGGAGAAATGGTCTATTATAGGTGTATTCAGCTTGGCCATGTCCCTTTTCCTTCTATGGCCCTCCTGTAATCTGAAATACATTCAAAAGAAGTTAATTTTCTATTCCTATTTTTTTCTCTTTTTTCTCTTTTCTTTTTCTCTCTCTTTTTTTTTTAGAGATAGTTGGGTAGCTCCATGAGGTTTTCCCCCTCACTACTTGCCTTGGGCGCCTCCAAGGGAAGGTTTTCACCCAGGGATCTTTTATTCTCCTCATTTTATTTTTATTTTTATTTTTTTTAAGGATGTGGGTGGAGTGGAGGCAAAGGTTTGCTCCACTACCAACACTGTTTTACTCAGATTCTTAATGAATTCTTGCTTGGAGAGGGGCTTCCTGTAGATTTTCAACCTATACCCATTGACAAGCATGGGGATGGTTTCTTCATCGATGGTCCTGATCAGAACTGAACCATTGTCATTGCAACTTTCTACAATGTACAGTCCCAGCAATCTTGTCCTCAGTTTGGCCTTGAAATCTTTATACCTTGAATCATACAGCAGCGCCCAATCTCATTCCTGGAATTGTTTCTCTTTGAGGTGTCTATCATGCCATATTTTCCTTTGAAGCTAGACTACCTTTGAGTGGAGAAGGGCATACAATCTTTGTTCATCCAATCCATTTAGCTGAAGTAACCTTTCCTTTTGTGCATCGCTGAGATCTAGGTCCAGCTGAGCTGCCATCCTTAGTGTGTTATATTCAAATTTTATTGACAGCAAAGTCTTCTTCCCATAGACTAGCTCATAGGGTGTGAACCCTATGGTGGTCTTCCAGGTGGTGTTATAGGCCCAGGTGGCCTCAACCAATCGATCTGCCCAATCTTTTCTGCTGCTGCTCACTACCTTGGTCAAAATCCCTTCCAAAGCTCTGTTAGTAACTTCCACCTGTCCATTTTCTTGCATATGGTAAGGGGTGGAAGTTCTGTGCTTAATTTTGTGATGTGTGAGCAGGTCCTCAATCAAATTGGAGGTAAACTGACTCCCTTGATCTGTGACTAATTCTCTTGGATATCCAAACTTGTAGAATATATTCTCTCTCAAAAACTTAGCTACTTTTTCTTCTGTTGTTGCCTTGATCACCTTTGTTTCTGCCCATTTTGTCAGATAATCAGTGCACACGATGATGTAAGATTTCTGCTTTGAAGGAGGGTTGACAGGACCCACAAATTCCATGCCCCACTTCTCAAATGGCTCAAAAGTCACTTGAGGTTGCAGGGGCATCTCATCCCTTGGAGTAGGTTTCCCCATCCTTTGACACCGGTCACATTGGCTGATATATCACCTTACATCTTGATGAAGAGTGGGCCAATAGTAACCTACTTGTAGGATTTTGAAGGCAGTCCTCTTTGCTGCAAAATGGCCCCCACAGGGCCCATCATGACAGGTTAGGAGAATGTCAAAAACTTCCTCCTCCCTGACACATCTCCTCAAAACCTGATCTGGGCCAAGTTTGAAGAGATTGCCCCCAATCCAGGTGAAAGGGGCACTTTTCCTCACGATCTTGCTCTTCTCTTTTGAGGACAGGTGTGGCGGGAACTGTGCGGAAACCAAGTAATTTGCTATATCAGCAAACCATGGAGAGAGTACTGAGATAGAAAATAGGTGTTCATCTGGCATTTGATCATCCACCATTCCTTCTTCACCTGCAGGCAGATCTATTCTAAACAAAAAATTAGCAACAACATTTTCCTTACCTGGCTTATCAACAATGGTTAAATCAAATTGCTGCAATAAAAGCAACCATCTAATAATGCGAGCATTTACATCTGGTTTGTTCATTAAATACCTAATTGCAGCATGATCAGTGTGTACAAATGTTTGATAGCCGGTGATGTAGTGTCTAAACTTATTTAGGGAATGGACTATAGCTAGGAGCTCCTTTTCGGTTACAATGTAGTTTAATTCTGCCTTCGACAAGTTTTTACTTACAAAATATATGGCATAAGGCAGCTTCTCATCAACTTGCCCTAAGGCTGCTCCTATTGCTTTGTTCGAGGCATCTGTATGAATGTGGAAAGGTAGGGCCCAGTTTGGACCTCTCAAAATTGGGGCAGTCACCAATTTACTTTTCAAGGTATCTAGAGCCTCTTGACAATCGTTAGTCCATATGAAATCAATATCTTTTCCCAAAAGACCAAACAATGGAGAGGCTAGCTTACTAAAATCCTTAATGAATCTTCTATAATACTCTGCTAAACCTAGGAAACTTCAAATATCTCTTACCTTTTGAGGAGGTGGGACACTTTGGATGATGGCAATTTTGTTGGGTCCACCTGTAATGCTTGCTGAGAGATTGCATGACCTAGCACGGTCCCTTCAATCATCAGGAATTCACATTTTTCAGGACTGAGGGACAGGTTCATTTCAATACACTTGTCCAAAACTTTTCCCAGGTTAGACAAAGCTTCCAGGAAGTTGGAACCATAAGGGATAAAGTCATCCATATATATTTCCACTGCATCATGAACCAGTTCAGCAAATATACTCAATACTGCTCTTTGGAAAGTGGCAGGAGCATTGCACAATCCGAAAGGAAGGACCTGATATGCAAAGGTACCCCAAGGACAAGTGAATGTGGTCTTATCTTGGTCTTCCGGGCTGATTTGGATCTGGTTGTACCTGCTAAAGCCATCTAAGAAGGAGAAAAACTTCTTCCCTGCCAGGCCATCTAACACTTAATCTATGAAAGGCAAAGGAAAATGGTCCTTCTTGGTGGCCTTGTTTAGTTCCCGATAATCGACACATATTCTCCACTTCCCATTTTTCTTTGGCACTAGCACCAAAGGAGAGACCCATTCACTGTCAGAGATAGGGTAGATGAATCCTACATCCAGTAACTTTTGCAGTTCTTCTTTGACAATGTCCTTAAGGGTTGGATTCATCCTCCTTTGAAGCTGCCTGACTGGTTTGCAATCTTCCTTAATATAAATTTGATGAGTATAGACTGAAGGGTGCACTCCCTTCATCTCCTTATAGCTCCAAGAAAAAGCATCCAATTGGTTTCTTAATAAGCTACACAGTTCTTTCTCTTGAGAGGTGGATAGGGATGAGTTCATTTTCAAGGTTCTTTCTAGGCTAAATTCCATATTCTTAACTTGGAGAGAGGTCGGGCCAGCCACACAGAGATCAACTAAAGGATTGGCTTGGGTTTCTTCCACCATCTCTTCTAATGGCAACACACTGGGGGGTGGATTCTGAATCAAGTTTTCAATAAGATCATCCTCGGTTTGTGCCCCCCCCCCCATGGTAGCTTCCACTGCACACAGTGGTGCGGAATAGACTTCATCCTCATCTTCCTCCTCCAACCAAAGAGGTAAATCATGTTCTAACAAAGGTTGGGCGGGAGGATATAGGACTAGTTGCTTGGACATATGTCCATTCTTGATTGTCATGTTCCCAGCTCAACAACTGATGTAGGCATCTGCAGTAGCCAACCAGGGTCTTCCCAAGATGAGAGGATACCCAGTGAGCTTTGCCTTTGGTTGGAGAACCAGGAAATTAGTAGGGTACTCCCAAGAATCGATGGAGACCATTACATCTTCCACAATCCCTTCAGGGGTCACAGTGGAGCGGTCTGCTAACTGTAGTACTGTTGTGGTCTTTCTCAGGGAGCCCTAAAGGTTGAGCTTGAGCATAGTTTCCTTGGTCATCACATTAATGGCAGCCCCTATATCAATCAGGGTATGGGGGATTATGGTGCCATTGATGTGGACATCGACTACAGGGCTTCCAGGGTCTAGATATTTCGAACAGATTACCTGCCCCAACATCAGGTCGGACAGTTGTCCTATGACATTGATAGTTGGAGCATCTCTCATGCGCCTGCCTGGGTGCATGTAGCACTTCTCCTTGATCATCTTGTTGTATATAGGCACATCCTTTATGGCCTTGAGAAGTGGTATCTTTACACATAATTGTTTCAATTCTCCTAGAAGTTCAGTTTCTTTTGGGATAGGTTGTGTTATTCCAGATAATCTCTCAGGAAATGGTGGAATGGCTTTTGGTTCACTTTCCTCTTTTTTTTCCTCATCCTCCTTAGGGGGAGGCTGGTTATCTGGGAGAACTTTCCCAGATCGTATGTTAATCTCCTGAATCTCCACAGCATAGGTCGGGAATGATGGTTCCCCACTATATACCTGTTGGACATGTATGTTATTCGGATTCAGGTTCGGTTGAGCAGGTATTTGGGGTTGCCTTGGTGGAGCAGGAGGCAATGGTTGTGGTTGAGCAGGTGGTGGAGGCAAAAGAACAGGAGGAGAGTTGTATTGGGGCCTCCACCCTTGATGAGGTGCATTCCACTGAGGTTGTGGCTGAGCATAAGAGTGAAATGAATGAGCAGCTGGTTGAGCATGGTATTGAGATGGATATGACCAAGGAGGGGGTGTGGACCAGGAAGGATGAGCAGGGGGACCCCAAGAAGGCATGGAAGTGGCTTGATTAGGGTTGTAATATGTCTAGGATGTCCCTTGCATTCCCTATTGGTAAGGTCTGGGCCCATGTGGCCTCCTCTAGTTCATGAAATAGAGTGGTTCAGTGGCTCCTTCAGCCCCCTGGTATGCAGCTTTAAGTCCGGGCAAGGAAGGGCACTAATTCGTAGAATGGTCTTCTTCACAGACTGAACACACTTCTATAGAGTTCAATGGACATTCGTTCCTAGGATGCCTTCTAGTGCACCTAGGAAAAAAAATGGCCAAGGACCTTTCTGCTTCTTCTTGTTTCCTTTTGATATGCAAGGTATCCATTTGCATGGAAAGAGTCTACATCATCTCGCTCTTGAAATCTTCCAGCATATTTCCAAATTCACCTCTAAGGGATGAACTAGATGAGGATGTACTGGCTAGGGGCTGACTTCCCCTACCTCTCTTTCTGGCTGCCCTAGAATGGTTTCTAAACACAGTGTTTATGTCTTCATAAGGTAGTTGGTAGATGTCCCTCCCAACCAACAAATGGAGGGTATCTAGAAGGTCTTCCGGGACCCCTCTGAGCAGGACCAACTTCAGAGATTTGGGGTCAAGTGTGCACCTAGCCCTTTTATAACTGAGTTGAAACCTCTCTTCATAATCTTCCAACGATTCAATTGCTTCCCATGGTCATTCGGAAGATTCTTCCTTGGTATCCTTTGACCTACAGTAGTCCCGGTATTTGTTATTAAAGGCTTGTTGCGTCTGAGCCCAAGTTGTGATGTTTTTGCCAGGTAACCCCATGAACCAGTGCAATGCTGCATCCTTGAGGGTAGAAGGAAACAATTTCAACTTCTGCTCATCTTCTGCATAGTCATAGGTTCGACAGATAACAACAAATTCAAACAAAAAGGTATCAGGATCTTCGATAGTCAACCCATGGAAGTGAGGTAAGGTTGAAGGACTTATGTTCTTCATTTTGGTGTCCGCATTGGTCTCTCGAATGGGAAAGGTACCCTCTACTCTTTCCCCATTCCCTCTAACATTTCTGTTTTTATCCATGGTCTCAGGAGGGATGGTTTCTTGCTCTTCTTCTACTATAGGATCTTCGTATATCTCTGGTGGTTCACCTATAGGTTCTTCTAGATCACTGCCACCGAAGAAGAGAGAAGGGTGACTTTGTGATGTGGTGGGGGTGTTGGGTAGGAATTTCCCTGAATTATCTCTGTTCCTACGAGGCATGAAAGGAAATATCTTTTTGGGTGATTTTTGTTTTTTTTTCTACTTATACTTGCAAAACTGAAATGGATTGAACAACAAATTGCAACTAACTGAAATGAACTTTCTGAAATGAAATTGCAGAATTGAAATGAAAGCAAGGAAATGACTAATCTACTTTGCTAGAATGGAAATTGTAGAATTGAAATGAAAGCGAGGAAATGACTAATCTACTTTTTCTGAAATGGAAATTGCAGAATTGAAAGGGCTAATCTACTTTTGCTGAAATGGAAATTGCAGAATTGAAATGAAAGCAGGAAATGCCTAATCTACTTTGCTGAAATGGAAATTGTAGAATTGAAATGAAAGTAGGAAATGCCTAATCTACTTTTGCAGAATTGAAATGAAACAACTACTCTACTTTTGCTGAAATAAACTACTTAGCAGAATGTTGCAGTAGAAAATAGAAGAAAGCAGTAATCACAAAATACTTTGACGCTTCCCCGGCAACGGCACCAAAAAGTGGTGAGCACCAGTATTGCAGCAATAATGTTGCAACTCCTGGGGCTTCCTACTTTACCTTAATCAACCCAGTAGTTCGTAACAAACTTGGAAGCGACGACATTGTATGCACAAGTACTAGCTCTTACTGCAGGTTGTCACTTGGTCAGTTGGCGCAAGATCACTAGGAGCTTAAGCCAACTTCTATGAGTTTCCAGAAGAAGCTTTTAACTCTGATGAAATAAAGCTAACTATACAGAGGCTATTCTATTTGCATAAAGAGAAGGAAAACTGAAATGTAACGCAAACCCCAATTTACCCACTACCCCTACTTTTGCAGGAAAAGAGATGAAAACTGATGAAATGAGTTCCATTGACTACTGAAAAGGTAAATTGCATTTATTGAAGCTACTTCCGAAAAGAAATGAGAAGAAAACATCTTTTTGTGCTTTTGAGTGTTTTTATGTGAAATTATTATGTTTGTGATTTATCTGGTTGTGATTGTGCAAAGGTTTGGTGGCGAAGGAAGATGGAGTTGGCTTTTGCAGAGGTGGAGGAAGGTGTGGAGAGGTTCTAAGAAGCCCCCAGTACCCTTCTGAAGGCTTCCATTGCAATCGGATTTCAAAAAACCACTTACAGGGAATTCTACAGGAGGCTGCAGGGGATCTACAGGAAGATCTACAAGAGGAGGCCGAGAGCTATTTTTGGAGTTTTGAAGGTGGAAAAATGATGGGAAAGGGTAACTGAAGGCTAGATGAAGGTGTTGAGGTGTCTGGAGCTTGTCAAGGAAGATCAAGAAAGAACATGATGGTTGGATTTGTTCAAATGGCAAGAGGGAAGCTTATGGAGAAAAATGCAGAAATTAGGGCAGATTGGCGAAATGTTGCAAATGACTTGGGAAATATATGAGAAGTGAGCTGGTGCTGGCTGCTTTATGGATGTATGGTGAGCTGAGGTGTCCTGCAAGAGATCTGCACATCTACTTACAAAAACTGATCAAAGAAAGGACTAACTATACCATGAAAACAGAAATTTCTCTAGCTTGACCTAATTTCTGACCTACAAACAGAAAATGTTGAACAATAACCTATGAACAAAAAAACATGCAAAGAGATATATTGGAAAAATAGGGAATGATCTTGGCAACTGAATCTGAAGCAACACATTTAACTGTCAAATCAAGTCATCACACTAGAAATTGCATGGAAGAGCAAAACTGTGTTTTTGGTGGCAATAGTAGTGCCTTGACCTCAAATCATAGTCCCAGAAAGGGAGAAAGGAGATCAGGGCCTGCTGTTGGCCTTTTTGAATCTTATTATGTCACTGCATTAACCTACTTGAGCAACTAAAACAAAAACATCTATGCAAACCGTCAAAGGCAACCTAATCTAAACAAAGTAAAATGAATCTATGTAACAAAAATTAACTCATGAACTGAAGGAAAAACATATAAGTAAAAAGCAAGAGGTGCTGGGAAGCTTGGGTTGGGCCCTAACCTAAGAGCTTTAGCCCTCTGAAAGAGATCATTGCTGGCTCAAAAACTGTTTCATCTTCTTTATCAAAAGGAATAGTCACATTACATAAACTGTTCTAAAAAAGAAGCTTGAAAATAAGCTGAACAAGTGCTGCACAAAAGTGCGAAAATTCTACTAATGACTGGCTAACCTACTGAGGCTCTAAGCCCCCTTATTTATACAAATGGAGTCCTCCAACAGTCCTCCTAAAATCAAGGAGCTTGGCTTTCCAGAACTGGAGATAAACAACAGTCCTTCTTTACTTGCTCGGCTGCCCCTTGGATGCATCAATGTGGACCTTTGTGCTCCGAGTTGCTGATGGAGGATTCGAGGAAAGGGGTCATAAATGAAGGAGACACCCCCCTACAAATCCTCTTCCCTATTTTCCTCGAGTATTTGCTGCCATTTGCTCATAAATCCCTTGACTTTGTCCAAAATTGACCAAAAAATCTGCATAAAGCACACATTAGACTACATGGCAAAATGACTAACCCAATTCACTCTATTAGCATAAATATATTCAAAAACATGCAATAAACTAATGAGAATGGTGGATTAAGTCGAATTAAGAGGCAAAATGAGCCCATATAATTGTAAGAATTTACAGGGTAAGTTCCACAGAAAGAATACCAAAAGGACACCGCACACAACCAGATCTCAAATCAACACACCAGTATTTTTGACGTGGTTAAAACCCTCAGAGTGCAAGGAGGGAAACAGTCCATGGCCTGTCCCAACGTGGGTACTACAGGCAATTTATTGATCAAAGAATGAAAATTTACATAAGCTTCTCTCATGCATGGATTACCCGAACAATGACCCTCCATGCGCTTTAAATAGAACTCATGGACCAATCGGGTGTCAAGCCACGGATCAAGTGTCGGTAATACCGAGGTGAGAGTGAACCGTCGGATCACTACATATCGTGACCGTCGGATTGTAAGTTACAAAATGTACAACGGTAAAGAAACACACTTTACCTAACTCTAACCTAACTCTATACTAGACCAAGTTGAACTTAACTATATCCTATGTGTCGGAATATCCTAACATCCCCCCTTAAGAACAACTTGGGATAGGATTGAAGGATTTACAAAATGACACAATAGGAGAAGGAAGGAGGCACTAGAGCCTATCCCCCCTTAGTGACAACTTCCTGAACTCCAAGCATATATCGAAGTTTAGTGAACTTCGCCTCTGTGAGAGCCTTTGTGAAGATGTCTGCAACCTGATCATCTGTTGGACAATATTGCACTTCAAGAACATGGTCATGAATGAGCTTTCTGATGAAGTGCATGTGTAGTTCAATGTGTTTGCTGCGCTGATGCTGGACTGGATCTTTGCATAGCTGAATGGCACTTTGATTATCACACCAAAGTGTGGTTGAATGCTGCTGCTCAAAGCCAAACTCTGATAGGATCTGACGAAGCCACAAGGCTTCCTTACTAGCTTCCACGGCACCACGATACTCTGCTTCTGCTGACGAAAGAGAAATGGCAGCCTGTTTCTTACAAGCCCATGTAATAGGTCCTGAACCAAGAGTGAAGACATAACCGACAGTAGACTTCCGATCATCATGGTCACCAGCCCAATCAGAATCAGTGAAACCAACTAACAGAGGAGCTGCTTTGGCACTGTAATGAATCCCAAACTGTACTGTACCTCGAACATAACGAAGTATTCTTTTAGCTGCTTTCCAATGACTTTCACGGGGGTTTTGCATAAAACGAGCAACAAGGCCAACAACAAAGGAAAGATCAGGACGAGTATGGGTTAAATACAAGAGTTTTCCGACAAGTTGACGGTATAAGGTAGCATCAACTTCAGGAGAAGTACAAGAGACTGAAAGTTTGACTCCAGACTGAAAGGGAGAAGGGGCTGGCTTACAGTCTTCCATGTGAAAATGACGAAGAATATCACAAGCATACTTGGACTGGGAAAGGAAAATACCCTCCTGGGATTGCAAGACTTGAAGACCGAGAAAATAGTGTAAGTGTCCTAAGTCTGTCATTTCAAATTTCTTTTTAAGGCTAGACTTCACATGGTTTATAAGGTTGGGATCACTACCAGTAAGAATAAGATCATCAACATAAAGAACAAGGATGATAAGAGAGTTGCCCACTTTCTTGGTGTAGACAGTATTGTCAGAATGACACCTAGAAAAGCCAGATTCTAAAAGAAAGCTATCCATTTTGGCATACCAAGCCCAAGGAGCTTGCTTGAGGCCATAAAGGGATTTCTTAAGTCGACAAACAAGGCTGGAGTCTGTTTGTATGAAGCCAATGGGTTGTTCCATATAGATTTCTTCCTGCAAGTCCCCATGCAAGAAGGCAGATTTAACATCCATCTGATGGACTTCCCATTTTAAAGAGGCAGCAAGGGAAAGAACAAGGCGGATAGAGTTCATTTTGGCAACAGGGGAGAAGGTTTCAGTGTAGTCAATGCCTTCAACCTGTGAAAAGCCCTTAGCAACGAGACGAGCTTTATGTTTATCAACTTTCCCATCTGGTCCATACTTGGTTCTGTAAACCCATTTACATCTAACAAGTTTGCGTCCCTTTGGTAGAGGAACAAGATCCCATGTATCATTTGTCATCAATGAATGATATTCTTCATTCATAGCTGCTTCCCAATGTGGATGGCCTGAAGCTTCTGCAAAAGTGTCAGGATCATGATTTACTGGAGCTTGAGCCAGTAAAGAAGAGGCTCTTTCAAACTGAGAACGTGTACGTCGCTGATCTGTAGGATCACCGGCAAGATCACCTGCTGCATCCCGAGTAGCACGGACCCATCTTGGAAGTTGAGGATCCTGAGAAGGTGGGGGAGGATTATCATCCTCGCTTTCATCATCTGAAGAAGAAATGTTTTCAAAAGTAGAAGAGATAGGAAGAGGTGGCACATCCGCCGGACTAGGCTCGCAGGCCGATTTATTTTCATCAAATTTTACATCTCTTCTAATGATAACATTTTTGGACTTAAATGGAATAAGTCTATAACCTTTTACATCTTCAGAATATCCAACAAAAGTACATTTCTCACTCTTAGGTTCTAAAGCTTTATGCTTTTCATCTGGAATATGGGCCCATGCTTCACTTCCAAACACACGAAAGTGACTTACATCTGGTTTAATGGAACTCCAAGCTTCTTCTGGAGTGATATTCTCTAGAACCTTAGTAGGAGTGCGATTGATTATATAATTTGCACAATTAATTGCTTCGGCCCAAAAACTAAGACTGAGTCCTTTAGATTGCAGCATACAATTAGCCATTTCCTTTAAGGTGCGATTTTTCCTTTCAGCTACACCATTTTGTTGTGGAGTGTATGGAACAGTATGTTGCATTTGAATTCCATTTTCGGTGCAAAAGTTGATGAATGTGTTTTTAACATATTCTCCACCATTATCAGTTCTTAGCTTAAGAATTTGATGTCCAGATTGTTTTTCAACAAAGGCTTTGAAGGCCAAAAAGGTGTTAAATACTTCGCTCTTGAGTTTTAAGAAGTATACCCAAGTGCGTCTGGAGAAATCATCAATGAAAGTTAAGAAGTACTTGCAGCCAGAGAATGAAGCAACAGGAAGAGGACCACATAAATCACTGTGCACAAGCTGTAAAGGGGCTGAGGCGTGCCAAGAGGCACGTTTGTCAAAACTGTCCCGATGATGTTTTCCGAGTACACATCCGGAACAAACACCATCTCTGCAAGATACCATAGGAAGACCTGTCACCATATTTTCTTTACATAGATGCTGAAGGGAGCGATAGTTTAAGTGACCAAATCGCTCATGCCAAAGTTTGCTCACTTCATCATTATGAGCAACAAATACTGAGGGAAGATTTGATGACCCAAAGTTGTGAAACTTATACAACCTTTTGGAATCATCAGCAAGACCAGTAGCTAGAATCTGTTTAGGATCTTTTAGATCCTTGATTACAACATCATGAGGTGAAAATTCAACAATTTTACCTTCACCTGAATGAGTTATCTGATAAACAGATAGAAGGTTGCAGGATAAGGTTGGAACACATAATACATCATTAAACTGACCATTGTCTAGATGAACAGTTCCAGTCCCTACAACATTAAGAGATCTATCATCACCAATATATATATTTTTGGTGTTACAATCATTTAAAGAAGAAAACATGGCTTGGTTTTTGGCCATGTGACAAGAGGCTCCAGAATCAATGAGCCACTCATGAGAATGAGAAGAAGAAGAAGATACATTTAATGCATAACCAGACTGAGATGATTGATAATGACATGCAGAAAGTGCCATTCCGGAAGTTGAAGTTGAAGTAGGCTCCACATGGATGTTATGTTTCTTCATTGCGGCTTCCAAGGCTTCCATCTTCTTAAAGCATTTAGATTCTAAGTGGCCATCTCGATTACAAAAGTTACAATGTCTATCAGTCTTCTTCCATTTGTTTTTATTGGTCTTATCATTTTGCTGAAATGATCTTTCATTTTGAGGCTGAGATGGTTTAGGACCATTCTTTTGAGGATATGACTTCTTAGGATTCTTTGAATTTGGTTGCTGCTGGGCGGCTAACGCTTTCGTGGAAGAGTTTCCAAGATTAAGAAGACCAAGGTGTAAGAGTTTTTCTTGTTCTCTTATTAAGGAATCACAAAAGGAGTCAAAGGAAGGGGCCTTGTAGTCTTGTCCTTGACAAATGAAAGCTTCTCTTGTAGAATGGAAAGTGGAAACAAATACAGAGTAGGCTGGTCCCAACTTAGTAAGGATGGAATAAATAAGGTTACCATCGTCTTTCTTAACTTTAACACCTTCCAAGAGATATCTAAGGTTCTTGAATTTGGACAAGAAATCTTCAATGCAAGAAAAATTATTAGGATCCAAAGTAAGCAGCTCATTTTCAAGTTGATGGGCTCTAATTTCATTTTTAATCCCAAAAACTTTAGCAAGTTTTTCTAATGCTTCATGAGGAGTCTCAAGTTCTGCAATGTGGAATCTAAGATCAGGAGAAATAGACATCCCTATCAAACCACGTGCTTGATCTTGTCTATTTTCCCATTTTGCCGCCTTGTCTTCATCTTTTGGTTTCTTCTCTTGGTCTGTGGCTATTCTGAAGAGACCTTTACTTCTAAGTAAATCTTCCATGTAGGCTACCCATTGGAAGTAGTTAGTGCTGTCAAGAATGACTTGGCATGGACTTTCCATTTTTAAAAAAAACTGAAGCTGAAGATGCTAAAAGTAAGTGTTCCAATGGATAGATCTCGAAAAAATAGGCGGTTTAAAAAAAAACGGCTCTGAAAAAGGCTTCCGGATGAAGAAGTTATGGCTTTTTGAAAAATAATTGTTGAAGTTGCCGGCAAAGTGCGCGAATGTGCGGGAATGAAAAAAAAACCGCCCCCACAAAATGGAGACTTGAACCCAAGACCTCTACTCTCTTAAAATAGCTTTGAACCAATTGATCTATACAAAAAATTTGAGAGAGAGAGAGAGAGAGAGAGAGAGGGGGGGGGGCCTTGGTTTGCGTGCTTGCCTTGAGAAACCTCTTTTTTCCCTACAAAACACAAAACACAAAACCCAACACGAATATGCAAAGAAAAACGAACCTTGCGGCTCGAAGTTAGCTTTAGCCAAAAAACTAGAAATTTAAAAAAAAATCTCAAAGTTAGCTTTAGCCGAAAGACTAAATATTTTTCTCAATGTTTCTGATTTTCCGAGATCACACTAAGGTGCGGGGAAAAGAGCATACGCATGAGAAAAATCCTTCCTTTCTGTTTCTGATTTGCCCAGATCGCACAGAGTCGCAGGGCAAAGAGCATACGCAGAAATGAAAGGTATAGATCCGGTTTAAAAAAAAAGGCTAAATAAACCGAAACCGAAATAAGCAGAGAGAAAATAACAGTAAACTGCAAAAAAAAACACTGTATACCTCCCGATCTGAAAAATGACGCAGCTAGGGCTACCGGAAACCTTTTCGCGTGAAACGAAAGGGGTTCCTCACTGGAACAGATGCTCCGAACACAACAGAGCAGTCCTCTCGGCCCGAAAGCAGTCAGAAACAGCAGATCTAGGAAACGACAGCCGCATGCAGTTCTACCGGCTTCAGATTTGGATCACCAACGGACGCGGCCCTCAAATAGCTCTGATACCATGTAAGAATTTACAGGGTAAGTTCCACAGAAAGAATACCAAAAGGACACCGCACACAACCAGATCTCAAATCAATACACCAGTATTTTTGACGTGGTTAAAACCCTCAGAGTGCAAGGAGGGAAACAGTCCACGGCCTGTCCCAACGTGGGTACTACAGGCAATTTATTAATCAAAGAATGAAAATTTACATAAGCTTCTCTCATGCACGGATTACCCGAACAATGACCCTCCATGCGCTTTAAATAGAACTCATGGACCAATCGGGTGTCAAGCCACGGATCAAGTGTCGGTAATACCGAGGTGAGAGTGAACCGTCGGATCACTACATATCGTGACCGTCGGATTGTAAGTTACAAAATGTACAACGGTAAAGAAACACACTTTACCTAACTCTAACCTAACTCTATACTAGACCAAGTTGAACTTAACTATATCCTATGTGTCGGAATATCCTAACAATAATTACCCATTTCTGGGGCTCATCAGCCTGACTTGAGCGCACTGTCACACCGCGAAGGCAAGAAGCCTTAGCCTTCAGCCTTCAAGAGTTTTCCCTATGCCCTTCCTGAGGCCTCTTAGGTGCGCGAGCGCACCGTGAAGGTACGAAGCATTTATGCTAGCACCTGAATGGCTCAACTTAGTGTATGTCTACTTGTGTTTTAATGCTTGTCCAATCTAGTAGAAAAGGGACAAGGGGAAAATCTAAAGCGAGAAAACTTAAATCAGAGGTCTCAAAATACTTCTCTAGAGGGACAACCTCCTCTGCTCTTAATAAGTCAGGATCCCTCTTCTTCCCATTGAGATTAATAAGTGCCAATGCATAATTATATTAAATAAATAAATGAAGGGTGAAAGAAGAGAAAGGCTTCCTACACAGGGGGGTGAAGCAAGTGACTTCACTAGGGTACTGACCAGGTTCGTTGGCAGTGAAGCAACGCTTGTGCTCCTAAAGTGACTCTGTCGGGGTACTATCCAGTTCTTTTAGTAGCAGAGAAACACCATATATGAAAACTCTATACTCTAAATATCATAAACTCATTGTGCATAGTACCCTTCCTGAATCGAAACATTTGTGATATGATGTATCTCTATATGTGTTCAACCAAGTAGAGAAAAGTAAGATGATATGTGTGAAGACGAGTTGAAAGGGGGAACTTGGGGAAATCAATACTTCCTGAAGGTCTAACCCTTAGCTGAAAACTACTCCCAGGAAGAGAAATCAAAGTGTAGAAATTCCCACTTTAGATCAACAGATTATGCAATAGACTAAAGCAAAATACAAGATCTACTTCTACAACAAACTTTGCGGAAGTTTAATCGAATTGATCAAGACCAATGAGAACACATATAAATGAGAATGAGAAATCAATCACACATAACATAGAAGAAATAACCCGACGAAAGCCTCAGCCTAAAACTCCAATCTATGTATTATCATACAAGTGGAAATCTTGTTCAATTAACAAAAAAAATCAGCTCTTAAGCTATCCTGCTCTCTCAACAATCCAACAATACTACTCATAGAAAGTCAAAGGATCTCACAACCTTCTCCTCTGCCCTCCAAGCCTCCTATTTCCTTGCGCAGTTTTTCCTAGGTCCAGTGCTTCCACTTGTGTGAATTCCCACCTCACACTGCTCACTTGGCTCAGAAATAACTGCACAAACCTAAAGGAGATGAATCCTTCTGCATGGATGAGTTTCCTTTATAGGAAAAATTCATCCAACTGATAGTACACTATCCCTTCCTCTGATCTCAACTGGGTCTCTGACTGAACTGACATGCATGAGTTATTTATGAGAGATTATTTAGTTATCTGAAGTGCAACAGTTACATGCATGCAAGCATTAACTAATTGAACTCACAATTAATTGAACAAATTGTTTGAATTAATCTAACTGGACTTGACTCAGTTAACTGAGCCAACTAATTACAACTCATCCTTATCTCTTTAACTGATGGATAAATTCCTCAATTAATGGAGAAACTGTTGCATGTCCCCACATAGGCTTCATGTCTTATTTTCCTTAACTAATTAACTCAAGATGAATTAATTAATTATTTTACAAACAGCTGCTAAGATCAAATTCGAATTTTACTTCTCAATTTTAGTTCAGGGACTAACTAAAATTGGAATCCATCCCGAAATGCTATTTTTAGCACTTCCATTTTTCATTCCTTGTTGCTATGTCCAACACTGGTACCCTAAATGCTATTTATAGCAATGCTATTTTTAGCATTTCTTGTTTCTATTTTCAACACTCCCTCTTAACAAGAAAGGCATTCAACTTGAACCCGATCCTGAACCTTTGGAATGTTCTGCATGCAACACTTCTCCCAAGTGTTGTTACTCTAGAAACTGACCTCTCTATTGGGATAGAAACATCCTCTGATGTTGGAGCTCCCTATACCGTTGACAAGTGCTCCCTCTCTGACCTATGAGCTGCTGCAACACTCCATGCATCTTTCGTCGTTGCACACCTCTCTGTGCCATCATGCATTGGTGCAACATTCTTGTGCCTCTCACATTGTTGTAGCTTGCTAGCTCTGCGCTGTCTTGGGACTCCTTCACTGTAGCTCTCTCTGCCGCTCCATCCGCACCTGTCTCTACCCACTTAGCCAGTCCTGCTACTCCTCGTCAGGGCTCCCGTAGCAAGGTCTAATGAAAGAGGTTGGGTACCTCAAGGATCCTACCTCTATTTCAGCCTTCTTGGGACTATCACTCCACATTGCCCCACCTCCTACCTGGAGGTATGGATGCATGTGATCCCTCTGCCCACTTGGCTTGAAATTTCCTCCTACTAGAGGTCTCTGCATGAGTGGATGCCTCCACTCGATCTCCTCTCAACCTCTTCAGTTGTGGCTGCTCCACAACCTCCTGAAGTTGCTTCACCAATTGTGGCTCCTCCACAATTGTCCGAGACTTCTTCTGGCGTTGCATGTTGAGAGGTAGTGTACTCTCCCTCTCAATCACGAAGTCTCCATCAGTTGCCATGCTCCTCAAGGCTTTTCATGCATCTTGAACCTCAAGAGCATACAGGTTCTTGACTCGTGAACTGATCTGCTTCACCTGTCTCATGGTGATGTGTCGAAGGAAAACCTTTCCCTTACTGAAGACTACATCATAGCCCTTGTCTTCCAGCATGGCAATCAACACCAAATTTTTCTTCAATCCTGGTACATACTTGACATCGGTCAAGGTAATGTGAGCTCCATGCTCCCTCTGAAAAACAATCGTGCCTACACTTGAGACACTATAATTTTCATCATTACTCACCGCTATAATTATCTAGAGATCTTTCTCCTCCAAGGTACTGAACAAACTCTTGTCGCCAGTCATGTGGAAAGAAGCTCCACTGTCAAGAAACCAACCACTTCCCACCATGGATGAAACCATGCATGCGAAAAGTGTGAAATCCAACTCGAACTGTGAGGCCAGTGCCTCACCTTCTGATCCTTCCACGGATCCCTTCTTGGATTTCCTTAGTGGACAATTTGTAGCAAAATGGCCCACTTCATGACAACGAAAGCATCACACTTTCGATTTGTCAAACTTCTTCCCACCATGGGAAGAACTAGATTTGGGATGAGAATCCTTCTCCTTCCCTTTCTTTTCCTTACTCGCTAAGGCGCAATTTTCTTCATCTTCCTTGGATGAAGAAGATCCATCTCTGGTGCTTCTCCGTATCTCCTCCTGCATCAGATCCGACCAAAGTCGTTCCCAATCTGGTAGTTTCTCTCTTCCGTTTACCGAGTCTTGGTAGCTATGCCAGCTCTTAGGAAGACTGAGGAGTGCAAGACTCACCATGTCATCATCAGTGGTCATGATCCCTACACTTCCAAGCTCATCCCTATAGGTGGTGAGCTTGTTCAGATATGTAGAGATCATGTCGCCCTTTTCACACTTGATCTTATGAAGCTTGTCTTTCAGCGCCAGCTTCCTCTAATCGATGTTGTTCTGATATAGATATTTCAATGTTTTCCACATCGAAAACAGTGTCTCCTTCGCATGGAGGCTCGAGACAATGTGGTCTCGAACTCCATCCAGGAGGATTCTCCTTGCTCTAGCCACACATTTCTTCCATTCTGCCAGTTGATTAGCATCAGTTGGCTTGGGGACTTCTTGATCAATGAAGTCCTTTAGACCATTATCCTCTAACACTACTTCCATGCGATCCTTCCAGGCTATATAATTTGAGCTACCATCAAGGGCATATTCAAGTCTTAAACCGTTGAACACCATTGGTGAAATTGAGATGTGATAAGAACTCAATTTCTATAATCAGGAACTTGAAACTTCGAACTTCGAACTTCTTGTATATTGTTCTCTCCTTTGATCACCTTTGCTCTGATACCATGTATAAATTCCCACTGTAGATCAACAGATTATGCAATAGACTAAGCAAAATACAATATCTACTTATACAACAAACTTTGCGGAATCTTAATCGAATTGAGCAAGATCAATGAGAACACATATAACTGAGAATGAGAAATTAATCACACATAACACAGAAGAAATAACCCAGGGAAAGCCTCAGGCTAAAACCCCAATCTCTGGATTATCATACAAGTGGAAATCTTGTTCAATTTACAAAAAGAATCAGCTCTCAAGCTATCCTGATCTCTCAGCAATCAAACAATACTGCTCATAGACAGTCAAAGGCTCTCACAACCTTCTCCTTCGCCCTCCAAGCCTCCTATTTCCTTGCACAGTTTTTCCTGGGGTCCAGTGCTTCCACTTGTGTGAATTCCCACCTCACACTGCTCACTTGGCTCAGAAATAACTGCACAAACCTGAAGGAGATGAATCCTTCTACATGGATGAGTTTCCTTTATAGGAAAAATTCATCCTACTGATCGTACATTGTCCCTTCCTCTGATCTCAACTGGGTCTCTGACTGAACTGACATGCATGAGTTATTTATGAGAGAATATTCAGTTATCTGAAGTGCAGTAGTCACATGCATGCAAGCATTAACTAACTGAACTCACAATTAATTCAACAAACTCTTTGAATTAATCTAACTGGACTTTACTCAGTTAACTGAGCCAACTAATTACAACTCATCCTTATCTCTTTAACTGATGGATAAATTCCTCAATTAATGGAGAAACTGTTGCATGTCCCCACATAGGCTTCATGTCTTATTTTCCTTAACTAATTAACTCAAGATGAATTAATTAATTATTTTACAAACAGCTGCTAAGCTCAAATTCGAATTTTACTTCTCAATTTTAGTTCAGGGACTAACTAAAATTGGAATCCATCCCGAAATGTTATTTTTAGCGCTTCCATTTTTCATTCCTTGTTGCTATGTCCAACACTGGTACCCTAAATGTTATTTTCAGCATTTCTTGTTGCTATTTTCAACACAAAGTTAATCTAGTGTGTTGCCAAGTGTTGTCACTACTACAACACCCTCCAAAATTTCTCTACATTTGAATTTTGGAGACTACCTCACTATCGTATCAAGCGTCGCCTTGGTCGTCAAGTGTCATTTTGCGTTGATTCATATGTTTTCAGTGTTCTTGAGTGATCTTAAGTGTTGTCGAACTTATTTGAATATACTTATATGCATTTAGTGGTCACAACACCTTTCTTGTTGTAAAATGACACTTTTGGGTCGCATTCGCACACACTTCATTGTTTATAGTTGGGGAACGTACATAAAGTGGTGTTTTCATGTATATTCATTATTGGTTAAGTTTGTCTAAGTTTTCTTGATGAGTTAGTATGTTTCACATGTGGTTTTGTGTCCATAACTCATCTTGGCCACCCCTCGATCAATCATCTAGACTTAGACAAATTTCAGTTTTAAATGAGCCCATTGAGGCCAAGAGCGCATGTGCGCACTCCAAAGCCTTGATGTGTGATCCTTCATTGTTCATAAATGTGCCTTGTGCCCCCCTTGAGAGTTGGGCGGACTCCAAAAGCACGAATCCCCTTCCCTATCTCAAACAGTGCCTTCAAATTACCAAGTCTTCCATGAGCAGACTCCTTCGGCTCAAAGAAGTGTGCCCTCCTTGAGCACACTAACGTATCCCAAAGACTCGAAGCTTAGTCATTCATTCTTCCCTTATGCACCCTCCTAACCTGACTTGAGCATACTAACACACCCTGAAGGCATGAATCCTTATCCTTCAACCTTCAAGAGTGCACCCTAAGCCCTTCATGAGGCCTCCTAGGCACATGAGCACACCCTGAAGGTACAAAGCCTCAACCTTAAACCTACTAGTTTGTGCCCTGCACCCTCCCTTTCTCCCTTGGAAACATAACACACTTGGTAAGCCCAAAGGCTTCCCCTTTTCCCTTCAGACTTGTGACTTCCACCCTGCCTCGATCGTCTTCTTCTTTAGGGCACATGAGCACATTCTGAAGCCTCGAAGCTCCTCCTCCTCCATGCTTCAACCTTTGCACCCTGAAGCTCCGTTCACCATTTTAAGTTCATTGAAAGGGCATGAACAAGGAAATATGAATGAAAAATGGTAGAGTATTGTTATAGACATTTTTGTGCCTTACAACTATAAGCATGAAATGTCCATAATCCAAGGGATCCAAAGTCCCTAAACATGTTGTTCCTACCCCTAGAGGAACAAGGCTAACAAACCACAGCAATTCACAGAAGTTCTCCACCAGAAACTGCTCAGAAACAAGTCAATTCAAGATCAATTCAGAAGCTCCACTAGCTGCCTGCGTTGAAATGCAGAGGCTACACTGGCTAGTTGCATTGCAACGCAGGTGGAAGCACTACCAGGGTGCGCTGAGTGGGAAATGACAAATGTCAGGGTCTCTTGTGAGAGGTGTCAAGACTGTGGAAGCTTCCAGAATCTTCCTCCATGACACTTGCCTTGCTGAGTTCGACTAAGTGATGAGTAAGAGGCTCTTAGTCTCCAAGTGGAAGTAAGAACTGACAGAGAGAGAGGACACTAGTCAGATCACAAGCTGACTCATCCTCACTCCAAACATCTATATATGGATCTCTTCTCCATGAGATCTAGAGGCTAGAATTTTGTTATTGCAAAGAATTGCTGTTGGTTTGAGATTGGAATCATTGGGTGCTTAATGCTTTGAAGGGAGGTGAAGATAGGAATTTCATTTGCTGGGAAGGAGATGCTGGATTGGAACTCTCTTGGTTGTATCTCCTCCTGAACCTTGTTATTCATCAATAAAGCTATCTTGGTTTCTCCTATATGTTGATGTGCCTTTGATGTATGATTGCATTAGTGTATTTGGTTTATTTCTAATCCTGAACTAGTTATGAATATGAATCTATGTCTTTGTGTAGTGTTCCCTTCTTGTGATCTTGCAGGAACCTGTTGAAGCTGGGCGAGCGAGAAGGCAAGTAGCTGGGAACTCTCAAAGAGAAGAGAAACCGGATTGAGGGACAAAAGGAAGACACCGGTTAGTCCATCCATCTCTCTTCATTCTTAATTCATAAAGGAAGAATACTAGAATAGATGTTTCTGTTTGTTGCTAAGGCACTGTCACACCTTAGGTGGATAGGATCATCCTGCATAGGCATTTTTCCCCACAACAAATTGGTGACTCCGCTGGGGAAATCTGTTTAGTCATTTTATTTGTGTTTCTATCATTGTTTGTTTCATAGACTCAACAGCAACAATCGAACTGCATCTGCTATTCTCAGATGCAAAGTAGACAGCTGCTGCTTTGATCCAATCATTGGATTTGTCTATGATCTGAACAATGGACTCACAAATGATTTGATGATCCTTTGTGATAGATCTTAGTCCTCCTTTAAAGCATCCCTTTGATTGTACCTTGCTTGTTGCTTTGATTTGGCCTGAAACTGTAGATTAAATAGCAAACCGTGACCCAGAACCCAGTGAGGAACTCTCGTTTCTCCTTCAGCGCAGGCTCTGTGAAGAGACTCTGCATTTCAACGCAGTTCCCGTGAAGGCTACCTGCATTGAAATTCAGTTTCCCTGTTATACAGGTGCGCTGATCCAGTTAGGCCTTGTGCAGCTGGGGTTCTCTGCTCTGTTTTGCCTTGTTTTGATCTCTGATTTTTGCAGCCTGTAACCAGCATAGGTACCTGTCTGATAGCCCCTTTTCTCTGCTTAAATTCCGCCTCCTTTTGTACAAAAGACTGTGAGTGTTTTTATGTGTTTGTGGCATCATTTACAGTTTCCCTTTGCAAGAGTGAAATAGTCATCCTGTAGCCCTTGATTCAGATCTGTTGATTGTGATCTTAGGAGAGAGTTCATTGGCTGTTTACAGTTGGTTATACATTCATTTTTGCTTTTGGTTTGAGTTTGTCTCTTTTGAGTGTCAAAACAAGTATTCATTTCGAAAATCGTTTAGTGTTGTAATCTCTTCTACCCTTTCTGATTTCGAAAAAGTAAACTTGTTTGTATTTGTCATTTAAAAGAAAATTCAAAGTTGTGCAAAAAGATTTCTTTTTAGGCATCAATATTAAGAAAGTGGAAAACAAACACTTACATTGTGCATTTGCTTCTTGATAGTTTGCATGATTGATTTAGGGAAAGTGCATTTCGAGTGTGCTGATTGCTCTCTGAGAAAATATGGTTTCTTTCTTTTCCCTTTGTGGCTAGGATTTTCATTGTCGAAAAAGAGATAAAATTTGCTTATCATCTTTTAGATTGCATTTAGGAAGTTGTCTATACATCTCGTGGTGAACCTCAAAAGGCAAACTTCTAAGAAAGATCAACATAAAATAAACTGAATGAACTTAATAACGCTTTGTAACATAACGCACAACATAGAGGTCTAGGCTAGAGACGTGTTCCGGCGTCGTAAAGCCTGGTGACTGTCGATCTCGCTGATGGTGGGTGATTCCTCCTGAGGGACGATAGCGCCAGTACGGATTGTGCTCCCACGTACCGTCGAGTATATATTGGGAGACCCCTATAGGCATAAAACCTTTATCCTTAGGAAGCCGTGTCGGCCGCCCTACTGATCGCAATGCACTGATCACAGCATTCAGGAAGATTGACCGCCTATACCTTAAAAAGTATTCTGCGGTTTTGCGAAAAGTTTGGCACACCCTCTACCTAGAACTCTAGAGCAGTTCCTTTTGGCCTTTTTCAGACTCTATAACGGAAAAAGTCCATCCGAGCATTTGTCACTTCGGGCTCGTTAAAACATCGAAGGAGACTAGAGTCATCTTTAGCTTTTTCTCGACTCTTTAAAATTGAAAAAGCAAGTTGTGTCTAAAAGCGTCTAAAATTCATTCAATTCGGAAACATACTTCCCCTGTTTATTTTAGTTGATCGAGTAATCCGCAATCGTGGAAGAAAGTCAATTGAAACCCCGTCGTTCGCGGAGACTTACGAGTCAACCGTCTTTGTCTCCGGAATCGAAGCCAGTACGGACAAAGCGAACTCGTTTAACCGGTTCCAAATCTCCTCTTAAAGTTAGAACAAGTGTTCCGACGACATCGGAGGTTCCGGTTACTCCAACCATTTCTGGAAACCCTGCCTCTACAGAAGAAGTTCAACAGCCACAGAGGGACAGTGATACTGATCCTAGTTTGAGAGTAAACACTTGTGTTACCGAACCAGTTCCATCAGTAACCGGTCCGGAGAGTGGTGCTCTTCAAACATCTGTCGCTGTCGATACAACCCCTTCTTCGGCACCAGAAATATTTTACGGACCTGACGGTCTTCCTCTTCCACCTGGTCTGATTGCGATTGAAGAAATTGTAGAAGACCCTCCAACAAGTACTCCAACTCACTTTGGAGTCGGGGTCACTCTATATCCTTCTTCAGAAGTTAGTCTACCACTAGCGGAAGTTCCTGTAGAATCGCTAGGGAATCTCTTGGATAGAATAAATATGTCTGAACAACCGTCAACATCTAGGACTGTGGCACCTGACACAGCAACAGCAGAACTCCCTGCCGTCACTCCAACAATGTTCGTCGGCATACCATCTGTCCCGACTAGCTCTCAACCGCTGGAAGGAGCCCATTCAGGGGCTATTACGACAGTATGGTCTGTTCCTGTTTGTTCCTCCGGAATAATATCCGGCAACTCTTATGTTGAGACTCGCCAAATTGATCCATTTGGAGGTCAATTTGGGCAATCCAGTCCCCAAGGGCAGACAATCCCCTTGAGTTCCGGATTGCCACCGTATGGGGGGCAGTATGCCCTTTCATTACCCCCTCCGGGAGGATATCCATACGGGAGTTCACAACAGTATTCAGGTTATACTGGAGTTACATCAAGTGGTTGGGTACCTATACTACCCCAACAACCAAGGGTTGTGTATTCTATGCAACAATGTGTACCTATGTCGAACATCCTTACTACACCAGCTATTGTGACAGTGTCGAAGGTTCAAACGTTGCCTGTTGTATGTCAACCTCAGATCTCTCAGGTTGTAATGCAACAGCCCCTTGACCCTGTGACACAACCACAATCGCCGACTGGTGAAGCGACACACGTACAAACGGGTACAATTACCCCACACCTTGATCCAACGGTTAGTATAGTGCAACAGAACATGGCTTCACAACCATGGCTGGTGCAATACCAACAACCACAATTCCAACAAGTATACCAAGGTTCTGAGCAACAGATCTTTGCAAATAGTGGGCAACCGTACATTCAAAATGGTCAAAATCAACCATTTTATAATGGTCTTGCCCACCAACCTTACCAGTCATACCAGCATCAGCTGCATTATGCTGGTATGCAAAGACCAACTGCTCAGGCGATCCCATCGTATCCTGGGTATGCTTCACCTAACCTGAGCCAGCAATTACCATTCGTGGCAACTCTAGAGTTACCTGATTTACATCGGTTAACAAACGATCCAATTGCTTACGCCCCATGGTGGCCAGCGATTCCACACAAACTTCCATCAGACATTCCTAAATTTAATGGAAATCTGGGTGAAGATCCATCGAATCACGTGATGACCTTTCATCTATGGTGTTCGTCAAACACCTTAAACGATGATTTGATAAGGCTTCGCCTCTTTCAGAGGACGTTAACGGGTCCAGCGGCTAAATGGTATATTGAATTACCTAGAGCTTCGTTCGACAATTTCAGCACCTTAGCCACTACCTTTTTAACCCATTTTCAATTACCTATAAGGTATGAAACAGGAACGGAAATCCTTACCAACTTCAAACAGACAACGGCCACTCACATATCTGATCATATACATGAGTGGCAGCGTCGTTGTAGGATGGTGAAAACATACGTTCCCGATCAGCTGTTAGCTGAATGGTTTATAAAGTCATTACTTCCTACCATCACGGAAGATGTGGCCAAGGGGGGAGTCGTAACGGAAGAGCAAGTTATCACTCGTGCGCAATATCTAGACTTGGTCTATACTCAGTCTGGCACGCTCTACGACAAAATACCTGACGCCCCTAGACCGGAATTCTCAATTCCTCCTCCTCCTAAATCAAACAATGACTCTCACGTCGGCGATGGCGTGATTGGCACGAAAAACGCGAAATCGACAAAGGCTACATCCAAGAAAGCCCGTAAGGTTTCAGATCAAAATGCAAAATACGAAATTCTTGTTTCGGAAGTAAATGCCGTATCGACAAATAAGGGCAAAGAAACCAAACAACCAGGAAGCAAGAAGAAACAAAACAAAGGGAAGAAGAAGAAACAGGATGAGTCATCACCTGAAAAAACTTCTTCAAACCCTCCTGGAAATAGGAAACCCCCTACCACAGGGTGTCAGATATGTGACGAGCGTCATTGGACAAGCGAATGTCCATACAAAGCTGAGCTGAAGAAATTCTTTAAGAGTTCGAAAACCTCAGCAGTGTTAACTGATCCGTTTCCAAATCCAGGAACAAATCTGGTTGATAGTAAAAATGCTTCCCCGTCGCAAGTGCTAATGTTGTCGATTTCGAAACAGCAAAATGATGCTTTGATTTCGACAAGGAACAAAGATTACGAGAATCCACAGGTGTCGAATAACAAGGCTAATGAACAACCTAGTAGTTCGACAACAACTTTGACCAAAGTTGTGCCACCCATCATTCCTAAATCAATGATAAAGCCACCAAAGGGAGTAGTACACAAATCGACATTTAATCCTCGTGCCAAAGTAGCACAGAATTATAATATAGTAGAGGACCTGGCCCAATCGCCGTCCGCTGTGTCGACACTTGAGGCACCGCAAAATTGCCTCTCCCAAGAGCAAGATTTATTATCAGCAATAGGTGGGATTGACCCAATGGATTCCAATCTTGTGGCCTTTGATCATAAAGGATACGACCCTTAGTTACCAGCTCAACTAGCTTTCCTTATTCAAGTGAAATCCCTCAACAAAACTGTTCATCGAACAATTATTGATGAGGGGGCATCTACATGTATTATGTCGATGAGTTGCTGGAAAAATTTAGGCTCACCACCCTTGTCGAGATCGTCAACAACGTTAAAAGCATTTAATGGACGATCGTACACTCCATACGGGATTTTAAGTAACTTGCAAGTTGAACTAAGGGGCAAAACAGTAGGAATTGATATTGAAGTAATTGATGGAAACCTCGATTACAACATCCTACTGGGAAGGCCCTGGATATATGCCATGGCCGCAGTTGTGTCGACCTACTTCAGGAAGATTGCGTTTCCCTTTCAAGGAGGAATTACAGTCGTCGACCAACAAACTTTCCTCCCCGACAGTTCACAAGTTACGGTAAGCATTCCAATGATCCATGGAAGAAATCATTCGCTTCAAAATATTGGAGTAGGTCTCCTAAAAGACCCTGCCTTAATGGGTACTTTTGCCCTACCGCCTCCGAGTAATCTGGCGGAAGTGGCCATAGTGGAAACCTACAATATGAAATCTTCTATATCTAATGGATTCCAAAGATTCCTGAACATTTTGTCAGCATGGATCATCGCCATTTTAGAAATATTGTAGCAATCAATTTTCTTGGCCTGGGGGGCAACCCCAAATCAACGCTCATCAAGCATTTGGATAGATAGGTCTAGAGAATATGGTACCCCTTCAGATCCTTGGTCGCGAGTGCATGGAACTGACGAAGGAATTGTCCAATCAATGGTAATTGACGAGGCACCATGGAATGACTCCCACCATCGTTCCCTTCTCCCGGATTGTGGAGAAGATACTCAAGATGACCTTTATCATCCTTCAGTTTTCGATTTTCTATCAAATACTGTAAATACAGTGGGCTCCGAGGATGGTTCTTATCTCGTGTCAACCTCGTTAAAAAATGAAACAAGGAGTCATGAGGATAGTTCTTTTACTATGTCAACCTCAGTAAAAAATGAAACAAATCCCCTTTCCAAGTCTCAAAGGTAAACCTTCATTCCAACCACCAAGTTGAATGCAATGAAGCTTGGGGGGCATGCACCTCGATTTGAGTTATTATGCTGGGGGCATGCAAACTTATCGAGTAGTTTTAGCGCATAGTTCATGCTCGTTAAAAAATAAACATAAGATCGAGCAGTTTTAGCACACAGTTCATGCTCGTTAAAAAATAAACGCAAGATCCGAGCAGTTTTAGCACATAGTTCATGCTCGTTAAAAAATAAACATAAGACCGAGCAAATGTTTCCACCCGCGTTTAAGCTCGTTAAAAAATGAACTATTCCGGTAAATAACCACCGTGAATGTAGCGACATCAGCCATTAAAGCCTTGGTCGTGTTTGCCCACCACCTCCACTTTTCCATTGGCCGATCATTCACCTCCATATGATTGTTTACCCATTTTGAGGAACAGCTGCAAAGAGTGATTTCACTAGCCATCCTTGTGACACTGTCGTGATTTGGAAATTCCAATCCTTCCCTGGAATCAGCTGTACCCCTTTTTATCACTCGTTCCTCAAAAGACGAGTCTTCTTTAAGCTCTTTTCATCTGACTCATAAAATATGAAAAGATTGTCGAGTTTTGGCCTTCCAGCTCGTTAAAGTGACCGGAAGAGCTATCCCTCCTCTAGATTTTAATCTTTTTGGACCTGAGGGATTATTGCACAAAAAGATCGAGCGCTTGTTTTATTCGGCTCGTTAAAACTATTGAAAATTCATCCCTTCTGTATTGTTTTATACTTTTTCGGACTTAAGGGATTAGATGACGAAAAAGGACTTTTGGAGTTAACTTTATGTACCTTTTTAGACTCTCTAAAAATGAAAAGGACCGAGTTATCCTTGTCGTTAGACTCGTTAAATGCATTAAGTAGCGACAAACTTGTCTTTAGACGAGAACGAGTTTCCCTATCGCTAGGCTCATTAAAACATAGCGATGGGCTTGCCCGAAGGGAAAGTTATAGAACAAGCATATGTTATCCTCCTCAAGCTTGACAAAAATAAAGAAGTACTGGTCAGCAATGACTGGGGAAAAATTGGGAGAAACTCAAGAAAACTTTGATGGTAGCAAGTCGCTCTTGAACATGACACTTTTCCTCCGTACCACAATCGGGTTGGGTTGTTTCATTCACCGGTCACATCACCATGGTCTCACCATACCATCCATACTTGGGGTAATGCTACCAATCCATCGCATCAGTGTCGCCATATGTTCAAGAGAAGTCATTCAGAGAAGTCACCTGTGTCCCATCCACTACCATACATTATACTCTTTCATGACCGCCACCCTAAATCATATGTCATCAAATCGTTTTCACCTCCATCAAAATCATTAGCTCCGTTCTGTGTCATCGATGTGGGATTCATTAAGGCCCTCCTTTGACGGATCGCTTCTTGTCGACATCAGCTCATTATCCAAGAAGTTGATCTAGGAACACCCCCTTCAGTACTTTGAAGCTTGCATGCCTCAATGGCAAGTTTCTCACTTCCGGCGACAGGTATACATCAATGACCTTCGACCGAAAGATTTTGCGTGGTGTTCGACGCCAAGTCCTCTATTCACACCACGTGAATTGTACTGCAGTACCTTGAGGGTCATCATCATTATCGGTGATTCCTCTCGCGCTTGTTAACAGTTTACATCATTGACTGGTAATCAAGCGATGTCTTTCCATGTTCGACTTCAGAGCAATTCTCACATGGATCGACTTGTACTTAGAGTGAAGATCGGACGAGATTGAAGACCCCGGATCTAGTTTCATCCATCCGGGCTGCGATATATATTCAGAAAATAAAGACATGGAAATGTACAGCTTTGCAGCACAGATAATCATCCTACCAAAAGGATGATGGCTCTTTTAGAATCATCAGTCTATCATCAGACGATTGTCTGTTATATGTACATGAAAATGAATTTATAAAGCTGAGAATGGGAATGCCCGCCTCAGCTAGATCATGAAAAAAGTATGAAAATAATGTATTGTATTGTATTGTATTACAGGTCTCCTCCCAGCATTGAAAGAACTTCGGATCCTCCTAATAAAGCATTTCACCCGATAAACGACCTCATACTTTAGGGGGCAACTGTTATAGACATTTTTGTGCCTTACAGCTATAAGCATGAAATGTCCATAATCCAAGGGATCCAAAGTCCCTAAAAATGTTGTTCCTACCCCTAGAGGAACAAGGCTAACAAACCACAGCAATTCACAGAAGTTCTCCACCAGAAACTGCTCAAAAACAAGTCAATTCAAGATCAATTCAGAAGCTCCACTAGCTGCCTGCGTTGAAATGCAGAGGCTACACTGGCTAGTTGCATTGCAACGCAGGTGGAAGCACTACCAGGGTGCGCTGAGCGGGAAATGACAAATGTCAGGGTCTCTTGTGAGAGGTGTCAAGACTGTGGAAGCTTCCAGAATCTTCCTCCATGACACTTGCCTTGCTGAGTTCGACTAAGTGATGAGTAAGAGGCTCTTAGTCTCCAAGTGGAAGTAAGAACTGACAGAGAGAGAGGACACTAGTCAGATCACAAGCTGACTCATCCTCACTCCAAACATCTATATATGGATCTCTTCTCCATGAGATCTAGAGGCTGGAATTTTGTTATTGCAAAGAATTGTTGTTGGTTTGAGATTGGAATCATTGGGTGCTTAATGCTTTGAAGGGAGGTGAAGATAGGAATTTCATTTGCTGGGAAGGAGATGCTGGATTGGAACTCTCTTGGTTGTATCTACTCCTGAACATTGTTATTCATCAATAAAGCTATCTTGGTTTCTCCTATATGTTGATGTGTCTTTGATGTATGATTGCATTAGTGTATTTGGTTTATTTCTAGTCCTGAACTAGTTATGAATATGAATCTATGTCTTTGTGTAGTGTTCCCTTCTTGTGATCTTGCAGGAACCTGTTGAAGCTGGGCGAGCGAGAAGGCAAGTAGCTGGGAACTCTCAAAGAGAAGAGAAACCGGATCGAGGGACAAACGGAAGACACCGGTTAGTCCATCCATCTCTCTTCATTCTTAATTCACAAAGGAAGAATACTAGAATAGTTGTTTCTGTTTGTTGCTAAGGCACTGTCACACCTTAGGTGGATAGGATCGTCCTGCATAGGCATTTTTCCCCACAAAAAGTATGAAATTTTTAGACTGATAGTTTCTCGTCATGAGTAATTGTAGAAATAGGTATTCCAGGAACCCCATGGCAAGAACACATAAGGAAGACTTGGCAAAGAGGATGAACAAAGGAAGCACACGAAGAGCCAAGGACACACCTGAAACTTGATTATCAAAGCACCATGAAGATTCCAAAGCTTGAAGACCCTTGGGAGGGTGGAAGCACCATAAGAAGGTAATGATAAAAACAGACACAGTGGTAGCCATGTCACCACTGAAGCAAAGCCATGTCATCAGTCACTACCATGTCTCAGTTATCCAAGATAGTGACGTGTCTAGTTTCATCATATGATGATATGGAAGACAAAAACGTATTTATTGTAATCATTGTAAAATAAAAACAAGTAGAAGTCCAGAGTTACGTGTGAACTCAAGAGTCATGGAATTTCAAAGGACATGGAATACAAAAGGTCATATCTAATTCCAAAGGTCATTTGGACCTTCAAAGGTTGCACAAGTCCAAAGGTAACTAGAAGTTAGAAAGTCAAGAGTCATGAGGACATGAAATATCACTCCTCAAGTTATAAATAGACCCTCATTTCTCATTTAAATGACTTTTAACCTTGGCTTTTCCCTCAAAGCATAAGAGAGATAAGCTATTACTTTTGGGGAGCAAGTAGTGGCTCCAACACTCCACTATTGGAGCAAGTAATGTTAGTTGTATTCTTGGGATATTTACTTAATATTTGGAGCCTTCATGGTTAGCATGTTTTCATACGTGTATTATGGATGTTTGTAAGACTATTTTGTGCATGTCCATGGTTCATGTTTGTTTTCACCAGTACTGAGGTAGTTGAACTATTTCAGTTATTTTAGTGCTTATTCTATTGAGAATGTGTTGTAATGGTTATAACGTTCATCACATTCATGTGGACTATTCTATTGGGTGTTAGAAGAAACATTCATGTGTGTGTGTCTTTATTAGGGTGGTACTATTACTTATCTCCTAAAGGCTTACTTTCTTTCCCCCTTGCAGTAGAAGAAGCTTGATGCACTTGCAACTGAACATTCACAGGGCATACTTACTTGCTTTTCGAAGGCACATATGTTATTCTCTCTCTTGTTGATAGCTAAATGCAAGGAAAATATTTAAGTAAACGAGAGTCGAGTTGTATTCCAGATGGGACTCCTATCCCAAATGGTGTGAGGTATAGTTGGGACTGCATATTGGAGAGACCCCTTGAATGATGGCAGGTCCATGACTGTCAACAACTCTTTAATTGTAATTGTTCTCTTATATATATACTTAATGAGGAGACCTATTTTTAAATTCATCTCATCTCATTCTTATACATTGGTTCTATTCTAAAAGGAGGTGACCCTCTCAAAGATGGTTATCTTTCATTCTTATATCTATTTATCAAGGCATGCAACTTCTTCTTGTTATATTTTTAGGTTATTTTAGTATTTGTTTCCTAACACTATCTAGGTATTTGTACTTATTTATTTGTTTCTATTATTTCTTAACTGTTGGGTGGATATATTGCTTTAGTCTTGATGTTGACACCTTAGCCATTGAAGTTGATTAAGTTGAGGTTGCAAGGATGGGTGATATGGAATTATTTTTTGTAAAAGATTGTACTTCATAAATGAGTCTACAAGGGAACTAATAATCCACATGACCTATAGCTTCATTTGCCCATTTATGTAAAGATACTTTTGAATACTTTGACTTTGATCTCTTGTACTCTATTATTATTATGGTAGTGGTATCTTTGATTTCATTGCTTGCAAAATAACTCTCCTACTCAAATGAGGGATTAACAATTTCTGTTGGGTCCCTATAATACTAGTGATTACCCCATTACTATTGTAGTTATACCCTTTATTTATATTGTTGTGCCCCTATTACCCCCATGTTGTTATTTCTATGCCCCATAGAATCCCTCTATTGTTATTTTTGTGGCTTTATATTATTATTGTTAGGTCGGCTGGATTATATTGTGACTCCTTAGACTCCTATATATAGAAAGGAGGTTTTTTCATTTGAATCATCCAAGAATTGTTCATTTATGTAATGTAAAGGAGGTTTCCCCCTCGAAGAGGCTGAATTCTAAGGCGTTGATCTATCTTTTCTTGAGCTGGTTTCATAACATTTGGTATCAGAGCTTTGGATTCTAGGGTTTCGCTGCTCCAAACAGGTCATCGTGGCATTTTCGCTATAACTTTTTTCTGTGACGTTTCAGAAGTCGAAAAAAAAAACCATTTGAGAAGAAATCACGCTGAACCTTGGGTCCGAATTTCAGAGCTTTTCGTGCGATATTTGCGGAGATATGATCTGAGGAAGTTGGTCTTTTTGCAGACTCCTGAATTACATTCAAAACAGGTGACCTGGGGAAAATCGTCATAACTTTCTCTCTGGGGATCGGATTGAAATTTCGTAAGAAGGTACAGAAAGAGGACGGACTGTAGTTTCTTGTATGCATGTTTCAGATCCAAAGGTCGAAACAGTGACTCGTGGCACGTCGTACAAGTTCGCTCTACTGAACTAGTCTATAAGCAAGTCACTGTGGGAGATTTCACATAACTCTTCCTTGGAGAATCCAATTTGGGTCAGACTTGTGGCATTGGAAAGAGGACACAGAGGGCTACTACAGGTCACAAATTCAGAACTAGATGATTGGAAAGTACAGAGATACATCAGAGGCAATATCGAGCTCCTACAAAGTGAAAAAAGGTGTGTAGATTTTCTTAAATTTTTGCTTAAGCTTGGTTTGAAAAATTATTTTGAAGGAATTCAAAGGGCATAGTAGAGCATTATTATCGGTAACTGATGCCCCGAGGAAAGAAAATGCAAACACCTAGTAAGGAACCTGAAAGCTCTAGCATGACTCATGAAGAAGAGGAAGAAATGCTACATGATATATCAAAATTACAAGACCAAGTGCAACAACTGTCCCTTGCACAAAAAGGAACAGAATCTAAGATGGATGGTTTAAAGAAAGATGTAGAAGCTAAGATGGATGGTTTAAAGAAAGGTGTAGAAGCTAAGATGGATTGTTTAAAGAAAGGCGTAGAAGCTAAGATGATTGACGTGGAAGCTAAGATGGATGATTTGATGATAGATTTGAAGACAGGCATGGATGAATTGAAGATAAATATGAATAAGTTGCTACAAGAAATGGTCACTAATGGTGAAAGGGTAGTAAAGGAAACTCATGATGAGAACAAAAGAAATGTTAATCATGATTCCATAGACGCTAATGTTGGATCGAAGACTCACCATATTCCAAAAATCGATATGAGGAAGTTTGATGGCAAGGATCCCGCCACATGGATATTACAGATGGAGCAATTCTTCGATCTCAATAATGTGCAAAACACACAAAAGGTACGTATGGCAACTGTATATTTGGAACCAAATCAGTTTGTATGGTATCAATGGCTTTGCTCTCGTAAACAATTTATCACTTGGGCAATTTTTACGGAAGAATTGATAGCACATTATGAGGATACAAAAAGCAACACTTTTTTTAGCCAATTGATAAGTCTCAAACAAAAGGGTTCAATAATGGAGCACATTGAGGAGTTCCAAAAATTGAACATAAGGGTAAAAGATATTCCAGAGGAGCATAGGATTGATGTGTTCATAGGGTCTTTAAAGGATAATATCCAACATGATGTTCGCCTTTGGGAACCTGATTCATTAGAGAAGGCATTCAGGTTAGCAAGAAAAATGGAAAGCAAAATTATGGCAACCAGGAAGCATACCACTCACAACTATAAAGACGGAAGTGTTGTTGCCCCTAGTCTTCCACAACCTATAAGGTTGACACCACAACAATTGGAAGAAAAAAGAGCAAAAGGGCTTTGTTACAGTTGTGATAGCAAATACACTAAAGGTCATAAGTGTGCTGAGAAGAAATTATTCTACATAGATTGTGAAGAGGAAGAAGAAAAGGAGCAAGAAAGGTCAAAAGAAGAGGATATACTCCAGGAACAAAGCCTAGATGAAGAACAAATAAATCCGACCATATCTTGTAATGCATTGGCGGGAATTACCACTCCTCAAACCATCAAGATAGAAGGACAAATCAAGAAGAAAAAGGTAATAGTGTTGATTGATTCAGGAAGCACCCACAATTTTATTCATTGTAGGGTAGCAAAAGAATTGAATTGCTTCCTATATCCAGCACCAGAGTGTCAAGTGATGATTGCAAATGGAGGAACAATAAATTGCTCTGGAAAGTGCCATAATATCAAGCTATCCATGGGAGAATATGTATTGACTAGCCCAATGCTTTCCATTCCAATGGGAGGTGCTGATGTTGTACTAGGAGTCCAATGGCTACAATCCTTGGGTACAATAGCTTTTAATTTTCAAGAACTTTTCATCAAATTTTCTACGGAAGGAAAGGAAGTTGAATTAAGGGGTATTGCAGGGAAACCAGGAAAGATAATCAGCTCTAATGGTATGACAAAGCTTCTAAAAAAGGAGCAAAGAGGTGTAATTGCACAATTATGTTCGCTAGATGTTTCCACATTGGAATCATCTATTTCTCCAGATCTCCAAAAAGTCCTGGACAATCATTCCAAGGTATTTGAGACTCCCAAAGGTCTCCCACCTATGCGTGATCATGATCATGCTATTCATCTGATTCCAGGAAGTGTTCCTCCAAACATCAGGCCGTACAGATATCCCTATGTCCAAAAAAGTGAAATTGAACGTATGGTTGCAGAAATGCTAGAGGCTGGTATAATTCAACCGAGTCAAAGTTCTTTCTCTGCTCCAGTAGTATTGGTGCACAAGAAGGATGGATCATGGCGCATGTGTCCGGATTATAGGGAGCTCAACAAGCTCACTATTAAAGATAAGTTCCCCATTCCTGTCATTGATGAATTACTGGATGAATTGCATGGATCAATTTACTTCACCAAGTTGGATCTTCGTTCGGGATATCATCAAATCAGAATGAAGATTGAAGACATTCCGAAAACGGCATTTAGAACTCATGAGGGTCATTATGAATTTTTGGTCATGCCTTTTGGCCTTACCAATGCACCTTCAACATTTCAAGGTTTGATGAATTCAATTTTCAAACCATTCCTTAGAAAATTTGTGTTAGTATTTTTTGATGATATACTAATCTACAGCAAGTCTTGGAAGGATCATGTTGAACATGTTGACAGGGTGCTACAACTATTGGAGGAGAAACAATTATATGCAAAAAGATCCAAATGTTTCTTTGGAGTCCAGGAGGTGGAATATTTGGGTCATATTGTATCTCATGAAGGAGTTAAGGTAGACCCTAGCAAAATTAAAGCCATTAAGGAATGGAAAATCCCCACATCCATAAAGCATCTGCGAGGATTTCTTGGGTTGACAGGGTATTATCGCAAGTTTGTTAAGAATTATGGGAGAATAGCAGCACCTCTAACAACATTATTGAAGAAAGATGCATTTTCATGGACTCCGGAAGCAACAAAGGCCTTTGAACATCTTAAAGAGGCAATGTGCCAAGCACCGGTCTTAGCTACACCGGACTTCACAAAAACCTTTATTGTGGAATGTGATGCTTCAGGAAATGGAATTGGTGTTGTTCTAATGCAAGATGAAAGACCCATTGCTTTTGAAAGTCGTCCAATCAAGGGAAAGTTTTTAAGCAAAGCTATTTATGAGAAGGAAATGTTGGCAATACTCCATGCACTTAAGAAATGGCGACCCTACCTAATGGGAAGACACTTCAAGGTAAAAACGGATCATGATAGCCTTAAATACTTTTTAGAACAAAGATTATCCTCTGAAGAGCAACAAAAGTGGGTCACAAAGATGTTGGGTTATGACTTTGAAATCATCTACAAAAAAGGGAAGCAAAATGTGGTGGCAGATGCACTCTCAAGAAAGGATGAGGATGTGGAAGCATTGTTGTGCGCCATTTCTATTATCCAACCAGATTGGATAAACGAAGCAAGGGAGGAATGGAAGAATGACGAAGAAGTGTGGGCACTTATTCGAAAGCTACAACAAGATTCCAGTACGTCTGATACATTTAGCTGGAAAAATGATTCGTTATGGTACAAAGATCGCTTATACCTCTGTAAGAATTCCCAGCTAAAACAAAAGATTCTTATGGAATTGCACACTTCTCCCTTAGGAGGGCACTCAGGATTTTTAAAAACTTACCACAGGGTTAAGAAGGAATTTTTTTGGGATGGCCTTAAATCAGATATTCAAAAGTTTGTGGCGGAATGTTTGGTTTGCCAACAAAATAAAGTTGAAACAATTAAGACACCGGGTCTATTACAACCTTTATCCATTCCAAGCCAACGTTGGGAGGAGGTTTCAATGGATTTTATCACAGGTTTACCCAAGTCTGAGGGAAAGAGTGTCATCATGGTGGTAGTTGACAGACTTACCAAGTATGCACACTTTTGTGCATTATCACATCCATTTAAAGCCAGTACAGTTTCTACTGCATTTATGGAAACAATTCAAAAGCTACATGGAAACCCAAAGATTATTGTAAGTGACAGAGATCCCATTTTCACTGGAAATTTTTGGACAGAATTATTTTCTTGTCTTGGTACTCAGTTAGCTCATAGCTCATCTTATCATCCTCAATCTGATGGGAAAACTGAGATAGTAAACAAATGTTTGGAAGGATATCTTCGTTGCTTTGTATCTGATAAACAGACACAATGGGTCAAATGGTTGCCTCTGGCTGAATGGTGGTATAACACTTCCTTCCATACAGCAACAAAAATGACCCCATTTATGGCACTTTATGGGTATCAACCACCATCCATCACATCATATTTAAGAGAAAATTCTAAGGTTCAGGCAGTGGAACATCACATCGAACATCAACAACAAGTCCTCCAACTCTTAAAGGATAACCTCGTGTTGGCACAAAATAGAATGAAACAACAGGCAGATCAACATCGCAGTGAAAGAAGTTTTGATGTAGGTGATTGGGTATTCCTACGGCTACAACCATATAAGCAAATGTCCCTAAAGCAAGCTAAGAAGGATAATAAATTATCACCAAAGTATTATGGTCCGTACAAGGTGTTGCAAAAGATTGGTACTATGGCATACAAATTGGAGCTTCCTGCAGCTTCTCGATTGCACCCAGTTTTCCATGTTTCATGTTTAAAGAAGGTTATAGGCGACAAGCTCCCAGTTCAAACAATATTGCCAGAACTTGACGAGGAAGGAAAAATTATATTGGAACCGGAAGCAGTCACAGAAACAAGAACTCGACAGCTACGAAATCGATCAATTTCAGAGTATCTTATCAAGTGGAAGAACTTATCCGCTGAAGATTCCACATGGGAGGATGAGAATTTTATGCAGAAGTATCCAGAACTACTCAAGCGTTGAGGACAACACTTTTTTGAAGGAGAGGGGCATGTTGGGTCCCTATAATACTAGTGATTACCCCATTACTATTGTAGTTATACCCCTTATTTATATTGTTGTGCCCCTATTACCCCCATATTGTTATTTATGTGCCCCATAGAATCCCTCTATTGTTATTTTTGTGGCTTTATATTATTATTGTTAGGTCGGCTGGATTATATTGTGACTCCTTAGACTCCTATATATAGAAAGGAGGTTTTGTCATTTGAATCATCCAAGAATTGTTCATTTATGTAATGTAAAGGAGGTTGCCCCCTCGAAGAGGCTGAATTCTAAGGCGTTGATCTATCTTTTCTATCTTTTCTTGAGCTGGTTTCATAACAATTTCCCCCTCATGCTAGTGTTGGAAACGAAAATAATACTAAAATGGGGGGGTGAATTAGTATTATATAAATG
Source organism: Pinus tabuliformis (assembly GCA_031772625.1). Classification (NCBI taxonomy): domain Eukaryota; kingdom Viridiplantae; phylum Streptophyta; class Pinopsida; order Pinales; family Pinaceae; genus Pinus; species Pinus tabuliformis. Next base: position 1,278,402,726 of record CM062819.1, read on the forward strand.
TTAATAACTATTTATCCAGTAAAATAAATTCAATAATAAAAAAATGCATCAATCACATAAATAATTGGACTCGGGATGTTTATGTGGAAACCCATGAACAAAGTTGCGAGATTTCTTACGAGCACATCCAAGCAATTCAACCCATAACCCGTAAGTCCACAAAGGCTATCAAAATTATTCCTGGAGCACATAATATTCCTTATTTTCCAAAGAAGAATACAACCACTCCCACTAGAATAATGGTTTCCACAGTAGAAGATTTGGTTTTTGATATTCTCAAAGAGTTGGTGGAATCTGCATAAAATACAAAAAAACCATAGCAGCCTCCATCTTTTAACGGGGGTGATGGAGACAACGTTGTGCTTTCAGATGATACTTTCCATGGGTTAGGCAGACATGAAGAAGAGGAAGAAGACCCCTCATATTCTGAAGAAGAGGAGGAGGATATAGATGAAGACATGGCAAACCAAGGTCTGGATTAGATGACTCAGGGTCCACTTTCCCTTCCAAGTATTTTACATAAGATGCCCAGATACCAGAAAAGTTGTTAACAAAATATGACCCTAACAAAGTGCTCAAAGCAGAAGACCATTTGGATAATTTCTACCTACACCTACAGACGCTCAAGGTACATTATGACAATGTTGCATGTAAACTCTTTCCTTGTACCTTAGATGGTAGAATAGTTACTTGGTATCATAGTCTTCCTATGAATTCAATTCAGAATTGGAGGGGGTTTAAGAAGTTTTTCTTGGAAAAGTTCATTGATGACAAAACCCCGGACATGTTATTAAAAGAGTTAGGGAACCTAAAATTGGGGGAAAAGAGAAGGTGAAGGACTTTAATCAGAGGTTCAATTGGATATTGAACCAATTCCCTCTAGATATGGCACCTCATGCCTCCATCACAATTGATTACTATACTTCTTCCTTACTAGTAAGCATTTCACAATTTGTAAAGAGAACAATGAAAGAAACTTTGGCTCAAAATTTCGAAGAAGCCATTGTTGTTGAGAAGGACTTGCATGCAATCAAAGTCATTGTTGATGATGAATCATCCAAGGACTCTAAGGACATAGGTAAAAGGTATTAGGCCTCTTCAAACAAGGCCAAATATAAAGAGGCTATTGATCTACAAAGCTTGACCCGCGCTATAAATAATTTGTCCTATGAATTGGAAAAATTGAAGCAGAGTACAAGCGAGACCAATGTCAGCAGCAAGCCCTCGAAGTTTCACTTCCTTAAGAAGTTAAATAACAACAACAACAACAATAGTCAGTCGGCTAAGTCTGCGCAGAGCTCGAATGTCGTGCTGAATATCGAGAGCATGGGCATGGAACAATATTGTTCCTTCATAAAGAATATCATTCAAAAAAAAAAAAACAAACAAACAAACAAACAAAAATTAAAATCAAATATATATATATATATATATATATATATATATATATATATATACCCACAATGGAATCACAACATGAATGCTCTAGAAGAATTTGAGGCGGCTAAAGAGACTGCAAGTGTCAGAAACGTAGCTAATACTTTTGGTTATGTGTTCAACGTTGGGAAGAAAAACCCTGAAGTACCACCACCGAATGAGGCCCCGACTCAGAAGCAAAACAACTGATATAAGTTGAAAAATCAAGGGCTTTTTCTTGAACAAGAGACAACGAGGAAAATTTTGAAGGAATAGTAGCTAATAAAACTCACTCCACTCGTCATCCAAACTCCGAACACGTCTGGAACTGCAACCACAACAAAGGGTACTTCCACTAACAATAAAAATAACACCATCATTCTGGAAGTGCCAAACACATTCACTCCTCCAGACACTTCAGTAATGTTTATCGGACTTGACTACATCATAGTTGAGGATATGAAGAAAGCACGTGAAAATATTTCAATCTTCGACCTCACAAGAATAGCAGGCCAGTGGGAACTACTTGTCCAATCCCTTGACCAAATATCGTCAGAAGATAATGCTTCTTCTTCCCATAAGATATCTAGTGAGTCTTTTGGTCCCCTAAAGTCATTCGTCAATGTTGCAACATTATAAGCTAATACTCTTCACCCTTCATTTCTATTGACTTTCAAAATTTTCAATTATAATGTTCATAATTTTCTTATGGATTTTGGTGCATCCATAAATTTAATGCCATTATCTCTTGCAAAGAAAATAAATGACAAATGGGATAAAAACGATGCACGGATCATTCAACTTGGCAGATCTTTGGTCCAGGCTATTGGTGAACTTAGAAATGTGCTTATCATATTATCTAAAGACAATCAAGTTCACCAATGTATAAATATCATAATTGTGGACATACCAGAAGCATATGGTTTACTCCTTAGTAGAGATTGGTCGAGAAAATTACAAGGGTATTTTGCAACCAACTGGTCTCATTTGTGGCTTTCGTACAAGGGCAAGAAAAATCAGATCCGGGTAGAGATAGAATCTTACATGAAATACATTGTCACATCCTTCGAAGGGAAAAATGAGTCGGTCGCTTTCGCTAATCTAATTTTTGGTAATTGATTTTTGGAAATGGATCTTGGGTGCTATCTTGCATAGCCATCTCCAATTCCACCAGATACACAGTTGGAGCTCCTTCCTTGTTCTCCGACTAGTGAAAATGACTTATGTAATATATATGTACATAGTATTACTAGTAATAATAGTAGAAATTGTACAAGAAATATCTTAGTAGCTTGTAAATTTTGGACTCTTTATTTTGATGGTTCTAAGTTGCGGGACAATTCTGGAGTCGGTTGTGTCGTGACAGACCCGTAAAACAAGAAACATGTGCTTTCATGTCGTCTGGAGTTCGAGTGCAATAATAACATTAAAAAATATGAAACTCTCGTACTTGGATTGAAGAAATTTATAGACCTTAAGGTATATTTTCTGAAGGTAATCGGTGACTCAGAGGTAATCACTCGCCAGGTACGAGATATTATACATTGTGTTTCACCTCATCTCAAAAACTACCAACAAGAGGTATGGAATTTGATAAATCATTTTAAATATTTCAATATTATTTTTGTTCCAAGAGTTAGGAACATAGCAGCAAACACATTAGAAAATGTTGTTGTTAGGATGTCGCCATTGAAAAATGGTTTTTCTATTGAAATTCTATATAAACCATCCCTACCTGAAAATGTCACTAACTTATGCATTTTCAATGACAACCAACAGATACTACACTTTATGGCGAATGTTGATGTATTTAAGGATGTTGCCATAGAGGAGGATGACCACGAGTAGGCTCTACAAGAAGCATCTCAAGCATCTAAAGGAAACATTATGCCAAAAAATGCAGTGTCCCTAGAGAAACTATATGACTTGCAGAACCGGTTTAGAGGGCCAACAAACACAAAGACTCATATTTCCAAGTTTGCATCCAAATAAGTCAATTTGGGAACCCCACAAGATCCAAAGTATGTCAATCTCGGTACCTGTTGTTCCCCGTAGGAGAGACAAGCATTTATTTGTTTATTCAAGCAGTATTAGGATGTGTTCGCTTGGACATATGATGATTTAAAGACTTATGATACTCGCATCATCTAACACGTGATTCTTATCAAATAAGTGGTGAAACTGTTCCAACCGAAGCTACGAAAATTCCATCCACCGCTGGAGCCCCTTATTCAGAAGGAATTGAAAAATATGTTGGACACCTGGATCATTTTTAAAGCCAGACATTCCATGTGGGTGTCCAACTTGGTCTTGGTAAGAAAGTAGTCTAGTGAAATACGCCTATGTGTTGATTTTCAAAATCTTAACCGAGATTATGATAAAGAATATTATCGAGTGCCATCCATGGAGCAGATACTCCATATAGTGTCTAGGTCTAAAATGTTTCGCTACTAGATGGGTTTTCGGGCTGTAATCAATGTAGGTTTTAACCCCGTACAGAAATTACCTGCATACGAATTCCTAAACACAGAAAATAAACAATGCGAGAGCATAACACATAAAACACATATACACAGAGATTTTCCCCTGGATCCCAAAACTAGGACTACTAGCTTGATTTTTCATTATTTTCCTTTCAATGTTATAATACATATTTATACATGCTGAATCATCCAATACCATGGACCGAAAACCATCGCGTCCAAAAACATGTGTGAAAATCGTGCACAAAACCATAGGTGGGTCCGCCCATCCTAACATAGGATCCAAAACCAAAATTTTTCAGGGCACTGCCCCAGACCCCATAAAGTTGGGTTATGGGTATGCCTCAAACCCCCTGTGACCCCCACCGCTACACAATCGGTGAAACGAAGGGGGGCTTCGCCCCCCCCTCTAACCCCCCAGTTAACTAGGTGGGCTAGTCATGGAAAGAATATAACACAACCCAACATTCTCCCACTTGTTGTTTTCTTTCCACAGGGGGCCACAAGAGGGCTTAGTCATTTTTCTAGACCTGAAACGCCCATTGTCTCTCTACACCAAGAGAACTTCTCAGAGCTCACAGATTTTGTCAATGCATCTGCAGTATTCTTCAAAGTGTCCACCTTTACCAGAAACACCTTTTTGTCTTCTATCATATCCCTCACAAAGTGATACTGAACATCAATGTGCTTTGTCTTTGAATGATATGCAGGCTTCTTTGCCAAGAAAATTACACTTTGGCTATCACAGTCTATCCTTATAGCTCCCTGTACTAATCCCATACTTGAACACAATCTCTGTAACCAAACTGCTTCCTTGCTTGCATGAGTGGCTGCCATGTATTCTGCCTCTGTAGTTGATAGTGCCACTACAAATTGTTTCTTACTCATCCAACTAACTGCACCTCCAAATAGGTTAAACACATACCCACTTGTAGATCTTCTCTGATCTAGATCTCCAGCCCAGTCTGCATCAACAAAGCCACAAATATCCAACATTTTGTCCAATCCTGATCTTCCTTGGTAGCACAAACCTTAATCACTAGTGCCACACAAATACCTGAAAACCCGCTTCACTGCTGTCATGCGGAAAGAGTCAATTTTGCGGACAAAACTGACCTCCCTAGAAGCTAAGGCTTTCTAGTGACAAACAAAACAATCAAGCACTATCTTTCCCTAAATATGCATTTAAAATAAAAGCAACCAGGTGTTGAAGTCTTACCTTTAGTCCAACGCTGTTTGTAGTAGCCAAGCCTCTCCAATCCAGATGAGCTCCTCCTTCTCTTTGAAGCCTACATTCACTAACAAGCAAACGATTACATAGCACCTGAATAACTCATATAATAAAACATATTCATCATAAAGACCAAGGAGTTTATGAAACAAATTATATATAACAACTTGTTGAGAAAAATGAACTTAATTGTATTAATTGGAAACAAGAGAAACCTTACAACCAGTGCCTTGGTGTTGTGCAGGTCCCTCCCAGGGTCCAGCAAGAGTTCTCCTCTACTTTGATCAGCTCACCCACTTCCAAATGAAGCTAAGAAAGGATTGGAATCTCTCCTCTCAAGCTCTATAAGGGAGTCCTAATTTCAGCAGCATCTACCCTTAGGAATGTTCAGCTTTCAACCCCCCCTCCCTCTGGGGATAGCTCCCCTCTTGATGGGATAAGTTCCTCTTTCATTGGGATGCATAAACCATCTGGAGGCGCTCAATCCACCTCAAACCATCTTCCAGAATGCTCTAGATTCGACCACAAGTAAATTTTTTGAAGTAAAACTTGCGCCTTTTGACCTTTACAGGAGTACGCACCCACCCCTTTACAGACAGAGCGTACAAGTACGCAGGTATTATGAACTTGAGGTGCATACACGCAGGTAAGGGTAAGAGAAACTGCGTAACCAGAGTTATATTGACTTTTTAAAGACTTTCTCTCTTTCTTGGAGTTTGACATGAGGAGCAGAGGTATAAGACTTGCCAAGGAGGACAGTATGACAATTGATGGAGCCATACTAACTGCAAATAGTCATGATGACAAATTTTAGTTTAACAGATTGCCCCCTAAAGTGCGAAGCCTGTAGTAGATTAGGGTTTCATATCATCTAGGAAGGGTGAAGCACTTTATCATTTCAAGGATTATCTTGTGGAGAGCCTAGTCGGAACCTGCAAATATTCAACACAAAATACATATATGAGATCATATCATCGCTGAGGTAGGCATTCCCATACTCAGATTGAAAACTTAACTAACAAACTAACTACTACTCTGATACAGGAATGATTTCGCAGTACATTATAATCATAGACTCATGTAGACACAGTATGGACGTAGCCATCTGTTTATAATTAGTCTACTGTATAATTAATACAAAACTCCTCGCAGCCTGGATGACGGAAACTAGATCCAGGGTCTTCATTTCTGCTTCCCAAAATAGTACGATTCTATCCATGCGAATAAATGAGTTGATGTCGAACATGGTAGAAACCACTTGATTACCAGTCGATGATGTAAACTGTTAACAAGTGTGAGAGAGACCACCAGTGATGTCAATGGTTCTCAAAGTACCCAGTACAATCCATGAGATGTGAGTAGATGTGTTGATGTCGAACATGTCATGGAATCCTTCGATCGAAAGTCAATGATGTAAACTGTTGTCAAAGGCGAGAAACCTGCCATTGAGGCATGCATATTTCAAGGTACTGACGATTCCTAGATCATCTTTCTAGATAATGTGTTGATGTCGATAGAAAGCGACCCGTTGCAGGAAAGCCCACAACACGAAATCATAGATCAAGTTGAAGAAATGTAGCTGTAAGGACTGACTCAGGGATGGTCAAGATGGGTGACAGATATTTTGCAGATGAATGGTTTATTTGCAGTGACCTATTGAACACATAACGACACAACAGATGGCTTGGTGACAATTAACCCAAAGTTAATACCCGGAAACCAGCTGAAGACTTTCAATGTGGTTTGATCAACGATTAGGCAAAGGATTTCCCAACCCAGGTGAATGAAAAGTGTCGTGTTCAAGAGTGGTGATAAGGTTTTTCTGAGACAAAGGATAACAAATAGGCTCATTTTTCTCTCTTTTCCCCCATCATTTCTGGCAAGTACCTCTTTATTTTTTACAAGCTTGAGGAGGATAACATTTGCTTGATTATAAGCTCATCCTTTGGATGAGTCCAACTTAGTTTAGATTCGAACCCTAAGAAGGAGTGGTCTGTTCCTGTTTGTAATCGAACAGGTCCTTTACTGTGAAATTTTAACGAGTCCAGTATAGGAGAAACTCGGCATTTTTCAATTTTAGAGAGTCTGAAAAAACTTAAGAAGACTCTAGGGTTGACCTTTTTCGTAAATTTGTGTCTCCCAAGCCCGAAAAAGTATAAAATAATACTTGAGAGAACCGCTTGATCTTTACGACCAAGGAGTACTTTCATGATTAGTGTCTCTGACCTGAAAAGTAAAAAGTGATCAAGGACACGTCGTTTTATTTCCAATATCGAATTTGAAACGACAAAAATCCGGCAATCTTTTCATGTTTTTACGGTCAGAAAAGGGCTATAAGAGGACCATCTTTTAATTCCGTTTTAACGAGTGTAAAAGAAACGCTCGGCAATCTTTTCATGTTTTAGGAGTCAGAAAAGGGCTTAAAGATGACTCTGATGTTTTTGTTTGTAAAAAATGACAATATTCCCTGAAAATCCTTTATCCTGCACAAAAACCAACACATTACTCATACCTGTTGAAGATAGATAAAAATACTTTGAAAAATACCTTTTCATGGTGAAAAATAAACAAATTTACCATTTATTTACCCAAAAAACCTATAAAAAGGGCTTTTACCAATTCATTTTTACCATTTTACTGTTGAGGAGAGAAAAAGGGGCTTTTGGCAAGAAACTTCCCGTCGACATTGCGGAGAATCTGACCGTCGAAACCGAACGTCGTCTCTTCCAGGTAATTTTGAACATCCTCCTCTTCAATTTCATCCGTTTAGAATTCTTTTTTAGGCCCTAGATTTCATTTTTTGGAGGCTTTGGGGTTTCAAAGACCGCCTCTCGGCATACGCAGGCACCACACTAGGGACCTGCGTACCCCGACATTTTCTCAGTTGGAAAAATGTCGGGGGTACGCACCTTGCCTTCAGGGACCCTGCGTACCCACGCTCTGTTCCTAAAGGCGGGGTGCGTACTCCGCGCAACAAGTTTTTAAACCCCAAATTCTCCAAAATGGACCAAATTTTTTTGATTTTATGGAATCTAATGGATGTTTTCTGGTGTGTAGATTGTTCACCATGCCTGATTGGCGCGAGAGAGAGCACGAAGATGTTGATTTTGCCGCCATTAATCATCAACCGTGAATTGATGCTTTGAAGGCATGCGGCCTTTATAAATACTGGGCCATACCTGGCATGAGGGCCCAAGTGAGATTTCTAGAATGGCTGGTAGAAAGATGGAACGTTCAGGACCAGTGTTTTTATATTGGAGGGCACCAGCTCGAGATGGAGCCCACAGATATTTACTTTCTCACTGGTTTTCCCAAGAGAGGCGAACACTTGACTCTGTTCGGGACTAGGCCGGGTGGCCAGTCCATCGCTAGTCTCCGACTAGAGTGGTGTAACACTCAGTCTCAGGAGAAGGGGATAGAGATCAAAACTATATCCCGTCCTGAACTTATGGTGATTGCCTTTACAGTTACCAAACTTTGCGGGGCTGCCGCTTTACACATTGCCACTGGATCCCAGATGCGGATGGCGATTGATTGCTATCAAGGTACCATTTTCAACTGGTGTGATGCTGTGTTGGCCAATGTAAAAGGCCAACTGACTAGAGCCAAAAACGGACAGCTAAAGACTTTTGGTTATGGGCCTTTAGTTGTGAGTTTTGGCTTAGAGAGGGTTCCGATGCTGATCCCACAGCAGCTCACTGTTGGTGTTGGGCTTCCTCGAGAGCCCAAATTGATGCGATGGGTTGCGGTTATGGCCCGTCATCCTGATGAGGGAACAGAGGTTGTTCGATTTACTCCGGAGTACTTTCACTGGTTAGAAGACCAGGTCTTTTCTATACAGGATTTTCCTTATGCCGGAGTTGATTTTCATGGAGATCCGGACATGGTTCTTCCACCGGGAGAACAATGGGATGATACAGGTAATTCACTTTCCACAAGTTTTTTAAACTATCTATTTTTTTTTGTTTTTATATCGTCTCAAAACTGATAGTAATAATTTTCAAAATGCAGATGTAGGCCCACGTCGTCCAGCCAATCTCCGGCCTTTCGAGAGGAGACTACCAGTTGCAGTGGCACCGGCCCCACAGGACGAGGCCACAGAGACTTTAGCTGAGTTGGAACATGACCTAGAGCGCCTTACATCAGATATACCGGAGACTACCATAGATGATATTCCTATCAGGCTTCAGCGCTATGTAGTCGAGGTCCCAGGACCTTTTAGGAGGTTCTTGTGTAGGGTGGCCCGTGCAGTGGTGTCATATAGAGATCATCACCAGTGATTGGATGGTTGTTTTGTAGACACATGTGACATTTTGGTTTTTTGTACTTATCATTTTTTCAGATCATAAGGTGTTTTTCAACCTATGATCGAAGACGATGTATTTTTTGACACACTCCTATATATATATATATATCATTATTACTGGCTTATCTTGTTAAACATGTGTGATGAAATGTTTTTAAATTTACATGTATGATTATTGCAAATGTCTATTTAACATTCAAGAAGCAATTGCATCTGCTAATGTATTTAAAGACCTTGGAATATGTTGATATTCAATGTAATCAAACTCACGTTCCAAGAGACGCACTCTCAAAAATAACCTTAATAACACTGGATTTCTAATGGCATACACTCTATTAAGTTGTAATACAACGAGTTCAGAATCTAACCTCACTATCAAACTCCGAATCCCAAATGAAATAGATTCAGACAATAACTCAATCACTGCATTGTACTCGGCAATGTTGTTTGTTGTTTGATCGAGGCTCACCCCATGCATAGATACTAACTCGTCAGAGGGCGAATAGATAACCCAAGCTGCGGAAGAGATATTCCGTGTACTACGACAAGCACCATCAGCAAATCCAATGTATGTTTGGAGAGGCATCGACATCTGCAATATCAAGAGTAAAACCAAGATAAGCCAGAATAACGACGAAAACACACTCTCTAAGCTAAGCACACTGTCTAAACTAACAAACACACCAGCTAGAAAGAAAAACTAACCTAACTAAAAATCTCCATACCCATTCTTTTAAGCATAATACCTCTTTAGGTAAAGTCCATTTATGGGTTTACCCAAAGAGTCCCCATCAAAGTCTACCAGCTCATAGGCCCCTTTTGCTAGCTTTCGCTTGACAATATAGGGCCCATGCCACATAGGAACGAATTTTCCAACACCTAATTTATCATTAGCTTGATCATACAATAACACTAGGTCTCCTTCCGAAAAATTTCGAGGGGTCACATTTTGATCATACTGAGCTTTCATACATTTTGCGTGAGTCTCGATCGCCAATGCGACATCACGTCGATTCTCATCTAATTGAGCTAAGTATAATAAATGCTTCTCCTCTTCGGAAGTAGCTGGAAGTAACTCGATGGCCATTTGCAGTGACGGGATTTCACATTCAATGGGTAGCACAGCTTCCAAACCATAAACTAGTTGGAAAGGAGTGAACCCTGTTGATGTTTTCACTGAGGTTCGGTACGCCCAAAGCGCTGAAAATAACATATTGTGCCAATTCGACCGATGAATACCAATGATTCGTCGGATCATGATAACTAAAACTTTGTTGATGGACTCAACCAGACCATTCGCTTGTGGATAATAAGGAGTTGAACTATCGTGACGCAAACCAAGCTGGCCTGTAAGTTCTGTCATCATAACGTTTCAAAAATGGCACCCATGGTCAGTGATTATCGCTTGTGGGGCACCAAACCTAGCAATTATATGATTGAATACGAAAATTGCAGTTGTCTTGCCGTCTGCCTCGAATGTAGGCATCGCCTCGACCCACTTAGTAAAATAATCTACCGCAAGGATGATATACGCATGCCCCCCGGCCGAGTGAGGGTTACATGTAATAAAATCGATACCATGTAATTTGGCAATTATAGGGTGGAGAGGAGCAGGTGGAGCGCGCATCTTTCGATCAAACACTTGACAGTTGTGGCATTTTCGGACCGCAATAATACAATCTTTAAACAAGGACGGCCAGAAGTAGCCAACGCACAAAATCTTTTGGGCTGTGGCATACCCAGACATATGACCGCCACACGCTCCAGAGTGACAGTCATTCAAAACCCTTTCAGCTTCCTCATGAGTTAAGCAACGTCGAAAAATAGAGTCTGCCCCACGGCGATAAAGAATATCTCCAATAATTTTGTATTGTTGGGACTGGAATCGAATTTTCTGACGTTTCGACTTTGAAACTTCGGGCCGAAAGGATTGGGTCTGGAGATAGACGATGATATCCCCATACCGCGGATCTAAAGTGCTGATTAGAAACAAAGATTCGTCCGCAATGGGCTCCTCTGCCACAGTTTCCGTGTCAGCACGCGGGAAGTCACACATTAACTCTGCAAAAAATAAAGATTTCTTAGACTTAGATATCTCAAACTCCAAGTCGAACTCCTGCAGGATAACAATCCATTTAGAGTACTTGCCCCCTAGCAATTGTTTAGTCAAAATGTAAATCATAGGGTTGCAATCCGAAATGACTGTAGTTTTACGAAGTAAAATGTAGTGACGAAAACGTTGGACAGCTTGAACGGCTGCCAATGCCAATTTCTCCACATGTGAGTATTTTAGCTCAGTTGGATTTAACGTCCGACTAAGGTAATATATCGCATGTTCCATTCTGAATTCATCTTCCTGAACTAAGACCATCCCAATGGTGGAATGGGCAGCGGCGAGGTACAAAAAGTAATCCTGGTTGTAGTTGGGAGGATGCAACAACGGTGCATGGGTCAACGCGTGTTTGAGTGCATCAAAAGATTTCTGAGCTATCTCATCCCAAGAGAATTGAGCGTTCTGTTTCAACAACCTTGTAAAACCCTTTGTAACCTCGGCGTAGTTAGGAATGAATCGTCGTAAAAAGTTTGCTTTCCCCTGCAAACTTTGGAGTTGGCGAAGACTCGAAGGAGGAGGCAATTTGATGATAGCTTCGACCTTTGAGGGATCAACGCGAATGCCGGCTTTTGAAACTACAAACCCCAGCAATCGACCCGTTTCGATACAGAAGACACATTTGTGTGGGTTCAACCGAATTCGATAATGCCGACACCTCATAAAGATTGCTCGTAAATGGACAAGGTGATCAGCTCGATGTAATGAATGAGCAGGCAAATCATCGAGATAGGGTTGCACAATGTGCTTGATGTCATGAAACGCATAAGACATCGCCCTTTGAAAAGTTGCTCCGGCATTCTTGAGCCCAAAAGGTAATTTGCAATAAGCAAATGTCCCCCATGGACAAATGAAAGCCGTTTTTGGTTGATCGGCAAGTAGAATATTGATTTGATTGTAACCGGAAAAACCGTCCATAAAGGAAAATATTTCACTGCCGGCACAATCATCAATTATTTGATCGATATAGGGTGTTGGGTAGTTGTCCTTTGGACAAGCTCAATTAATGTCCCTATAATCGATGCATATTCTTATTGTTCCCTGTTTTTTGTTAACCGGAACAATATTCGATACCCAATCCGTTAACGGGATCGGATAAATGAAACCTGCTTTCAACAGTTTTTCAACTTCTGCTTTAATTGCAGCAGCTTTTCGTGGGTGAATCTGACGCAAACGTTGCCGGATGGGTTTAGCGTCCGGATAAGTCTTGATCTCATGAAAAACAATCGCGGGATCAATTCCTGGAATTTCCTCATAGGACCAGGCAAACACATCGCGGAATTCTTGAAATAGGGCCTTGTATGTCTGAATTTCGTCATCTGTACACGAGGCACCTATATGAATGTTCTCAACAATTCCAGGCTTAACTGAAATGTCAATGGTAATAGTTCGAGAGATGTTTCCCAAATTCAGCTCTGAATCAGGATGTTTCATTGGATTCTGAGCTTCTTTGACATATTCAGCTGTAAAGATTGATGAGAAATCATTTTCAAAATGATCATTCTCAGGTTAAAATGAAGATCTGTGATGGAGATCTTCCCATGGTAAATCGTCTACACACAGGATTTCACGAAGTTGCTCGTCAGATGAAACAACTTCGGGAAACGCTATTAACTCCGAGGTTGATGTGAAAAGTGATTCCTCACGAACCACATTCATTAGGTCGATTTGGGTTGAACACGGGTCGGTAAAACACTGCACGGATTCATAGGCAATTTCATATGGACTCAAAGGCATAGCATCACCAAATGAGTTTATCTCAGATTCAGAAGGAACGATCCAAGGATCGTCATAAACAATGGTGTCTGATGTAATCATATGAATGGATGCAAACGAAGACAATGCGTTGATAGGAGGAAAAGGAAAAGTTCCCAATAAACCGACATCTTTAACTAATCCTACTCCAACATCCTTATATGGGATAGTCGTTTTACCGACATGCTGAATACTCTCTGAAGAGGCTGGGTCGGATGAAAAGTAAGCCAGCTAGTCTATTGTCACGATCTTTCCATTATGTGGAAACTTTATTACTCGAAAGACCGATGAAACGACCGCCGTCATAGCGTAAGACCAACTTCGACCCAAGAGAAGGTTGTAGTCTAGAGGGGCATCAACCACCTCCACATCTAGACTAACGGTTTTTCCTTCAACCCCTATAGGCAAATCCTGTAGAATGCCAAAAGGATGAAACCCACGGCCATCAAAGGCCTTAAGAATTGTCGGGGATTGATTTAGTGAAGGAGAACCAAGCGATCTCCAACACTGTATCGACATAATACACGTGGAAGCTCCCTCATCAATTACAGTCCGATGAATAGGCCTATTTTTTACTATCACTGGGATCTGGAAAGCCATTTGATGAGGTAAACGCGGTGTACTATTTTCTAGATCGAATATTATTAGGTTCGGGTCCTGAACATCAACAGCTCCTATAGCCGACAAAAGTAATTTACGCTGTGCTGGGAATGATTGCAGCACTTCCAAAGCCGACATTGCTGAGGGTGAAACAGCTATGTCCTCAACAATGTTATAATTCTGGGCCGCTCTCGCATGTGGATTGAAAGCAGACTTTCGAAGTATACCCTTGGCGGGTGGTTTGATTACTAAGTCTGGGTTAGGTTTCTCGATCTGTAGTGGATCGGAACCGGGAGCTGAGGTTGATGGATTAGAATGAGAAGATTCTGCTTCTTTGCCATCAACAGGACTTTTACTACCATAATCTTGCGATCGAGTCGCAATCCTTACATGGGACATCATCAATATGGGTTCTTCACTGGCACTCGAGGAAGAACCTATCATCTTACTATCCTGCTTTGGAAATGGATCTTTCAAAACAGCAGGAGTTTGGGAACCTTTGACAATCTTCACAACCTCTGCTCGATGAGGGCAGTCTCTTGTAAAGTGATCCTCTTCACAAATAAGACAAGGATATCGAGGTTTGCGTTTTTCGTCATTGGTTTCTGACTTTTCAGTTTTCTCCTTTGGAGTTTTGTCTGCTTTATTCTTCTTCTTTCCTTTCTTCTTTCCACCAGATTTTGATTTAGCTGTAGATGACTCTACAACGTGAACATCAGCGGAAACCTCTGCAGAAGAATCTCCGGTCGGGGAATCAGGCAAGGTTATGATAGGAGAAGAATTCTTGGAAGACTTCTTCTTACTTTTATTGTTCACCGTACCAATCATGCCATCAGTAGCATGAGATCCCGAAGGAGCAGCAGCGATTTGATTTGACTTAGGAAGATCTGGGATCTTTTCGTGTAACGTACTTGACTGAGTAAAAACTAAGTCAAGGTACTGTGCTTGAGCAATCACTTGCTCCTCAGTAACTACTCCGGCCTTAGCTACGTCTTCAGTAATCTTCGGTAACAATGATTTAACAAACCATTCAGCTAAGATCTGGTACGGGATAAAAACTTTCACTAATCGCCTTCGACGTCTCCATTCATGAATATGATCGGAAATATAAGTGGACGTCGATTGCTTTAATGAAGTTAGTAACTCCATGCCATTATCATATCTGACCGGCAACTGAAAATGAGTTAAAAACGACGTGGCTAACTAGCTAAAATTATAAAAAGAGGACCGTGGTAACTCAATGTACCACTTGGCCGCAAGACCAATGAGAGTGTGGTGGAAAAGACGTAAGCGGATCGAATCATCCGAGATGGAGTTAGAGGCACACCAGAGGTGGTAAGTCATCACATGATTCGACGGGTCTTCTCCAGACTTACCCTCGAACTTGGGAATGTCACTGGGCAACTTATTCGGCATTGGCGGCCAAAACGAAAGATAATTAATTGGATCGTTCGTTAGGCGCGACAAGTCTGGTAAATCCAAAGTTGCGATAAACGATAACTGCCGATTAGGATCCCTAAAACTCTGGGTCACGAGACCAGCCCCAGGAGGAGGATATCCGGGATAACTTGGAATAAGAATTGCATTCGGGATATTGTATCCTCCCGGAAAACCAGGATTAACCGGACCGTACTGGGGTTGCTGTGGTTGTTGATAAGTATACCCAGGATACGGTTGATACTGGTAAACTAGCTGCTAGATAGCAGGGCCGAATTGGTACTGTCCCTGGTACGGTTGATAAGTGAATTGCGGTTGACTTGTGACAACCGTACTTAAACCAGGTTGTCCTACAGGCATCTGAACCGTAGTTTGAATCGTGGATCCAGACGATGGTAAAGATGTCTGAGGAGTAGATACAGGAACAGTAGAAACCGAAGCTGTCGATACTCCAGAAGTAAGTGGGGTAGATTGAACAAATGTTGCGGTAGTTGCAACAGTTGTTTGAGATGGAGTACGAGGCGAAACGGGCCCAGACTGAGAAACTACCGAAGGTACAGAAGTTTGAATGTTAGACTGGACTGGTTGCTGGGGTGAACTAGAAACTAAGGGTTGTCCAGTTTGAGATGACAACTGTACATTTGGCTGCAACACCTGTTGAATTTGCGATGGATCCCACACTATGTTCATTCCGGGGTATTGACCCATAACAGGTTGAGAATATTGAGATCCATAACCAGGTTGAGGGTAGGATTGATAATTGAAAGGTACATTTCACGTTCCTTGAACATAAGATTGACCTTGGGGTGGCTGGAAACCTTGGTTCGAGTACTGACCTTGGGGTAGATACCCTTGAGGCATGTACTAATATTGGGGTTGACCTTGAGGTATAAATTGATACTGAGGTTGACCTTGGGGTACATATTGAGGCTGGGGTTGACCTTGAGGAATGTACTGCACCATGGGTACATACTGTCCTTGAGGTTGCCCCCCAGGCGTTAATTGAGGTTGCCCCCCAGGCGGTAACTGGCCACCTTGAGGTTGAGAATTGGGAATAGAACCTGACATCATAAGAATGTTTTCTACGCTCAATGGTTTATTACCATTGTTTCCAGTTAATAACCCATGTTCAATGGGTTGAGGAGATGCTCCCGCAAAAGTACCAGAAAGTGACTGATACCCAGAGGGAACAGAAGGACCGCCGTACAAAAAAGATTCAGGCGATTGAGTAAACATGGACGACTGACCAGACATATTTACAGGAGTATAAAGACCTCTAGGTGGATAAGGAGCACGAGGTGGAGAAAAACTTAACCCTGAGTTGTCCAAATAATTAGTTAAAGAAAGATACCAAGTAGTACTTCTAGGTGGACTGTAAAAAATGGATTCACGCTCCCTTAGATCAATAACAGGTTGATTTTCAGGGATAGGGATGCCTATTTCTTCTTCTGGAGCAAGTTCTTCAATAGCTATCAAACCAGAAGGAAGATTTTCGGTGATGACTCTTTCTACCCTAGGTGAATTAGGAGCACTAGAAGTTGGAGAGACTAACCCCGATGTTGGAGTAACAGGTTCAGATATCTCAGGTTCTTCGCCTATATCACTAGTAGATGAAAAACTACCAGCAAGTTCGGAAACCGAAATAGCTTCAGGATTATAACATGTTTCTAGAGTTTGGTAATCAGGATGAACAACCAACGAAGACTCTCCTTCTTCAGGTGAACCTACTTTACTGCCACTAGGAGTTACGAGGACTTTCAAACCTTCGTAATGACCCAGGACCTCTTCAGGAGGTTGGCCCCAAAGTCTACGGGACTTCCTCAACAAATCGGCCACGGTTACAACCTCAGGAGACTGACCCCGAAGTCTACGGGACTGTCTCGGTAATTCAGCCACAGTTAAAACTTTTAACTACTGCACACGCAAACAAAGTAAAATCTCAAAGCAAACCGCCTAAAGTCTCTAAAGAACCAAACAAATTCGAATCACACGCCTAAAGAATCTAGGGCGTCAAACCACACACAAACAGTAACCTTCCGGACCGAAAACACTAGTTGGTGATGAAATCCAACATCGCAGAATTCAATACAGAAGTGGCGGGTGGAATAGTTACCCCGGCAACCTGCTTAATGAATAGACTGGACCAAGTTCCTCCACTTTAACCATCTCGAGTGAAGTGAACCCCCCAGAAAATCCAAGTGAGTCTAGCCGACGTCTGCTCCAGGTACAGTGGGATCTTCCCTCCACCATCACCTTAGGAAGAATCCTAAAGATAATAGTCACTAAGGTCACCAACAACAACAAATATACCTGGGGGAACAGTCTACGATCTGATACACACGCAAGGGCAGAGTAACAAGCTCAATCCCCTTGCCGGCTCCTTGACAATAATCCAAGGTTTACAAAAGATTTTTCGGCGAAAATCACATGAAATGTCATTTGTCGACGCGTTTCGAACCAACCAGTGTGGTTCATCGTCAGGACAAGTTGAAGAACAGATCCAGCTTAGCATGCTTAAATAGCTAGAGCAGAGACACCAACGGTTACCTGGGCAAAAGGTTTACTCAAGGAGCAAGGTCAAATTTAGTTAAATTGGGTAAAAATAAATATATAAATGATAAATTATAATATAATAATAGAAATAAATAAAATTATAAATTCAGTTATATTAGGTGTAAGAAAAATAATAACAAATTATTTATTTAATATATAAATGAGGAATAATAATAAACTACTTATTTATTAATTAAATAAAATAAAAAATATATAAATTAATAAATATAATAATAGAAATAAATAAAAATATATAAAAAAATTTATATATAAAAATATAAATTTAGTTATATTAGGTGTAAGAAAAATAATAAAAATAAATTATTCATTTAATATATAAATGAGGAATATCCCGGATGCGGGTGCATAAGGGACGGGGGAATGGCACGCGCCGGCACGTGGGCGGGTGTCATGCTCATGGTGCGCGGTACCGCCGCGCACCATGAGCATGACACCCGCCCACGTGCCGGCGCGTGCCATTCCCCCGTCCCTTATGCACCCGCATCCGGGATATTCCTCATTTATATATTAAATGAATAATTTATTTTTATTATTTTTCTTACACCTAATATAACTAAATTTATATTTTTATATATAAAAAATTTTATATATTTTTATTTATTTCTATTATTATATTTATTAATTTATATATTTTTTATTTTATTTAATTAATAAATAAGTAGTTTATTATTATTCCTCATTTATATATTAAATAAATAATTTGTTATTATTTTTCTTACACCTAATATAACTGAATTTATAATTTTATTTATTTCTATTATTATATTATAATTTATCATTTATATATATATTTATTTATTTATTTTTACCCAATTTAACTAAATTTGACCTTGCTCCTTGAGTAAACCTTTTGCCCAGGTAACCGTTGGTGTCTCTGCTCTAGCTATTTAAGCATGCTAAGTTGGATCTGTTCTTCAACTTGTCCTGACGATGAACCACACTGGTTGGTTCGAAACGCGTCGACAAATGACATTTCATGTGATTTTCGCCGAAAAATCTTTTGTAAACTTGATATGGATCACAGAAGCCTAAACTCTATAATCCAAGGTTTACCGACAAGTGACCCCAGGCTCCTCGACAATGGTTAATCTGAGGTTTACCGTTTGTAGTACGTGCATATCTGGTGTCGTTCCCAATGAAGGAGGATTGATCCCCTCACTGGTTCGGACACGATCTCGTGCTTCTCCTTTAAGAGGAGCTTTCCCAGAGCATAAATGTAACAGTTGGATTTATCCTACCACAAGATAAGCTACTTGTTTGTTTTTACTGTCTTGGAGAGTTAATTACTCTCCTACTCCAAGACACTAGCCTGATCTATGTTGGTGTATCAGAGCCCTAGTAAATAAAAAGTTACTAAGTTAATTTTACTTTAAGCGTTAATTTTTATGGCTTTTCTTTAGGACAAAAGGTAGTGGAGATGAAACTAATGGTGTGTAGACTCAACTCAAATCCACTAAAAATATGCACCTAAGATGATTTAAACTATCTTTCCTTTTCAATGAATTCCCTAGCTAAGAGAGTTGGAGAATGCAAAATTTATAAAGACAACTTTCTTGGCAATGAAAATCAAAGAAAAATCTCTTTATCTTTTCCAAAGCACACAACACAAGACCACTAATTATTTCACGAAAACTTCCTTTCTCTTTTCAAAGACTTCGAATGCTACTAAAACAAATTTTCTTCAAAAGAGATTTTGTATTTTTTCCTATTTTAACAAAGCATGTAAAACTACTTAACAAAAATCAATTTTAAAATCTATGAAAATCTAAGAGAAATTTACCTAAATGCAAATCTAATGAGGTGAAAGCCTACAAAATATAATTCCAGGATGTTTTACTCAGTTACAATTCAACCAAGGACTAATTCATGCAGAATCATAAATCAGTCAAAAACAAAAATAAAAAGCTTTTGTTCTTTTTCTTAAGAATGAAATTCACAGCTTAACCAACAAGCCTTCTCGAAATTCCGCAAAGAGACAACACAAAGGTAGGTTTCTCACAAAGGTGGATTTTACGAAAGGTCCGACTCCTAAGAAGACTGAAAAGACCAGGGATATCCAAGGTTTTTACAACTTCTAAAGCCAAAGTCACTACAAGACCAATACAAAAATCAAACCTAGGGCTAGAATTTCTATGAACTTCACTAAAACCCTTGATGCTAATGAAACAAGCTTAGATGAAAACTTTTGACAGGTAACCAGTGGATCTGGGCAGCAAAAAATAAACTATAAACAAAATCTAATGGGTAAAAAGGAAAAAATGGAAAATTTCTAAACTTTTGACAGGGTACGCAGGCAGCCTGTTTGCACAGGTGCGGCCACGCTCTGTGTACAAAGCAGAAGTGCGTACAGGTACGCACTGTGCTTAACGCAGAGGGTGCGTACTGCTCTCAAAACCAAGAAAAATAAAAACTAACTCAACCCTAAGCTATTCCACCCAAATTCACAGTCAATCAGTCAAAAACTAGAAAGAAATCAGAGTTTCTCAAATCAAAGTATCAATCAAAAGAGAAATCAATCAAATCCATGGATCCCCAGTGGAGTCGCCATTTTGTCATGCGGAAAGAGTCAATTTTGCGGACAAAACCGACCTCCCTAGAAGCTAAGGCTTTCTAGTGACAAACAAAACAATCAAGCACTATCTTTCCCTAAATATGAATTTAAAATAAAAGCAACCAGGTGTTGAAGTCTTACCTTTAGTCCAACGTTGTTTGTAGCAGCCAAGCCTCTCCGATCCAGATGAGCTCCTCCTTCTCTTTGAAGCCTGCATTCACTAACAAGCAAACGATTACACAGCACCTGAATAACTCATATAATAAAACATATTCATCATAAAGACCAAGGAGTTTATGAAACAAATTATATATAACAACTTGTTGAGAAAAATGAACTTAATTGTATTAATTGGAAACAAGAGAAACCTTACAACTAGTGCCTTGGTGTTGTGCAGGTCCCTCCCAGGGTCCAGCAAGAGTTCTCCTCTACTTTGATCAGCTCACCCACTTCCAAATGAAGCTAAGAAAGGATTGGAATCTCTCCTCTCAAGCTCTATAAGGGAGTCCTAATTTCAGCAGCATCTACCCTTAGGAATGTTCAGCTTTCAACCCCCCCTCCCTCTCGCCCAATGCCTGTATTTATAGTGCTTTGGAGGAAGTTAATCAGGTCCACCATCAATGGGATAAGCCCCTCTTTCAATGGGATAGCTCCCCTCTTGATGGGATAAGTTCCTCTTTCATTGGGATGCATGAACCATCTGGAGGCGCTCAATCCACGTCAAACCATCTTCTAGAATGCTCTAGATTCGACCACAAGTAACTTTTTTGAAGTAAAACTTGTGCCTTTTGACCTTTACAGGAGTACGCACCCACCCCTTTACAGACAGAGCGTACAAGTACGCAGGTATTATGAACTTGAGGTGCGTACACGCAGGTAAGGGTAAGAGAAACTGCGTAACCAGAGTTATATTGACTTTTTAAAGACTTTCTCTCTTTCTTGGAGTTTGACATGAGGAGCAGAGGTATAAGACTTGCCAAGGAGGACAGTATGACAATTGATGGAGCCATACTGACTACAAATAGTCATGGTGACAAATTTTAGTGTAACAACTGTTGTCCAATGCTCCTTCCCTGGTTTTGACATAAACCTGCTCAATACTCCCACTGCATGTGCAATGCCTGGTCTAGTACAGACCATTGCATACATCAGGCTACTGATTGCACTTGCATATGGAACACGGGACATGTCCTCTTCCTCTTCTTGTGTCTTGGGACATTGTTCAGCAGATAACCTCACACCTATAGGAATAGGAACCTTCACTGGTTTACTATCCTTCATATTAAACCTCTGCAGTA
Source organism: Pinus tabuliformis (assembly GCA_031772625.1). Lineage (NCBI taxonomy): Eukaryota > Viridiplantae > Streptophyta > Pinopsida > Pinales > Pinaceae > Pinus > Pinus tabuliformis. Next base: position 1,278,424,487 of record CM062819.1, read on the forward strand.
TTTTCTCGACATACTTCCTCTAGTTTAACCAGAGCTTCCTCTTTGCCCGATCTCTTTTAATTTCCATGCCCAAAATATAGTTTGCAGCACCAAGATCTTTCATGTCGAATTTGGAGGACAATTGTGTCTTCAAATCTTGGATAATTTCTTTGTCATTTCCAACCAGCAACATATCATCCACATACAAGACCAGATAAATAACACAGTCACCAATTAATTTAAAGCACACATAGTGATCTGCTTTGCTTCTAGTGAAGCCAAGTCCCCGTATAAATGTATCAAATTTCTGATACCACATCCTTGGTGACTGTTTTAACCCATACAGAGACTTCTTTAACTTGCATACCAGTTCTTTCTTACCCTTCACTGCAAAGCCTTTAGGTTGCTTCATGTATATTTCCTCTTCCAAATCCCCGTGAAGAAATGTTGTCTTCACATCCATCTGTTCTACCTCAAAATCAAAAGCCGCAGCAACAGATAAAAGTAATCTAATAGAAGTTACCTTGGTAACAGGAGAAAAAAATATCACCAAAATCAATTCCCGGCACCTGGGAATAACCTTTTGCTACCAACCGAGCTTTGTATTTCTCCACCTTTCCTTCTACATTTGTCTTCTTCTTGAACACCCATTTGCTGCCAATGGGTTTCCTTCCAGCCGGCAACTCCACCAGATCCCAAGCCTCATTTTTTGTGCAAAGATGCCATTTCATCAACCATGGCCTCTTTCCAGAGTTTGCCATCCTCTGAATCTACTACTTCCTTCATAGTTCTGGGATCATCATCAATAATAGATAAAGCAAAATTTGAACAGAAAGAAAATGGACTATACCTTTCTGGCCGCCTTCTTTCTCGAACTAATCTTCTCACACCCGGAGTTTGTGGCTCTTCATCTTCTGATTCCTCCTCTGTTGTAGAGTTTGATTCTCTCTCCTTAAGCTCAAACTCTATCTTCTCAGGTTCCTTTGGTTGTACTTCATGTTTAATAACATCTTTTACCTCTCTGAACACCACATCTTGGTTGTACACAACCTTCCATGTGACTGGGTTCCAAAGCTTATAACCCTTTAAACCATCCTTATACCCAATAAAGATGCACTTTTTAGATTTACTATCCAACTTGGTTTGTTTCTCCTTTGGAACATGTACATATGCATCACATCCAAATACCCTTAGATGTGAAAGAGAGGGTTTCTTACCAGTCCATACCTCTTGTGGAGTCTTATCCTCCAACGATGATGAAGGTGACCTGTTGACCAGGTAACATGCAGTATCCACCACCTCTGCCCAAAATTCTTGTCCTAACTCGGCACCACTGAGCATGCTTCTTGCCCTTTCCATCAACATCTTATTCATTCTTTCTGCAACTCCATTTTGCTAAGGTGTATATGGAGTAGTCTTTTGTCGTGCTATACCACACTTCTTATAGAATTCTTCAAATTCCTTGCTGCAAAACTCTCCACCATTATCTGTCCTCAACACCTTTATCTTCTTCTCTGTCTGATTTTCCACGACAGCCTTAAATTCTTTAAACCTGTCAAAGGCTTCAGATTTCTTCTTAAGGAAATATATCCATGTATTCCTTGAGAAGTCATCTATAAATGATACATAGTACACAGACTTACCCAGTGATGGAACCTTCACAGGTCCAAACACATCACTGTGCACAAGCTCTAATATCTATTTCGCCCTCTTACTACCAGAGGGGAAACTCACCTAATTCTACTTCCCATATACACAATTTTCACAGAAATCAAAATCCAGAGAGCTATTACTCATACCTTCTACCATACCTTTACCATGAAGTATTCGAAGGCCTTTCTCTCCAATATGTCCAAGCCTTTGATGCCACAACATGGTCTTCTCTCCAGAGACCACTAGATTTTCTGCTCCACTTTTAGGAACCACAAAACTATTGCACCCATCAATAACAGTGCTACCTTGCAGCTTGTATAGAGTTCCAATTCGAACTCCCCGCATCAATACCAGTGCTCCCTAAACCATTTTGCAGGTATCCTTCTCGAACATTGTTTTTACACCTGCATCATCCAACTTGCTTACAGAAATCAGATTTATGGCCAATGCAGGAATATGCAGAACACCCGGAAGTGTTCTAACCCTTCCACCTTGCAACTTCAACTTTACTTTTCCGTGACCAATGATTCTAGCCTTCCTATCATCCCCTAAGAAGACATCACCACCATTGTATTTCTCATACTTGCAAAACCACTCTCTATGGGGAGTGAAGTGAAAGGATGCACCTGAGTCAATCAACCATGCCTCATGATCTACATGTGTACTTGAAGAAGCCAAGTACACATCCCCACCTTCATCTGAGGTTTTTTTCGCCTCTGCAAAAGGAGCATCATCAGATCCCTTTCCTTTATCAGGAGCTTTAGATTTACAGTCCCTTTTGTAGTGCCCTTCCTTTCCGCATTTCCAGCACACCACCTTTACAGGTTTTCTTGGAGATTTAGATCTCCCTCTAGATTTAGATCTCCCACTCGATGACTTATTTTTGTTTCTGTTCTGGGACTGTCCTCATACAAACAAGGCATCACCATTTTGGCTCTCCATATTTTTTCATCTCATCTCCTCCATCAACAAGGATGAGATTATTTCATCAAACTGTAAGACAGTTGCATTGCTACCTATTGCAATAACTAGACTATCCCACGAATCTGGTAGAGAACACAACAAACTAATGCACTTATCTTCATCTAAAATTTTAATATCAACATATGCTAACTGACTTACCACAGTATTAAATGCGTTCAGATGCTCTGTCACCGAGTCTCCATCTTTCATCCTCAGGTTATACAGCTTTTTCCGCAGGAATAGTTTATTCACTAGAGACTTAGATTGGTACAAAGTCCCTAACTTGTCCACAAAGCCTTTGCCGTAGCTTCCCCTGATACATTCAGCAATACTGAATCTGAGACACATAATCGTATTGTGCTCTTTTTCTTCCGATCCAACTTCTTCCATTCTTCATCGGACACTCCCATTGGTTTAGTACCCAGATCTACCACGATCCACTGATCTTTATCCACCAATAGATCCTCCATATAGAGTTTCCACAACTCAAAACTCTGACCATTAAAATCTTGATCTCTATCTTTCCACTGCTCGCCATCTTCTTTCACCACCAGAATCGATCTCGTAGATATCCCACTGAACACGGTCTACCACAGGCTCGAGAAAAACCCCTCAGCGATAAAGGCATCCCCTTGAAGCCAAAACTGCTCTGATATCAAATGTAGTTTTTAACCCCGTACAAAAATTACCTACATACGAATTCTTAAACACATAAAGTAAACAATCCGAGAGCATAACACATAAAACACATATACACAAAGATTTTCCCATAGATCCCAAAACCGAGACTACCAGCTTGATTTTTCATTATTTTCCTTTCAATGTTATAATACATATTAATACATGCAAAAACATCCAATACCATGGACCGAAAACCATCACATCCAAAAACATGTGCGAAAATCATGCACAAAACCATAGGTGAGTCCGCCCATCCTAACATAGGGTCCAAAACCAAAATTTTCCAGGGCGTTGCCCCGGACCCCATAAAGTGGGGTTACGGGTATGCCTCAAACCCCCTTTGACCCCCCCCCCCCCCCCCCCCCGGCTACACAATTGGTGCAACGAAGGGGGTCTCCGCCCCCCCTCTAACCCCCGGTTAACTACGTGGCTGGTCGTGGAAAGAATAAACACAACCCAACAATCAAGTGTTAGTAACAGAGTCAGATAGGTTGGAAATTACATTTGGACCAAATGGGGAACGTACTCATTCAAAAGAATGTCGTTTGGGCTAATCAATGTTGGTGCAACCTTTCAAAGAGCGATAGACATCACCTTTCGTGACCTTATAGGTCAAACCATTGTTGTCTACTTGGATGATGTCACTGTATTTTCTAAGAAAAGGTTAGATCATGTATGTCATCTAAAGCATATATTTGAGCGGTGTTGGAAGTATGGGATTTCTCTGAATCCCAAGAAGAGCGTCTTTGGTGTGTCCAAAGGGATCCTGTTAGGGCACATCATAGCAAATATTGACCATGAGAGGGTTAAGGATATCACCTAGATCTCATTCCCAGTGAATAAAAAATCCATGCAGTCTTTTTTAGGGAAAACCAATTTACTCAGAAAATTCATCTTCAATCATGCATAAAAATTCAAACCTATACAGGAGATGGTCAGAAAGATGCAGTGTAAAAGTGGGACAAACAGGAGAAAGACAGTTTTTCTTAGATTAAATAGGCTATTACTGATGCACCCACACTTTTTAGTCTAGATTACGGTAAATATTTCTTGCTCTTTACATTTGCTTTGGATTTTTCAATTTCCATTGTATTAACTCATAAGGACAAATAAGGAAATGATTAACCTATCTCTTTTATGAGCGCTAGTCTACAGGGACCAAAATTAAATTACCCTACCATTGATAAATAAACATATGTAGTATATAAGGCAATGACTTATTTTAGGCCCTACTTATTAAAATCTCACACCATTGTATTCATACCTCACCCAGTAGTAAGAACATTGCTTGTGCAACAAGAACTAGGTGAGAAAAGAGCTAATTGGGTGACCTACCTTCAAGAATATGATCTAGAATTCAAACCAATTCATACTATAAAGTGTCACGGACTGTGCAGACTAGCAGCCGAAGCAAAGGACACTCTCGAGCAAGATCTATTAGGATGGGAGCAAGAAACAAAGATGTACAATGTTGATCACATTCCTCAGTCTACATCCATAATGCCTTGGTATGCAAAGATACGAAAGTTTTTGGAACATGGCACCTTTCCCTCGCACTTATCAAGTAACCAGAAAAGGGAAATCCACTTAAAATCTCTATCATATCAACTAGTCCATGGAGTTATTTTTTGGAAGCATCACAATGGAGTTTTATTAAGGTGCCTTGAGCCATAAGATATGAAGAAGGTTCTAAAGTATCTACACGATGGACCGAAAGGTGGCCACTATGTGGGCGACACTACAACACACAAAGTCATGAGGGTTGGTTATTATTGGCCCACTTTTTTTAAGGATGCTCATGCCTATGTCCACAAATGCCAAGCTTTTAAGAAATGTGTCGGTCGTGATCAAAGTTCAGACAAGCCACTGCTCCTAGTAGCAGTCAAAGAACCATTCAAACAGTGGGGCCTCGATGTTATCATATAAATACTCCCACATTCGTCAAAGAAACATGGTATATCCTCACAGCTACATATTACTTCACCCGGTGGTCAAAAGTAGTTCCACTTAGACAAGTAAATGACTAGGAAGTCATTCACTTTATACAGCATAATATCATCACCAAGTTTGGTGTTCCTACGTCACTTGTCTTTGACAATGCAACCTACTTTTCATATTTAACACTTTATGATTTTGCATTGGAAACCGAGATTGTTCTCAAGCATGCATTTAATTATTATCCCCAAGGGAATGGTCTAGCTGAATCCACAAATAAAAATCTTATTCGCATCATCAAGAAGACCATCTTCTTTGAAAAGAAGAGCTAGCATACTGCTTTGACTAATGCACTATGGGATGACCATGTTACTCCCAAACCTTCCCTAAAGACCTCACCATACTTTCTGGTGTATGGTAAAGAAGCTATCTTGCCTCCAAACCTGTACCTCCCAGCCTTGCAACTCTCTCAGGAGTCACAAGGTAAACCTTGCCTACTAGTTCAGAATAGGATAGACACTTTACTAAAACTCGAGGAAGAGTGGCTCAAATCTAAGGACCGATTTGCCATGCATCAAAACCCATAAAGAACTAGTTTGATAGAAAATCCATAGGGGCGAAGAGCTTTGATGTGGGCGACCTAGTTCTGAGATGGGATAAACCCCATGAAGACAAAGGTAAACATACAAAGTTTCAGCCATTATGGATTGGACCATTCACAGTTGAAGAGAAACTCAGACATAATGCTTTCAATCTCAAATCCTTATATGGGAGGATTGACCCCCTACCCGTAAATGGTCGAGACCTAAAACATTATTTTCAGTAGCAGCTATGAGTTACACTTCTTGTACATATTGTTTTGTGTCTTTTATTTCTTTGTTTGTTTTGTGTTGTCAGTTCTAAGTGTCATATATTTTATGTCCTATTGAGTCATGTCGTGTCGTGTCTTATGTTGGTCATTATACATAAATAAGATGTGTGTGAAAGTGCATGGCCCAAGAACTTTGTAGTACAATCAAAGGAGAATGTGACAACTTCAACGCTTGATTATTTGTTTACTATTCTTCTTTGTTTGGGAAAATCTATAGGTTGAGCTAAGTCCAGATGGAAAATATGATTCATCCAATAAGAGAAGAACCTTTTAGATTCATAGTTATGCTAGCATCTGAATGGATCAACTTGGTATATGTCTACATGTATCTTAATGCTTGTCCAATTAGTACAAAAGGGATCAGGGGAAAATCTGAAGCGAGCAAACTTAAATCATAGGTCTCAAAATATTTCTCTGAAGGGGCAACCTCCTCTGCTCTCAATAAGTCAGGATCCCTCTTCTTCCCATAAGAGTAATAAGTGTTGATTCACAATTCAATTAAATAAATAAATAAGGAGTGAAAGAAGAGAAAGGCTTCCTACACAGGGAGGTGAAGCAAGCGACTTCACTATGGTACTGACCAGGCTCATTGGCAGTGAAGCAACACTTTGCGCTCCTGAAGAGACTATGTTGGGGTACTACCCAGGTCTGCTGGTAGCAGAGAAACACCAGATATGAAAACTCTATACTATGAATATCATAAACTCTTCATGCATATTACCCTTCCCGAATTGAAACAGTTGTGATATGGTATCTTTGTATGTGTTCAACCAAGTAGAGAAAAGTAAGATGCTATGTGTGAATACGAGTCGAAAGGGGGAACCTGGGGCAATCAATACTTCTTGAAGGTCTAACCCTTAGCTGAAAACTACTCCCAGGCAGAGAAGTTGGATTTCATCTAGTGTGTCACTAAGTGTTATCGCTACTACAACACCCTCCAAAATTTCTCTACATTTGAATTTTGGATCCTACCTCGCTATCGTATCAAGCGTCACCTTGGTTGTAAAGTGTCAATTTGTGTTGATTTATATGTTTTCAGTGATCTTGAGTGATCTTAAGTGTCATCACACTTATTTGAATATACTATATGCATGTAGTGGTCACAACACATTTCTTGTTGTTAAACAACACTTTTGGGTCGCATTCGCACACACTTCATTGTTTATAGTTGGGGAATGTGTATAAAGTGGAATTTTCATGTATATGCATTGTTGGTTAAGTTTTTCTAAGTTTTCTTAATGAGTTAGTATGTGTCACATGTGGGTTTGTGTCCATAACTCATCTTTCCCACCCCTCAATCAATCATCTAGACTTAGACAAATTTCGATACTAAATGAGCCCATTAAGGCCAAGAGCGCATATGCGCACTCTTAAGCCTTGATGGGTGATCCTTCATTGTTCATAAATGTGCCTTGCGCCCTCCTTGAGAGCTTGGTGCACTCCAAAAGCACGAAGGCCCTTCCATGTCTCGAACTGCGCCCTCAAATTACCAAGTCTTCCTTGAGCGCACTCCTTCGACTCGAAGAAGTGTGCCCTCCTTGAGCGCACTAGCGTATCCCAATGACTCGAAGCTTAGCCATTCAGCCTTCCCTTATGTGCCCTCCTAACCTAACTTGAGCACACTATCACACCCTGAAGGCATGAAGCCTTAGCCTTCAGCCTTCAAGAGTGCGCCCTAGGCCTTTCATGAGGCCTCCTAGGCGCATGAGTGCATCGCGAAGGTACAAAGCCTCAACCTTAAACCTACGGGGTTGAACCCTACGCCTTCCCTCTCTCCCTTGGGCACATAACACACTTTGGAATCCTGAGGCCTTCTCCTTTTCCCTTTGGAGTTGCGACATGTGACCTGCCTTGATCGCCTTCTTCTTTAGGGTGCATGAGCACATTATGAAGCCTCGAAGCTCCTCCTCCTCCATCCTTCAGCCTTTCAGGGTGCGCCTTGAAGCTCCGATCACCATTTTAAGCACACTGAAAGGGCATGAACAAGGAAATATTAATGAAACATGGTAGAGTAGGAAATTTTTAGACTGATAGTTGCTCAATATGAGTGATTGTAGCAATAGGTACTCCAGGAACCCCATGGCAAGCACACACAAGGAAGACTTTGGAAAGAAGATGAACAAAGGAAGCACAGGAAGAGCCAAGGACACACCTGAAACTTGATTATCAAAGCACCATGAAGACTCCAAAGCTTGAAGACCCTTGGGAGGGTGGAAGCACAATGAGAAGATGATGATAAAAAATAGACACAGTGGCAACCATGTTACCACTGAAGCAAAGCCATTTCATCAGTCACTGCCATGTCCCAGTCAGCCCAGATAGTGACGTGTCTAGTTTCATCATATGGTGATATGGAAGACAAAGATTTATTATTGTAATTATTTTAAAAGACAAACAAGTATAAGTCCAAGAGTTACGTGTGAACTCAAGATTCATGGAAGTTCAAAGGACATGTAATACAAAAAGTCATATGTAATTCCAAAAGTCATTTGAAACTTCAAAGAGTGCATAAGTCCAAAGGTCACTAGAAGTTAGAAATTCAAGGGCCATGAGGACATGAAAGGTCACTCCTCAAGTTAAAAATAGGCCCTTGTTACTCATGTAAAGGAATTTTAACCTTGGCTTCTCCCACAAAGCATAAGAGAGATAAGTTATTACTTTTGGGGAGCAAGTAGTGGCTCCAACGCTCCAATATTGGAGCAAGTAATGTTAGTTGTATTCATGCATCTTGGGATATTTACTTAATATTTTAAACCTTGATGGTAAGCATGTTTTCATAAGTGGATTATGGATGTTTGTAAGACTATTTTGTGGATGTTCATGGTTCATGTTTTTTTTCACCAATACTAAGGTAGTTGAAATATTTCAATTATTTTAGTGCTTATTCTATTGAGAATGTTTTGTAACGGTTATAACGTTCATCACATTCATGTGGACTATTCTACTGGTAATTAGATGCAACATTCTTTTGTGTGTGTGTCTTTATTAGGGTGGTACTATTACCTATCTCCTAAAGGCTTACTTTCTTTCCCCCCTGTGGTAGAAGAACCTTGATGCACTTGTAACTGAACATTCACCGGGCATACTTACTTTCTTTTCGAAGGCACATGTGTGATTCTCTCTCTTGTTGATAACTAAAGGCAAGGCAAATATTTAAGTAAGCGATAGTCGGGCCGTATTCCAGATAGGAATCCTATCCCAAACGATGTGAGGTCTAGTTGGGACCGCATATCAGGGAGACCCCTTGAATGATGGCAGGTCCATGACTGTCGACAACTCTTTAATTGTAATTATTCTCTTATATATATACTTAATGAGGAGACCTAGTTTTAAATTCATCTCATCTCATTCTTATACATTTGTTCTATTGTAAAAGGAGGTGACCCTCTTGAAGATGGTTTCTTTCATTCGTATATCTATTTATCAAGGCATGTAGCTTCTTCTTTTTATATTTTCAAGTTATTTTAGTATTTGTTGCCTAACGCTATCTAGGTATTTGTACTTATTTATTTATTTCTATTATTTCTTAATTGTTGGGTGGATATATTGCTTTAGCCTTGATTTTGACACCTTAGCCATTGAAGTTGATTAAGTTGAGGTTGCAAGGATGGGTGATATGGAATTATTTTTCGTAAAAGATTGTGCTTCATAAATGAGTCTACTAGGGAATTTATACTCTACATGACCTATAGCTTCATTCGTCCATTTATGTAAAGGGACTTTTGAATACTTCGACTTTGATCTCTTGTACTCTATTATTATTATGGTAGTAGTATATTTGATTACATTGCTTGCAAAATAACTCTCCTACACAAATGAGGGATTAATAATCCCCCCTCGTGTTAGTGTTGGAAACGAAAAATAATACTAAGAAGGGGGGTGAGTTAGTATTATATAAATTTTAATGACTATTTAGCGAGTAAAACACATTCAATAATACAAAAATGCATCAATCACATAAATAATTGGTCTCGGGATGTTTACGTGGAAACCCATACGAGAGAATATCACAAATCTTCTCTTAATTTTAATGAAAATGCAATCACCATCTTTAGTTTACACTAGATTTTGTAGGCACCAACAACTAGGAGTATCCAACCCCCTTTTCTTTCCAAGAACCCACTTGCTAGAAACATCGACTCCCATTGTTTCTAGGCACCAAACTCCCAATATTTGCAAGCACCACCCTGAAAGAAACTCCAATCCCCTGATCTTCAAGCACCTACCTGTTATGAGTCTTTGATTCGAAAGGATTTACATTAGATTTTCTACATGGAGATAACTCCTTTTCAACAAATAAATCTTCTACACTCTAGATCAACAATTTTCTTGCATACATTAGCTTCAAATCTCAACTAATATGCATGTTCATCCTCTTCTCAACTCTCTTATGCACACTATGTCTCATATCTACTTCAAATTTTTAACATTTAGCAGTTTCAACCTCTACTTAGTACTCTTGTGGTGATAGAGAGAGAGAGAGAGAGAAAAAACTAATCTTATCTATAACTTTACTTCCTTTTCACAAACTGTTATAATATGTCTTGTCTACATTAGTCTCTTCACCTTCACAACATGAGAACATGAGAGGCTTCAAATTCAGGTCATTTTATTTCTATTTTATTGGCGTTGATCTCTCAGATTTTTCCTATTTAGACTTCAATTGGTCCTTCATCAAGATTTAATCCTTTTTCAATTTTGGGCATTTTTCCATTTTTGGCATCCTAGAAATACCAAAATTTGGGCCTCGTTTTATTAATTTTGGTGCCCGAAATGCCAAATTTCTCAGTCATGGACCTACAGATTCAACCATTATGGACCATATGATCATGTGTCAAGACCAAGAGCTTAGGATCAAAGGCACTTAGATTCATAGTCTATGCAATCTGTCATTTTCTCGATGTAATGAAAGTCCTGCAAAATCGGGTAACTAGACCTTTTCCAATTTGTGCCATAGTAATGTGCTCCCGAATGTGGTCAAGGCTGGGATCTTCATGCCTCTGGAAAAATTTGGGTATACAATATCTAGTCCCTCTCCTTCACATCGACACCTTTCCACCAGATTACCTCTTGGTAAGGATACCCTCACATCTAGATGAATCCGAAGATCTAGGATCCAATCCCCACTTACCTTCACAATGAAACTGCATCGTTGAATGCCTTGCACCTCAGATGACACCTTGGAGTTGATACAGGGTCCTCCTTCGCTTTGAAACTTGTGCTAAGTTGTGTATTCGCTCAATCTCATATCTGGGTTTGAGCGTAGGGTGGTTGTTGCTTGCACCTTTGAATGTTCAGATAATCATATTTTCATTATCTCATGGAACCATTACCCATCAAAACCTAGACTATGTCTTTATGGACTTCGTTAAATCCAAATCCAAACTAGGTTTTAATGGAACATACTCTGTGCACCTTTAGACCATGAGATTCTTTGATGACCTTTTGCCTCTAAATTCCAAAAATATGAAAATGCCAAAATATTTTAACGCTATGAAGCCTTACAAGACAACATCATGGCATGAAACTTGAGGTTGCCACATAATATTTTGTGTCATTTCCACATCATCTACCACATTGTATCTTTGTCACTTATCATGCCTCATCAATTCCATGTGTCACTTGAAAAGGGCTACTTGGCCACCCAAATTTGCTGAAACTGGTTGCCACATGTCCTATTCTTTGGTTGCCACGTCAATCGCCCTATCACTGCAACCTGTCTCCCCAAATGTTGCCATGTCATATAGGATCCACTAGTTTTTTGGCATTGGGAGATATGAATTTAAGCCATTTATTAGGTCCTCGGGCCACCCCAAATACATGAATGCTAGGATACCCTCATAGTGGCTAGATTTCGTCAAATCCTAGATGTATTTAGGTAATATGACATCCACCCATCCCAAATAGTGTGGTGACCAAAACACCTTAAAAACTTTTCCCCTTAGATGACTAGATACTTCCTAAAATTGATGAAACCTTATCTCATATGGAACCATACCTGGACTCCATCACTTCAAACTTAGGTTTCTCTTCATTCATGGGGAGTTAGACTAAGTGCCATATACCATTAGAAAACTCTCTTATAGGGATATCAAACTAAGAACTTCCCATGCTCTTTTGATAGAATACTAGGCTACACATCAAACACTCAATAAAAAACCAAGACATCAATGGCATGATAAGCTTAGCACACTACTAATAGACTCAATAGTCTCCCCATGAACTTGACATCAGTGGCAACTATCAACACACTCAACAATCTCCCACTTTCGCATTGATGGCAATACCACCAAACATTGTTTTTCATTGATGGCTTTGGGTGTGACTCCCACTATTAGTCTGCTCATTCTCCATCTCCATTTCTTTTCACTCTTCATCTTCGATATCCAATTTCTCTACTCACCTTTCATCTCCAACGTTTGCTCACTCTCCCCCTTGACATCATTGACAAGGGGTTCTTGCTACTAATTTTAGTGGTTGTTGAACACAATGGCTTTCATACTTAGTTGTTTATTTTAATGTATGTTGAATGAAATCGTTGTTTCTACTTAATCCAATTGCTACCAATTGAAGGAAGACAAAAAAGTACTTATAATACATGAAATTTTTATATTTCATCATTCTTATAGTGCACTCCACTCCCTCTAAATTGTACTACTCCTACTAATCTTGAAGCTCCCCTTGATTTCACTCTCATTTCTCCTCTTGGACATCCTAACATACAACATCCTTGACATATTTGGACAATTGCCCTTTTTCCTTGTGAAGGAAATTATTGAAGAGCTAATGGAGACATCACTCCCAACTTTTTCCTTAAACACTCAAAGGGTTCTTCCAACCTTACAATTTGATCAACCATCTTTTCTCTAAGAATAGTTTATGGATATATGTTTGGTTTTTTAGTGGAGAACATGATTCTTAGATATGATTATAACACTCGTGTTGTTACATACAATTGGAATCGATTCATCATAAGTTACCTTCATGTCTTCCAATGTCCGCTTCATCCAAAAAATCTGAGTGCAACATGTTGCAACTATTATGTACTCGACTTAAACTATGGATAGTGAGATGGATATTTTATTTTTGCTTCACCATACCACAAAGAAATTTCATAGAATAAAGCACCACCACTTGTGATCTTCCTATCATCTACATTGCTATCCTAATCAACATATGTCTATGAATTCAATGAGAAGTTATGACCCTTTGGATACCACAATCCATAATCCATTGTGCCTTTTAGATACCTGAAAATTCTCTTTGCAGCTAAAAAATGGCTCTGCTTGGGAGCTGATTGATAGCTTGCTACCAAACCAAAAGCTTGCATTATGTCTAGCCTTGAGTCTGTTAGGTAAAACAAGTTGTTAATCATTGATCTAAGCATTGTTTGATTTACCTCTGGTGACTCATCATCTTTGTTCAGCTTACATCCAGTGACCATAGGAGTACTAACAAGTGAACACTCTTCCATTCCAAACTTCTTCAACATTTATTTGAGGTACTTTCCTTGGAAAATGAACATGCCTTTCTCTAATTGTGTAATTTGTAAACCAAGGAAAAATAAGAGTTCCCTAAGCATAGACATCTCAAATTCAGCTTGCATTTTAATTGCAAACTTTTAGCTTGGTAAATCTACATTACTAGTAAAGGTTATGTCATCAACATAAACAACAGTGGCTAAAATATTTTCATTTTCAATTCTGATATATAAAATCTTATCAATTGTCCCTCTTTTGAAGCCCTACTACTATATATGTTTGTATAATCTGGAATACCATGCCCTTGGTGATTAATTTAGTCCATACAATGACTTTTTCAACTTGCACACATCCTCAGGATAGTCTGATAGCTGAAAACCTTTAGGTTGTTCTATATAAACTTCTTCTTCAAGTTCTCCATTCAAGAATGTTGATTTCACATCCATCTAATACACTTTGAAATTATTGTGACAAGAAAATGCTAAAAATATTCATATTTCCTCTAATCTTTCAACATAAGTAAACATTGCTTCAAAGTATATTCTTCAACGTGGGCATATCCTTTACACACTAATCCAACCTTGTTCGTTATAACTTGCCCATCCTCATGTAACTTGTTCCTGAAGACCCATTTTTTACATATAACATTTTTATTTATTGGTCTTGGAACTAATTCCCAAGTCTGATTTTTCTCAATCTGATCTAATTCCTCATTCATGGCACTTATCCAATGCTTATCTTGACTTGCTTGAGAAAAGTATTTGGGTTCAATCATGGACAACATGGCAATATGTGCTTGACTAGGAGTGCCTATTAGCTTTCTTCTAGTTTGAACTCATGTTTCCTTATCACCAAGAATTTGATTTCCAGGGTGATTCTTTTGCACATACCTTGAAAAAAGTTTTGGAAGAGAGCATGTTGCCTCTGCTTCTTCTTATTTTGATTCCTCGTGTTGTTATTTTTCACACTCATTGTTGATTTTATTAATTGGACCCATACATCTTGGTTGCTTCTCCTTTAGAGGTAATGATTCATCCACTTTTACATCCATGTTGTCTATAATATTCCATAATTTTTTATTATAACATCTATCCCTTTGCTCTTAGTTGAATATCCTAAATATATTGATTCATGAAATCTAGCATCAAACTTACCCATATTGTCTTCATTAACTTTGATGTAGAACTTAGTACCAAAGACTTTAAAGTGATTTATTGAGGTTGGTTTTCCATACCACAACTCATAGGGAGTTTTTTTATTGTTTGGCTTGGGATGTGCTTTATTTGAAATATGAACTTCATCCCAAAAGGTGTTTGGAATATTTCTCTCATCTCACATTAGCCATTTGTTGTATTGATTTGTTTTTCCTCTTCACCACACTATTTTGTGGTGAGGTATCTGCAATTGAGAATTGTCTTCTTATTCCATGTTCTTGACAAAAACCAATCAAACTCTTTTGAGGTCAACTCCCCACCTCTCGCAGACTTTAGGCATGTTAATTTACAATTGGTTTGGTTTTCAACAAGGGCTTTGAAGAATTTTAATTTATCAAACGCTTCACATTTCTCCTTTAAAATGGAATCCATGTCAACCTAGTATGATCATCAATAATCATCATAAATAATCATCTTGAAGGTCCACATAAGTCAATATGAACCAGTTGCAGATGTTAGTTGATGAGTGTTCATTAGTATTGAAGGGTATTAAAACTTGTTTATCAATTTGACATGATTTACAAACTATATTTCTAGGCTTCAAAATATTTGGAAAATCCATTACATATATCTTCTTTTCGAGCTTCACCATATAATCAAAATTTAAGTGTCCCAACCTTATATTCCTTAGCTAGCTCTCATTAAGCTTCCTCAAACAACATTTTTCATTTTCCTCATTGATTATGTACATATTACTTGGTGTTCTCACAACCTTTGCTACCACTTTCCCTATGTTTGTTGTCTTTATTTCACAACCTTTGAAGTGAAAAGTGACATCATATCCCTGGTCACACATTTTACTCACATTTAACAAGTCATGTTTGAGTCCATTCATAAAAAGAAACATTTGAGCCTTGCTTCTTCCATTTTCCAAGCTAATTATGCCTTTGCCCATGATTTTTCCTAGAGCATCATTACCAAAGGTAACACTACCTGTCTTATCTTCTCTTAGTGATAATAATTTACTCTTATCACCAATCATATGTTTGGAGCATCCATTGTCCACATACCAATGTTGCCTTAGTTTTGGGCATATAAGACAATGCCACATTCTTCTTTCCTTTATGCCTTTTTCTTCTTCCATGTCTTAGGTTCTTCTTGTGCTTACTTGATCGGAAGAGCCAATATGATTTTATTCATTCTATGGCCAGTTCGATTATGTCCATAGTTATGGCAGTTATAACATTCAATATAATCAAATAAGGAGCAAAAGGATTGTTGTCTTTGGGTTCATTCCCATGTGAATTTGCAAATATGCTATATATGTTTCTTGTTGACTGAGAAGACTCAATTCTTTTACTTATGCCCTGATTATTACTAAGATAGGCTCTACAATTTATAGCCTTATGACCAAGAATCGTACACAAATAATAGTAATTAGAAGATATTTTGGTACTTGAGAGCAATTTTCCTTTGAGGATATTACTTTTAATATGTTGATGGCTCTCTCTTTGAGAGGGATATGGCTTCTGTTGATTTCTATCTTGATCTCTTTTGGTTGTTTGAACTGTTATAATTTACCCTGTTGTATTGTCATTGATTTTCATTAACGTTTCTTAATGCCTTGGTATCATTTTCTTCTCTTTCTTGATGTTGAGTTTTATTAATTTTTCTTATTGCCTTGTTTTCATTTTCTTCTTTTTCTTGTTGTTCAATTGGACCATCGTTGTTCTTAATTTCTTTGTTGTCATTCAATTTTCTTTGTTGTTTTTTATTGTTATCACTTCCTTGAATTCCATTGCTATTACATCCTTGAGTGCTTTAATGAAGTTGATTGGTTCTTTGTATTCAAGTTTCTTGGTGGTTGTATCTCCTTCATAAACCAAAACAATATTGATCCTTTATAAGGGAGACTATCTCTTCCTTTAGTTTTTCACATTCCTTTCCCTTCTCTTTCAGTTGTTGTAATAGATTGTCTTCAATCTTCTTTGCTTCCTTTGATGTGGATCTACCTTTTGCAGTTCTCATGTCATAGGAAGTTAATGTTCCATGTATTTGATCTATCATTAATGTTCCAAGGTCTTGTAAATCCTAAATAACTGATACTTTGGCATTTAATTTGGTAGGAATAGATCTGGACACCTTTTGAACTACTCTGGAACCATACACAGTTTCATAAAGACCTCTCATAGTGTTCACTATTTCACCCATACAAAGGAAAAAAATTGCTATATCCTCATCCTCATTCATCTTTAATGATTCAAATTACATTCTATAGACTTGGAGTTTGGCTTTCTTTACCTTACTATCACCTTCATAATTGTTCTTCAACTTGTCCCATATCTCTTTAGTTGTCGTGCAATGCATAACTTTAACAAATTTAGATTCATACAATCCACTTAAGATTACATTCATTGCTTTAGCATTATAAGAAAACTCGAGCTTTTCATCTTTGTCAACCAATACATTTTTCTTTTCATAGCCATTCAACACTGCATTCCATACATCTACACCAAGGGACATTAGGTATGTCCTCATTCTCACTTTCCAAAAGGTATAGTCAGTTCCATTGAAAAGAGGAGCTTTGTGAATAAGACTACCACCCTAGCTACCCACATTTCAAAATGGATCTACATTCTAGTTGTCCTATCATTGTTGAAGGAGCCCACTCTAATACCAATTGTTGGAAACTAGAATAATACTTAAAGCAGGGGGGCGAATTAGTATTATATAAATTTTAATAACTAGTTATCGAGTCACACATTCAATAATATAATAGTACATCAATCACATAAAAATTGGACATAAGATGTTTATTTGGAAATCCATATGGGAGAAAATTAGAATTCTTCTTTTAATTTTAATATAAATGCAAGTACCAAGTTCAATTTACACTACATTTCGTAGGCACCAACCTACAGGAGTCTCCAACACCCTTTTCTTTGTAAGCACCCACTTGCTAGAACCACCAACTCCCATTGTTTTCAGGCACCGACCTAAAGGAGACTCCAATCCCCTGATATACAACCACCTACTTGCTATGATTCTTCAATTCAAATGGATTTACATCATATAACAATAGTGCCCTTATAATTTTGTACATGGATATAACTCCTTTTAAACAAATAAATACTTAGCATTATAGATCAACAATTTTCTTGTATAGATTGGCTTCAAATCCAGCCAATTTGCACGTTCATCCTCTACTCATCTCTCCTATGCACACTTTGTATCATATTTTCTTTAAAATTCTGACATTTTGCAGTTTCAACCTTTTCCAAGTACTCTTGTGCACAGACACACTTGCTTTTGTTTTTTGTTGTTTTTCTTTTCTCTACCCAACATGAACTCAACTTATATAAATTTTCTACAACTTCACTTCCTCTCATGAATTTCCACAATACTTCTCGTCTACATTAATTTTTCACCTTCACAACATGAGACACTTCAAATTGATGTCATTTGATTTCTATTTTATTGACTTTGATCTCTCAGATTTTTCATATTCAACTTTCAATTGGTCCTTCATTAAGCTTTGACCCTTTTGCAATTTTGGGTGTTTTTTCCATTTTAGGTGTCCCCAAAACACCAAATTTGTGCCCTCATTTTATTAAACTTGGCACATGAAATGCCAAATTTTTCATTCGTGGCGCTCAAACTGATACCACTATGGACCACATGACCATGGTCTAGGACCAAGAGCTTAGGCTCAAAGGAGCTTAGCTTCACAATCTATGCAATCTTACATTTTCCCATTCTAAATAAACTCCTCCAAATTTTGGTAACTAGTCCTATTCCAATTTGCACTTGGTAGTGTGCTCCCAGATGTGGTTTAGGCCTGGATATTCATGCCTTCAGAAAAATCCAGGGATCTAGTATTAATCCCCTCTCCTTCACATCAATTCCTTACACTAGATTACCTCTTGGCCTGGATACACTCACATCCAAATGAATTTTGGGTCTACGATCCAGTCACTACTTCCCTTCACAACCAAATTGCATCGTTGGATGCCTCACAACCTAGATGACACCTTGGAGTTGATGCGGTCCACCTCTACCTTGAAACTTGTGCTAAGTTGTGTATCATCTCAATTTGGTATCCGAGTTTGAGGTTAGGATGCTTTCTACCTGCATCCATGGATGGTCGAACGACCGAATATCCATTGTCTCATGGAACCATGACCCATTGAAACTTGGACAAGGTATTTTTTTACTTAGAGATCCAGGTGGCTCTAGAGACACTTAGAAATCAAAGAGGGCTAAGGAAAGGCTCAAAAATAAAATTCCTTGGATTTCCATTAAACTAGGGTCATATCAAAGAGCTCGTCGCAAGATTTCAAATGGCGCAAATGGCACCTCAATCCGATATCGTAGGAGAAAGTTATGGCCAGTCAAATTTTTGGTCAAACTAGGCCCCCTTACTAAAGTTAGTAGAGCACCAACTAAATTTGACGGAGCCGCTAAATTTGGCAGAAATTAACGAGGAAACAATTTGGCACTTTGCAGAGATGGTTTACGGCAGCCGGAACTGGCAAAATTGTCGCCTACTTAAAATGACCGATGACCCCAAAAAAAACCGTCGACGAATTTTAACCAAGTTAGTAAAATACATATATATATATATATATATATATAGTGGGCAGGCCATGTAGGTTTTAACCCTGTACAAAAATTACCTGCATACGAATTCTAAAACACAGAAAATAAACAATGCGAGAGCATAACACATAAAACACATATAAACAGAGATTTCCCCCTGGATCCCAAAACCGGGACTACTAGCTTGATTTTTCATTATGTTCCTTTCAATGTTACAATACATATTTATACATGCTGAAGCATCCAATACCATGGACCGAAAACGATCGCGTCCAAAACCATGTACGAAAAACATGCACAAAACCATAAGTAGGTCCGCCCAACCTAACATAGGGTCCCAAACCAAAATTTTCGGACCCCATAGAGTGGGGTTACCTGCACCCCTCAAGCCCTATGTGGCTCCCCCCACTACACAATCGGCACAACGAAGGGGGGGCTCCTCCCCCCTTCGAACCCCCCAGTTAACTACGTGGGCTAGTCGTGGAAAGAATATAACACAACCCAACACTCTCCCACTTGTTGTTTTCTTTCCACACCAGGCCACAAGAGATCTTAGTCATTTATCCAGCCCTACAATGCCCATTGTTTCTCTACACCAAGAGAACTTCTTAGAGCTCACAGATTTTGTCAATGCATCTGTAGTATTCTTCAAAGTGTCCACCTTTACCAGTAACACCTTTTTTTCTTCTATCGTATCCCTCACAAAGTGATACTGAACATCAATGTGCTTTGTCTTTGAATGATATGCAGGCTTCTTTGCCAAGAAAATTTCACTTTGGCTATCATAGTCTATCCTTATAGCTCCTTTTACTAACCCCATACTTGAACATAATCTCTACAACCAAACTGCTTCCTTGCTTGCATGAGTGGCTGCCATGTATTCTGCCTTTGTAGTTGATAGTGCCACTACAGATTGTTTCTTACTCATCCAACTGACTACACCTCCAAATAGGTTAAATACATACCCACTTGTAGATCTTCTTTGATCTAGATCTCCAGCCCAGTCTGCATCAACAAAGCCACGAATATCCAACACTCTATCCAATCCTGGTCTTCCTTGGTAGCACAAACCATAATCACTAGTGCCACGCAAATACCTGAAAACCCACTTCACTGTTGTCAAGTGATCCTTCCCTAGTTTTGACATAAACCTGCTCAATATTCCCACTACATGTGCAATGTCTGGTCTGGTACAGACCATCGCATACATCAGGCTATCGACTGCACTTGCATATGGAACACGGGACATGTCCTCTTCCTCTTCTTGTGTCTTGGGACACTGTTCAGCAGATAACTTTACACCTACAGGAATAGGAACCTTCACCGGTTTACTATCCTGCATATTAAACCTCTGCAATATTGTCTCAACATACTTCCTCTAGTTTAACCAGAGCTTCCTCTTTGTCCAATCTCTTTTAATTTCCATGCCCAAAATATAGTTTGCAACACCAAGATCTTTCATGTCGAATTTGGAGGACAAATGTGTCTTCAAATCCTGGATAATTTATTTTTCATTTCCAACCAGCAACATATCATCCACATACAAGGCCAGATAAATAACACGGTCACCAATTAATTTAAAATACACACAGTAATCTGCTTTGCTTTTGGTGAAGCCAAGTCCCCGTATAAATGTATCAAATTTCTGATACCACATCCTTGGTGACTATTTTAACCCATACAGAGACTTCTTTAACTTGCATACCAGTTCTTTCTTACCCTTCACCGCAAAGCCTTCAGGTTGCTTCATGTATATCTCCTCTTCTAGATCCCCGTGAAGAAATTTTGTCTTCACATCCATCTGTTCTACCTCAAAATCAAAAGCAGCAACAACAGATAAAAGTAATCTAATAGAAGTTACCTTGGCAACAGGAGAAAAAATATCACCAAAATCAATTCCTGGCACCTAGGAATAACCTTTTGCTACCAACCGAGCTTTGTATTTCTCCACCTTTCCTTCTGCATTTGTCTTCTTCTTGAACACCCATTTGCTACCAATGGGTTTCCTTCCAGCCGGCAACTCCACCAGATCCCAAGCCTCATTTTTGTGCAAAGATTCCATTTCATCAACCATGGCCTCTTTCCATAGTTTTCCATCCTCTGAATGTACTGCTTCCTTCACAGTTCTGGGATCATCATCAGTAATAGATAAAGTGAAATTTGAACAGAAAGTAGATGGACTATACCTTTTTGGCTGCCTTCTTTCTCGAATTGATCTTCTCACACCCGGAGTTTGTGGCTCTTCATCTTCTTATTCCTCCTCTACTGTAGATTTTGATTCTTCCTCCTTTGGCTCAAACTCTATCTTCTCAGGTTCCTTTGGTTGGACTTCATGTTTAATAACATATTTCACCTCTCTGAACACCACATCTCGGTTGTACACAACCTTTCTTGTTATTGGGTTCCAAAGCTTATAACCCTTTAAACCATCCTTATACCCAATAAAGATGCACTTTTCATATTTACTATCCAGCTTGGTTCGTTTATCCTTTGGAACATGTACATATGCATCACATCCAAATACCCTCAGATGTGAAAGAGAGGGTTTATTACCAGTCCATACCTCTTGTGGAGTCTTATCCTCCAACGCTGATGAAGGTGATCTATTGACCAGGTAACATGTTGTCTCCACCGCCTCTGCCCAAAATTCATGTCCTAACCCGGCACCATTGAGCATGCTTCGAGCCCTTTCCATCAATGTCTTGTTCATTCTTTCTGCAACTCCATTTCGTTGAGGTGTATAATGAGTAGTCTTTTTTCATGCTATACCACACTTCTTATAGAATTCTTCAAATTCCTTACTACAAAACTCTCCACCGTTATTTTTCCTCAGCACCTTTATCTTCTTCTCTGTCTGGTTTTCCACCAGAGCCTTAAATTCTTTAAACCTATCAAAGACTTCGGATTTCTTCTTAAGGAAATATATTCCTGTATTCCTTGAGAAGTCATCTATAAACGATACATAGTACATAGACTTACCTAGTGATGGAGCCTTCACAGGTCCAAACACATCACTATGCATAAGCTCTAATATCTGTTTCACCCTCTTATCACTAGAGGGGAAACTCACCCGATTATGCTTCCCATATACACAATTTTCACAGAAATCAAAATCTAGAGAGCTATTACTCATACCTCCTACCATACCTTTACCATGAAGTATTCGAAGGCCCTTCTCTCCAATATGTCCAAGCCTTTGGTGCCACAGCATGGTTTTCTCTCCAAAGACCACTAGATTTTCTGCTCCACTTTCAGGAACCACAGAACTGTTGCACCCACCAACAACAGTGCTACCTTGCAGCTTGTATAGAGTTCCAATCCGAAATCCCCACATCAATACCAGTGCTCCCTAAACCATCTTGTAGGTATCCTTCTCAGACACTGTTTTTACACCTGCATCATCCAACTTGCTTGCAGAAATCAGATTTTTGGCCAATGCAGGAATATGTAGAACACCCAAAAGTGTACTAACCCTTCCACCTTGCAACTTCAACTTTACTTTTCCATGACCAACAATTCTAGCCTTCCTATCATCCCCTAAGAATACATCACCACCATCGTATTTCTCATACTCGCAGAACCACTCTCTATGGGGAGTGAAGTGAAAGGATGCACCTGAGTCAATCAACCATGCCTCATGATCTACATGTGTACTTTAAGAAGCCAAGTACACATCCCTACCTTCATCTGAGGTGGTTTTCGCCTCTGTAGAAGGAGCATCATCATATCCCTTTCCTTTGTCAGGAGCTTTAGATTTACAATCCCTTTTGTAGTGCCCTTCCTTTCCGCATTTCCAGCACACCACCTTTACAGGTTTTCCTGGAGATTTAGATCTCCCACTCAATGACTTATTTTTGTTTCTGTTCTGGGATCATCCTCGTACAGACAAGGCATCACCATTCTGGCTCTCCATATTTTTCCGTCTCATCTCCTCCATCAGCAAGGATGAGACTATTTCCTAAAACTGCAAGGCAGTTGCATTGCTACCTATTGCAATAACTAGACTATCCCACGAATCTAGTAGAGAACACAACAAACTAATGCACTTATCTTCATCTGAAATTTTGATAACAACAGACGATAACTAACTTACCACAGTATTAAAAGCATTCATATGCTCTGTCACCGAGTATCTATCTTTCATCCTCAGGTTATACAGCTTTTTCCATAGGAACAGTTTATTCACCAGAGACTTAGATTGGTACAAAGTCCCTAACTTGTCCCACAAAGCCTTCGTCGTAGATTCCCCTGATACATTCAGCAATACTAAATCTGAGACAGACAATAGTATTGTGCTCTTTTCCTTCCGATCCAACTTCTTCCATTCTTCATCAGACACTCCCGTTGGTTTAGTACCCAGATCTATCGCGATCCACTGATCTTTATCCACCAAGAGATCCTCCATCTTGAGTTTCCACAACTCAAAACTCTGACCATTAAATTTCTCGATCTCTATCTTTCCACTTCTCACCATCTTTTTTCACCACCAGAATCGATCTTGCAGATCTCCCACTAAACAGGGTCTACCACAGGCCCGAGCGAAACCCCTCAGCAATAAAGGCGTCCCCTTGAAGCCAAAACAGCTCTGATACCAAATGTAGGTTTTAACCTCATACAGAAATTACCTGTATACGAATTCTAAAACACAGGAAATACATAATGCGATAGCACAACACATAAAACACATATACACGAATATTTTCCCCTGGATCCCAAAACCAGGACTACTAGCTTGATTTTTTATTATGTTCCTTTCAATGTTACAATACAAATTTATACATGTCGAAGCATCCAATACCATGGACCAAAAACGATCACATCCAAAATCATGGACCGAAAACCATCGCATCCAAAACCATGTACGAAAAACATGCACAAAACCATAGGTAGGTCTACCCAACCCAACATAGGGTCCCAAACCAAAATTTTCGGACCCCATAGAGTGGGGTTACCTGCACCCCCCAAACCGCTTGTGACTCCCCCCACTACACAATCGGCACAATGAAGGGGGGGCTCCGCCCCCCTTCTAAGCCCCCAGTTAACTACGTGGGCTAGTCATGGAAAGAATATAACACAACCCAACAGGCCACCCATCAGTGGACCCGCCCAACCATCAAACAACCACCATACATATAGTCGTGGGAGCTAGCGGGTATCGAACCCGCTTCGGTCGCGTGGGCCAGTCCACCCCCACGCGGCGACCCCATACCATATGAATAACCACCATTCCAAAATAAATGTGCCCATTAAAAGAATACGCCAACAACATAAACGCCCACGAGGGGTTAGCGAGGTTGGAACCCCCGACCACCCTGGTGCCAATTTAGACCGCCAACCAATGGCCCAAGTGGCCCAACTTTGTATTTAAAGCCTGAAAAATATACATAAACGAGTTTTACAATTCACTGAGAGGAAGGAGGCCAAGCAGAGAACCATGATGTAACCTGCAAAATGGAATCGCTAGACATGCAGTTCGAGACTGGTATATTCCAAGGGAATATTCCCATGCAGAATTAGTGAGGAATCTTGGAGATTCCTTGGAGGGCCAAATTTTCACAGTGTTAGATTCATGCCAATTTTATACTCAAACGAACAAGAATTTGCTAGGAGTCTGATGGCACGAATGGTTTCCTGATCTGAGCAATGGATTTTCAGTCAATCTGTAGAAAATAATCTTTGTGGAATCTTAACGAATCTTAAAGATTCCCTAGAGGCCCAAAATTGACAGTTTCAGAACCCAGCCGACTGTATACTCATTTTTCTTAGTTTTTTGACAGGAACACAATGATGTGATCAAATTCTTCATTTGAGCAGCGAAATTTCATCCAACCCGTGAGAAGGAATCTTTGGGGAATCTTTGAGATTCTCGAGGGATCATATTTTGACCGAAGCAGAAAGAGGTCGAGTTTGCAGTCATTTTTCATGATTTTTCACCAAGAATTCAATGGTGCAGCCCATTTCTTCAGTAGAGGTGTGCATTTTCAGGCCATCCTCAGAAGTGGAGGTATAAGGTCTCTTTTGTACATTCATCTAATTGATTTCGTTGAATATTAATGAAAGAGGCCTCCCCACATTGAGCAGGTCCCGGAGACGTAACCCACACTAGGTGAACTCTATTATCAACTTGTCTGTGTCTTTCCTTCTCGTGGTTTTCGTTTATTTCCACTTCTTTTATGTGTATGCATTTTATGGTTACATTCCCTTTTAAATGCAATTATGTATGC
The DNA here is from genome assembly GCA_031772625.1 of Pinus tabuliformis. Lineage (NCBI taxonomy): Eukaryota > Viridiplantae > Streptophyta > Pinopsida > Pinales > Pinaceae > Pinus > Pinus tabuliformis. The sequence continues at coordinate 1,278,450,027 of CM062819.1, forward strand.
CTCTTTGAAGTGAAAAGATCTAGATCAAGTTTGGTATCAGATCGGGTCTTCTGCTGATGTGAATTGCAAGTGTATGATAACTAGAGCAAAGCTCCAAATAGGTGAAGGAAAATTTAAATACTTCGATCTAGAAGCAAGGCGTGCAGCACGAAGAAGGAAAATGACAGATGAATATGCTCAGTTGGAGGAAGAGTGAAATTATTGCAAGGACTTCTATGCCACGGCAAAATAAGTGGACAAATTGTTTGCATAGTACGAGAAGACAATGGAAAAACCAAAGAAGAAGGAAGGACCAAATGATCATGCCTCAGTGAATCATGAAGGAGGAGGAGAAGAGCCTCCTGAAGCACCCTCTCCATATTCCAGCGAAAGTTCTTCTTCTTTCTCTTCTCGTCATTCTAAAGGTAGAAAAACTCATAAAATCCCCTCTTTCAATCTCGATGTCAAGTTTGATATTCTTGTGTTTAGTGGAGAATCTAATACAGAAAAGCTAGATAACTTGATCAGACATGTTAAAGTACACTCTGCATACAATGAATGAAACAAGATGAAGCCAAGATCTAGCTAGCATCCCTTCAATTGAGTGGCACTACTCTCGTCTGGCGGGAAGGCAAGTTGTGGAAAGTTGGTAAGAGTAGTCGTAAACTTCTTTCATATTGTTCTGAGTTCGTTTTTACTTTAAGAGGACAGTTTTACCCATTGGGTTACAGACAAAAGGCTATGATGGAATGGAAACTTTTGAAACAAAGTAAAGGTCAAAATATTCAGAATTTTACAGAGGATTTTATGAAACAAGCATTAGCATTGAATGTTCCACTAGGCTCTCCTGAAACGTTGGTGAAATGTATTGGCTCTTTACATAGTTATATTCATCATTCATTGTTATTATTTGAACCTAAAACTCTTGATGAAGCAAGTCTGAAGGTTGTACATCTTGAAAGCAAGGGGGAGCATGAGCAATATGACTGCCCAAAGATGACAACGGCAACTAAGAGAAAGGAATAAAATCCCTCTTGTACTCATTATGATAAAGAATGGCATGATGAGGAACATTGTTGGAAACCATCCGAAATTAAGGCCAAAGAGGAATGCAAGGAAGGAGAAGCAGAATATAGTTGCAACTATGCAACAAGACCAAGAATCTGAATCAAAGGATGATGATAAGATCACAACTACAGGATTTGCAGTTGTTGGACCAATTGACATGGGATTGGACTTAGGTGATGAAATGAAGATCGCAACTCTTGGGATTGCAGAAGATGGACCTATCGAATTGGGTTCTGATTCAGGCGATGAGGCAAAGATTTTAGCAGATGTTCAGCCAAAAATGAGGAGGGCACCAAACACTGATTGGCTCTAAGAACTCGAAGAGATCAACCAAAGCATTCAGGCAGAGAATGTTGAACTAAGAAGACTCCTACAAGAAGCAGGGAAGGAGAAACAAAGGTTGCAACATTAGTTACAAGCCAAGGACGAGGCCTTGGAAAAGTTGCAGCATAACAAGTTTGATGTAAAAACTGATTCTTTAATTTCAAGTTCTTTTTATGATGATCATTTCACTGCTTTTGAGAAACATACTACACGAATTGGATCAAAATTGTTGAAAAAATTAGGGTATTAAGGAAAGGGCCTCGCCATTAATGGTTGGGGCATTGTGAATCTCATCAAAGTGGAGGAATTTCCTCAACATGCAGGACTTGGGTATGTCAGAGAAGAGGTTGAAGAATGCTCCAAGACAACCAATGACCAACCAACAACGGATGATGGGAGCACCTCATCACATTCCAGTGATAGTGAGGATTCCACAGACTCTTATCAAAGGCGCACCAGGAATAAGCACTCAAAGATTATTTAAAAATCTTGGAGGAGAAAGAATCATTATAGTCACTGCAACAAGGATGGACACCAAAGAGCCACATGTCAGGTACTCCATGCCAAGAAAGCACCTATGAAGGAACCAACTGGTGAAGATGTTCAACAAGTGAATTTGCCACAGGGAGATGACCCATTCGCTTTATTGAGTGAGAGATGGTTCTATTAGATATAGTATATTTTCATGGCTGCATATTGTAAATCATATATTGCGAAATGATTAAAAAGTGATGAAGTGTTTTCCATCACTTATGAACACAACATAGTGATACTTTTGGCCCTTTAAGTTGATAGCTTGGGAATTGGCTCATGTTATGATTCTGATATAAACTTGACCAAACAATGTGTTATAAACTCTTGGAAACTATGGGGACTTACTTGAGTCATGTTTGGTCCTGTAGTAGAATATGTATTTTGCAAATATTGTACCACGGGTTTGCATAGGATGCAGGTATCAGTTCATCACTTATGGCTCCAAAGAACAAAGCTGAAGGAGAAGGAAGTGTGGCCTGTCAGGGAACTTGTTGTGCAAACAAGGCGTATAATAGATTGTAGATAATGTTCACACTTTTGGAGGACCAAAATCTCCTCGGTGGGGAGGAATGATCCAGGTGGCTCCAAAGACACTTAGAAATCAAAGTGGGCTCAAGAAAGGTTAAAAAATAAAAGTCCTTGTATTACCATTAAACTAGGGTCATATCGAATAGCTCTACACGATATTTCTAATGGTGCAAATGACACCTCAATCCGACATTGTATGTGAAATTTATGGCCAGTCAAAGGTTTGACCAAATAGGCCCCCTGGCTAAAGTTAGTAAAGTGCCAACTAAATTTGGCGGAACTTAACGAGGCAACGATTTGGCACTTTGTGGCCCCAAAAATTTTCTAGCCGTTGGAATTGACGAAATTGTCGCCTACTTAAAATGACTGGTGACCCCAAAAAATTCGTCAATGAATTTTAACTAAGTTGGTATAAAAATAAATAAATATATATATATATATATATATATAGATAAAGATAAAGGTGTGGTGGGTTGCCACCCCAGCCACCCCTAACGGAATATTATTATTATATATTTTGTGGGCAGGCCACCCACTAGCGGACCTGCCCAACCATAAAACAACCACCGTATATATAGTCCTGGGAGTTGGCAGGTATCGAAGCCACGTTGGCCACGTGGGCCAACACGCCCCCATGCGACAGCCCCATACCACATGACTTACCGCCATTCCAAAACAAACGTGCCCATTAAAAGAATACGCCAACAATATAAATGCTCACGGGGGATCGGAAGGGTTGGAACCCTCGACCACCTCGGTGCTAATTTAGGCCGCCACCAACGGCCTAAGTGGCCCAATTTTGTATTTAATGCCCATAAATACATATATATATATATATATATATATATATATATATATATATATATATATATATATATATATATATATATATATATATATATATATATATATATATATGAGTTTTACAATTCTCCGAGGGGGCAGAGGCCAAGAAGAGAACCACGACGGGACCTGCATAACAAAATCGCACAGTATGCAGTTCAAGACTAGTATATTCTAGGGGAATATTCCATGCAAAATTTGTGAGGAATCTTGGAGATTCCTTGGAGGGCCAAATTTTCAAAGTGACATATTCATGCCATACTCAAACGAACCAGAATTTTTCTAGGATTATGATGGCACAAACGGTTTCCTAATCTGAGTAGTGGAATTTCAGTGAATCTGCAGAAAAGAATCTTTGTGGAATCTTGAGGAATCTAAAAGATTCCTTGAAGGCCCAAAATTGACAGTTTCAGAACCAAGCCAACTTTATACTCATTTTCTCAGTTTTTCGCCAGAAACACGATGATGTGATCATATTCTTCATCTGAGCAACCGAATTTCAGCCAACCCGCGAGAAGGAATCTTTGGGAATCTTTGAGATTCTCGGGGGATCAAATTTTGACCAAAGCAGAAAGGGGTCAAGTTTACAATCATTTTTCACAATTTTTCGCCAGGAATTCAACAGTGCAGTCCATTTCTTTAGCAGAGGTGTGCATTTTCAGGCCATCCCCAGAAGTGGAGGTATAAGGTGTCTTTTGTACATGCATGTAATTAATTTTGTTGAAGATTAATGAAAAAGGATTTCTCACATTGAGAAGGGCTTGGAGACGTAACCCACACTGGGTGAACTCCGTTATCAACTTGTTTGTATATTTTCTTCTCATAGTTTTCATTTATTTCTGCTTCTTTTATGTGTACGCATCTTATGGTTACATGCCCTTTTAAATGCATTTTTCTATGAATATTTGAGCTGAAAAGATATAAATCACTTAGTCAAATTTATATTCAAGATAGTTGTTAATGGTGCATACTCCATGCACCTTTGTACCACTAGATGCCTGAATGACCATTTTCCTTTCAATTCAAAAATACAAAAATATTGAAATATTTTAACACTGTCAAGCCTTACAAAACAACTTCTTGGCATGAATCCTGAGGTTGACACAACATATGCCATGTCATAGCCACATCATCTACCACGTCATTTTTATGCCACCTATCATGCCATGTCACTACCATATATCACTTTAAAAGGGCAACTTAGGCACCCAAAAATGTTGAAAATGGGTGCCACGTGTCTTGTCTTGTGGTTTCCACATCATCATCCTACGTGTCCTATTCTTTAACTACCAGATCATCATTCGTGCCACGTCATAAACTTGATCCACATCAACCACTCTGTCACTCCCACTTGTTTCCATGGGTGTTTCCATGTTATGTTGGGGTCCACTAGTTGTTTAGCGTTGGGATATTTGAATTCGGTCCATTTCTTAGGTGGTTGCCTTTGAGAACCCTATATACCCTTCTAGTGACTAAATTTTGTCAAAGCCCAGATGTATCTCGGTAATCCGGCATTTGCCCATCCGGGCTAGTGTGATGACCAGAACGCCTTGCAACTTCCACCCCCCAGATGATTAGATATTTCCTAAGCACGATGGAATATTATCTCATATGGAACAATGTGTGGATTCCATCACTTCAAACTTGGGTTTCTCTTCATTCCTTGGGAGTTAGACTAAGTGTCATATACCATTGGAAATCTCTCTGGGAGGGCTATCAAACCAAGAACTTTTCATGCTCTTTTGAAAAATATACATGTAGGAAAAATTTCTTCAAAAATTGTCTCATAGGCTACACATCCAACACTCAACAAACAACCAAGGCACCAATGAAATCATAAGCTTAACACTCTGTTAATAGACTCAACAAGCTCCCCTTAAACTTGACATGAATGAAAACAAATGCCAACACACTCAATAAATAACACTAAAACTATTATCATTATTAGTATTCCTCATAATCAAAGAGGTGTCTAAGATAACACAACTTTCTGGAGTGCTCCTAAACTCGACCTTCCATTTTAGAAAAAGACTTGTCTTTGACCCTTACCTTGTCCTTAGGAAACTCAATTTGAAATTTTGAATCTCTCAAACTTCTTCAACACTTTGTTGGGTGAATGGTCGATGACTGTATCCAGTGCTACCACTAGCATGATTTCTATTATTGTTGACTTCTTATGGGTGAGAAGAAGATGGTGCAATGCTTGCAATGCTTCACGAAGTGTAATAAGTGGTTGAGGTGCCCTTCCCCTTTCATATCGAACCCCTTGCTCTCCTCCCTTGATATCATATATTGCATGTTCACCCCCATGTTCTCCACCTAATGCATTTAATAACACAGGATTGGTTGCATGGTAAGATAATATCAAAGATTGCCAAGAAACCAAAGGAACAATAAAAATTATATTGATAACCCATCCTTAGAGGCAATATGCAAAGCATTCAAGGATGGAAAAGATTGATGAACTAGTTATTATCACAATGAACATTTAATGATCATGATTGGTTATATTATCCAATCATCTCATAAACTTTATAATGAAAAACACCTTATATTATAATAAACTATAAATTTGTAAAATGTATAAATTCAATACTATATTGTTGAAGTCTTGAATTGTCCTTCTTTTTTATAGCCTTTTATCACTATTTCCTTATTTTTCATAATAATTTTGTTATATTTCCAAGCTACAAGGTCATTTCGGTCATGCTCAGACACATTAAAAGGTATAATTTATTCACAGCTTGTAATTTTTAGTTTCTTTGTGAAAATTATTGAAAACATTCCTATAACTACCGAAAGGAACAGAAAACGCGCGCGCTCCTCTCTGCGGCTAGGTCAAGCAGCGTTCTGAACCGACGCCGCCATGGGAGCTCCTGGGGGCGGAGAGGCTTCTCCCCCCCGCCAATCTCATCATCAGATGCATTCCGGAAACTGTTGTCTCAGAAAGGAAGGAAACGACCCCCTCCTGAGGTCCCGACATTTATTAAAAAACTCGAAGAAATACCTGAGATCGCTCTGCCTGAAGAACAGCCGATCAAAATTGCTCTTGCCTTGGCTGACAGAGGGCTGGTCGGGCAATTTATGGGTAGATGGCCTACAGCAAAATCGACAGATGAATGGGTCCAACGAAATTGGAGGCCTTTACTTTCAAACAGTGTGATTAGTTATCCTGTCGGTAGAGGATTCTTCATTTTCGAATTCACTACCAAGGAGGATCGTGACCTGGTGTTCAGAAACGGACCGTATTTCATGGGGAACCAAGGCCTCTTCCTGAACAAATGGACCCCAGACTTCGACCCCTCAGTCGATGTTCCAAAAGAGGTTCCTGTTTGGGTCCGGCTCCCCAATCTGCCAATACACTGCTGGAGTTATCAATCCCTTCAAAAAATTGGAAACGGGCTGGGTCGATTCATAGACAAAGCTGACAATAGAGGTCAATACACCTGCGCAAGAATCTGCGTGGAAGTCGACTTGGAAGCTGGTCTGCCGGAAGCCGTTAAACTATCAGTTGGAGATTGGCATCACTACCAGAAACTGGACTACGAGCAACTGCCATTTAAGTGCAGAATCTGTCATGAGCATGGTCACTTCCAACGAAACTGCCCTAAAGCACCATCAAAGGACAAGGTGGAAGAAGAAGGATGGAAAGAGATAAAAAAAGGCAAAGCAGTCTCAAAGCCTGCTGATCAGACAAAAACTGGAACAATGGGGGAAACCCAGCCCATCTCTCAGACCAATCCAATCACAAAAGAAGGCCCCCCATCAGGTGAAAAGGTGATTGTAACAGAGAGTCACGAAGAAACGGAAGATCAACCGAACAAACTGAAAGAAAACGAAGAAAGTCCAACCGATCCTCCATCTACTGCAGATCAAAGGGGAAACGAAGGAGCTGAGGAACATATTAGCCTAGCTTCTGACTCGGGTGAAGAGTCAGAAGAAAGAGACACCGAATCAGATGGCTCTCAAATCACCCCTATCAAGTCGGCTAGGGGCCGGAAATCTAAGAAGAAACAGAGAGAGGAGAAAACTTATCTGGACGTCCTGCAAGGATCCCAGAAAACCCTCAAAGGAATGATGAACACCAGATCCGGACGAAAGCAGAGCAAGGCTCCAAAAGGAGCCACCTCCTTCCAAATCAGTAAATAATGAAGTACGTCTCCTGGAACTGCAGAGGGTTAGGCAGCAAACTGAAAGAAGAAGCCCTGAAAGATATTGTCAGGATCCATTCGCCTGAAATCCTTCTTATCCAGGAGACAAAGATGGAGGATAAACTTCTCCTCCAAACTAGCAAGACATTCTGGCGTAAAGGCCCCGGAAGTGCTGTAAGTGCCAAGGGCGCCTCTGGCGGGCTTGCCTCCTTCTGGGACAGCTCCAAATATGAGTTGATTCAAGAAGAAAACTGTTCTCACTGGATCTTCACTCAGCTCCTTCACAAAGACTCTGGTCAGCAAGTAAGTATGTTCAATATTTACGCTCCGGTCCTTCCAACGGAGAAAAAACTTTGCTGGAACTCGATTCAGTCCTTTTTATTATTGCACAATCTAGAAAATATCATTATTGCAGGTGATCTGAATGTCACTTTAGCCATTGACGAGAAAAAGGGAGGTTCCCCAGTAAGGGACCCAGCTAGAGAATGGGTGGAAGACATTATGCTAGACTGGGATCTTGAAGATATCAAGCCCACTGCAGGGAAATTCACCTGGTCTAACAAAAGACTAGGGCCTAATCATATAGCTGCTCGTCTGGACAGATTCCTTGTTCAATCCTCTTTTCTTACTTGTGGTCTTTCAGCCTCCTCTAAAATCCTTCCAAACTGCACCTCTGATCACAAACCTATTAGCCTCGAGCTCTCCCTTGATGAAAACCTTGGGCCAATACCCTTTAGATTTAGTCCTATGTGGATCCAGCAAGATGGGTTTCATGAAATGGTTTCAGAAGCTTGGAATAGGCAGATCTTGGGATCCCCATTCTATGTATGGGAAGAAAAGTTGAGGGGCCTTAAAAGAAGACTCAAGGAGTGGGCCAAAACTCTGAAAACACCCGCTGCCAAGAGAAAAGAATCCTTAGAAAACCTTGCTGCCCACCAATCTGCAATGGAGAACTCTGTTGCTTCTCACAGTCTGATGCAAAGAGAAATTGAGCTGCAAAAAATTCTCCATAGAGCCAGCAGGGATGAAGAGGAATATTGGAGGCAAAAATCCAGAAACCTATGGTTACAAGCCGGCGACAAAAATACCAGTTTCTTCCATAAGCAAACCGAAGCCCGCAAGCAATTCAAATCTATTTCAGAAATTCGGTCCCAAGATGCCATGGTCAAAGATCCTGAAGGCATCAAAAGAGCTGCCTTCACCTTTTACAAAGAGCTTTACACGGCTCCAGATAACCCTCCTCTAGACCCCCAAGCCCATCCCTTCGATCTAATCCCTCATTGTGTTCAAGACTCTGTTAACTCTATGCTTACCGCTCCGATCAGCATGGAGGAGCTCAAGAAGGCATTGGACTGCATGGAGCCGGATAAAGCTCCTGGGCCAGACGGGTTCAATGCCAGATTTTATCAGACATGCTGGCCTATAATTAATAAAGATCTATTAAGAATGGTCAGGAAATCACAATCATGTATCAAGATTGGAGGCAGCACCAACTCGGCCTTCCTTGCCCTGATTCCGAAGGAGAAAGGAGCTACTGATTTTGGTAGATTCCGGCCCATTTCACTGTGTAATACAAGCTATAAGCTGATCACCAAAACAATAGCCAATCGTCTCAAGAACGTGCTGCCGGACATCATACCGGAAAATCAAGGTGGCTTCATCAAAGGGAGAAAGATTCTGGACAATATTGTGCTGGTGCAAGAAGCAGTTCATTCAAGTTGCCAGCGAAAAGAGAAAGGAATGGTGATAAAGCTCGATCTGGCTAATGCCTTTGACAGGGTGAGACATGATTTCCTCTATGCTGTTATGGAGAAACTGGGCTTCTCTTCAATCTTCATCAATTGGGTGAAAGCCTGCATTGCCTTCCCTTGGATAGCGCCGCTGGTAAATGGCCGATCAACCAAGTTCTTTAATGCCTCAAGGGGCTTAAGACAAGGTTGCCCGCTCTCCCCGCTCCTCTACGCCATTCAAGCCTCGGTGCTCAGCTTTCAACTAAACTGCTGTCAACAAATCCAATCTCTGCCTGGACTCAGAATGGTTCCCAACGTTAAAGATATTAACCATGCCCAATTCGCCGATGATACCCTTCTGCTTGGAGGAGCGAGCATAAATTCTGCAAGATCCTTTAAGAAGGAGCTGGACATCTACAAGGAGGTCTCGGGCAGCAAGATAAACTATCTAAAAAGCACCATCTACAGCTGGAACTGCTCGGTCAAGGATCTCGCTGATATTGCCAGGCTTCTAGAGATGAAAGGAATTCAGACCTGGGAGTTTTTCAAATACCTGGGGATTCCAATCTTCAAATCCATTCCTAAAGTGGCCCACTGGATGCCAATGCTAGACAAAATAAAACTCAGAATCCAAGCTTGGGGAGCCACCTGGCTGAACAATGCGGGGAAGGTTATCCTGATGAAATCAGTGCTCACAAGTATGCCTCTTTACCAACACTCCATTCTGCTTGCTCCCAAAACCTTCCTCAGTAAATTGGACAGTCTGCTGAGAAGATTCCTCTGGGAAGGGGGGAAAAACAATGAAAAAAGACTTCATTTAGTCAGATGGGACACTATTAAAAAGCCAACTCTGGAAGGAGGCCTTCACTTAAGAGATCTGGGTGCCCAGAATCTCTCCCTGGGCTCCAAAATTCTATGGAGTATTGTTGATGGGAAGACTAGCTGGAGTAAGAAAGTGCTGTGGAAAAAATATTTCAATGGACAGCGGCTGAGATGCTTGGACCAGCCTCCAAAAACCAGTAAAGGCTCTCCGATTTTCAAACTCTGCCTATCAGCTATGGAGCACTTCAGTCACAATCTATACTGGATTCCAGGTAATGGGAAAAATATCAGAATTTGGGATGACCCAATCCTTGGTGATCATTCATTGAACCAGGTTGAAGGTCTGACAAACATTAAAATATGGCTACAGTCAAACAATCTGAATACCCTGTGGGACATCTCAACCTGGACGGAGGATGCTGGAAGACGGTGGGCTAGTTGGAATCTGGGAGAGGTTCCCCAACAGCTGCAGGTTGAAGCCTCGATTCTGTTAGACAAGCTTCAAGGGAAATCTCCAATCAAAGCATCAGCCAAAGACAAAAGAGGGTGGGGCTCCCTCTCTGGAAAATTCACAGTTGCTGAAGGTTACAAAAGCAGGACAGCGATTCCTAATGTTCCCCCTGATCCAGCTCAATGGAGATTTATCTGGGCCTTTCCCTCGCTGCCCAAAATCGACTTCTTCTGCTGGACATTAGCTCACAACAGCATTCTCACTAGAGATACCTTGAGAAAACGTGGAATGGAAGGACCTTCCAGATGTCCACTGTGTATGTCCGAGGAAGAGTCCGCTAATCATCTGTTATTGCTCTGCCCCTTTGCCCGTGATGTCTGGAGGGGAGTCCTGAGAACAGGGGCTGACAAAGTCGAGATCCCTGGTAATATTAACTCCCTGCTTCACAACTGGGCCTCTTTAACTCCGTTTGATCTCTCAAAAAAAAGCCTCCTCAAGACAGCCTGGATGTGGATACCTAAATTTACCTGCTGGAAGCTGTGGTTGGAGAGGAACAATAGAATTTTCAGGGATGAAAATTGTACGCCGGGCAAAATTATAACTAAAATCCAAGCTTTACTGGGAGAAACTCTGGATACCAAACAGGCAATAAAAAATGAAGCAGATTTGGACAGCGAGGAGGAGCTATGGCTCAAAGAACTGGTTCCACACTATGACACCAAGCCCCTGTCCCTTGCAATCCCCCATGCGAATTGGGAAATCCGCCTGGAAGAACAGATGTTTATTAAATGGCGCTCTGCCCTGGAGGAACACTGCCTCTTCTTCGACGGGGCCTCTAAGGGCAACCCCGGAGCTGCGGGTGGAGGTGGGGTTCTACTGAATCCGGATGGTTCCACTGAGCTCCGATATCAATGGGGGCTAGGCATCGAATCCAATAACAGAGCTGAGGCTTTGGCTCTGTGGCAAGGGCTCAATCTGGCTCTCAAAAGGAACATTCTGAATCTGTCAGTCTTTGGAGATTCTAGGCTAATCATTCAAGCGCTGAATCTCAACACAATCCCCTCTCAGATCCACTTAGCCTCCATTTTCAAGAAAATCAGGCTTATCCTGCATCTGTTCCAGAAAATAAATTTCTTTCACATTCTGAGGCATCTGAATGATCAAGCGGACCTTGAAGCCAATTTGGGCTCCACCCGATGCAGAAGATCCCTGTTAGTCAACTCCGACGAGGACTACTGCACCATTCCTTAATCCCCTGTATTCGATTTGCTCTCATTTAGTCCTCAAATCCTAGCATTCAGTGTCACTGGTCTCATTCTGGTCATAAAGCCTATTCCTATCTAGAAAGGAAAGGTCGTTTCACAGTGTATTAATTTGACTGAAGAAGGTCATTCAGTTTCCAAAGTCTTCCACTCAGCAACGAAATTGAGGATGAAGGCTCCATTTTCAGATCATCCTGTTGGAATTCTGCTTCTGTTTGCGCCTTCCCGCCGATGCCCAGGCTCGGACGTTAAAGCGATAAGCTGTTTTCGCTCAAGCCCCCTCAAATCAGATGTGTTGATTAAGGAACAGGGAAGCAGAAGGACCTGTAGGAAGAAGGTTCAATGAAAGGTTAAAGCGGACTCTGTCTTCATGAAGGATCGCCACCATCTCAAGCCTGAGCAAGACCGCAAAGAGCTGGGCGTTACGCATATCTGTCATCTGGCAAACCGGGGATTGATCTCAGCTGGATCTGGTTCAAAAGAGAGATACGCTTCTATGCATTAGGATTGTCAACTCAGAGACTGTTGTAATGTTCAAGCACGCGGCAGCTGGTTTGCCGCCTTAATGCCAATAACCGTTACAGTCTAAAAAAAAAAAACTACCGAAAGGAACAAATTCTGCAACTAACTAGAAATTTTGTAGCTCAGCCCATGGTTAGACAAGTTTTCCTGAGCTAGAAGGTGAACAAGAGATATGGATAGGTGCTAAAGGTTGATCATATGGGTGACCACCTATTGCACCTATCTAGTGATGAGTCCATCAACAGGTACATTTTGAAGATCAATATGCCATCCTCCAACCTTAAAACTATCCTTCTCTTACATTAATTCACACTTTTTTGTTATATTATGCTTAGTAAAAGGAGTAAAAGGTGTTTTTCATTGTATGTGGCTTAATGTGGTTTAATTGTAGGAAAATGAAGCATTTTTTAGGCTATTACTATGCAGGGGATTGATGGATACAACTAGGAGAGAATCTAGGGGGTTCATCCACCTCCTTAACTCCCTAAACTCAACTTGGGATCGCAATATCCTCTGTCACCAGTTCGAGTTCATTGGTAGCCGAGTGGCTCCTAGTCCAAGTGAAGATCAAAAGGCACACGATCCACCATTTTCGAGATCAAGGAGGGAACCACTCATACTTTTAAGGTAGTTGCTTCAGTTGCCCTTTTTTATAAATAAACTAGAAGAAGAGCTCATGAGGATTCAAAGTTTTTGTTCAGCTAGGTGTAGTTATTGAGCTTCAAGCTTGACATTGTTATTTTAAGATTTTATGTAATGTAATAGACCTGTACTTTTTGATAGTCGGAAGTTGGATTTTAAGTTGCATCTGAGTTAGTTTCAGAGGGCTGAGACCCTTGGGTTTTGGCCCAACCTAGAGGCTTTGGTCCCTCTTCTTGTACTTATGTTTCTTCTTGATTAAAAGGGTTTCACAATTTCTTGCATTTAAATAGATATTAATCTATAAAATCATGTGTTACAGCCTCTATGTCACCTCTCTTGTGGGAGAATGAGTGGAAGGATTCACAACGACAACCCAAAAATATCGTTTTTATGATTTCTTAGAAATAGATTAGTGTTAGTTTTCCTATTTTACATTTTCTTTCTGTAGATTAGAAGTCAGTTTAGTGATCAGATCAATGGTATTGCATGAATTAGATGTTATTTAAATTCAACTCATCTTTTCCATCGTAATTCATTTCATTTTGTTAATGATAAATGGATGCATGCATGTGATTGATTGAAGGGTTGGTTGACCCGCAGGGTAGGGCACCTTCACCACTTCCATCTTAATATCCTTCATATTTTCCTCCCACTTCCAAACTCTATCCCAAAACCCTGTTTTATAAGCCATTCTACCTAGTACACCGAGATCACTCATCCTAGTGCAAGGCAGGCCTCTGAGAGGTCCTGAGCTTTTCTAGGGGCTCAAACCAACCTACCTCCATTTGCTTCAACTCCCATCCACCTCTCCATACCCTCAAGACAATGTTTCCACGTTCAAAAACCACTCAGATTCCCTCCTGTAACACTACATTCCTTCTCGTAACATTACAGGCCTCCTGTAACGATCGCCTGGAGCAACATTTTCCTTCATCGGTTTTGATCCCCACTACAAATTTGACTTAGCATAGATGCATAATGACCCCCGGCTATGATTTTATGATAAGGGAAAGCTCCTAGGCCACTCCGACCCTTCCTTTTCTTCACTGCAAAATAGAGTAGAGTTATTTTCTTTATCATACAAATAGGTTACTGATTTATAAGCAAGTGTGAACTAGGTAGATGGTACATGCAATTCTATTTTGTAGTTTGATGAATTATGCAAGATAGATTAGCTTCCTTTTAGCAAGTAGATGAGGTAATTTTATTAATTTTGTAAGATAACATAGCTTTCTTCCTACAAGTAGATTAGCCTTTGTCCTTTCATGAATTGATTAGTTAGCATTTACAAGTTGATTCAATAGCATTTCCATTTTCATAGCTAGAAGCAATTTCCAATTGTACCTTTATCAACAAGCTTTCATTCTAATTCAGTAGGAGGAAGGGTCTTTGAGCACTTGTTTTATCTAATGTCATAACTGAGGGTGGCATGAGTGGAACCTTATTTGTTGTGTATATGGCACTGTCACCTCGAAGTTTGTACGAACCCCGAGTTGATAATTTAAGTTGAGGGTCCCTAGGGAGTTGCAACATTCTTGGTGCAATACCAAGTCTCACCACATTTTGGCGATGTTGCCAGGGAGGTGTCTAAGTAGATGTTGTTTCTGATTAAGCATTGTTTTCTATTTTGCATATAGTTTTGAAAGAAAAAAAAAATCGTGCCTCATAGGATTAGGGATAATCAAGTAAAATTCTTACCAAAAACCCCCACACCCTCAAATAGTCAGCCTTCATTGTTCTTCGGTGACTGTGAGCTTCCCTCTCTGGCTACAAGGGAGTTAGAAGACCCTATAGGTGAGAAACCTGAAATTTTTGAAGAACCTGTTGGGGAAGAAGAAGAACCCACTTCACCTACCCAAACAATGGCTGAAAACAGGGAAAATGAGGTTTTCCTTATCGGATAGACCAATGGAGTGGATAGAATGAAGAACATAACCCCTACTTCCCTTCCACACTTCCATGGCATAACCTCTTAGGATCCCAACACCTTCATGTTTGAATTTATTATTGTTTGTAGAACTTATGACTATGCCTTTGATGAGAAGAAGCTGAAGTTATTCCCCTCTACCCTTAAAGATGCAGCCTTGTGCTAGTTTATGGGTCTGCCTGGGGGTAGCATCACTACCTGGGCCCAAATGAAATAGGCCTTCAATAGCAAGTACAGGGACTACTGTAGGTCCAAAGAAACCAAGGAAGAAATATTTAGGATGACTCTTGGACTTGATGAATCCCTAGAAGACTATGAGGAGAGATTTCAACTCAATTATAGGAGGGCCAACTACACCCTTGATCCTAAATCACTCAAACTAGTTCTTCTCTGAGGGATCAGGGAAGATATGTTGGAAACCCTCAACATGTTGTCTGGAGGAGATATCTATCAGTTATCCTATGATGACATTAAAACTATGTTCAAGAATCACTCTAGGGCTACCAGGAAGAAGGGTAGGGTTATTCAAGGCTTGGTCAGTTCCTCTCCCTCCACAACATCCATTAAGAATGAGATAGGTAACATGTTGAAGTATTTCAAGAATGAAATCTTGTATGCCTTTGCATTGTAAATGGATACCATGCAAATCAAAAGAAAGCGAGAGGAAGCAGAAAGGGCACTAGCTATTTTCCACCCTAGATGCACCAAAAAACATCATAGGAATGAGTGCCCATTGAATTTCATAGAGGTTTGCCTAATCTATGAAGAAAATCATGCAATAGAAAAATGCCCTTCTTTTCCAGGACTAAAAGTTTTATATCAAGGAGCAAAAGGAGGCTCAGAGCAACTTTGTTTCATCAATCAAAGAAGGCCTCAAGGACCTCGGCCATATCAACAAGGCATGCAATGTGCACACTACTCTTATTATAATCCAAATCAGAATGCACCCTTGCAACCATGGTACTCTTCCACTCATCCATCCTGGTCCATGCCTCCTTCTTAGCCTTATGCTCCTCCATATCCTCCTCAACCTATCAACCATCCTTTTCAGCCATATCCACCCCAATCTTCTCAATGGGGCAACCCATCACAAGGGTGGAGGCCTCAAGTTAACCAACCTCCTGCTTTACTACCTCCACCCCAACCTCAACAACAACTCACTCATCCTATTCCACCAAAGCAACCTCAAATATCTGCTCAACCAAATCCAAACCTGAAAAACAAGCAAGAACAACAGGTCTATAGTGGAGAGACATCTCATCCTGCTTATGCCATGGAAATCCGGGAGATCAGCTTTCAGTCTGGGAGAGTGCTTCCAGATAACCACCCACCTTCTCCACCTGAAGAGCTTGAAGAAGAGAAGAAAGAGAGTGTTCCTCAAGTCAATCCACCTCCTTTTCCTGAGAGGTTGATTCGCCCTAGCCCGCACACCCCATAAGAGGTTGAACTTCTGGAGAATTGAAGAATTTGTGCGTTAAATAACCCCTTCTCCATGATATTAAATATGTTCCCATATATAATAAGCTCATCAAGGAGAAATGTTCCAAAAACCGTGGGAGAATAGGAAGAGACACCCCACCATAAATGTTGTTGGGAAATTATATGATTTGATGCTTGGGAGGATGATCTTCCCGAAATATCTAGACCCTAGAATCCCTGTAGTAGATGTGCACATTGATGGCCTTATAGTTCCTAACACCCTGATTGATCTTGGGTCTGGGATAAATGTGATGACTAAGGAAACCATGCTAAATCCAAACCTCCAAGGGAATTTGAGGAAGACCACCACAATGTTACAGCTTGCAAACATATCCACAGTAGCTCCTGAGGGAGTTGTTGATGATGTTATGGTCTACATTGACTCTTAGGAGTGTCCTACTGATTTCCTTGTTCTCCAACCCAAAACCAAGTTAATGGCTATCCTCTCATATTGGGAAGGCCATGCTTATCCACTACTTTTGCTTACATTAGTTGTCGGGTTGGGAACATGACCATTAAGAATGGACATTTGTCTAAACAGTTGGTATTGTATCCTCCTGCTCAACCTTCTATTGAGCATGACTTACCCTTATGGTTAGAAGAGGAGGAAGAAGATGAATTGTATCACACTACCCCCCACCCAATATAAACTTTGGACATTATTACAAGAGGGGGGCAACATGATGAAGATGATCTCATTGACCATATCCTTCAGAATTAGCCTCCCACTCCCATACCAATTTATGAGTTGACAAACGAATCCTTAAGTAATCCTTGGGCTGACTTATGCCCTATTGACTCAATTCCATACCATGTCAATATTATAGAGTTTGGCCCATCCAGAACCATAAATATCAACCCTTCTCTCTTAGCCAAATAGGAAGAACAGTTGTGCAAAGTGCTAAGGCAACACCTAGATGATTTTGCTTGGGACTATAAGGAAATGAAAGGTGTGCATTGTTACAGATCCATTTGGGCACATCACACCCAACATTCATATCAGTACTATTAGGGCTCATCAAACCCTAATCCAGTTGCTACATGCCCTAGACAAGTCATCACTTTGAATGCCTCCTTCCTTGAAAGTTTCCTGGCCTGAAGCCCTCCAGAAATGCCTCCTTGAGGGACTAGCGCAGCCTTGGTTAGGGGTAAATATGCTTCAGTGCAGGTAGGCCCATGTAAGGGTGCATTTCAATGCACTTAGGCCCACTTTGACCTGCACTGGGCGAGATTGAGCAAATTCTTCAAAAGGTTTTGGGAATATTATTATCTTCTGGAGAATTCTAGGAGATTCCCACACTTATCATCTCCTATGAGCTCAAAATTGGATAGGGAATGAGTTAAGTAACCTCCTATCCTCTCATCCCTTCCTCCATGGAAACTAACTCTAAGTTTGGAAGGTCATTTAATACCCTCATTTATGACCAAACCACCTCGATTTTCCTATAAATTGAACACTCATCTAAGTGATCAAGGGCTGGACTTTGATGACTTGTAAGGAGATATTGTTGGTTTGAGGTTTGAGATTATAGCAAGTATTGTTATGCTACCGGAGTGTTGTGCTTTTGATTTGATGTTGGATGGAACTCAAGCTGGAGGAATGACATTGGATCGAACTTCATGGTTGTAGCTCTTCCTTCTACTTAACAAAGATGTTTACACCTTTTCCCATATTCTTGTCTTTATGTATGATGATTATATGTGTAAATGTTTTCGATTCCATTTGCTTATAGTCGATAGATCTCTTGCTTTGATTGGTTTTTATCCTTTGTTTATGATTGCACGTACTTGTCAAGTGGATTAAGTTCAAGAAGGAGCAATGGAAGCCATAAAAAGGAGACAAATGTAAAGCGAAAGATAACAAGTAGGTCCCTTGTCTTATTTATCTTTTATAGAAAAAGGTTAAACGCTTTAATTCTGTTGTTCTAGGTGTAGCTACCCACCTAGGGAAATTGTGTTTATCCGTAGATGCAAAATTCCACATAATAAATTGGCAACTCTGTTGGGGAACAATCATAGTTCCAGGTAGATTATCATCATCCTAGTACACCCTAATAGACTTTACTTGCTTCCATTTATCTTTTTTCAGCCTTTTTGAAGTGTTTTTTGGTAAAAATTGTGCCTGAAAGCCCCTAGAATGGCCTCTCTAGCACCACCGCAGGCTTGGTCAGGAAACAGAGCGTTGTAGAGCACCCTTGGCTTGAGGACAGTGCACTGAAGCGCATTTTCCCCCATTCAGGGCCGTGTTAATCCTCCTTAGGTCAAAAATCCCTTCTTTGACTTGATTTTTCCGAAAGTTCCTTTTGTTTTTGCTTGCTGAAAGATCAATGATTGTTGTGCCTCTGAAATCAATTTGTGTTTCCTTTCCTAGCCGTACTTTGGCCTTAATTGTTTAGTGTTTCTTAAATGATTTCTTTATCACTGTTGAAAAGCGTGCAACAAGAAATGCTTGTTGAGAGTGCAACAAGATGATGGAGCTTAGTGAAAAGAGTCGCCTTCACTAAGTGGGCCCGCAGGCTATTTTTGGCGCAAGTCTATTTTTAGACTATGTCTATTTTTAGACATATGGATCATGTCTATGGATTGCAGGTTGTTGTTTATGGATGATTGGTCAAGTTGGGAAAAATATATGGACTTCTATTTTTGATGAAAGTGTGAGTGATCAAAGTCTATTTTTAGACTGGCTGTCAAAAATAGAAAAGTCAAATATTATTGTCTCATAATAATATTTGGACTATAAACTTGATCTTATTCTCTTGGAGCACTTCAGTTTGAGCTACAGAGGTGGCACATGCAGCTGTCAGAAGGAAATACGCTTTTCTTATGAGTCAGTTGAGTTGTTGCATGCATGACTTCAGTTAGAACTCAAGTGAGTTGAGTTTAGTGGACTGGAGGTACAGTTGATGGAGTTGTGTTCAGTTTAGCTTTGTTAAACTAGTTGTATTTAGTCTAACTGATCAATAGACTAGAGATGAGTTAGGTGAATTAGTTATTAATTAATTCACAAGTTATTAACTCATAATGCAACTATAGAATACATCAGTTAACTCAATTGCATGTCAGTGCATGTTCAGTTCAACAGGGACAGGTGGTAGAGAATCAGATTGCTATCAGTTGTGACTATAGTTGTGCACCAGATCTTGCACAATCAAGGGATTGAGTATGCCAATGAGTTTGCTCACGTATTTGCCTAGTATTGTAGCCTTTGCTCACGTCCAACAAAGTGTGAGTGATTATTTCGAGGTGAAATACGAGTTTGGGAAGCCATTCTCATCAGTTCTTGAGCAGGTATTGAGCTGGAGAGGCAGGCAAGCAGTGGAATAGATTTGGAGATCAGATCTGAGCTGTATTGTGTGTAACAGGTGGAGTTGGTATTGGATTGCTTGTGATAAGCATTGTACTTTGTAATGTTACATGATTCAATCAATATAATATACAGATAGTGTGGGGTTTTTAGCGAGATGCTTTCCCCGGGATACATACTGTGTTAATGAGTTTGATTGATGCTTCTATGTGTGCCTGTGAATGTTTCTGCTTCTGTAAATTGATGATCAACATAGAGGAGGTTATGTATTATGCATGTTCCTCTTATAAGTGTATAATCAGGATAATCTCTGTGAATATGTGTCATATTATTCAAAATTTCTACAATCACTATCTATTCATTATCAAAGTTAGTTTATAGTCAATTAATCTTTGCTCAAAAGAAAGTGTCGTAAAAGACTTCATTTCTTTCGAAAAGAAATTTTCATAAAGTCTTCGTTCTTGCAAAAAGATTGATTGATTGTGTGCATTAGTTTCCTTTTGATCATTTCAACATTAAGGGAATTGAAAAGAAAAACTTGCATTGTGCATTGAAAAAGTTTGTGTGTTCTTGTAGGAATAGTTTAGGGAAATTGCATTAGAAGATGTGCTCTTTGTTCTTTGATTAAAAGAATCTGATTGCTCTATCCCTACTAGCTAAGGTTTTCACTGTTCAAATTGAAAGAAAATAATGCTTATCATATTAGTTTCATTCTAGGAATTTCAAAGACATCACGTGTTGAACCTTGAAAGGCAAATTCTTAATCAAGATCAACTTCAAATTAACCTCAATTAACCTAATGGAGCATTGTCGCCTAACGCAAAACAT
Source organism: Pinus tabuliformis (assembly GCA_031772625.1). Lineage (NCBI taxonomy): Eukaryota > Viridiplantae > Streptophyta > Pinopsida > Pinales > Pinaceae > Pinus > Pinus tabuliformis. The sequence goes on from CM062819.1 coordinate 1,278,470,421, forward strand.
TTGGAGGTTCTAGGCTAGAGACATGTTCCGGCGTTGTAAAACATAGCAGTTGGCACTAACTTGTCTGTGATACATTCTGAGTGTGATACCTCATTCCACGTACGTGAGTATATCGTAGCTCGTCCACGTACCTTCGTGTATATAGGGCGGTGTTACAATACGTAAAGTATAAAGGAATGCTCTCACTATGCGGTTTCGCATTAGACAACGCTAATACAGATTGGGCCTCCACGTACTTTCAGGTATATATGGGAGGATACCACTAGGTTGATATCCATCCTTAGGTAATTGAGTCAGTCGCCTTGTACATTGTGATACACCAAACACAACATTCGGGGAGATTGCCTGCCCGTACTTCTCGGTTCGCCGAGAGGTATTCTGTAGTTCACAGTTGCTTGGTAAACCTTTTGCCTAGCTTACCCCTTTTTGTTTATTTCTTTTTCATAATAAAATCGATCAGCAATCATGGAGGAACATCAAGCCTTACCCCATCATTTGTGGAGGACAGCAAGTAAACTACCTTTACCGCCCAAAGCTACACCTATCTGGTCAAAGCGGTCTCGTTTGACTGAATCCAGTACATCCCAAACTTCTGGTTCTTCATTTGAATTACCAGAAACACCTATAATGGTAATTACTGTGACTCCAGTTACTCCTAAAGTTACTAGTACATCGGTTACTGAAATGGAATCTCCATAATTACCTGAGGAGACTAGAACTGAATCTAGTGAAACGGTAACCCAAGTTGTTCAATAAGAAGTTGATTCTCAACCAGAATGCCTAGTGTGATGACCAGAACGCCTTGCAACTTCCACCCCCGAATGATTAGATATTTCCTAAGCACGATGGAATATTATCTCATATGGAACAATGTGTGGATTCCATCACTTCAAACTCGGGTTTCTCTTCATTCCTTGGGAGTTAGACTAAGTGTCATATACCATTGGAAATCTCTCTAGGAGGGCTATCAAACCAAGAACTTTTCATGCTCTTTTGAAAAATATACATGTAGGAAAATTTCCTTCAAAAATTGTCTCATAGGCTACACATCCAACACTCGACAAACAACCAAGGCATCAATGAAATCATAAGCTTAACACTCTGTTAATAGACTCAACAAGCTCCCCTTAAACTTGACATGAATGAAAACAATTGCCAACGCACTCAAGAAATAACACTAAAACTATTATCATTATTAGTATTCCTCATAATCAAAGAGCTGTCTAAGATAACGCAACTTTCTGGAGTGCTCCTAAACTCGAACTTCCATTTTAGAAAAAGACTTGTCTTTGACCCTTACCTTGTCCTTAGGAAACTCAATTTGAAATTTTGAATCTCTCAAACTTCTTCAACACTTTGTTGGGTGAATGGTCGATGACTGTATCCAGTGCTACCACTACCATGATTTCTATTATTGTTGACTTCTTATGGGTGAGAAGAAGATGGTGCAAGGCTTGCAATGCTTCACGAAGTGTAATAAGTGGTTGAGGTTCCCTTCCCCTTTCATATCGAACCCCTTACTCTCCTCCCTTGATATCATATATTGCATGTTCACCCCCATGTTCTCCACCTAAGGCATTTAATAACAAAGGATTGCTTGCATGGTAAGATAATAACAAAGATTGCCAAGAAACCAAAGGAACAATAAAAATTATATTGATAACCCATCCTTAGAGGCAATATGTAAAGCATTCAAGGATGGAAAAGATTGATGAACTAGTTATTATGACCTATTGCACCTATCTAGTGATGAGTCCCATCAATAGGTACATTTTGAAGATCAATATGCCATCCTCCAACCTTAAAACTATCCTTCTCTTACATTAATTCACATTTTTTTGTTATATTATGCTTAGTAAAAGGAGTAAAAGGTGTTTTTCATTGTATGTGGCCTAATGTGGTTTAATTGTAGGAAAATGAAGCATTTTTTAGGCTATTACTATGCAGGGGATTGATGGATACAACTAGGAGAGAATCTAGGGGGTTCGTCCACCTCCTTAACTCCCTAGACTCAACTTGGGATCGCAATATCCTCTGTCACCAGTTTGAGTTCATTGGTAGCCGAGTGGCTCCTAGTACAAGTGAAGATCAAAAGGCACATGATCCACCATTTTCGAGATCAAGGAGGGAACCACTCCTACTTTCAAGGTAGTTGCTTCAACTGCCCTATTTTATAAATAAACTAGAAGAAGAGCTCATGAGGATTCAAAGTTTTTGTTCAGCTAGGTGTAGTTATTGAGCTTCAAGCTTGACATTGCTATTTTAAGATTTTATGTAATGTAATAGACCTGTACTTTTTTATAGTCAGAAGTTGGATTTTAAGTTGCATCTGAGTTAGTTTCAGAGGGCTGAGACCCTTGGGTTTTGGCCCAACCTAGAGGCTTTGGTCCCTCTTCTTGTACTTTTGTTTCTTCTTGATTAAAAGGGTTTCACAATTTCTTACATTTAAATAAATATTAATCTATAAAATCATGTGTTACAACCTCTATGTCACCTCTCTTGTGGGAGAATGAGTGGAAGGATTCACAACGACAACCCAAAAATATTGTTTTTATGATTTCTTAGAAATAGATTAGTGTTAGTTTTCCTATTTTACATTTTCTTTCTGTAGATTAGAAGTCAGTTTAGTGATCAGATCAGCGGTATTGCATGAATTAGATGTTATTTAAATTCAACTCATCTTTTCCATCATAAGTCATTTCATTTTGTTAATGATAAATGGATGCATGCATGTGATTGATTGAAGGGTTGGTTGACCTGTAGGGAAGGGCACCTTCACCACTTCCATCTTAAGCTCCTTCATATTTTCCTCCCACTTCCAAACTCTATCCCAAAACCCTGTTTTATAAGCCATTCTACCTAGTACACCGAGATCACTCATCCTAGTGCAAGGCAGGCCTCTGAGAGGTCCTGAGATTTTCTAGGGGCTCAAACCAACCTCCCTCCATTTGCTTCAACTCCCATCCACCTCTCCATACCCTCAAGACAATGTTTCCACGTTCAAAAACAACTTAGATTCCCTCATGTAGCACTACAGTCCTTCTCGTAACATTACAGGCCTCCCATAACGATCGCCTGTAGCAACATTTTCCTTCATCGGTTTTGATCCTCACTACAAATTTGACTTAGCATAGATGCATAATGACCCCCGGCAATGATTTTAGGATAAGGGAAAGCTCCTAGGCCACTCCGACCCTTCCTTTTCTTCACTGCAAAATAGAGTAGAGTTAGTTTCTTTATCATACAAGTAGGTTACTGATTTATAAGCAAGTGTGAACTAGGTAGATGGTACATGCAATTCTATTTGGTAGTTTGATGAATTATGCAAGATAGATTAGCTTCCTTTTAGCAAGTAGATGAGGTAATTTGATTAATTTGGTAAGATAACATAGCTTTCTTCCTACAAGTAGATTAGCCTTTGTCCTTTCATGAATTGATTAGTTAGCATTTACAAGTTGTTTCAATGGCATTTCCATTTTCATAGCTAGAAGCAATTTCCAATTGTACCTTTATCAACAAGCTTTCATTCTAATTTAGTAGGAGGAAGGGTCTTTGAGCACTTGTTTTATCTAATGTCATAACTGAGGGTGACATGAGTGGAACCCTATCTGTTGTGTATATAGCACTATCACCTCGAAGTTTGTACGAACCTCGATTTGATAATTTAAGTTGAGGATCCCTAGGGAGTTGCAACATTCTTGGTGCAATACCAAGTCTCACCACATTTTGGCGATGTTGCCAGGGAGGTGTCTAGGTAGATGTTGTTTCTGCTTAAGCATTGTTTTCTATTTTTCATAAAGTTTTGAAAGAAAAAAAAATCGTACCTCATAGGATTAGGGATAATCAGGTAAAATTCTTACCAAAAAACCCCACACCCTCAAATAGTCAGCCTTCATTGTTCTTCGGTGACTGTGAGCATCCCTCTCTGGCTACAAGGGAGTTAGAAGACCCTATAGGTGAGAAACCTAAAAATTTTGAAGAACCTATTGGGGAAGAAGAAGAACCCACTTCACCTACCCAAACTATGGCTGAAAACAGGGAAAATGAGGTTTTCCTTATTAGAGAGACTAATGGAGTGGATAGAATGAAGAACATAAGCCCTACTTCCCTTCAACACTTCCATGGCTTAACCTCTTAGGATCCCGACACCTTCATGTTTGAATTTATTATTGTTTTTAGAACTTATGACTATGTCTTTGATGAGAAGAAGCTGAAGTTATTCCCCTCTACCATTAAAGATGCAGCCTTGTGCTAGTTTATGGGTCTGCCTAGGGGTACCATCACTACCTGGGCCTAAATGAAATAAGCCTTCAACAGCAAGTATGGGGACTACTGTAGGTCCAAATAAACCAAGGAAGAAATATTTAGGATGACTCTTCGACTTGATGAATCCCTAGAAGACTATTAGGAGAGATTTCAACTCAATTATTGGAGGGCCAACTACACCCTTGATCCTAGATCACTCAAACTAGTTCTTCTCTGAGTGATCAGGGAAGATATGTTGGAAACCCTCAACATGTTCCCTGGAGGAGATGTCTATCAGTTATCCTATGATGACATTAAAACTATGTTCAAGAATCACTCTAGGGCTACCTGGAAGAAGGGTAGGGTTAGTCAAGGCTTGGTCAGTTCCTCTCCCTCCACAACATCCATTAAGAATGAGATAGGTAACATGTTGAAGGATTTCAAGAATGAAATCTTGTATGCCTTTGCACTGTAAATGGATACCATGCAAATCAAAAGAAAGCGAGAGGAATCAGAAAGGGCACTAGCTATTTTCCACCCTAGATGCACCAAAAAACATCATAGGAATGAGTGCCCATTGAATTTCATAGAGGTTTGCCTAGTCTATGAAGAAAATCAAGCAACAGAAAAATGCCCTTCTTTTCCAGGACTAAAAGTTTTATATCAAGGAGCAAAAGGAGGCTCAAAGCAACTTTGTTTCATCAATCAAAGAAGACCTCAAGGACCTCGGCCATATCAACAAGACAGGCAATGTGCACACTACTCTTATTATAATTCAAATCAGAATGCACCCTTGAACCCATGGTACTCTTCCACCCATCCATCCTGGTCCATGCCTCCTTCTTAGCCTTATGCTCCTCCATATCCTCCTCAACCTATCAACCATCCTTTTTAGCCATATCCACTCCAATGTTCTCAATGGGGCAACCCATCACAAGGGTGGAGCCCTCAAGTTAACCAACCTCATGCTTTACTACCTCCACCCCAACCTAAACAACAACTCACTCATCCTATTCCACCAAAGCAACCTCAAATATCTGCTCAACCAAATCCAAACCTGAAAAACAAGCAAGAACAACAGGTCTACAGTGGAGAGACATCTTATCTTGCTTATGCTATGGAAATCTAGGAGATCAACCTTCAGTCTGGGAGAGTGCTTCCAGATAACCACCCACCTTCTCCACCTGAAGAGCTTGAAGAAGAGAAGGAAGAGAGTGTTCCTCAAGTCAATCCACCTCCTTTTCCTGAGAGGTTGATCCACCCTAGCCAGCACACCCCATAAGAGGTTGAACTTCTGGGAGAATTGAAGAATTTGTGCATTAAATTACCCCTTCTCCATGCTATTAAATATGTTCCCATATATAATAAGCTCATCAAGGAGAAATGTTTCAAAAATTCTGGGAGAATAAAAAGAGACACCCCACCATAAATGTTGTTGGGAAATTATATGATTTGATGCTTGGGAGGGTGATCTTCCTGAAATATCTAGACCCTAGAATCCCAATAGTAGATGTGCACATTGATGGCCTTATAGTTCCTAACACCCTGATTGATCTTGGGTCTGGGATAAATGTGATGACTAAGGAAACCATGATAAAGCCAAACCTCCAAGGGAATTTGAGGAAGACCACCACAATGTTACAGCTTGCAAACATATCCACAGTAGCTCCTGAGGGAGTTGTTGATGATGTTATGGTCTACATTGACTCTTAGGAGTGTCCTACTGATTTCCTTGTTCTCCAACCCAAAACCAAGTTAATGGATATCCTCTCATATTGGGAAGGCCATGGTTATCAACTACTTTTGCTTACATTAGTTGTCGGGTTGGGAACATGACCATTAAGAATGGACATTTGTCTAAACAGTTGGTATTGTATCCTCCTGCTCAACCTTCTATTGAGCATGACTTACCCTTATGGTTAGAAGAGGAGGAAGAAGATGAATTGTATCACACCACTCCCCACCCAATATACACTTTGGACATTATTACAAGAGGGGGGCAACATGATGAAGATGATCTCATTGACCATATCCTTCAGAATTAGCCTCCCACTCCCATACCAATTTATGAGTTGACAAACGAATCTTTGAGTAATCCTTGGGCTGACTTATGCCCTATTGACTCAATTCCATACCATGTCAATATTATAGAGTTTGGCCCATCCAGAACCATAAATATCAACCCTTCTCTCTTGGCCAAATAGGAAGAACAGTTGTGCAAAGTGCTAAGGCAACACCTAGATGACTTTTCTTGGGACTATAAGGAAATGAAAGGTGTGCATTGTTACAGATCCATTTGGGCACATCACACCCAACATTCATATCAGTACTATTAGGGCTCATCAAACCCTAATCCAGTTGCTACATGCCCTAGACAAGTCATCACTTTGAATGCCTCCTTCCCTGAAAGTTTCCTGGCCTGAAGCCCTCCGGAAATGCCTCCTTGAGGGACTAGCGCAGCCTTGGTTAGGGGTAAATACGCTTCAGTGCAGGTAGGCCCATGTAAGGGTGCATTTCAATTCACTTAGGCCCACTTTGACCTGCACTGGGCGAGATTGAGCAAATTCTTCATAAGGTTTTGGGAATATTCTTATCTTCTGGAGAATTCTAGGAGATTCCCACACTTATCATCTCCTATGAGCTCAAACTTGGATAGGGAATGAGTTAAGTAACCTCCTATCCTCTCATCCCTTCCTCCATGGAAACTAACTCTAAGTTTGGAAGGTCATTCAATACCCTCATTTATGACCAAACCACCTCGATTTTCCTATAAATTGAGAACTCATCTAAGTGATCAAGGGCTGGACTTTGATGAATTGTAAGGAGATATTGTTGGTTTGAGGTTTGAGATTATAGCAAGTATTGTTATGCTACCGGAGTGTTGTGCTTTTGATGTGATGTTGGATGGAACTCAAGCTGGAGGAATGACATTGGATCGGACTTCATGGTTGTAACTCTTCCTTCTACTTAATAAAGATGTTTACACCTTTTCCCATATTCTTGTCTTTATGTATGATGATTATATGTGTAAATGTTTTCGATTCCATTTGCTTATAGTCAATAGATCTCTTGCTTTGATTGGTTTTTATGCTTTGTTTATGATTGCACGTACTTGTCAAGTGGATTAAGTTCGAGAAGGAGCAATGGAAGCCATACAAAGGAGACAAATGGAAAGCGAAAGATAACAAGTAGGTCCCTTGTCTTATTTATCTTTTATAGAAAAAGGTTAAACGCTTTAATTCTGTTGTTCTAGGTGTAGTTACCCACCTAGGGAAATTGTGTTTATCTGTAGATGCAAAATTCCACGTAATAAATTGGTGACTCTGTTGGGGAACAATCATAGTTCCAGGTAGTTTATCATCATCCTAGTACACCCTAGTAGACTTTACTTGCTTCCATTGATCTTTTTTCAGCCTTTTTGAACTGTTTTTTGGTAAAATGAAAGCCCCTAGAATGGCCTCACTAGCACCACCGCAGGCTTGGTCAGGAGACAGGGCGTTGTAGAGCACCCTTAGCTTGAGGACAGTGCACTAAAGTGCATTGTCCCCCATTCAGGGCCGTGTTAATCCTCCTTAGCTCAAAAATCCCTTCTTTGACTTGATTTTTCCCAAATTTCCTTCTTTTTTTGCTTGCTGAAAGATCAATGATTGTTGTGCCTCTGAAATCAATTTGTGTTTCCTTTCCTAGCCCTACTTTGGCCTTAATTGTTTAGTTTTTCTTAAATGATTTCTTTATCACTATCTATTCATTGTCAAAGTTAGTTTATATTCAATTAATCTTTGCTCAAAAGAAAGTGTCGTGAAAGTCTTCATTTCTTTCGAAAAGAAATTGTCATAAAGTCTTCGTTCTTGCAAAAAGATTGATTGATTGTGTGCATTAGTTTCCTTTTGATCATTTCAACATTAAGGGAATTGAAAAGAAAAACTTGCATTGTGCATTGAAAAAGTTTGTGTGTGCTTGTAGGAATAGTTTAAGGAAATTGCATTAGAAGATGTGCTCTTTGTTCTTTGATTAAAAGAATTTGATTGCTCTATCCCTACTAGCTAAGGTTTTCATTGTTCAAATTGAATGAAAATAATGCTTATCATATTAGTTTCATTATAGGAATTTCAAATACATCACGTGTTGAACCTTGAAAGGCAAATTCTTAATCAAGATCAACTTAAAATTTACCTGAATTAACCTAATGGAGCATTGTCACCTAACGCAAAACATTTAGAGGTTCTAGGCTAGAGACATGTTCGGCGTCGTAAAACATAGCAGTTGGCACTAACTTGTCTGTGATACATTCTGAGTGCGATACCTCATTCCACGTAGGTGAGTATATCGTAGCTCATCCACGTACCTTCGTGTATATAGGGCAGTGTTACAATACGTAAAGTATAAAGGAATGCTCTCACTATGCGGTTTCGCATTAGACAAAGCTAATACAGATTGGGCCTCCACGTACTTTCGGGTATATATGGGAGGATAACACTAGGTTGCTATCCATCCTTAGGTAACCGAGTCAGCCACCTTGTACATTGTGATACACCAAACACAACGTTCGAGGAGATTGCCTGCCCGTACTTCTCGGTTCGCCGGAAGGTATTCTGCAGTTCACAGTTGCTTGGTAAACATTTTGCCTAGCTTACCCCTTTTTTTTTATTTCTTTTTCATAATAAAATAAATCAGCAATCATGGAGGAACATCAACCCTTACCCCGTCATTCGTGGAGGACAGCGAGTAAACTGCCTTTACCACCCAAAGCTACACCTCTCCAGTCAAAGTGGTCTCGTTTGACTGAATCCAGTACATCCTAAACTTCTGGTTCTTCATTTGAATTACCAGAAACACCTATAATGGTAATTACTGTGACTCCAATTACTCCTAAAATTACTGGTACATCTGTTACTGAAATGAAATCTCCACAATTACCTGACGAGACTAGAACTAAATCTAGTGAAACGGTAACCCAAGTTGTTCAACAAGAAGTTGATTCTCAACCTAAAGTTGTTCAACAAAAAAATTCTTCTGAACTTGAATCTGTTCAACCAGAAGATGATCCTGAACCTATCACCGTTTATTCAGAAGTTACTTCTGAACCAGAACTTGTTCAAGAAGCCCAACCTGTACCTATTTTTCGTTTACCAGAACACTTGGATCTTGAAGTTGAACAATTAGAAGTTGTTACCTGTTGAAGTCCCGAAAATCGGGTCTACAACAAGGGGGATACCCACCCGGTCCGGACCTTGGTTGGCAGCTCCTTATCCGTTTGGTATAGCGGGTCCGACTGGGGATATGGGACCAGTTTCCCAATCTATGAGTGTGTGTGTGTAGAATTTGATGTTCTTGATCTAACAGTTCCTAATTAAGATATTCTAATTCTAATTTTAATCTAATTCTATGCTATTGTAATCTAATAAGCAGCAACATCTAAGTCTATACTAACCCGGGATGTAATTCTTCTGTTATGCAATCTAAAAAGATTTCAAATAGCAACTGGTAATAAATATCATTCAGCTATTATAAGAAAGGAAATCAATAAGGATGAACCGCTTCGCATAAAATGTTAGACGAAACAGTTGTGAAAAACATATCGCATAAGGAGCTATTCATACATTAAGCGTAAATAAATAGCTATCACCGTACAAAAGTGCCAAATGATAACTCAGGCATTCATGCAATAATACATAAACAACTAAAAACTGTATATCACTTTAACACATAAGCAGAAATGGTCAAGAGATAAAAGTACCATTTATGACTAGTCCTACTCATAAGCTTCAAGTGACAATGATTTATCTCTCCTTGCTCTAACATCCACTAAGAGTACAGAAGTGCAACATCAGTAGCAGACATCAAATGCAAACATCAACAAATCCTGTTCCATTCATTCACCAAAACCTCCTCTGAGGGTGCAAAAGTGCATGTTCTGAGGACAAGTTTTTGATAAATTTCTGGACCCTTCTCTAAATGCATGAGAAGGGTTTAAATACTACTAACTAAATAACTTAATTACACAGATTCAGGATACGGTTTAAATGACCGCCCTTTTTCTAAGCAAAAATAAAACAAAACTATTTCTAAAAATTAAATCTAATATCTAACTATTTTTGCATTTGCTCCTTAACGTTGCAAGCATTCAGTATTTGCCTAGGTAGAGTCGGTTGGCTGTCTTCCGCTTTTGGTTGAGCTAAGCAAACAGAATTGGTAAGAGCTGGCACCATCTTCTCAGCAAAATCGATGATATACTCGAGAGTCATCTTCTGACTATGTGGCTTTACCGCGTATGCCCAGTAATAATCTCAGTTCAACTTGGTTAACCCTTTGGATTGCTTCTGCCTTTTCTTTAGCTTTCTGTTTCCAGTTTGTTTTTTACCATTGCTTTCTTGCACTTTTCGGGCTTACAGGTGACTGAGCAGTTAGAGGCTTTCCTTCTCGAACAATTTTCTCAGCGATGATCGCGCATCGGAAACTGCCTCCGTTCTTTGATCCGGGCTTCTCTGATGCGTTTTTCGCCTTTTGTGCCTCTTCATCTTTATCGGGTATAAAGCTTCAAAATTTGTAAAAATAATGACCTCGTGAGCTCTTGACCCTGAGCATTAAACTTCCTATTGATATCAGCATCGTTCAATACTCATTCAACCATGGCTGTATATGAAAGATCTGTAATGGATGGCTCAGCAGCATTCTGTGAATCTGCGGTTCTGTTGCATGCGGTATCTGTTTATGAGGGCATCTTTTCTCTGTCTTTGAACATTGGAGCTTTACCCTTTTTCCTCATAGCTTCCTGCACATTGCTTTGTGTAACTTTTGTTTTTCATTCCTGCAGTTCACAAGTGAGGGGAGAGTAATGATAATAAATAACGACAGGAAAGCTTTAAATGCTATGGATATGCAAAAACACGCCACCTGACGTGAACTGGCTCTTCGAACAACACAAAACCATATTTATTAACAACTGGCATATAATACATTAATTATCATTAAAGCACGTATCCAGTTCTTGGTTTATGGAAAACTTTTTCTTGAATATTGAGCCAGGAAAATCTGCGATGGAATGTTTCTGCGATTTGCATCGCAGTATCGCATTTCGCTGTATCGCATTACCGCAATTTCATCGTGCTGTGCTATCGCAAGGTTGCTTGATCGCGCTATCGCAAGATCGCAGATCGCAGTATCGCAAGATCGCAGATCGCTTAATCGTTAAATCGTTATGTGTCTTTTATGCAATTTTGCGAGATGCGATATGCGATATCGCATATCGGCGATTTTTTTAAGGTTTTCCAACATGAGTGTTTCTTAATGCATGCGATGCGATGGAGTTCGCGTCGCAATCTCGCATTTCATCATTTTGACTCATAAGGAAATACCCTATCATTCTTTGCGCGATGTGATGTTTCTTAAGGAGTAACATATATGAGCACTAATTGATTTTTTGAATTTTTTGACTAAGGGTCCCCACCTACATAGTCTTATTGCTAATACTAAATAAGGAGGGGGGTTGTTGGTGGCCACAACATTACCATACCAGAAGAAGATCGATCGGTACATCCTTAGACATCCATAACTATTGAGACTTCCTCTTTACCTCAGGAACAAATACTGGAAATCTATTACGGACCTGACGGTGAAATCCTTCCACCTGGTTTGATTTCGATAGAAGAGGAACCCGAGGTAGAAACACCCAGAACTCCATTCCATTTTGGAACTGGACTTTATTTGTATCCTCATACTCCTCATTTTACTGCTCCTTTTGATCTTGATTACTTTCAGACACCCATTGATTCGTTAGGAAATTTATTTGGACATTTGATTATGGCAGAGTCAACATCCCAGACTGTACCATCTGTTACAGCTACGACAGAATCTTCTGTCGCAACCTCTTCGATGTTTACTACGACACCTAAGTCACATTTGTATGGTGTTCCATCTGTCCCATCGGGTTTTATTTGGAACCCACTCAGGTGTTGCTTCTAGCCCTTGGTCTTCACCTATGTCCTCTACAGGAATTTTATCTGGTTCTTCATTAACGGAAACTGAACAGCTAGACCCATCAATTCAATATCAAGCTGGTTCATCTAGTTACCATCCTATGTATTCGCTTTACACTAGACTACCTGGTGGGCTCCAGTATTGTAGCAATAATGCTGCAACTCCTGGGACTCCCTTCTTTACTTTTATCAACCCGGTAGTTCGTAACAAACTTGGAAGCGACGGTGCTATATGCACAAGTACTAGCTCTTGCCGCAGGTTGTCACTTGATGAGCTGGCACAAGTCCGTCAGGAGCTTAAGCCAACTTCTATGAGCTCTCAGAAGAAGCTTTTAACTGTGATGGATGAAAACTAACTCAACCAAAGGCTAATCTACTTGCAGAAAGAAGTTGAAAGCTAGAAAGGAACACAAACCCTAGCAAACCCTAGTTGTACCGACTAACCCTACTGGTGCAAGTAAAAGGATGAAAGCTATAGAAATGGATGCCATTGATATCTAAAAAGGTAAAATGCATGTGACTAAGCTACTTCTGAAGAGAAATATAAAGAAAACATCTTTTTGCATTTTTGAGTAATTTGTCATAATTATTTTGCATGTGCTTTAACTGTTGTTGACTGTGCAGAGGTTGATTGGCGAAAGGCAATGGTGTAGGCACTTCCAGGAGGTTGGGAAGGTTAGAAGAGGGCCTAAGGGGTCCCTGGCACCCTTCCAGAGAGTTTCACAGTGCTTGGATCTCAAGAAACTGCTTTCGTGAGCTTCTACAGGAAGTCTGCAGGGGTTCTACAGGATGTTCTGTGGCTTCTACAGGATGTTCCGAAAGGGAGTTTTGAAGGGCTGATGGTGGAAAAGAGGTGAAGAAGTGGGTATGGAGGTGAGATAAGGGTGTGAGGAGGTCTAGGACTTGGCGAATGAAGCAAGTGAGTGATAAGGATGGTTGGATTTGTTCAAGGAGGGGTAGAGCAATGTCGCACAAAAATATGAAAATTAGGTCAAAGTGAGGGAACGTGGCAAATGCGAGGCAAGAATCAGAGTTGGAGGATGGAGCAGGTAGTATTGATGGAGTAAGGGTAGGCAAAGAGGTATCACAGGTGCTCTGCAAGTTATTTTACAAACTATTCAAACAAAGACTCGGAAAACCAAAGACCTAGCTACTTTAACCTAATTTGACCTGAATATCAGCAAAGAAAATGAACAGAAGTTTACTACAATGAAATCATGTGAAATAGCTATGCAAACTAAGCAATCATGAACCTAAACATGTAACCAAAACTGGTATCAACTTGTGCAAATGAGAATTTAACACTAACAATTGCATGACGAAGCAAAGACAATGTTTTTGGTGGCAGCAAGGACACCTTGGTCTCAGCTCATGATCCCACAGAGGGAGAGGTGAGATCAGGGGGTGCTTGATGGCCTTTTTCTGAAGATCTTCTCTGTTATTAACTTATAAAATCAATCTGAACATGAAAAGCCTTTTTAATCATCAACAATGACCTAGGTAACCAAGCAAGACTGTAATCTACTTAACAGAAATTATTTTGCAAAGACATGAAAAACATATAACAGTACACGAAGGAGGCCTTGGCACTTGGATTGGGCCCAACCCCAAGAGCTACAGGCTTCTAATAAAAAGCTCAGAATTGATGCCAAATGAAATTGCTTTCCATTATTCAAAAATAACCATGTCACGAAGAAAGTTGTACAACAAAAGCTACAAAATGAGTTGAGAAACTAGTAGCACTATAGTGCAGAATACAACTGTTCAAAAAGTAACCTACAAAGGCTGGAAGCCTTCCTATTTATGCACTATTAGGGTCTCCAACAACCCTCCTTAACTCGAAGGGCTCGACTGCTCGAACTGCCAGTGATCAGTCACTTTACACAAAACTGCTCGGCTGCCTTTGGGAATCCTTTTCGGTGGCCTGCTGAACTCTGAGCTGAGGGTGGAGAATTCGAGGAAGGGGCCATTTAGTGCAGGAGACACCCTTCCTACGAATCCTCACCCTTGTTCCTTCATGCTTGGCTGTCATCTGGCTCATAAATGCTTGGCCTTGGTCCAAAATTTGTCCAAAAATCTGCAATAACCACGTGTTAGCCTCCTTGGTCAAGTGACTATTCTCGTTCGTTCAAGTAACATAAATATACTCAAAAAACATGCATAAACTATGAAAAATGGTGGATTGATGAAGAACAATAGGCAAAATGAGCCCAATAAGTTACCCATTTTTGGGGCTCATCACTACCCCATACAGAGAAAAATATGCACAATCTCCTTATCCTCCATTTTCTGGGGGGCAACCATATGTCGGTATGCTGTCATGTTTAGGTCATCCTAGAATGATTGTCTGTCAATGGCAGCCAACAATGCTTGTTCAATATAGGATTGTGTATTCATCACAACCTATGCAATCTGCCTCATCCATACCTACTACGCCTGTTGTTACAGATTTACCGCAGTCACAAGCTCAGATTGTTGTATCTCAACCTGTGCAACCTGGTCCTTCAACCTCAGTCCCCCAAGTTTTAGGTTTACAAATTCAGCCTTCTCAAGTTGTTTTATAACAACCAGTTGTGCCTGGAGTCCAACAACCTCAGGCCAATTTACCTTTTACTGGAATGACTCAGACTTACACTGGTTTAGTGTATTCACAACCTGGTCAAGCTTACATTGGTGGGAACAATCGTTAAATCAACAATTGTTGTATCAACAACAACAATAGTTGCTTCAACAACCTTGGCAACCCCAATATCAACAACAACAATTCCAATAATACCAACCTCATCCTGGACTTGGTCAACAAGCCTATGCTAGGTTTGGTCAACAACAAGTTTACCCAGGTCCTGGTCAATAAGCCTATGCTGGGTTTGGACAACAACAAATGTATCCTGGTGCTCAAAAACCACCTTATACCGGATTTTCTCAACAAACTTACCCCTATCAAGGTTACCAACAGCAGATGCCTTATGCTGGTATGCAAAGGCCTATTGCCCAGGCAATCCCATCTTACCCTGGATATGCTCAACCTAACCTCAATAGACAGTTGCCTTTTGTTGCAACACTTGAACTACCAGATCTAAATCGGCTCACCAATGATCCAATTCTTTATGCACCTTGGTGGCCAATGATTCCTCATAAATTACCTTCCGATATTCCAAAATTCAATGGAAACCCTGGAGAAGACCCGTCCAACCATGTCATGACTTTTCATTTATGATTTTCATCAAACACCTTGAATGATGATTCAATTAGACTACGTATTTTCTAGAGAATGCTTACTAGTCCGGCTGCAAAGTGGTACATTGAGTTACCACGAGCTTCTTTTGATAACTTTACATCTTTAGCTACCACGTTTTTAACCCACTTCCAGTTACCCATACGATATGAAACTAGAACAGAACTATTGACCAACTTTAAACAAACTACCGCTTCTCATATCTCTGATCATATTCATGAGTGGTGTCGTCGTCGTTGAATGGTTAAAACTTATGTTCCTGATCAGCTTTTATCTTAGTGGTTTATAAAATCCTTGTTTCCATCTATCACCGAGGATGTGGCGAAAGGTGGAGTTGTCACTGAAGAGAAAGTAATTGCTCATGCCCAATATTTGGACTTGATTTATACACAGTCTAGCACGCTCTATGACAAGATCCTGAATGCACCCAGACCAGCTTTCATTGTTCCTCCACCACCATCAAGTAAGGACTCTCATGTCGGTGATGGTGTGATTGGTTCTTTGAGCACACAAATGGCAGGTAGACCATCTGGTCAAACACTTTCCATTTCCAATCAAACTTCAAATGCATATGATAACACTCTTGCTTCCGAAATTAATGCCGTGTCATTTGACAAAGGGAAGAATGAAAAGCAACCAGGAAGCAAGAAAAAGGGGAAAAACAAGAAGAAAAAAAATAATCCCCCTCAAGAGAAATCATCTAATTCCTCTCCTTCGGCTAGGAAACCTTGTTACCCATGTTTAATCTGTAACAATGAGCACTTTACGCGAGATTTTCCTCACTGCTTTGAAGCCTCAAAGCTTTTGAAGACTTCTAGTACAGCCGCAGTGTTGACTGATCCTTTCCCGAACCTGTAGACACATATGGTTGCTATAGACCATGCTTCCACTTCCCAAGTGCTTATGTTATCCGCATCTAAGCCTAAAATTGATGTTTTGGTGTCAACACAAAGTAAAGATTATGGAAATAAATCGTCATCATCGAATAACCAGGCCATTGATCAACCTAATCCTTTGACTTCGACTTCGCCTAATCCTATTCCACCACCTATTGCACCAGAGTTAACAATAAAATCACATAAGGGAGTTGTACATAAAACAACATTTAACCCTCGAGCTCGAGCTGCACAAAACTATAACATAGTAGAAGATTTGGCTCAGTCACCTTCTGCTATGTCGACGCTTGAGGTGCTTCAAAATTATCCCTCCCAAAAGCAGGCTTTGTTGTCAGCAATTGGTGGAATCGATCCAACAGATTCCAATCTTGTGGTTTTCAACCATGCGGGTTATACGCCACAATTACCAGCACAATTAGCATTCCTGATTCAAGTAAATTCCTTGAATAAAATTATTCACCGAACCATTATTGACGAGGGGGAATCTACTTGTATTATGTCAATGAATTGTTGGAAAACACTTGGCTCACCACCTTTGTCACGTTCACCAACAACATTAAAAGCTTTTGATGGTCGCACATATACGCCTTGTGGAATCTTGAGTAATCTGCAAATTGAACTAGGGGGCAAAACAGTAACTGTTGAAGTTGAGGTCGTTGACGGACCCCTTGACTACAACATTTTGCTAGGAAGACCATGGGTATATGCTATGGCTGTTGTGGTTTCGACATACTTTCGTACGATTGCATTCCCTCATAAAGGCGGAATCACAGTTATCGATCAACTCGCCTTCTTCGCCTCTAGTTCACAGGCTACTAGAAGCATTCCATTAGTTCATGGACCCCTGCTATCTCTTCAAAACATTGGTGTAGGTCTCTTCAAGGATTCTTCCCTAATGGGTACTTTTTCACTACCGTCACCATCAAACATGGCGGAAGTGGCAAAAGTTGAGACTTGCAACATGATATCTTCCACTTCATCTGATTTAAGGAAGATTACCAATAGTTCTAAAGTTGATAGTAGTAATGAAATCATGTCGCTAAGCCCCATTGAGCTTGCATAGAAATCAATCTTTCTGGCTTGCACAGCAAACCTAAATCCATGTTTGATTGTATGGGTAGATCATTCATTAGAACATGGTACTTCTTCTGATCCTTTTCTTTTCTACTAGTGAAGGAATCATCCAATCAATGATGACGAAAGAAGAACCATGGGAAGATTATCATCATCATTCCCATCTTCCAGATCACATAGAAGATTTTTCAAATGAACTTAATCACCCTTCACTTGTTGATTTCCTTTTGAATTATGTTTTTATAGATACAATAGATTCCGAACGAAACTTGCCAAATATCGAAGAAACCATTTCTATCAATATTTCGACCAAACCTAAAGTTGTAGAAAACATTCATGTTGGCAAATCTTGTTCTCCATCAGAACTTGATATTTACCATGCTCTCTTTCGTGAATTTCGAGATATATTTGCATGGTCATATGAGGAGATGCCAGGTATTCACTCTAGTATAGTTGAACATGAAATTAAAATGTATCCTGACATCAAACCATTGCGACAGTGCCTCCGACCTGTTCATCCAAAGAAGGCCACTGCCATTAAAGCAGAAGTTGAAAAACTTTTGCATGCTGGTTTCATATACCCTGTTCCTCTTACTGATTGGGTTTCCAATATTGTTCCTGTCATGAAGAAACAAGGGACAATACGAGTGTGCATCGATTATAGGGATGTTAATCAAGCTTGTCCAAAAGACAATTATCCCACTCCCTTTATCGACCAGATTATTGATGAATGTGCCGGATGTGAAATATTCTCATTTATGGATGGTTTTTCCAGCTATAATCAAATCAATATCTGCTTAGAAGACCAATCTAAAACTGCTTTTATTTGTCCATGGGGAACATTCACTTACAGGAAACTCCCTTTTGGTTTGAAGAACGCAAGGGCAACTTTTCAGAGGTCAATGAACTATGCCTTCCATGACATCAAATATATTGTTCAACCATACCTTAATGGTTTACCTTCTCATTCACGAAAGCGGACTGATCACCCGCAGCATTTGAGAGCTATATTTTTACAGTGTCGACACTACAAAATACGACTCAATCCACACAAATGTGTGTTTTGTGTTGGTTCTGGTCGTTTGCTTGGTTTCATAGTGACTAAGGAAGGAATTCAACTCGACCCTCTTAAGGTTTAGGCAATTCTTGACTTGCTTCCACCTTCCAATCTACTACAGTTACAGAGACTCCAAGGGAAGGCTAACTTTCTGATGAGGTGCATTCCCAATTATGCTGAAATGGCTAAAGGATTTACTCATTTTTTGAAAAAGGGGATACCCTTCCATTGGGATCAGGTTGCGCAAGCTTCCTTTGACGCTCTTAAAGATACCTTGATTAGATCATCATTAATGTATTCCCCGAATTATCAAAATGACTATTTCCTGTATCTCACCGCTACAGATACAACCATTGGAATGGTTTTAGTCCAAGACGAAGATGGGATTGAACATCTGATATATTATTTGAGTCGTAATCTCAATGATTCAGAAGTTAAGTACTCTTATGTTGAAAATCTAGCTCTGGCTGTTGTCCAAGCTATACAGAGATTTTGCCACTATATCCTGCTCTGAAAGACCACTGTCATTTCAGATTGCAACCCTATGACATATATTTTGTCATGTCAATTGCTGGGGGGAAAATACTCAAAATGTATTGTCATTTTGCAGGAATTTGGTTTGGAATTCATCAAATCCAAATCAAAGAAATCTCTAGTTTTCACCAAGATTCTTTGCAACCTTCCCTCGAATACCATTGATTCAACATCAGAACCATCAATTCTGGATGAGTCCCTATTCCTGATTTCGTCATCTAACCCATGGTCTAGAGATATGGAGATATACTTATTTATCTCCAGACCCAAACTTTTCGGCCTGATACCTCTCGCTCGCAACAGCAATGTATCTGATACCAAGCCAAAGATTAACTGATCATTGGCGACACTCTTTATTGTTGTGGTATCGATATGATTTTATAGAGGTGCCTCACACATGAGGAAGCCGAGAAAGTTTTGAATGATTGCCATTCAGGTGCTTGTGGTGGACACTTATCTGGTTATGCTACTGCATAGAGAATTCTCTGTATTGGTTACTTCTGGCTACCATATTCAAAGATTGCATTATTGCCGTCAGAAGTTGCCACGCATGCCAGATCTATGACCATAAAGCTAGATTACCACCTTCACCACTGCATACTATCATCGTTGTTGGACCATTCACTAAATGGGGTATTGACTTCATGACATGTAACCCTCACTCGGCAGGGGGCATGGGTACATTATAGTCGTCGTTTACTATTTCACAAAATGGGTCGAGGTAATGCCTACATTAAAAAATAGTGGCGAGACGGCTGCACTTTTCTTTTTCAACCACGTGGTTGCCCGGTTTGGTGTACCACAGGCTATAGTTACAGATCATGGGTCGCATTTTCGCAATCACATGATGACTAAGTTAACTGCCAAGTTAGGACTTTCACATGATAGTTCTACTCCTTATTATCTGCAAGCTAATGGACAAGTTGAGGCCATCAACAAAGTCGTCAAGCGAATGCTTCAAATAATGATAAGGGTTCATAAACGAAACTGGAATTTAATCCTATACTCTGCTTTATGGGCATACCGAACCTCGGTGAGGAATGCAACTGGATTCACACCCTTTCAATTGGTGTATGGTCTGGAGGCAATCTTACTGATGCAATGTGAAATTTCATCTCTTAAACTCACAATTGACCTATTACCCGACACTTCTGATGAAGAAGCGCTTTCTTAGACTCATCCATCTAGATGAAACCTGTCGTGAAGCCGCATTGGCTAATGAAGCACATAAGAAACGAATTAAGGCGCAATACGACCGAAATGTAAAGCCTCACATTTTCTCAGAAGGAGACCTATTCTTGTTTTATGATCACGAAGCTGATAAACTAGGAGCAGGGAAATTTGAACCAGTATGGATGGGTCCTTACATTGTCAACCGTGTTTTGGCAAAAGGTGCCTACAAGTTGGTGGATTATGATGGAATTCCATTACCGCAGCCCCGAAACGGGTTGTACCTCAAATGTTACTATGCTTAATTGAGTGTAGTAAAATCACTGTATATATGCTTTAATTTCATGTGTGTGTGTCATTGTGTCTTTTAGAGTTTTTTATGTGGTTAAGTAATCTACTTTGCATTTGTTGCAGATGTCAGAATCTTTGGAACCATTTGTTGGTTACGCCGATGGTGCTAGTCGTAGTATGCAGAACCTATCTTCTACAGCATGGGCCATTTTCGCTCCAAGTGGCGAGTTAGTGAGTTTTCAAGGGATTTGTATCGGTCATTCTACGAACAATATCATTGATTATAGCGCATTGATCGAACTTTTCTCTGATGCCATTTCACTTGGCATTCACCGAATCATCATTAGGCTAGATTCACAACTCGTCGTACTGCAACTAACAAACATTTATATCGTTCGAAACCCAACTATTCTTCGTATGTTCCTTAGAGTTCGTCTTTTGGAAAGACATTTTGAGTACATTCAATATCAACATATTTCTAGAAACTTTAACACATTAACTGATTCATTAGCGAACTATGTGTTAAACAAACATTTGCAACACATGTAAAAGTAAATTTTCAATTCACATCATTAGATGAATCGGATTACACATAACCATATATAAACTCTGAAAGTAAAAAATAGATAGATGTTGTAAAAGTTTTTACAAAATTTGTGTCCAAGACGTGTTTGGTCATCTGACCTAAAAACTCAAAATGCATACAAAAATCATCCTAAGTAGACTTAGTGATCCTTGTGATAACAGGTCATAGCCTAAGCTATCATGCGCAATAGCCTCATCCAACGACTAGGGACACCAATAGTATGGCATGACAGCCTCATAGGTAATTCCTCAATCTGGACATTCGGAATACCAAGGGTTAACCCCTCTACATGATCGTGCAACTCTGTCAGTGTCTCGGTCAAATCCAAATGCTGGAGAATTGCTCTCCCGAAATTTCTCTACACTGGTCCACCTGCCTCATGTTGATGTCCCATAGGTAAAACAGTTCTAACATCTGTAGGCATGAGAACGATTTTAGTTTAGTCTTGAAAACATCTAAAACACAAAAACATGTAGAAACTTAAAAAATCAAAAACATTTGGTCAAAAACAATTTACATATAGCAACCCATTGAGTGCCCACTAGTAAACTCAACTTTGGATCTCCACAAAAATCTAGCACTGCGTATGGATGCTCCTCGATGACAATGTGTTGCTGATCGAGCCAACTGAAGAATGAAGTGGAAAATCTAATTGATGACTGACCAGCATGTCTAGCCATCAATTCGACCCACCTTTGCATCCATGGATCTCTAGAACTAGCTACACCCAGTGTTACATGCTGAGGTTGCATCAATGGAATTCTCTCTAAGGTAAAAGAGATTAAGAGTGATCCATAGCTAAAATTCTTCATCTTACCACTCTTTACCTTCGTTAGTTGCTCTTTTAGTGAAGAAAGTACGACCTCACACCAGTTGAATACTGTTGGCTCAAGACACTCAATCGCATACTGCATGTATGATTTGTTCGCCAAATGAAGTGTCGCACTACCTGCCAACTTTTTGATAGTGAAAAGAATTGTTCTCAAAGGCATATCACAAATATCTTTGATGATTATCTTTCCATATTTGCTAGGTGTTACACAGTAATTTGTCATTGTCTTCACTCCAGTCTTCCTACTGTGTCATGTGTCCAAAGTCATTCATGCTCATGTTAGACAAATGCTCTCTGATGTTGCCAAATGACCCACTTTTCCAAAGGTTTCTGCCTCATCGCATCTGTTGGCTAAATAAATGCACTGAAGGGCGCTCCAAAACAGCCCAAAAGCGCTGCCATCGTGGAAGTACACCTGATTCCCGCGATGGTCAAATTTTATGTGCCAGCGCGACTGTCTCTTGTAATATTCGGCGATGACCTGACTAGCTACGTTATTCAATAGTGATGTCAGCGCGGAAGACCAGTTATGTGCCCGCGATGATCCAGATTGGGCAAATTTGTTCCAACAGTCGACCTTCCAGATGAATCCAGACCTGGCTGTTGGCCTAGTTTATGTCGCCCTCCCTTTTCTGGCGTGGTTGTTCCGTCATTTGTGCTACCCTCCTTGGAGATAAGCTCACTCTTCCACCTTTCATGGAGACTCTTTCTCCTATTTAAACTCTCACCATTGCTATGTGCTGCTAGTTCTTAGTTCTGGGAATGGTTGCTGATAGTGTTGTTAGTGTTTGTGAGTTTGCTAGATAGCTGGTGTGAGTGTGACAAGTGTGGGATTGTTGATAGCTTGAGGAAGGTTGTGAAGTGCCCTTGATCTTGTGTAAAACTTGTGAGTGAGAGAGACTTGTATATTGGGAGATCCATCTTCAAAGAGTGAATGCTTGAGGAACATGCTCGCTGGATCCCTCTAAGAAGGCTTGTGACGTCAAGACTTTGGTTGTAAGCTTACTCTTATTTCATTATTAATGCACTCAATGATGTTTTCCTATGTCTTGTATGTAATGTACTTGATAGCTCATGACTTCTTGACTTTGTGAGTAAATACATCATTGTTGTTCCGGTTATGTGCTTTGTTGTATTTCCTTTGCATTGTTTCGAGTTGATTACTCATTAGGAGAAAGAAGCGGAAGCTGGAGCAACGCAACGGAACTCCATCGACCACCAGTTGAGGTAGGCCTCCAACTATGACTGTTTAAGGAAAGCTATTGTTGATTTGTCCTTGTTTGTGACTAGACCCACTCTAGGGCTAGAGGAGTTGCCTCTGTCCGCAGAGGGAACACTTTCCTGCATCACAAATTGGCGACTTCGCTGGGGAAGTTTGGCATATGTTCTTCTCTTGTTTGCTCTTGTTTTGATTTTGATTTTGGCCTCTCTTGATGTTTGGGGATTAATTATCAGTCTTTTGAGTTTCCTGGGTTGATCTGGGAAATACCTCTATTTGATTGAAGGGTTGACTGGTTTTGGTTCGGGAGTTTTTGTTCATTTGTCATTGTTTTTTGCATCATCGCGGAAAAAAGCCTAACAGTCGCGACGTCATCACCACTTTGTAGCTTTGTACCCGCGATGATCTCAGGTTACTAGCTTAATTCCCGCAACGACTCTTTAAATCACATCATCGTGCAAAATAGGTGTATTTCCGCTATCATCTCGGGTTGTCAATGTAAAATTTGCGCGGACATCTCTAGTTGTTTGTCCATCAGTAGCAATGGTATCTCAACTTGCGCTAACATCTCTAGTTGTCTGTCCATCACTAGCGATGGTATCTCATTTAGCGATGACATCTATAGTTGTCATTGTAACACTTGCGATGATTCCCGTAAAGTTGTTTTTATGACTTTACCTCCTGAATTCATCAATCTTGCTCATCCCCTATGTTTCTTGTCTCTCATTAGCTTGTTTTAATTGCTTTTGGTTAGGGTATTGTCTCTTTGATTTCATTGAGTGAGTCTTGTGTTTTTAGGCCATGTGACCTAGCACTTTAGAAGTTTCGTCGAGAAACCGTTTGCTTGGGTTACTTGTCTTTTCAAGGTTCATCCACAACCGTCTTATTGATTTGCTTGAGGCTTTTTCACTACTTGTTTTCTTTCTGGTTGATTTTAAGTGTCAATTATTGAACCAATTTTTTATGTTGATTCGATTTTTTTGCTACCAAGCATAGATCACAATTGTTTGGATCAATCAGTTCACACTTTCTTGTTTGTCTCTTTAAATTCACAAAAAAAAGGAGGAAAATTAAAAGTTTGCATTCATTTAGCATACGAAAGTGAAAGTACATTTGCATTACGAATTTTCATGTTTGAGAAATTGGAAAGCAAATTTTAAATCTTTCATTAGTAGTATCGATGCATCGTGAGATTAGTGTATTGATGCATTGTGTTTATTAGTGTTTTCATTCGCTTGTCTTGGTTTGGGAATGAACTCTCTACCTTTCTGTAAGTAGGTGTTCATCGAAATGAAAGATGCTTTACTCATTCTAGCTGCATCCTAGGTTTTTGATATACATACGGTAAGGCCTGAAAACTGAAACATAATCCAAGATCAACTCTAAAATGAACTGAATAAATCTAACAATGCATTGGAACATAACGCACACTATTTAGAGGTCTAGGCTAGAGACGTGCTCCGGCGTCGTTAAACCTAGTCACTTTTGTTTCCACTCAAGGTTGGGTGATTCCTCCTTCTGTGACTCAATAGTGGTCTAGCACGGAATTGCGCTCCCATGTACCGTCGAGTATATGTTGGGAGACCCCACTAGGTTATCATCCTTTATCCTTAGGAAGCCGTGTCTGCCGCCTTGCAAACCGTAATGCACCGAACACAGCATTCGGGAAGATTGATTGTCGTACGGAAAGTCCTTGGTTTTCATATGATTGCCAAGGTGTATATGCAATTTTACGGGTTGTTTGGTAAACCTTTTGCCTAGTTCTCCAGAGTAGTCACTTTCGTTCCTTTTTGGACTCCCTAAAAGAAAAGGTCCATCTGAGCACTTGTCACTTCAGGCTCATTAAATATTCGAAGGTGACTAGAGTCATCTTTTGTCCTTTTCTCGACTCTTTAAAGATGAAAAGGTCAAGTTTTGTTCCTGTGTCATAAAATTTATTTGCCCACGAAATATTCCTGGTAAAATTTCGAGTTCTTGGTTGTGATAAGAGTGTTTTTCAGGCTCGTTCTCGATGGCAACATTCCCCAAGTCTACCGGCCAAGGTCTTTCCCCAGATGGGAATCCTAGTCCATTTCCTTCTTTTGGAAATGTCGGTGCTCCGTATATGGCAACTTTG
This sequence comes from Pinus tabuliformis, assembly GCA_031772625.1. Taxonomy (NCBI): domain Eukaryota; kingdom Viridiplantae; phylum Streptophyta; class Pinopsida; order Pinales; family Pinaceae; genus Pinus; species Pinus tabuliformis. Next base: position 1,278,495,652 of record CM062819.1, read on the forward strand.
TCTTTGCCTGGGTTAACCATCAGTTTGCCCGTATGGTTGTTTTCAACCTCGGTGGTCCCGAGCGTCATGACTCCTGCTCCACCATCTACTTCGTCTGAACCACGACACGATGATTCCAAGGTTGAGCCTACGCCTTCTTCCCCTGTTTCTTCATCTTGCTCTCCTCCTTCGCCTGGTGAAAGTTTCACATCTAATAACCAGGAGACTAAGAAGAAGAAGATGATGATGAAGAAGAAGAAGAAGTCTAATAAATGTGAGGCCACCTATGCAGCTATTGCTTCGAGTACATCTCAGGTCGGGCCACCTTCTGCTCCTCCGCGGAAGGTTAAGTTTCCTTGTAAATTGTGCAAGGGTGACCATCTTCTTCATGATTTTCCTAGCATTCCTAGGATCTTAGAAGTATGGTCTCACGATCCAGCTCGTCCCTCATCGTCCTCTGAAGCTCATGACGATGCCACCCTATCAACTGGCAGTGGTAAGAAGAAAGGGAAGATTCAATTCCCCTGTAGGCTATGTGAAGGCAACCATCCCCTTCACCTTTGTCCGCTCATGGATAAAGATTCTGCCGTTTTGGAAAGTCTTATAGCTTCTTCACCCCAACTTCCCGTTGGTTATCAGAGGCTCTCTTTAGACCCTCTCCCGATTGACAAAGAGATTGACTTAGCTTCTTCTCTTGTCCGTCCTCCTCCTTCTGAGCCTGGTTGTGCTAAGCCTGTTCCAGACCAACCATTGGTCGGAGAGAGTGTCGACTTGGGTTCACCACCTGTTGATCACTCTATTTCGGAAGAGCATCATGCTCATGTTCTCCTCGTCTCATCAAATTCTCCAGAGTCCGAGAATGACCCTCCTATCCTCGTTGATCAAGAGAGTCCTTCATCGGTTCCTGTAGAGCAGGGGGCAATCATACGATTCCCCCACCAAGTAGTTCAGTCGTTTCCTTCGACTAGAGTCACTTGACTACTTTCTGCCTTCCATCCCATGTGCCTTTCCAGATTACAGTACATGCCTATGATAAGGCAGTACCTGGCACTGTCTTGGATGAGGGTGCATCTGTCAGTCTTATGCCTTCCACTACTTGGCAAGCTTTGGGCTCCCCACAGCTTGTGCCAGTCACACAGAATCTGTTGGCGTTTGACGGAGGAACCAGTCAACCTTTAGGGATCCTCCCAAAGTTTCCTGTTACTTTGGGGGGCAAAACCGTCTGTATCGATGTGATGGTTGTCCAAGGTGCTTTAGATTTCAGTCTTCTCCTTGGCCGTGACTATGTTTATGCCATGGGGGCCCTCGTCTCTTCACTTTTCCATGTGGTCTGTTTTCCACACGATGGAAGAATGGTGACCATAGATCAATTATCGTTCTTTAGTCCCCCGGTGCCTCCTGTGCAGTTGTCATCCCCTATCGGTTCTTGCTCGCAAGCAGTACCTTCTTTGCCACAGGTCAATTATGTGGCTACCCGTTCCGTCTCCGCATCTGCTGCTGATCATGCAGATGGTCTCATACATCATGTACTGGGGGCATTGGAACCCGATCTGTCATTAGCGCCTCATGACATGTATTCCTCCCAGAGTGCGTTTCTTCCATCCCACGAAGACCTCTTGGGAGCCATGTTCTCATATGGCCCATGAACAAGAGTCCCGAGGATAGTTCTGATCTTGTGTCGACCTCGTTAAAAAATAAAACAAGGTGTCTGAGGATAGTTTTGTCACTGTCTCAACCTCGTTAAAAAATGAAACAAGGTGTCACGAGGATAGTTTGTTCCTGTCTCAACCTTGTTAAAAAATGAAACAAGGAGTCTCGAGCATAGTTCCTGATCTTGTGTCAAGCTCGTTAAAAAATGAAACAAGGGTTATGAGGATAGTTCTTTTTACTGTGTCAACCTCATTAAAAAATGAAACAACTCCCTTTCCAAATCGAGTCTTTGATTAAGATCTCGTAAAATCCAAGTCGAGTCTTTCCAAGATCTCGAATGTGAACCTTCATTCCATCCACCTCGTTGAATGCAATGAAGCTTGGGGGGCATGTACCTCGATTTGTGTCATTATGTTGGGGGCATGCGAACTCATAACAAGCATAGTTTTTCATTTCAAGCTTGTGTAAACATGAAACCGAATCCAAGCAGAGTTCTCCATGGTTCAAGCTTGTGTAAAAATGAACCCATACCCGATTTACATCTCGTGATTATTGTTTTTATCTGCTAAATTCTGCTAGATGAGCCTTGGTTGTTTCATTCCAATGCCACCATATCTTTGGCCGATCATATGCTTTCACTTGATTGTTTATCCTTTCCTGAGGAACCGCAGCGATGAGTGGTTTTATTAGCCAGCCTCTTGACCATTATATGTTTTGAGCAGTTCCACCATTGTCGGAACCAGTTGCTACCCTTTATACCACTTGCTCCTCTACGACGAGTCACCTTTAAGCTCTTTTCCGACTTGAAAAATGAAAAAATTGCAGAGTATTTTTCCCTTTTTGACTCGTTAAAGAAAATAAAAATGGAGGTCTGCTTTCAGCTCTTTTCCGACTGTTTAAAGACGAAAAGATAGCCGAGTTGTTCCTCTTGACTCGTTAAAAGAAATAAGAGGTGGTCGCCTTTAAGCTCTTTTCCGACCATGTAAACACAAAAAGATTGTCAGGCCTTTGTCGTTTCATGCTCGTTATTGGTTCCAAAACAACGTGATTCCGACCGCTTTTCTACTTTTTCGGGTCGAAGTCACTAGTTACGAAAAGTACTCCTCGATCGTAATGGTCGGGCGGTTCTTTCGAGTATCGTTTTATACTTTTTCGGGCTCGAGAGACACAAATTTACGAAAAAGGACCCCCCTGGAGTTTTCTTTTCCGTGTCTTTTTCAAACTCTCTAAACATGAAAAAGACTCCGAGTTTTACCTATGTCAGACTCGTTAAACCCTGACGACATTAGACTCGTCACCATGACGAGACTCGAGCTTCTCCTTCCTAGGGCTCGTTAAACTATTACTAGGTTGGACTCAACAACAGGTTTATCATTGATTGTCTATGGCAACTAGTCACTCTTGAACATCGACACTTTTGCTTTTTGTCAGGTTGGGATATCCATACATCATCATTTGGCCTTCCGCAGGTTTGGTTATCATTCTAGCCTCATTCCATTTGATTCATGTCGTCTCCTTCGAGCCTCTGATCCCTTGGTACCTGAATGCTGCCACCCCCCTCCGGAGTCGTGTCGCTGACATGTTCAAGAGTATAATCCTTCTGCAGTTTACACCCTCGTCTTCTCTTCTGATACTCTGTTTTGCCATCTGCCACATGTTCCTTGTCTCGCGTCGTTGATGGGGGGAACATTATGGCCCTCTTATGACAAGTCGTCTCCTGTCGACATCAGCTCACTATCCAGGAGATTGATTTAGAGATCCCCTTTGGTACCTTAGAACTTGCATGCCTCAATGGCAAGTTCTTCACACCTGACGGTCGACTTTCATCATTGGTCGACGATTGGGTGATTCCACGAGTGTTCGACTTCAGTTCCTTCTTCACACTTCATGGATTGTGCTAAACAGTACCTTGAGAGCCATTGGCATTATTGGTGGCTTCTCTCACGCTTGTTAACGATTTTCATCATTGACCGGTAATCAAGCAATTTTCTATCATGCTCGACTTCAGCACATCTATTCACATGTTAGGATTTGTACTCCTATCGGATGGGTTCAAGACCCCGAACTCAAATTACATATGTTCGGGCTGCGTGGATTGGTTTATGATTACATGACTCATTGATGGATGGCTGCGACCATACCTTTATCATCATCATGGTCTCATTAGCTGGATGGTTGCGTCCATACCACAGACCTAGTTCGTATGTAATTTGGATGGCTGCGCCCATGCCTAGACTACATGTATTTAATTCTCAGAGATATCAGTTGTACTTGCGTGCAGGTTCTTCCAGATGGTGTTACAGCTCAGTCAGTTTTGTAAAGCATTTCACCCCTCCCTCTCTCTCGGGCTTCATACTTTAGGGGGCATCTATTACACAGTAATTTGTCACTGTCTTCACTCCAGTCTTCCTACTGTGTCATGTGTCCAAAGTCATTCATGCTCATGTTAGACAAATGCTCTCTGATGTTGCCAAATGACCCACTTTTCCAAAGGTTTCTGCCTCATCGCATCTGTTGGCTAAATAAACGCACTGAAGGGCACTCCAAAACAGCCCAGAAGCGCTGCCATCGCGGAAGTACACCTGATTCCCGCGATGGTCCAATTTTATGTGCCAGCGCGACTGTCTCTTGTAATATTCGGCGATGACCTGACTAGCTACGTTATTCAATAGCGATGTCAGCGTGGAAGACCAGTTATGTGCCCGCGATGATCCAGATTGGGCGAATTTGTTCCAACAGTCGGCCTTCCAGATGACTCCAGACCTGGTTGTTGGCCTAGTTTATGTCGCCCTCCTTTCTTTGGCGTGGTTGTTCCGTCATTTGTGCTACCCCCCTTGGAGATAAGCTCACTCTTCCACCTTTCATGGAGACTCCTTCTCCTATTTAAACTCTCACCATTGCTATGTGCTGCTAGTTCTTAGTTCTGGGAATGGTTGCTGATAGTGTTGTTAGTGTTTGTGAGTTTGCTAGATAGCTGGTGTGAGTGTGACAAGTGTGGGATTTTTGATAGCTTGAGGAAGGTTGTGAAGTGCCCTTGATCTTGTGTAAAACTTGTGAGTGAGAGAGACTTGCATATTGGGAGATCCATCTTCAAAGAGTGAATGCTTGAGGAACATGCTCGCTAGATCCCTCTGAGAAGGCTTGTGATGTCAAGACTTTGGTTGTAAGCTTACTCTTATTTCATTATTAATGCAATCAATGATGTTTTCCTATGTCTTGTATGTAATGTACTTGATAGCTCATGACTTCTTGACTTTGTGAGTAAATAGATCATTGTTGTTCCGGTTACGTGCTTTGTTGTATTTCCTTTGCATTGTTTTAGGTTGATTACTCATTAGGAGAAAGAAGCGGAAGCTGGAGCAGCGCAACGGAACTCCATCGACCACCGGTTGAGGTAGGCCTCCAACTATGACTGTTTAAGGAAAGCTATTGTTGATTTGTCCTTGTTTGTGACTAGACCCACTCTAGGGCTAGAGGGGTTGCCTCTGTCCGCAGAGGGAACACTTTCCTACATCACACTAGGTTGTGTACCTGGCCGACAGAATTGTCGAATATAGTCCTTCACTAATTCACCCCCACAGGAAGAACCTAAAAGAGAAATGGGGGAACCATGTCTCGACAACCCTGTAAGAAAGAAAACATCATCAATCATAATAGGGACCACTTTGTCCCTTATGTGAAAAGTCTGATCCGTTGGATCCCATGCATGAACTAAGAACTGCAATAGTTCTAATTGATGCTTGATTCCAGACAACTTGAAGTATTTGAGCAACCCACAGTTTCTGAGGGCCTCAACGGTACACGGATCATTTAGGGCAACCATGTATTTTTCTTCATGCTATCTTTCTCGCCAAGTAATAGACATTTTGATGTGATTAAAGCCTAAAATCAAACCATAAGCTTAGTTAGGATCCATTTCATGCAAAAAACTGGAGAAATTTTGGGTCAAACAAGTGAAACAAATATTTCAAACTCACCCAGCACACCCCTGGTCAAGAGACACTGCACTGCAATGCATGTACCCTTCTGTTTGGGTGCATTCCAGCGTAGTTTTTGATGTGAAAGGCTGCGTTGATCCCAGGGCGAAATATTCTAACCCCAGGGACCCCAAAAACCCTAAAAAATTTCATGAAACAGTAAAATAATGACATGAAAAGAAAGAGGAGGGGTAGATATCCTACCTGGTCTGGATGGCACGAGAAATGATCCACGGAATCTCTCACAATCGGTTGCAAAAGATCGAGGTAAAAACTGGTTCAGAGCACAAAATTGAATGGTAAATATCAAATGGTGAAAATGACATGGTAAATTCTTGTTTTATGTTTATTTCATGGTCATTAAATGAATAAAATTTAGTCTTTACCTATTTTTACCAATGAAACAGGTATGTTTAATCTGTTTGGTGGTTCTTTGAGCAGGTTTTACAATTGATTTACTAAATTTGACGTGCACGATTGTGAGTTGTTTCTTTGACCACAGAGCATACTTTTATCTCTTTTTCGAGCTCAATTAGACATCAAAAAAGGAACCCCATTTGGAGTCCTCTTTAAGCTCTTTTTAGACTCTCTAAATATGAAAAGATTGTTAAGCGCTTGTCCTTTTCAGCTCGTTAACAGATTGGAAACGACATCTACTTAGTATAAGTTTAACCCTTTTCTGGACTAAGATAGATTATTTACGAAAAAGGAATAAGTTGATCGAACATGGTCAATAGGTTCTCTCTCGTATTATTTTACACTTTTTCAGACTTGAGAGACAAATCTACGAAAAAGAACTTGTGGAGTTTTCTTTTCGTCCCTTTTCAAACTCTCTAAACATGAAAAGGATCGAGTTATCATTGTCGTTAAACTCGTTAAAACATCAAATAGCAACAAACTTTTCCATCACGACAAGACTAAGTTTCACCTTCACTAGACTCGTTAAAACATCACATAGCAATGGATTCACCCAAAGGGTGGAATTATACAACAAGCATATGTTATCCTCCTCAAGATTGATAAAAAATAAAGAGGTATTGTTCAACAATGACTAGGGAAAATAGAAAAGGGGTAAACCACTTTATTGTAGCAGGTCGCTCTTGAACATGACACTTTCACTTCACCATTGTGATTACTTGACTTGGGTTATCTGCTTGATGGTCATCATACCTTGCTCTATTATACCATCCATTACTTTGGTTTTGGGTCAATGCTGCCAATTCATTCAGTGTCGCCGACATGTTCAAGAGAAGTCACTCAGTTAAAATTCATCCTTTGCAATACTCATAAACCTTCATTTTCATGACCACCATTCCTGAACCTTGTGTCATCAGTCACATTCTGTCTCCAAAAATCATTACACTCGTTTCGTGTCGTTGATGTGGGATACATCAAGGCCCTCCTGCGATGAGTCACTTCTTGTCAACATCAACACATTATCCAAGAAGTTGATTTATAAACACCCTTCCAGTACCTTGAAGCTTGCATACATCAATGGCAGGTTTCTCGCGTCTGGTGATAGGTTGAAATCACTGGCCTTCGATCGAAAGACTTTGTATGGTGTTTGACATCAAAACATCCATTCACACCATGCATAATGTACTGCAATACCTTGAGGATCATTATCATTATCGATGATTTCTCTCGTGTCCGTTAACGGCTTACATCATTGGCTGGTAATCAGGTGGTGTCTTCCCATGTTCGACTCCAGATCACATATTAACATGGTTAGACTCACACTTGAGTGAACGATTGAACGAGATAGAAGACCCCAGATCTAGTTTCATCCATCTGGGTTGCGATTTCAGGAGATTACTAAATCATCTATACAATGGCTTTACACAGATGGTCATCCTATCATGGGTCTATATCTGTAGATGACTATCTATGTACATGTAATGAAAAGTTTATATGTTGAGCATGGTTATGCCTTCCCTTAGAATTCATGAAAAAATTCAAAATATCATGGTATTATGTATTGAAGTTGATGCAGGTCACCATCCACTTTGAAACCTCCTCATCACATCGTAAAGCATATCACTCGACATTATCATTTTCGACTTCATGCTTTAGGGGGCAACTGTTACAGATCCATTTGGGCACATCACTCCCAACATTCAAATCAGTACTATTAGGGCTCATCAAACCCTAATCTAGTTGCTACATGCCCTAGACAAGTCATCACTTTGAATGCCTCCTTCCCTGAAATTTTCCTGGCCTGAAGCCCTCCAGAAATGCCTCCTTAAGGGACCAGCGCAACCTTGGTCAGGGGTAAATGCGCTTCAGTGCAGGTAGGCCCATGTAAGGGTGCATTTCAGTGCACTTAGGCCCACTTTGACCTGCATTGGGCGAGATTGAGCGAATTCTTCATAGGGTTCTGGGAATATTCTTATCTTCTGGAGCATTCTAGAAGATTCCCACACTTATCATCTCCTATGAGCTCGAAATTGGATAGGGAATGAGTTAAGTAACCTCCTATCCTCTCATCCCTTCCTCCATGGAAACTAACTCTAAGTTTGGAAGGCCATTCAATACCCTCATTTATGACCAAACCACCTCCATTTTCCTATAAATTGAGCACTCATCTAAGTGATCAAGGGTTGGACTTTGATGAATTGTAAGGAGATACTGTTGGTTTGAGGTTTGAGATTATAGCAAGTATTGTTATGTTGTCAAAGTGTTGTTCTTTTGATGTGATGTTGGATGGAACTCAAGTTGAAGGAGTGACATTGGATCGAACTTCATGGTTGTAACTCTTCCTTCTACTTAATAAAGTTGTTTACACCTTTTCCCATATTCTTATCTTTATGTATGATGATTATATGTGTAAATGTTTTCGATTCCATTTGCTTATAGTCGATAGATCTCTTGCTTTGATTGGTTTTTATCCTTTGTTTATGATTGTAGGTACTTGTCGAGCAGATTAAGTTCGAGAAGGAGTGACGGAATCCATACAAAGGAGACAAAGGGAAAGTGAAAGATAACAAGTAGGTCCCTTGTCTTATTTATCTTCTATAGAAAAAGGTTAAACGCTTTAATTATGTTGTTCTAGGTGTAGCTACCCACCTAGGGAAATTGTGTTTATCCGTAGATGCAAAATTCCACATAACATGCATCCCTCGGTTTGTACTCACCATATTTACATCAAGGAGGGATGCAAGCAAGTGCACCAACCCCATAGGTAGATGAACCTAGATCTTCAGCACATTGTGAAAGAAGATCTGCAAAAACTACTGGATGTAAGGTTCATATACCCCATTTCAAGTAGTGAGTGGGTGTCACCTCTTGTGTTAGTTCCTAATAAGAATGGGAAGTGGAGAATCTGTGTGGATTATTGGGAACTCAACAAGTCTACAAAGAAGCAGAATTTTCCCTTTCCCTTCATTGACCAAGTCCTAGATGGCCTTGCAGGGAAGAAATTATTCTCCTTCCAGAATCGATTTAGTGGACACAATCAGATCCAGATCAGCCCCAAAGGCCAAGATAAGACCTCATTTACATGTCCTTAGAGTACCTTTTATTATAGAGTTCTTCCATTTGGTTTGTGCAATGCCCCTACTACTTTCCAGAGGGAAGTTTTGAGTATTTTTATTGAATTGGTTCATGAATCTGTTGAAATATACATGAATTATTTCACTCCTTATGGATGTGACTTCCATGAAGCTCTCTCTAGTTTTTGCAAGGTTTTGAAGAAATGCATTGAAATAAATCTCTCTCTAAGCCCTAAGAAATGTGAGTTCTTGATGAATGAGGGGATTGTCCTTGGCCATTCCATATCCAAGGAAGGGATACAGGTAGACCCAAACAAAATTTCCATCATCAAAAGGATCCCTACCCCTCAGAAGCAAAGAGATGTCAGGATCTTCTTAGGACTAGCTAAGTATTATAGGAGATTCATCAAAGACTTTAGTAAAGTGGTTTCAACTTTGTTTGGTTTACTAGCCAAATATTCAAATTTATGTTGGACCAACAGTGGTCAAGATGCCCTTGAAGTGTTGAAATAAAAGTTAACCATTCCACCCATCCTAAGAGGTCCAAACTGGGAATTACCTTTCCATATCCATACTAATGCGATGTGGGGGGAGCCTTAGGAAAAGTAGAGGATAAGTTTCCTTACGATATTTACTTCATTAGTAAGACTTTGTCTAAAGCTGAGTTGAATTACACTATCATTGAAAAATATCTCTTAGTTATAGTACATTCTTTAAACAAATTTAGGCATTATATCACTAGGTACCAAACTTTTGCTCATGTTGATCATGCAACCATTAAATATTTGATGAACATGCCTGATGTTAATGCTAGCATAATTATATGGTTGTTATTGTTACAACAGCTAGATTTGACTATTATTAACAAACTAGGGAAAGAAAATGTGGTTGCAGATTTTTTGTCCAAGTTAACCTTTCCTGCATGTAATGAAGAGATGGTGGATGATCAACTTCTAGATGAGCACCTCTTTTCCATCTCGGTGCTTTATCCTTGGTTTTCTGACATAGCAAACTACTTGGTTGCTAGGAGGTTCCCTCTTAATCTATCATCCAGGGAGAAAAGCAATATTGTAAGAAAAAACTCTCCTTTCACTTGGATTAGGGGCAATCTTTTTAGATTGGGACCAGATCAAATATTGAGAAGATGTGTAAGAGAATATGATGTATTTGACATCCTCTCAGCATATCATGATGATCCTTGTGGAGGTCATTTTGCTGCAAAAAGGACAACCTTTAAAGTTTTACAGGCTAGTTACTATTGGCCCACTTTACATCAAGATGCAAGGAGATATACCACTAGATATGATCAATGGCAAAGGATGGGAAAACTCACACCCATAGATGAAATGCCCTTACAACCTCAAGTGGCCTTAGAGCCATTTTACAAGTGGGGCATGGATTTAATTGGGCCAATTGATCCACCATCGAGATAAAAAAAATTACATCATTGTGTGCATTGATTACTTAACAAAGTGGGTTGAGACAAAGGTAGTCAAAGAAGAAACTGAGCATAAAGTGGCTAAATTTTTAAGAGAAAACATCTTCTACAAGTTTGGGTATCCAAGGGAGGTAGTCACTGATCAAGGAGCACAATTCACATCCAATTTGATTGAAGATCTCATGAGGCAGCACCATATCAAGCACAAGACATCCACTGCCTATCATCCTCAAGAAAATGGGCAAGTAGAGGTCACAAACAGAGCATTGGAGAGCATCCTCACCAAGGTTGTTAGTAGCAGTAGGAAATATTGGGCAAAGAGACTAGTAGAGGCCACTTGGGCCTACAATACCACTTGGAAAACCACCATTAGATTCACTCCATATGATTTGGTTTATGGGAAAAAAGCTCTGCTTCCTATGGAGTTTGAATATAACACTTTGAGAATGGCAAGTCAGTTGGACTTAGATGTTACCACAGAAAAACATGAAAGGTTGCTCCAAATGAATGGCTAATATGAGTTTAGAATGCAAGCTCTCTTACACACTGAAGTCGCACAACTACAAAGGAAGGTCTGGCATGACAAACATATCAAGGAAAATAATTTTCAAGAAGGGGATTGGGCATTGTTATATGATTCTAGGTTCAACTATTTTAAATTGATTCTAATGACAAGATGGTTGGGTCCATACCTAGTGGAAAAGTGTCACGAAAATGGATTTGTCCAAATCAAAACCATTGACAAGGAAGGCATTCCCTTACTTGTAAATAGTTATAGGTTGAAGTTATATAGAAGACCTTTGTCCAAGGAGGAATTTATCAGTTCAATTAGCAAATAATTCAATGTAATTTGGAGTTTTGTAACTTCCAATCCACAAAATTCCTTAAAATTTGAAAAAAAAAAACAAAAAACAAAAAAAAAGCTTGGATGAAAACCTCTATGAGGCATCTAAGGCCAACTTCAAGGTTGAAAACCTCTCTGAGGCATCCCATGAGCAAAAAAGAGGAAAAATAATAAAGATACCTAGGTGAAAACCTCTCTTGAGGCACCTAGGGTAGGCATTCATGTTGAAAACCTCCTGTAAGATAACCTATGTGTCTCAAGAAAAAAAAAGAGAACAAAGAAAAAGCTTATATCGTATTTGCTAACCTTTCTTTTGTTTTGCATAATTGTACACATTGGCATATTTCATGGATACAAGCCAAGACCTACAAGCTATCATCCATTCCTCCATCCATACACCTCATATACATCCTCTCCATTCATATTATTATCTCTCTCTGCCATCCCATCATCAAGAAATCCAAATTTCACCTCCTCTTTGTGATGTTATAGGAAGGTCTTGTAATGCTACAGGAGGAGCATGTGGAGATATAAGAGGGATATCTGAGGAGGAAAACAATCCAAAATACCATCTTGAATCTAAGAAATGATAAATAAGGTCCTCCTATGGCCTTTCCATCATCCATCCATCACCCATCCACTCATTTCACCAAAAAATTGCTCAAATTATCCACTATGTCCTACCTTAAGGAAAAAACACAGAAGTTACTATTTTCTATCTCTAAAGTGTATGCACTACTCCTCCATGACTCTAACCCTCATAGCTTATCATCATCTCCCTCATCCCCCTCATGCAAATTGAAGGCTTCAAGTGGAGAACAAAAGACTGCTACATGAAGAAACTCCTTATGTAGTAGCCTGTGTAGCCACTCAATAATCACTGATATTGTTTTTTTTCCACCACCAGAAGGGAAGATGAAGCTTTGTTTTCAGATATGAAGAGATCACTCATTCTCAAGGAGGATTTCCACGAGCAGCAACAGCTCAGATATTAGAAGAGGCACCTGCAAACACACAACAAAAGCAATAGTCAAGATAACATCAAGAATGAAGACATGCACAAGAAATAACTCAAAGAGGTCAACTCCCTTGATCAAAATGATATATGGCCCAAATCTAGCATGAAAACCTATGCATAATTTCGATCCACATGTAGGCTCAGGTATGGCAACCCTAACCTCCTCCCTCTGCATAAAAATGACAAAAATGTGTTTTAAGGGAGAAAAGGTGTCTTAATAGGTTAGACATGGCCAGTGAACTTGGCCACCTTCGACTAGTAAACTCAAGTGTGAATTAAGTCACCCATGTAGTGTGGAAATGTTAAATCAAAATGAAGTGGTGTCCTCGAAGAGTGGGGTAATAATCACGAGGATGGAGAAATTATTACAATTAGTGGGGACAACAGTCCAAATGAAGAAACTCGAGTTAATGCCAAGTCACTATAACGCTCCAAGATTTTAACCAAAAGAGGATATTATGCGTTGGCTCTACTTCATTTGCACCATCACTCATTCCAAAAACAGGTAGAGGAAGAACGAGCTAGTGCATCAATCAGCCTAGAGTGCCACCGAGGATTTTCAAACGTTGCCTACAAAGTGCTACAGGCAAGCCTATCATTTCTACACGAGGGCCGAGAGGAGCTACAGGGGGAGTTGAGAGGAGGAAAAGGAGTCATAGTGGCTTGATACTATCTCAAAACCTCATGCACACCCAGAATTGCTATGCTAAGAGGTAAGTGATACCCTCCTTCTTTGTTTCTACACCCAATTTTGTGAGAAATCTGCTTGAAATTAAGAGCCTATAATAGTCAATTGATCAGTAGGGGATCCTTTTGGAAGTTTGTTGTGGTTAAGAGAAAAGAAAATAGTTTGGTTGATATCAATTTGAGCACTCTTCTTCTGCACTATTACCAAACACTGTGGCATTGTTTCACCACTTTTTGTGCCACTGTTTCACCACTAAGACTTTTTGAATTTTCTTGAATTCCACACCTACATAGCATCAATGAGTAATAGAGAAGCAACGGGGGGAGTATTTAACAAAAGGGAACACTCAGACACTAGGAGAATTCACCAACACCCTCCTGTAGTTGACATCTTCATAAACCACTAGTGGTTGGGTTTATTTGAGCTACTAAATGGGTATGATGATGATATTGCCCATGAATTTGCCATGGCATTACACTCTCAAGGGAAGGACAGTACCACAACTGTTGTCATAGGGTTGGCCATCTCTCTCAGTCTTGAAACTATCAACATAGTGACCACCTCGCCTCTCAAAATTAGATGGAGAAGATGAGAGAAACAAGTAAGTGTCACAACTAGGAAAAACTTATTTCTTTCAAAAGATAATACTGTAGAAGACAAGAATAGAATGAGAAGATAAATTTTTCCTTACCCTTGGAATGAGGTAGCTTATCATATCATTAAATATATATCTTGTGAAGGGATATTAAGTGTGGTTTATGCCTAACACTTCAGGTTGATCCAGGAGCTGAGATTCAAGGTAGAATTACCCCTTTCTCAAAGACTTAATGTCCCTCATTTCCTTCTATACTCAATCATGGAGATGAGTCAGAAGGTAAGGGAAGGAAAACACCAACATTTAGCTCACCATCGCCTCATCAAATTGATAGTGGTAGATGTTCTGAACCACTTGAGAATCCATGTCATATGGAACAAATGTGTGGTAGGGATACTTTCATAGAAACATGAGTCTTCACACCAAGAGAGACTCCAACCTCTAGTATTGGAGGAAGAGAAGGAAAAATAGAGGAAGATTAAAGCAAAGACAAAGGAGGAAGAGGCATAAAAAACAGAAGAAGAATAAAGAAAAATAGAGGAAAAAGAGGCAGTAGAGACAGAGGAAGGAGAAGCTAAGATGAAAGGAGAAGAGGAGGAGACTTCTCCACCCTAAGGAGTATAAGACACTAAACATGAAGTAGTTGCAACCTTAGCTACATTGGGAACTCCTATCAAGCCCAAGAGGAAGAAATCAATACGAAGTCCAATGTATTTCAAAACTAGGAAGAGCACTAGAACTAGAAAAGGGAAGCACCAAACTCCTACAAGGGTTCCTATAATTATTGATGAGTCACCCAGCAAAAAGGAATAAATAGGACCCAGTGAAGGAAAAATTGAGGAGGTCACTCCTCCTAAAACCAAAACAAAGTCACCCATAGCACCTGTGAGTAGGCCTACCACTAGGTCTATCACCTTCAAGAAGCCAAGAACACAATCCGCGTTTGAGGAAGAGGAAAAAGAGGAGCTACAGGAGGATCAGGGTTTGCTACAGGAGATACAGGATTTGCTACAAGAGAGACAAGGTTTGTTACAGGAGGGGCAGAGTCTACTACAGGCAGGACAGGGGAAGCTATAGGAGAACAAGAAAGATTCACAAGAGGAAGCCACCACCTCAAAGACTGTTGGAAAATACCTACACAAGCTCCAAGAACCTAGCTCGCAACCTAACTTGAGATCCTACTACAAAATTATTGAAGGAGGAAGGATTATCCCTGAGAAATTTGTAATCCCACTCCTTTATGAGATGGAGATAGAGAGAGGTAGAACCCATAGGTGGATGCAAATTGCTAAATCTAAGAAGGTGGAGGATGTAGGCCTCGTGGAAGAAAATGTCATTGAAATGGGCAAAGATTTAAGTGATTTGAGAATGAGAGAGTCCATGATGAAGGAGCAACTATAGGCATAAAACATGAGGTTGAGAGAGAGGTTATAGGAGAAAGAAACACAACTTTCCACCATGGAAAGTCTCTCCATGGAATCACTCCAACGAAGACAACCATCAAAGTCTTATGCCCTCTTTCTGAACAAACAATGTTTGTAGTTCCAAATCAAAACTTTGGCACAATCTGGATCTCTCCCTTTTCAAGACTATAGGCATTTCATTCAATTTTACAGCCAAACTAACATGGAAGGTAGAGAAAAATTGGTTGAATTTTACATGCACAACCTCACTTTGACAAATATGATTTTTTGGGATCCCAATTCAATATTGGGAGATATGAAATTGATGGCTTTAGCATCGTGGATGACTCATGATGAGACAAGAGCTAAGGAGGTGAAAAGGGTAATGGTAAAGGAGGAAAAGGAACAGGTTGAGCAAGTAAGCCCAAAGGTTGTCATTAGAAATCATGGCTTCATCTCCAATGATGTTGCTTTAGCACCCAAATACATTGCTACCTAGGAGCAAGCCATTCTACACTTTGAAGACACATTTAGGATGTTGGGAACAAAAAGTCTGCAAGATTTCCAGAGGAGATGGCATGCCTTACCTCACAGTCTACAGATCAGAGAATATCACTCTCTTGAAATTATAAAGAATGCCTTGGAGAGAACACCATTGTATAAGAGGATCATGAAGAGGATGAAAATCATGTGGATAGGACTCAAACTTAGTCCACCCTTGCTATTAGGATTACAAGAAGGAAGAGATGAAGAAGGAGAGCATAAGGAGTGGACAAAGATAGAGAGGAATGCAGGTTTTTACCCCCAAGAGGGCACACCATCTGAGGAGCCTTGGGATGTCAGGGAGGCCACCAGGGCCATGAAAGAGTTACACATGGATGACTGAGTTTCTCAGAGGATGAGCAACACCTTCAGTAGGGGGGTGAAGATGAGTCCCACCAATAGGTACATTTTGAAGATCAATATTCCATTCTCCAGCCTTAAAACTATCCTTCTCTTATATTAATTCACATTATTTTGTAATATTATGCTTAGTAAGAGGAGTAAAAGGTGTTTTTCATAGTATGTGGCCTAATTTTCTTTAATTGTAGGAAAATGAAGCATTTTTTAGGCTATTCCTATGCAGGGTATTGATGGAGACAACTAGGAGAGAATATACGGCGTTTGTCCAACTCCTTAACTCCCAAGACTCGTCTTGCAATCACAATATCCTCTCTCACAAGTTCAAGTTAATTTGAAGCCGAGTGACTCCTAGTCCAAGTGAAGATCAAGAGGGACAAGATCCACCATTTTTGAGATCAAGGAGGGAACCACTCCTACTTTCAAGGGAGTTGCTTCAACTGCCCTTTTGTATAAATAAACTAGAAGAAGAGCTCATTAGGATTCAAAGTTTTTGTTCAGCTAGGTGTAGCTATTGAGCTTCAAGCTTGACATTGTTATTTTAAACTTTTATGTGATGTAATAGACCTGCACTTTTTGATAATGAGAAGTTGGATTTTAAGCTGCATATGAGTTAGTTTCAGAGGGCTGAGACCCTTGGGTTTGGGCCCAACCCAGAGGATTTGGTCCCTCTTCTTGTACTTATGTTTCTTCTTGATTCCAAGTAGTTCATAGTTTCTTGCATTTTAGTAGATATTAATCTATAAAATCCTGTGGTTGCAGCCTCTACATCACCTCTCTTGTGGGAGAATGAGTGGAAGGATTCACAACCACATCCCAAAAAAAATTGTGTTTATGATTTATTGGAAATAGATTAGTGTTAGTTGTCATGTTTTACATTTTCTTTCTATATCTTAGAAGTCATATTACTGATCATATCAATGGTATTGCATGAATTAGATGTTACTTAAATTTAACTGATATTTTCCATCATAATTTATTTCATTTTGTTAATGGTAAATGGATGCATGCATGTGATTTGTTGCAGGGTTGGCTGACCTACAGGGAAAGCCTTCACCAATTCCATCTTAAGCTCCTTCATCTTTTCCTTCCACTTCCAAACTCTGTCCCAAAACCCTGTTTTATAAGCCATTCTACCCAATACACCGTGAGCACTCATCCTAGTTCAAGGCAGGCCTCTGAGAGGTCTTTAGCTTAGCTAGGGATTCAAACAAACCTCCCTCCATTTGCTTCAACTCCCATCCACCTCTCCATACCCTCAAGACAATGTTTCCACCTTCAAAAACCACTCGAATGCCCTCCTGTAGAACTATAGGCCTTCATGTAGCAATCGCCTATAGAAAACCTCTAACAACATTTTACCTTCATTAGTTTTGATCCCCGCTGCGACTTTGACTTATCATAGATGAATAATGACCCCTAACTATGATTTTATGATTAGGGAAAGCACCTAGGCCACTCCAACCCTTCCTTTTATTCACTACAAAAACATAGCAAAGTTAGTTTCTTTATCATTCAAGTAGGTTATTGATTTATAACCAATTGTGAACTAGGTATATGGTACATACAATTCTGATTTGTAGTTTGATGAATTATGAAAGATATATTATCTTCCTTTCTGCAAGTAGATGAGGTAATTTGATGAATTATGCAAGATGATATAACTTTCTTTCTACAAGTAGGTTTGATTTGTCCTTTCATGAATTGATTAGTTAGCATTTACACGTCGAGTCAAAGGCATTTACATTTTCATTTACATTTACATGGTCGATAGATTATTCTCTCAATCTATCATTCATTTTCTGTCCTGATGATGGATCCCCTTTGGGGTTCGAAATGTAGACATAATGAACATAGTACTGTGGATAATCTGGATCATACTTTTCCAAAAAATGACCACATAAGCTTAAAGTCTAACAATTTCCAATTGTACCTTTATCAACATGATTTCAGTTTAATTCAGTAGGAGGAAGGGTATCTAAGCACTTTTTGATCTAATGTCATAACTGAGGGTGGCATGAGTGGAATCTTATCTATTTTGCATATAGAATTGTCACCTCTAATTTTGTACGAACCTGTTGTACCAGCTACAACACCCTCCAAAATTTTGGCCTATAGTTAAATTTCAAAGCCTATTGTGGATCTTGTGATCGATCATTCCTCAATCACTTATTGGTAAGTTGATGATCTCAAGCTCCCCTCTTCAATCTTAAGAGTTGTTCATGCTTTTATCTTTATATAGTATGTGTCATCTTTGGGCATGGGGATTATTGCTTGTCATGCAAAGGGAAGTTTGTTTTGCTTCAAGCAAAATCTTTGTGAGAATGGGTTGTCCTCACCACATATACATGTTTCACACTCATTTCACGCACTCTTTCACAAGTGTCACCTTTATCCTCTCAAAGTCTATCATCGAAGCCGCACTTGTCGTAAGTTGCCGCAAAGGTTGTTGCATTAAGTGAAGTATGTTTTTATATGTTCTGGATGGTCTATGTTGTGTCACTAAGTGTTCAAGTGTGTGATCATAGTCAAGTTATATCACTGTTCACATCAGTTCCACTGATCCCACACTTAACCAAATTCCATAGCTTCCCTAGAAACCTAACCTCATCCAACTTTCTTGAACTCACACTTTGCATCTGTAACCCCCAAGCTTTTTCCTTTGCCTGCTGTAACTGTGCAGTGCGCAGAAAACCCAGCCTCCCTTGGCATCCAAAAATGCGCAGTGGTTTCCTTTAGTGTCCTACCTTGAGCTAGAACCCACTGTCTCCAAAAACTGTGCAGTTTTGTCCCTCGAGAATCTCAACTTCCCAGTCCACCTTACATCCTGAAACTACGCAGATGTGTCCTCCTAGGGCCATATCTCGCAATAGTCACTGCCCACTTAAACTATGCAATTGTGTCTCTTAGTGGCCATGAAGAAGGATGACATGCTATATGACTCTCAAGGAGTTGAGGAGAAAGATAAGGAGACCAAGGAACCCAGGGTATGATAGAAGATCGAGACCGCATGAAGACTCCATCTAATGCATAACCCTTTGGAGGGTAGGTATGGAAGAAAAAATCACATCTTTTTGAAATACACCTCTTAGTGTAGCATGAAGGACCTATTATCATTTTCATATCATTATGTCTTCAATGACATGCATGGTTGCAAGCACTAAAAGTCATTCCATGTGTTTCCTCTAAGTGTCTTTCTCCCTTTCGCTTGTTGGATCAATTGTCATCTTTTGGCATGTTTGGTTGTTATGTCATGTTTGCGAGCCTTTCTAATGACCTCGAAGGTGTGTATACAAGTTTTCCTAGCCATGTAAACACCTGTCACACTCATACACAAATTTTTAAGCATTGTCGCACAAGTGTTGTCATGGTCATCCTAAAGTCTATCTCAAGTGTTGTACTTGTTGCTTTTAGTTCTAGAAAGTCTCACAAAGGGTAATGCTTTTTCTTGTTGTTCCAGTGCTCTAAGTTTTCATGTTGTCGAAGTATGTTAAGTGTGTGATCACAATGTCAAGTTCCTCACAAGTTCACCTGCCTCCCTCACTTGGCCATTTTCCTGAAAATCCTTTTTACCAAACAACTCTCTTTCACCAGACCCCACTAAGCTACACACTGCGCAGTCTCAGCCCTCAGTGATATTGCTCTACCTCATGGAACTGCGCAGTGCGCAGTCACTGTCCCCTAGGGAAATTTCACTATGTAATTCCAGAGCTCAACAAACTGCCTTCCTCCCAAAAATTGCGCACTAACTTCCTCAATCCTGACCTGAACTATGCATTTCACAAGATCAGTCATGAACCCTCCTCCCTGCCTATTGGAACCCCGAACTACAAAGAGACCAAAGCCTGCCTTGCCTCCCAGAACTGCGCAGAAGTGTCCCCTAGTGTCCTCCCTCAGTCGAGACTCACTGATCTCATAAACTACACAAATATGTCCTCTCTAGTCCCTCTAATGCCCAATCTTGCCTTCCCTCAAAAAATTGTGCAAACTTGCCTCCCTGGGCCCCACTTTTCAACTTCCACTAATGATCTCAATTGCGTAATCCTTTCTCCCACTAGCCTCTGCGAAATTTTCCTCGACAGTGAAGATTGTGATTAGGAGTTCCTTAGCCAAGCTTGAGCTATGCTCTATGCAATCTCAGTGACAAGTCTCCCTCCCTATACCTAAAAATGCACAATACGCAATTACTGGACTCTCTTTCCCAGCCTGTCACCTATCCCAAGCCCAATTCATGGATAACATTTCATCATCTTCTACTAGGGAGTTTTTGGATTTGATGTCGTCCTGTCATGAGTGAATTGCAGGAACAAGTACACTGTTATATCATGGTGAGATGATGAAGAAGGAGCGAACATGCTAGAAGACTCACTTACAGTAAGACAGACAAAGAAGCTTATCAAGTACAAGCAAAGGGAACATATGCATGCAACTACCTCCCAAGACGAAAGATCATTTAAGACCCTGCATCATCAAGCTATGTAGAGGAGAAGAGAATGCACATCCAAGAACACATCTATCACTTAGCAGCAATAACGACTTGGCATTGCCGTCTCAACAAGCTAGTCCATGTCAGCATTGGCATGTCAAGTCGTGTCATGAGTTGACAAAGGCTACATCACTACTATGAGCCATGCCCATTGTAAATCAAATGCAATGTAAAGTTGAAGTCCAATCGACACACATGGATATGAAGAGTCATGTCAGTTGAAAATTCATAGGAAGTTGAATAGTCACAAGGGTAGTCGAATAGTCACATGGGTCAAGCATCACCCTTGGTTATATATACCCCCTCATCATATGAGCAAAGGACTTTTCACCTTGGCTCCTCCCATAAAGCATAGAGAGTTTCAGTCAGTTCTTTGAGGAGAAAGGAGTGGCTCCAATGTCCCGCTACTAGGGCTAGTGATGTATGATGTAAATACATGTCTTGGAACTTTTTATTAATACAGAAGGTTATTCATGCCAACACGTTCCCATGCATGACTTACAGATGTTTGTAAGAGTATTCTTTGAGCATTTGTAATTCATGTTTGTTTCACATGTACTAAGACAGTTGAACTATTTCGCTTGTTTTAGTACTTACCTTGTTGGGAATGTGTTGTTTTGATTATCACTGTTGTCTCATCCTTGTGGAATACTTCGCAGGATACTAGACAAATCTTCCTCACTTATTGGTTATAATGACCATCACATTTGTTGTGGACTATTCGACTGGATGTTGGATGGATCTTTCCCTGTAATTTGGTTTTAACGACTGCCGCATCCGCTATGGACTATTCTTCTGGATGCTAGACAAACCTTCCTAGTTCATGTGTGTCTCTTATTGGGCAGTACTATTACCTCTCACTTAGAGGCTCACTTTTCTCCCCCCTTTTGCAATAAGAGAACCTTGACACAGTTGTATTGCACACTCACCAAGCACACTTACATCCCTGTTCGAACATACCATTGCATCACTCTCCCGTGCTGATAGCTAGAGTCAAGGCATATATTTGAGTATTTGGAAATCGGGCCTTTATACGAGATGGGACTCCTATACCAAATGGTTTGAGGTCTAATTGGGACTTCATATCAGGGAGATCCCCTTGGTTGATGGATTTCCAGCACAGTCAACAGAACCCTGAGTTAATAATTTTAGTTAAGGATCCCTTGGGAGTTGCAACATTCTTGGTGCAATACCACGTCTCACCACCAGGAAAATCAAAGGGCATGATAAATTTTCCGGTCAAACTAGAAGTAAACTTTGTTTCTAACATTCTACCCTTGTGTAGAGTTTGGAGGTGAGCAATGTCATCAACAAGCGAGTGTAGAATTGAATGAAAAAATCTTAGATCCAAAGCAAAGGATGTCTTAAAAAGACATATTCTCATGATTTCCTTTTATCGTATCAAATCAAGCATGTTTCCTATTTCATTTGAATATTTAGATGTCATTTGAAAAACTAATATCTTGACTCGAATGTCTTCGAAGTTGTTAGATTAGGATATTATAAATTTGCAAGCAAAGACAATGATGAGTTTAGATATAATTTGTAATTGTTTCTTGGATTCAAGAGACTGCTTTTAATAATCACTTTGTTGTTCACTATACTGTGAATGCATTCATGAGTTAACTTGTTGATCTGAGTTTAACCATGCTCCAGCTCAACAGGATGGCCCCCTGAAGAGTTTGTGAGGCTGTATTATTTCTATTTCATTTCTTTTACTAAACATTAGTTTCATTCTGCTTTGATTTCTGAATTGGTTTTATTGCTTCATTTCACTCCATTAAGCATTAGTCTCTTACTTGGTTTATTTCTCTGTTATGCAGTAGGTTGAGCGCTCATTTAAAAGACAAAAACACTAAAAACATTTCCTTTCTCAGTTGTTTACTTGAATTGATAGCTTAGTCTCATATTTAATGTTACTTTGGATTGGTTCTAGTTGAAATGGTGCACACTAGTAATCTTAGTAAGACTTGAATTTCCTTTCCAAGTTGATTTTAGTTTTAGATTTCAAATTGATGATTAGCATAGATTTCCATTTTGTTCATTAGCATAATATTTCATTCTTTTTATTAGTATAGCATTTCAATTATGCCCATCAATAAAGAATTTCAATTCTACTCATTAAAATAGCATTTCAAGTTCATTCATTAGAATAGGATTTCAATTTGATTCAATAACATAAGTTTGATCTTTCATTATGCTCTTTAGAATAGAATTTCAATTCAATTCTTAGCATAATTATTTTGATTCTTCACTTAGCATAGTTGTTTTCAAAAGTCTTCAAGAAAGAACATGTGCATTCATTTAACAAGAATGAATTTTGAGTAGTTGCATTTTACATTTTGCTTTAGATTTAGAACACTTAATCAAAAGTAATCCTCCTAGCACATATAGTGCACATACACTTCATAAGAATGCGATCCTCGAGTTTGATAAAAAAAAATTACAAGATCGGTTATGGTTTTATACATTCCAAAAAAGAGAGAGGAGAAAGCTCCTGATACATATGGGGTTGGAAAGTGTCATGCTAAAGGAGAGTAGATTGGGAACGTAATCCTAGGTATATTTAGACATGAAGCCAAAAATTCCAGAGTTTCCAACTTCATTTCTAACATACTGTTGTACAAACTGAGAAAGCAAGAAAATACACTTACATAACATAACTTTCAGAAACTAAGAAACTTCAAAACACTTATGAGGCATTTTAATATTTGTTTACATATTGATCTTGCTGAGATCTCTATTTACTGCTCTGATAGTTGGAGTTTTCTCCCTCCTGATTTAGAGTAATGTTTTTGAGGTAGCTGACTGTCTCCTCAAGGTGAGTGCACTTGTTGGTAAGGGAGTCTATTTCAACCTTCTGACTCTCCAATTGTCTCTTCAAAGCTAAGTTTTCAGACCTCATTTGAATATTCAAGTCTTGGATTGTCTCTCTTATCTTAACGATCATGAATTTGTTAGCTCGGCATGTAGCGCATTTCTCATTTTGGGAAGCTTGATCTACTGGATTTAAGTCCATTGCTGAGCAGTCTTCTGTTGTCTTATGATCTGAAATATGATCCTTTGTGGTATGCTGGTTCTTCTTGGTGTCTCTGCTAGGTGAAGGCACTGTTGTTGTTCCCTGGAGCTTGATAGGATGATGCCTATGGACCTTCTTGCTGATTGGACGAAGAGCCAACTTCCCTTGATTAATGCACCATTCTGCTGGCTTGAATCGAAACAGGAAGCAAAAGGATTCAAGCTTTACTGAAGAGAAAGCGAAAATGGAGGATAGAAGAAAGAGGCCAGAGATGAGAGCAGATTTGGGCGGATAGGCAAAGGGAGAGCAAAGCGAGGATTGCTTGAGGCTCACGATGGGATTGCGAGCATGAGGGGAGCAGGGGAAGCAATCCAAAGGCAACGAGCTTGCAGGAGGCTTGGGATCGCAGAGAGGGGGAGCGAGAAGGCACGAGAGGGCCGAGGGAACAAGGCAAAGAAGGAAGGAGTGCGGGCTGAGAAGAAAGGAGGGGACAATAGAGAGACAGAGAGCACGCTGGAGAGGGTGATCAACCTGTAGAACAGAGAAAGATCGAGGAGTGAAGAGAAGAGTGGGAAGCCTGAAATTTAAAGGAGAGGGGGGAGCGATGGAAGGCCAAATCAGCTGGGAAGAGTTGATGACCTGGGAGAGCTCGATTGGAGGAAAAATGTGTATCTTAGAGCAGATGGAAGGCAAAAATTGCGCAGTATGATGCGAGTGGAGTCACGAGATCTCCATGACTTGTCAGCCGTAAGGGAATCACTGCGGGGATAAGTATGGGTACAACAGATCACATATGTGTTGAAACTCATAATATAATCGATGGAAGAGATTTTTGACATGAAATTCAAATAGAGATGAAAGGACTAAGGAATAGGTGTGAAGAACACCTCCTCAGCTACTCTTGTTTCCCCTTTAGACCTGGCTACTGCCAAATTGGCATGGTGGTCAACGGAGTTGTTGTTTTCCTGCAAGATGTGTTTAAAAGTGACATTTCCCGAGTCTTCCATATTTTTCCTTATTCTATTGAGGATTTGGTGCATGGCAGCATTTGGAGGGGTTCTTCTACTGATCATGGCTTCAATGATGATAGCTGAATCTCCCATTATAATAGGATCTTTGATTTCATTTTTTTTTTTAGAATCTTGGTGCCCATTAGCAGGCCATAAGCCTTGGCCCTATTGTTAGAGGCTTCCCCCAACCCCCACTCATAAGTGACTGGATTATTTCCCCCTGGTTCGAGGAGGATCCCTCCTGCTCCAACTCTACCCGGATTGTTTTTGGAGGCACTGTCAAAGAAAAGACAATGTATGTTTAGATTTCCTTTCCATGTTGAAAATTATTCCTTATTTAATCTAATTTTCTAGTTTTGAGTTGGGGGTCTAACATTGAGACTGATATTCCAGTTACTTCTGATAGTTGCTTGGCTGATCCAATTCCTTTCTTCTTGCTAGAGGCTGCTACTGTCTATTGCTTTTAAACCTTTCATGTTTAGAAATTCTGAAGTGAGGCCCCAAGTCTTTGACAGAACTCTACCCATCTTTGGGGTTTGGTCTTTGAAGATGCTTTGATTTCTTGAGAGCCAAATATGCCAACAGAGAAATGACGGGAGACTTTCCCAGAACCTTTTGATGGTTTGCTTGTTCTTCAATGAATATGGGTATTTTTTTTTCCATTCAGTGAAGAAGTCATTAAAGGTTGTAGAGAAGTTGAGCTCCATTTCCAGAGGACTTGTAAGCTGCTTCCAACACTCTCTAGTAAAGGGGCAATCCAAGAAGAGGTGTTGGATGGATTCTTCTTCATTTAGGCACATTGAGAACCTTGACGGGCCGAAGAAACCCTTTCTTTTAATATTATCAACTGTGACAATTCTGCCTTCTAGGAGAGTCCAGTTGAAAATCTTAACTTTGGGGAGGATTTTTGCCTTCCATATTGATTTCCAAGGGGGCCAATCTTGTTCATATTGTTGTGCCCGAAGAATGTTATATACGGACTTGACTGAGTAATCACCCCCACTAGGATCCCAGATAGTTGTGTCTTCAGATTCCATATTTGTTGGGGTTGATCCTTTGAGATGGAGGACTAAGAGATACCATTGGCTTTTTAAATTTGGAGGCAATTTTGGAATGTGCCAGTCACGCCAAATTCTATTTTTCCATCGAGATATAGAGTGCAAGGATGTTAGCTCATTATCTTGCATCCATTCTCTTAACTCCTTGATACTTGGTAAGGATGATAAAGTCTCTTTCCCCATGATTCTGTCTCCCCATACCTTGATACTTTTTCCATTTCTGGGCATCTTCGAAGTGTACTTGGTGATAGTAGGTAACATTTTTTTGACTAGCTTCCATACTTGCGAGCATGGCCTTATAGGGACATTTTCATCCAGCAAGTGAGTTCTTTGATGATTCATATATTTTAAAGCCAAAGTTTGTTTCCACCAGCTGCCCTTTCTGGTTATCATTCTCCATATAATTTTGGCCCCTAGGGAAACATTCATAATTCCTGGTAGCCTTATGGATAGACCTCCCTTCTCATAAGGCAAAATTACTTGTTCCCATTTGACCAAGCTGAACTTTTTGGTCTCATTTTTCCCTCCTTGCCATAGAAAACCCCTGATTATTATCTCCATTTGTTTGTGGATGTTGGCCGGAGCCAGAATAGTGGCATATTGGTAAATTGGCAGCGCAGTGAGCATAACTTTGATTAGGGTCACCCTGCCCGCTATGTTCAACCACAACATGCCCCAACTTTGGATTTTTTCCTTCATCTTTTCAGTTTGTGTGCTCCATAACTCAGCCTTTAGATTTTCTTTTGATATGGGTAGTTCTAGTTAGAAGAAGTGACTCCAATTTGCATGTATGGGAATCTCTGGGATCTGTGTTATTCTTTGCATGGTGCGGGAGGAAGCATTCCAACCGTATATTCTACATTTTGCATTGTTTAAGAGACCACCTGAAACCTCCATGAATTTATCTAAGAATTTTTTGAACCTTTGGGCAATAATGCATGAGGCTCCACCCATCAACAATGTGTCATCTGCGAACAAGGAGTGATTAATGCTTCTTACACCATATGATATGTGCAAACCAGTTAGTGTTCTTTCTCTCCTACTCTTTTCCAAAGCTCTACTTAACGAATCTGCCATTATTATATATAAGAAAGGTGAAAGGGGACAACCCTACCTCAACCCTCTGGAACTTTGAAAGAAATCACTCGGTCTTCTGTTTATCAACGGGGCTATCCATGGTCCCATAATGCAGGCGTTGATTACCTCAATGATGTCATTTGAGAAGCCAAATTTCTTTAAGACAAAAGTAAGGTAAGGAAGACTTACATGGTCAAAGGCATTGGCCATATCCAGTTTTATGATGATTCCATGTTCTTTTTTCAGCATGCTTGAGTGTAGTGCTTCCTGGACAACCAAAACGTTGTCAATAATCTGTCTATTTGGAACAAAGCCTCCTTGGTTTTCCGAGATAATCTCAGGGAGAACTTTCTTAATTCGGTTGGCTATGATCTTCGTTATTATTTTGTAAGAAGAGTTGCACAATGATATAGGCCGAAATCTGCTAAATGTGGAAGGCCTTGCATCCTTTGGAATTAAAGCCAGATAGGAGGATTTAGTAAAACCTCCCATTTTTTTTTAATAAACACATTCCTTATCATTCTTACTAAATCCTTTTTTATTATATGCCAGTGTTGCCTGTAAAAAGAAATTGTGAAGCTGTCCGGACCCGGTGCTTTGTCCGGATGGAGGCCCCAAACAGCTGCCTTGATTTCTTCTTCTCTGATTTCTTGCATAATTTCTGAATTTTGGACAGCACTTATCTTGTTTGGCACATGCTGCAAAAAGGTTTCAAAGTCTGCTCTTTCTCCATTTGCTGTTAGGAGGTTTTTAAAATGTTTATGTGCTCTTTTTTAATTCAGTAGCTCCTCTAATTTCCTGTCCCTCTATTTGGATTTTGTCAATCTAATTTATGGCCCTTCTGATTTTCATAGTATTATGAAAAAAGGTTGTGTTTTTATCCCCTGCTTTTAACCATAGGCTTCTTGACTTTAATCTCACCACTTCCTCTTCTTTCCGTTTTCTCTATATATTTCCCAAAAGAGGGCCTTTTCCTGAAGATGGTCCTCTTTGGTCTCCTCCTCATTTTCTTTTGCCTCTTGAAGTTCCTCCATTTTTTTTAATAACTCAACCTTTATTTTCTTTGTTTGTTTTTTGTTTTCTATGGCCCATTTTTTCAGTTCCTTTCTCAAGTTTTTTAACTTGGTTTCCCACACATAATAGGGGGACCCCGTGACTTTTTGGGACCACACATCCGCAATTAGTTTTTTGAAATCTTCATTGTTGTTCCATGTTGGGCAGTATCTGAAAGGTATTGGGCCTTGATTTTCCAACAACCCCATAGAAATTACCATCGGCTTGTGATCTGATGTTGTTGTGTGAATGATTCTTGATCTTGTTGAATTGTATTTGGAGATGATGTTGTCCTAAACCAAAATGTGATCTAATATTTCCTTTATATTGTTGCTTCCTACCCTTTTGTTGCTCCATGTATACTTGCCATTGTTGGGAGGAATGTCTATTAGATTTTTTTTTTCCATTATGTTTTCGATGACATCCCTTGAAGAGTCTGAATGGTAAACCCCATCAAATTTCTCCACCACATTAAGGAAAAGATTGAGGTCCCCTCCCGAAATTATTTTTTTGTTTTGAGTGTCATTTAAGGTCTCTTGAACCATATTCCAACATTGTTCTTTTTCCGTGAAGTGATTGGGATCATATATGTTGACAATGTAAAATTGCGCATTGGTGGTTGTCTCTTTTAGGTCTGTTCTAATCCAGTGTTGTTCCCTTTTTTTTTGAAGAAACTCCCATTTTCCTTTCCTCCATAAGCTTCATATACCCCCTGAGGCCCCTATATCTTGTTGAGCTGTTCCATCGTAATTTTTTAGATTTTTGATCATTTTTTCCAAGTCTTGGAAACTAGTTTTGGTCTCCTGAAGCATTAGAATATCTGGGATTTCCTTTACTAGAATATCTTTTGCTGCATTTACTTTAAAAGGCGTCCCCAAACCATGACAGTTCCAAGAGACCACAATCATTATTTATTTAGTTGATGGGAAGAGGGTCCTTTCCCTCTTTGGTGGTTTTGGTTTTTCTCATTGTTCCCGGAGCTTTTCCCAAAAAAGGAGTCCATGGGTTGCTGCGTTCCTAATGCCATTTCTTTTGTTGTCGCTTCATCTCTAAGTTCTTTGTTAGATTTTCTTCCTACTTTCTTTTGGTAATCTAAGGTTTGAAGTGATTCCTTTGATTGGTTTCTTGTCAAAATTCTATCAATTGAGGGGGAGGGGGGTTGCGAGGGATAATAGGAGCGGAGGGGGTGAGGATATGGGGAGGAGAGAGATGAGGGGAGGAGGGGTGGGATGTGGAAGGGATGGGTGGATCATCAAGAGGTCCAAAGGGGTTGGGATTGATGAAATATGTGGAAATTAGGGGAGGATTGGCTGGGGGGTGGATGAGGGGGAAGGAACAAGGGGGGTGGGGAGCTTGGGGTTGGCTTGAGGAGGAGAGGGGTTGTTTGTTTGTCGATTTTTTCTTTTTAACTTGTTCCCATTTTGCTCTTGACTCTTCTAAATTTTCACTTTCTTGTTTTTTTGGACATCTATTTGCAAAGTGACCATATTCATGACATACCTTGCATTTAAACGGTATCTGCTCATAGTCCAGTTGTTGTATGTGCGTCCATTGATCTACTTTGATCTTTACTACCTCTGGTAATCCCTTCCCTAGATCCACTTCGACACATATCCTCACACAAGCATGCATGTTCTCTTTTGGTTCACATCTATCAATATACTTCCCCACTACATTCCCAATGGCCCTGACAGATTCATCGCCCCAGCAATGTAGGGGGAGATGAGGGAGTCTTACCCAAACGGCACTGCGCTAGGGACATCCATTTCAGGGTCGAAGTTAGGGGTCCATCTGTTTAATTACAGGCCTCGCATGTCCATGAAGTATGGGTCATTTCTTAAGATTAGGTCTAAATCTTCCTTTGTTTCAAAATGAAAGGTGTAATACCCTCTTCCACAAATCTTATGAAGATTTTTCTGTTTATTGAAGAGGACTAGTTCCTCTCAACCCATTTCTTAACCGAGCGAGGTGAAGGCTAGAGACCAGTAAACTGACCGACCAAGCCCCTTTCAGATAAAGACAGAGCCGCCCGGGAAGGGATAGACAGAGGTAGAGAGATCTTAGGGATGTCTTCGAGTTTCTTCACAAACTTGGATATCGAAGGTCTGGTTCTTGGGGGGCCAATGGCATAGATCAGAGATGCAAAGGCATCTACATTTTCATCGTGCTCAAAGTTCAAATTTTCTCAAGGAGGATCTCCATCCTCCATTGGATCCATGATCGCAGCAGGAGGCTGCTCTGATCAGGTCGAGGCTCGAGACTTGGGAGGCCCTCAATGCTTAATTAAAATCATATTAAAATCATTTAAGATGCATGTATAGAGAATGAGATTCTAGGGGTAGATTTGTAAGTAGAGGTAAAGGATGTAGTTGAATACCAACACCACCAACCACCCTCGGTAGACCAGAGTGTGCCATACCATCCACCGACAGTCACATTCCATCCATAGCAGGTAGACATAGACCTCCTGACATACATAGGTTTGAAATTCATCTTAGGGATTCACCAACCTCATCTACAAAAGTTGTATTTGAAGAAACTGCATCCCCCACTGAAGGAGTTATATTTCTTTCTTCAATGGGTGAACAACTCTTAGAACACGAGTTGGAAGAACCTAGTGAAAAAGAAGGTTTTTTTTTTTTTAGTAGAAGAACCAAAGGAAGAAGTGGAAAACCCTATTGTTGAACCTGGTATCAGCTCTAAGGAATCTACAATGGTAGGAGAAGGGGAGGGAGAATTACACAATGAAGAGGGTGGACCAAGGGTTGGTGGAGGAAGAGGTAGAGGTGGAAGGGCAGATGATAAAGACTTTCATGAAGATGATCCTTATGGGTTTCCTATTTTAGATACAGATACCACTGCTACCATGAAAAATATCTCACCTTCTGTCTTTCCTAATTTTCATGGATTAAGAATTGAGGATCCTAAAACATTCCTTTTTGAGTTTTAATTATTATGCATATCATATGATTATCTACTTGATACAAAAGAAATTGAAATTATTTCCAGCCACTCTAAAAGATGGAGATCTTAAATGCTTCATGGGTCTAAGAACGCATTATATCAGAACATGTGATGGTATGAAAAGAATAATCCTAGAAAATATAAATATTATTGTATGCACCATAACCTTAAGGATGAAGTCTTTAAGATGGAAAGAGGATGAAAACCTTGAAGATTTGGTGGAAAGGTTTTTCTACAATATCAAAAGGGATAAAATGCATAATTTAGATGAAGAGACATTAAAAACTCTTTTGCTAAAAATCATAAGGGATGAGTGGAATGATCTTCTCAATTTAATGCACAAATGAGATGTCTCCCGGTTGCCATTTCATGAAATTTGCAAGTTGCGCAAACACATTGCAAGAGGTAAGGAAGAATATGGTAAGAACCCAAGATACCCAGTCATGTCAAGAGTAAGCAAATTTGAATTTGGAACAGTAAGTAGAGTGGAATTGGGAAATCCTCTTTACAATTTCAAAACATATATATCCTTGGAAATCTCAATGAACAACTACATACTTTAAGGATGCAAAAGAGCAAAAAGTTGAGAATGTTGCATTACCTATTTTATGTCCCAAGTGTAGGAAAAAGCATGTTTTACGAGAATTTCCTCTTGATAGTGTTGAAATATGTGTCATATGTACAAAGAATCATGATACAAAGGAATATCCTTCAATACCTTGTCTTAAGGTTATTTTTCAAGAAAAATCTAGAACAAGTCATGTTGAATCACTCTGATTTGTTGCTCTTTTGTAACAACCCCGGTGAAAAGTTCATGTAATAAAAGTTAATAAAGGAAAATTAAGACCATGGGTAAGCGATATGTATTCCAAGCTGAATGTTGGGCAAATATATCCTAGTGGACATCACTATATGTGTGTTTTGGTTAAGGAAAATTGGAAAAGGCTAACGCTAAGGCAAAGGCATTAAAAGGCAAAACGACATTTTTGGCACATTTATTATGAAAAAAAACGGAAATAGGAGAAAAGTAAGGTGAAAGATCACAGGTTGCATGTGAGGAGGAAATTGAAGGAAAATAATGGAAAATGAAGAAATTAGAGGCCTCATGAATAAAAATGCTTATGAGGAGCAGTTCATGGCTTTTTTCAGATCATATTTGGAGCTCTCTCAATATTATCTCTCCCTCTCTCTCACTCTCTCGGTCACTTAGAGTTTTCTTGGATCACTCTAGTTTGGAGCAAAAGGAAGGGGAATCAAGGAAAGGAAAGGAAAAGCAAGCAAGGATCAAGGAAAGGAAAGCATGATCAAGTAGCTTTAGCAGTAATAATTGTAGGTAACCTTTTGGATGTGTTATTTCCTAGCTGGTTTGGACATGCATGGCTTTGCATGTTGGTGTATGCTTCTCTTATTATCAGTGGCATGGTTTTGTCGGGTTATGACAGTGGATTTCAACCTAACCTAACCTTTTTTCTGGATGCCATGGTATGTTGGGATGTTTATTTCGGTTTTAGAACTTTGGAATTGTAATCTATTTCGAAATCTGGGGTGGAGGTGGTCTCAAGGTTCATTCCCAAAGGCCTAGGAATCTCTTGACCAGTTTTGGTGGGATACATGGTAGAGCCTAAGGGAGAAGTCTCAGTTTAGGGCGTAGTGATCCGAGTTTGGATTGCGGTAAAGCCTAAGAAATAAGGAGATGGAAAATTCCTCAAGGGTGGTGATGGATTTCGGATGAAATTCCAAGTTCTATTCGGTTGTGATCAGAGCACTGGTTTTGGTGTGATCACGGTTTGGTGAGGGTGGACGTGGTTTAACCTCTAGATTCCCTTGGTTGTTCTTGGATTGGTTGTTTTATGAGATCCCAAATTCATGCTTGGAATATGGCACAGGGGTGACTGGCTGAAAGAGAGATTTGGTTCAACCATGTCTATGGTCGGGTGGTACGTGGAAGTCCCGAACCTAGTCGGATTTTCCTATGATTAATAAAAGTTAAGTTCCTTACTTTTGCACTAATTTATATGTGGATTTAATGGTTATCATATGTCTAATATTTATATGGTTTTATGTTGGTTATAAGAATGGTTGAATGACTGGTTTATATCATGGTTATTTCATATATTTACTCGTAACTGTTAAATGGATGGATGCAAGACCTAATTGATGATGCAGTAGTTCAATGGAGAAGGAGGTGATCCTTATGGTTATGTTTCATAAGTTGTTTTAGTTATTTATGCTCTATCTTGTATCATAGACCTGTAGGTTGCATTGATGCCAAGTGTTTGATAGAATGTCAGTCTGAGTTGGGGATGCTGAGACCTAGTCCTAAGGGTGATTTTGATTAATCAGCATTGTTATCATGTTTTTAATGAATTCTGGAAGTTACAACAAGTTATGGGTAGAGGCCAGGATTCTGGGCTAGAAAAGTGGCTTAAATCTTGGGGTTGCTGGCACAAAACTAGTAATTTTAGTCCAAGACGCTCGCAGGCAAGCCTATCAGAGCAACTTTGGGTTGCTAGTCACTCCCTTGGCCATAACATGAAAGCGACTATGGCCTAAGAGCTGCAAAATAGTAGTGGGGCTCAGGGACAGGTTGTCTGAGTGGCTGACTTATCTCTTGAGGGTTTTTTCGATGATGTTGGATGATTGTATGTGATGTTTAGTCGATTCCACTTCCTTAAGGTGACATAGGATGTCGAATCTGATTGTAGTAGCATCTCTCCTCATGTTTACCCCAGTTGGCATGGTTTCTTTGGGTAGACCTGGGTCATATCTGGTGCTACAGATATGGGTGAATGTGTTGTTCATGCATGCATGTCAGTTGCGTGTGTGGCTCTTACACTTGCGTTACATGTGCTTGTTGCACTGCATCATATGGATCATGGTAGTAGTAAGGTTATCGCGAGGAACTTGATGTCGATTGTATGGAATGCCTCGTCATGAGTATATGATTGGTTATACAATTATATGCAGCTTGATTACATCCTTGTATGTTGGGTTTCATTCTTGGTTATTTGATTAAATGCATCAGTCTTGTAGGTTGATTACAAGAATTGATTGCTTATGATCGACCACATGCGGTTATGTGCATGTGTAGTTGATTAGCCATTGCTTATGCAGGTGGATAGTTTCGTCAAGAAATCTACATATTGGAGTAATGGTTGTTTTCATGCATGAGGTCATAGCATGCATTGTTGATATAGCCTTGCAATGATGATTGGACCCTAATTAGTATGATGGTTATGCATTGATGCACTTATTGATATATGTCTATATGTTGTTATGGTTATGTTGTACATGCATCACGCTGATTTTTTGATCTTACAGACAACATATCCTCCCTGCGTTATGCTGAGGTACGTTGATTTATGGTGATTTGGTTTAGCTGACATAGTATGCCTTGCAGGGAAGAGATCAAATGGCTAGCAAGGTGGTAGAATACATAGAATCTCCCTATGCATCAGATGGGCAGCTTGGTGTGGGGCACTCTTCTGGATTGGTAGACACATTGAGAAGCCTGAAGGAAGAAATAAGGAGTTTCAAAGCTGACAATGACAAAATCATGCAAGGACAAGAGAAACAAGCAAAGGTGAATGCGATATTACTTTAGAGTTTGTCATATTTGCAGCGACAGGGACCTCTTCGGATCAGCCATGGACATGAGGACATAACTAATGGGGCATATGGCAACATGTCTCATAGTAGACATAGGTCAAATAGATCTGACACTATCAAAGATAGCAGGATGTTGGACACTCCGGATAGGAGGGGTGACAAACATAGGTATTACTCTAGTTCTGGTTCTGATAGACATCATGATTGTTATCATTATAATCTATACAGGAGGAATGATAGAAGATACATGTCGGATGAGTTCAAGCAGGCAAAGCTACCTACCTTTGATGGGGATATGAAGAAATCGCAAGATGTGGAGGCTTGGTTGCTTAGCGTGAGGAAATTCTTTAGATTGCATGATTACTCAAAAAACTTGAAAGCAAGGAAAACACTTTTCAGTCTCAACGGTAAAGTGAATATTTGATGGGAAGACGTGAAGAATGTCGAAGACATACATGAGGAATATTTGACTTGGCATCAGTTCGAAAGACTCTTCAAGAATAAGTATTGTTCTGAGGGGTACTATGATGACAGGGTTAAGGAGTTTTATTAGTTGCGGATGGGTTCTATGACAAATGAGGAGTATACTAGCATATTTTTGGAGTTGTTGAGATATGTGCCTTACCTCAGAGAGGAGAAGGACAAGGTTAAGAGGTTCATCAATGGATTGCCAGTTGCATACGGAGGCCAGATTGAGTTCGATGAACCTAGATCATTGGAGGAGGCCATCCGAAAGTTGAAGCATTGTTATGAGTAGTCGAAGCGCAAAGATGAGCAGAAAAACAACTTGAAGAGAAACGAAAAAGCTAAAGGAAAATGGCCACCAAAGCAAGAAAGACCTCAAGATGAAAGTGAGAAAGATAATGCAGTTCCTTACAAGAAATTCAATACAGTTGAGAAGGGACATGGAGAGCAGCAGGCTAGAGGCGGTGGTAGAGAAGCATTGAAGTGTTGGATATGTGGTAAGGATCATCGTAACAGGGATTGTCCGCAGTATCAAAGTGGTAGTAGACCCCAGATCTATAGTGCTCAGGAGGCGCATTCTGTTGGTGATGTTGGTCATAGCATTGCTTAGATTCATGCAATTGTGGACAACAAGTAGGCGGATCATCAGGGATCGATCATTGAGATGGACGGTAAGTTTTGTGATCAAGTTGTTTCTATTGTGATTGATTTTGGATCTAACTATAGTTATATTAATCTTGACCTGGTGGATAAGTGTGGTTTGACAAAATAAGTGCATGCAAAATCTTGGTAGGTACAGTTGGCTACAGGTACAAATAAGCGAGTTCACCATTAGGTAAGAGCTTGTGCATTTGTGTTAAATGGTATGCCTAAAAAACCGCAATTAAATGTATTTCCATTGGGATCTATTGTAGTAGCTACAACCACCCTCCAAAATTTTTCCTTAGCCTATTCTGGAGCCTCCCTACCAACCTTTCACAACACTTTGTCTTGCATCGTCAAGTACTCAAGCTTCAGTGTTTTCCTCGCACGAAGGCAGCCTGTCGATCACAATCAATCCATTCCCCTCACAGGATGTTCACCCCGACTTGGTCCTGCTTCAGGCTGAGCATATTCGCCTTGAAAATTGCACATTTCTAGAGGGTAGCCAGGCTTCCCTACAGAATTTGCGCAATCCTCTCTGCCAGCCTACTGGGCTCCAGGATTGCGTAATCCTGCCAGCCAACACTGCGAACAGGATTTGCGCAAATTTCCCCAACAGGGCTGCTCAGCCAAGGATTTTCGCAAATATAGGCAGCCAATAGCTGCTCTGCCCAGAAATTGCACAATCCTCCTAGGCAGTCAGCCCAGCTCCCAGCCAGGAATGCGCATTTTTCCCAAGCAGTTGAGCAACTGCATGCATGAACAATCTAGTTGACCAATTCCATTCGAGACCAAGGAGACTTGAAATGCATGCATGCATGACTTTATCTTCCCATAATAGCAAGAAACAACATGCAAATGGCATCCCATGATTTAGGGAGCTATTTTTAGCAGGTGGGGGTTACTTGCAAAGTTGTTTTAGAAGTTTCCCTCCAATTGTTGCTTTTTCCTAGATTTGTGGCATGCGCGTCATGAGACCAAACTTAATTATTCCATGCATCAGAGCTCATTCATTCACATAGATCTTAGAGCTCTGACATCCCACAACACATCCAGGACCCTTCTACACATCCAGCTTAGCTATTCAAGGGTAAATGGCCTCAACTTGTATTTTTCAGCATTTATGTCGCTTTCTGTGTATTCGCTTGTGTGAGTGTTGTTTGCTTGATTTCTTTAAATGCTTGTTGTCATTTACATGTGTACTAGCTTGTCCTAGCTCTGTTTCAATTTTCATTGCTATCTCACTGCTTTCGCATGCAAGAAATTGTTTTGCACGGATGTTCGCCTAATCGGCAAACTGCCTCACCCACATGCATGTTGATCTGTTTGCTTAATCTTTCATTCATGTTTTACATGCATTATCAATCACTTCTACTATTGCTTAGTGTCACCATCCATTCATTGTCTTATTTGCTTTCAGTTGCTTGTTGGCGAGTCGGGCCAACCTTGGCCCGGGCTCTGCCTTCACCAAGGCTGCATTACGTAATCTGGGGAAGGAAGGCTCACCTTCCTCTCCAGAAATGCACATTCCTGCCCAGCACTGGCCTCTGGGACTGTTTTGTGCATTTATGGAGGACAGTGGCTGCTTGGCCCAAGAAATTGCGCAAATCTGTCCCTGGGCCAGCAGTCCTTCCCAACTGGAATTGTGCATTGCGCAATCCCAACAGCCAGCTTCCTGACTGGATTGCGCATTTCGCAGATCCAGCAGCCAGTCCTACCTCCCAGATTGCCTAGACTGAATTTTGCATAGTTCTGGTAGCCAATCACCCAGCCTCCCAGTAAAATTCGCGCAATCTTGCTCAATAGTTTCCCATGTATGTGTTGTGTCCTTCCTCAGATTTGCTTTGTTTCCACTGACACATTTCTTGCCATCCATGCTGCTTGTTTCTAGATCTTTCAATTGTTCATCTATCTCAATGGCTTCCAAGAGAATAGGATCACAGGACACTGATGGAGTTTCAGTTGGAGCAGTAGTTGAGCAGGTGTCCTATAGTCTGCCGATCTATGAAGATACAAAATTGTATCTAGACAAGGACATCAAACTGAAGTGGCAAGAGGTTAATGAAACATTTACAGGAACTTTTGGGGAACCTTGAAGACCATAAGGTGTACATGAACATTCACAAGTCCGGCTTGTACCAGATTGCATGTAGATACCTCGCGTTCCCATGCACGGACATGATTCACTGGATCGTCTCTCACATTGATCCCGAGACGATGACCTTGAGCAGTGTCAGTGGGATGAAGCTTGCAAACTTCTGGGCATGAGATTATGATGACATGTATTAGATGTCAGAGCCCGTGACTGTCATGAGTCCTGCATTCAGCTTGCCTAGTAGCAAAGGTAACTCCAGAGACATTCTGAAAGATTGGGTAAAGGAGCTAGCTCATTTCAGGATGACACCCAACCAGATCCACAAGACAAAGATATTGAGGAAGGCGTACCAATACTTGGTCATATTTGCATGTCGACTGAGTGGCCAAACGAGCATTAAAACCTTTCCTCAGAGTTGGGTGATCGGATTGGACCAACTGGCTAGAGAAAGAAGACCATGCAACTGGTCTGGAATACTGACTCATTAGCTGAAGGAACAAGTCAAGAAGGCTCGACAGTCACCCGAGGGTATGCATTCTGAGATTTACATGTCCGCCTACATCCTAGATGTAGTCTGTGCCCAACATGAGTTCTCGAGCTTGGAATGGGCATGGTCACTGGTGGAGACTGTTGTGAACACATATTTCACACTGTTGTCTGAATGTAGATTCAGGGGAGTAATCATACGGTTGTCGAACCATTTTTTCACCACAATATATAGGTTGATATTCGAATAGGATCCACCCTGCATGTCAAAGGAAGCAATGGAGGTGTTGTTAGGCATTGCAGATTGGTATGCCTCACCATCCGGCACTTTCATCTGAATGTTCAGTGCAGAGAAGCCTCCGCATGTTCTACCAAAGTTTGCCTTGGACGTACTTGTCATGCAGGAAGTAGCGTATCACATCTCAACAGGATTGACATCTAGATGGCACCTTGGCCCACTCTTCCGTTGCGGATTGGGTTATATGAGATCCAGAGTATCAAGCAAGCAGATGTCGAAGCAGAATAGATGAAGAAGTACTCGTTCGACCTCCGAAGCTTCAACCCGTATGACCCACATTGCATTATGAAGGATCACTGCCTAAGAGTTTAGTTCAACTGGATCCATCGGGCATTTCATTGGGCCAAGGAAGACTCATGAAGGTATTGCTACAATTCCTTCGGACCCAATGAAAAGGTTGGCTTTACTGTAGAGTGGTTAGCAAAGCAGCATCACGGAGAGCACCAACAGTAGCAGCAGCAGAGCCAAGCATACTTATGCATGACAAAGGGAAGAGGAAGATTGTCTGCTGCATGGAGGAGGAGCAAAGCTGCAAGTTTCGAGAAGATCCACTTGTAGAACAAGCAGTTATGGCTATTCATGTAAAGAGGCAACAATGCAACAAGCGCATCGCGCGAAGGCAGAGGGAAAAGAAGAGAATGGAAGAAGCAGAGAAGGAGTTACATGAGCTTATGAAGCAACTCCAGAAAGAACAAGAGCTATGTCAATAGGAGAAGGAAGCGCAACAACAACAGATACAGCAAGGGGCGCATCATGTGTAGATAGATGAAGCAATGCCCGTACAAGTGATTGATTCATCTGAATAGCTGGCATCAGGCGAACAGGGTGAACCATTGCAGGGGAAAGACTTTGCTCATGAGATAGAATAGGTGCTTGAACAGTTGGATGCAAACATGGAGCGATAGGAGTTGGAACATGACACCGACCTCATGCCTCACAACAAAGAGGTCGACTCACCCGCTTCAATGCATCCAGATGATGAGAAAGTCTCGAATGACCAAGGAGGCACTAAGATCCTTAGTGGTCAGCCAGAAGCAGAGGTGCACAACATCTCCTTTGACGAATCTCATCACAAAGTTGTGCAGTCTCACAGAGTAAGTTAAAGAACAAGTGATTGTGACTGAAGTGCACAAACATCCAGCTGCTTTGGCCGATGCAACTAGAGCATATGCCGAAGCTACTAACTCAAGTGTTCGTTTCCTCATAGCTGAGAACGAGCGAATGGCGAAGGAACTACATTTAGCCAAGCAAGGAGGAGACTTGGTGGCAATGTCCGCCTGAGCTAAACTAAAGAAGGCAATACTAGATGAAGTATTATCCCTCGACAAATTTTATGCAAGCATTGTACTCCAAGTTTGGTACCGTGCACCAAGCAGTCATCCATATTCACGAATGGCAGCAGTGATGTGTGAGAAGAGCACTCATCATGAAGAACATACATGTTGTTGTTGATAACATGAAAACATGGACGATGAAGTACAAAGGAGCCCTACTTCACTTGCCAAAGATGATGAGGGCCAATGTGGTTGAGCTGCAAGCACGTATCCGGAGTCAGATCCGGAACTATGAAGACCTACCGCAGCTCATCACTAGCACACAGGCTTCCCATGCACGAGTATTCAAGAGAATGGATGTTATAGTGCACACTAATGTGATCCCATCACTTGGGACTCTCACTCAGGCGAAGACGAAGAAGCAGGTCCGACATGAGCTTGAGTCATACTTCGACGAGTTGATGCGCACCGCCACTATCCCAGACTTGCCTATTAGTGCAGACATCATGCGCAAGTACAGTTCTGGTCTGGCCACATTAAAGACAATGATGCGCATGCTCTCGGATGAGTTAGACAGAGGAGCCCCAGCAGTGTACCCAGGTTCTATGGAGGCAAGGTTCAGGTTTCAGACAGATGTAACGGCGAAACACATGGAAACTATCAAGGACTACCAATCTTAGCATCAATATGTTATTGTTGATAAGCATAAGGATGTCGAGCCGTTGGACTTCTATAGTTGTCTAAGTCAGAATGATGTCTAGTTTGGCTTGTTCAAGCCATTGTTAACATAAGTACATGTGCATTGTAATGTTGAGTCAAGTTAAGTTTAATTCAAGTCTCAATAGTGGATCTAACAGTCATAGAGTAGGTGAAGAGTCATGAGGGTAGTTGAATGGTCACAAAGGGGAATTTCAAGGGTCACCCCACCCTTTGCTATAAATAGTCCCTCATAACTCATTGTGTATGCTTTTGGTCATCCAAGCTTCTATTAAGACTATCTTGAAGAAATCTTGGATAGTATTGTAATGCGCCTTGGCTTCTCCACTACACGGAGCTAGTACATCTCTTTGGACGAGCAAGTGGATGTGGCTGTAACGTTTCACTGATGGGGCTAGCAGGTTTACGTCGATGTAGTGTATGATTGGAACTTACACTTATTTATATAATAAGAGCCAACACATTTTCATGCATATGTTTTTGTTGTAGTTGGACTGTTCCTGTTGCCTTGATGATATATGTTGTTTAACTACGTATTTGTGTATGAACTTATTTGTATGCAATTATAAGAATCGTGTTGCAAATGTGTTGTTGGTTTAACCATCACTTTGGATTGTCAATTGTTTTGCTTTCTAACTTGTGATGCATCTTCGCTCCTATGTTCCCTTCCCAGTTGAGTACTGATACAGGTTGTCAAGGGGCGCACTCATCCCACCCCCTTTGTGTTAGAACCTCTCATGCATCTTCCTTGACTTACTGTAGTGGTCACACCCTTGCTACTGACAGAGTTATCTTACTTTCCTCTGGGCGACATTGCGGTCAAGGCATTACCTTACGACCTAGTGTTGGGACTCCTACACCAAACAATCTAAGGTCTATTTGGGACTTCTTACCGGGGAGATCCCCTTGAC
Organism: Pinus tabuliformis; assembly: GCA_031772625.1. Lineage (NCBI taxonomy): Eukaryota > Viridiplantae > Streptophyta > Pinopsida > Pinales > Pinaceae > Pinus > Pinus tabuliformis. The sequence goes on from CM062819.1 coordinate 1,278,536,799, forward strand.
ATGTTGGCGGGTCCATCACCGTCAACAAGATCATATAGTATGCTTTTGGGTATGGATTGGTTATACCTTCATAGAACCAAAGTGGATTGCTTCGACAAGGCCATTGAGTGTGTGGATGATAGTGGGGAAAAGAGGACCTTACAGGGAAAGAAGAAGCCTACATCAGTGAGGATGGTTACCACTATGTAGGCTAAGCATAGTTGTAGAAAAGGTTGTGTGATGTTTGCAGTACACATTTCTAGTGACAAGGGTAAGGAGGTTGAGGATGCTGATGTGTTGAGCAGGTACCCAGTTTTGTAGTAGTTTCAAGATGTATTTCCGGAGGACATTACAGAGTTGCCACCTCATAGGGAGGTAGAATTTTCTATTGAGTTGGTGCTAGGGGCAGCTCCAACATCGAAAGCACCTTACAGGATGAGCACACCTAAGTTGGTAGAGTTGAAGTTGCAGCTAAAGGAAATGTTGGACAAAGGATACATTAGACCCAGTGTATCACCTTGGGGCACACTAGTGTTGTTCGTAAAGAAGAAAGATGGTACTCTTAGATTGTGCATTGATTACAGGCAGTTGAACAAGGTAACAATCAATAACATGTACCCTTTGTTGAGGATTGATAATTTGTTTGATCAGTTAAAGGGAGAAACAATGTTCTCTAAGATTGACTTGAGATCGGGATACCATTAGGTACGCATCAAGGGAGAGGATATCTTCAAGACTACATTCAGGACCAAGTATGGGCATTATGAGTTTGTTGTTGTTCCATTCAGTTTGAATAATGCTATAGCTACATTCATGTGTTTGATGAATAGTGTTTTGCATCCTTATTTGGACAAGTTTGTTATTGTATTCATTGATGGCATACTGGTATATTCTAAGAATGAGGAAGAACATGCCGAACATTTAGTAGCAGTGTTGAGATTGCTAAGAGAGCATCAGTTGTATGCTAAGCTTAGCAAGTGTGGCTTCTTTAAGACTGAGGTACACTACTTGGAACATGTTGTTTCCAAAGAAGGCATAACATTAGATCCAGAAAAGATAAGGGACATCATGGAGTGGGAAGCTCCTAAGAATGTAGATGAGATGAGATCATTCATGGGATTGCCAGGTTACTACAAGAGGTTCATCAGGAACTTCTCACGCATTTCATATCCTATCGCATCATTGTAGCGGAAAGGTAAGAAGTTTGAATGAACGATAGAATGTGAAGATAGTTTTGAGCATCTTAAGTAGTTGTTGACACATGCACCATTGCTAAAGACTGCAAATCCAGAAAAGGAGTTTCTAGTGTGTATAGATGCTTGCAAGAGTGGACTTGGTGGTTTTCTCATGCAAGAAGGATAGGTAGTGTGCTATGAGTCACAAAAACTGAAGGAGCACGAGAAGAACTATCCAACGCATGATCTTGAGCTATCAGCGATTATACATGCATTGAAGATGTGGAGACATTATCTTTTCGGTAGGAGGTTTACATTGATGAGTGATCATAGTGGGTTGAGGTATTTGTTTGACCAAACGAATCTAAATGCCAAGAAAGCAAAATGGTTGGCTATCGTTAGTGAGTTTGACTTTGAGATCAGATACATCAAAGGGAAGGAGAATCGGGCTGCAGATGCTCTTAGCAGGAAGGCACAGGTAAATCATATAGCAACTATAAGCTCATATGAGACAGAGTTATAGGATAGGATCTTGCAGATAGGACAGCGGGATGACAAACACATGGAGATCATGAACATTTTATAGCATAGTACAGACACAAGTACAAGTGCAGGTATAGGTACAGGGGATTAGGATGCAGACTATCGTCTCACGACAGATGGCTTGGTGAGGTTTCGAGACAGGATCTATGTGTCAAATTGTAGTGAACTCAAGAAGCTTATCTTGAGGGAGTTTCATGTGAAACCATATTCGGGTCATCCAGGGTACCAGAAGACGTTGACAACGGTGAAGAAGTTTTACTATTGGCCGAATCTAAAGAAGGAAGTGGTAGAGTTTGTGGCTAGATGTTTAGACTGTCAACAGGTAGAGGCGGAATGTAAGCATCCAGGTGGTCTACTACAACATATTGCGATTCCGGAATGGAAATGGGAGGTCATTTCCATGGATTTCATCACAGGTCTTCCAAGGACAATGAGGTAGCATGATTCTATTATGGTCGTGTTTGACAGGTTGAGTGAGGTAGCTCACTTCATTCCAATGAAGACTACATATTCAGCCAGTGAGGTAGCACAAGTGTTCATTAGAGAGATAGTGAGACTACATGGTGCTCCAAAGAAGATTGTGTCGGACAAGGCTGAAAAGTTCACTTCCAAGTTTTGGAAGGAGCTATTTGCAGGATTGGGTATAGAGTTGGCCTTCAGTACAACTTATCATCCACACACATATGGTCAGTTAGAGAGGATCAACAGGATCTTGGAAGATATCCTTAGGATGTACGTGATGCACCAACAGAGGAAATGGGAGGAATATCTTCCATTGGTGGATTTTGCATACAATAATGGTTATCAGGAGTCATTGAGGACGAGACCTTTCAAGGCATTGTATGGACGGAGTTGTAACACTCCCATCAGCTGGAGTGATCCAATGAACAGGGTACTTATTGGACCGAACACATTGATGAACATGGAGTAGGAAATGAAAGCTATAAATAAGAATCTAAAGGCAGCACACGATAGATAAAAGAGTTATGCAGATCAACATAGGGTGTTTAAAGAGTTTCAGATTGGGGAGCATGTGTATTTGCACATCAAGCCCAAGAAAATCTCTTTGAGGATTGGTTCATGTGCCAAGTTGGCACCATGATATTGTAGGCCTTTTGATATCCTTGAGAGGATTGGACCAGTGGCATATCGACTTGCACTGCCTCCAACAGTGAAATTCCATGATGTTTTCCATATTTCATTGCTTAAGAAGTATATAAAGGATGTTGATCATGTTATTAATTGGTCTGTATTGCAAGTGGAGCAAGAAGGAGAGTTCCAGCTAGAGCCTCAGTGCATATTGCAGCGGAAACATCTCATGCTTAGGAACAAAGCCATAGAGCAAGTTAAAGTGCAATGGAAGCACTTTGGGCCTGAAGAAGCTACATGGGAGATGGTGGATCAGATGCAGACCCTATATCCTTCATTATTTGTAGGTTGAGGCAAAGTAGTTTTGGTTTGATGTTGGTTTATGTTTGGCATATGTTTGGCATATGTTTTGTTGATGTTTTGATATTTGTATATGTATATGTATATGGATGTAAATATCGCCCTGAGCTAAGTTATAAGGCTCCAATAAGTGGTATGGGTGTCATGTTATTATGGTTGTTAAATTATCATGTTGTCTTGATGTTTTGCCTTTGAGCAAGTTCTTCATTGTAAATGCTGCAACGAGCTAAGATATAAAGCTCCATAAGCAGTGTGTTTGCTTTTCAGCAGTTTTGTTGAGGTCTTGGTGTGGTTTAACACTGAGGATGATGTTCCCCAAGGGGGAGGTTTCTGTAACAGCCGTGGTAAAAAATTCATGTAATAAAATTTAATAGAGGCAAAATAAGACCACGAGTAAGGGACACGTATTCCACGATGAATGTTGGGAAAATATATCCTAGTGGGCATCACTGGATGTGTGTTTGGATAAGGAAAATTGGAAAAGGCTAAGGCATTAAAAGGAAAAAAAGGCATTTTTGGCACATTTATTTATGAAAATAAAGGAAAATAGGAGAAAAGTAAGCTAAAAGGTCGCATGTTGCATGTTAGGAGGAAATTGAAGGAAAATAATGGAAAATGAAGAAATTAGAGGCCTCATGCATAAAAAGGATTCTGAAGACCATTTCATGGCTTTTTTCAATTCAAGTTTGGAGCTCTCTCATTATTCTCTCTCTTTCTCTCTCTCTCTCACACACGCTCTCTCTCTCTTGGTCACTTAGAGTTTTCTTCTAGCACTCTAGTTTGGAGCAAAGGAAAGGGGAAGAAAGGAAAGGAAAGGAAAAGAAAGCAAGGATCAAGGAAAGGAAAGCAAGATCAAGTAGCCTCAATAGGAATACCTGCAGGTAACCTTTTGCATGTGTGATTTCCTAGTTGGTTTGGACATGCATGGATTTTCATGTTGGTGTATGGTTCTCTTACTATCAGTGGCATGGTATTGTCAGGTTATGACAGTGGATTTCAACCTAGCATAGCCTTTTTCTGGATTCCATGGTATGTTGGGATGTTTATTTCAGTTTTAGAACTTTGGAATTTCTGGATGGATTTCGAAGTCCGGGGTGGAGGTGGTCTCAAGGTTGATTCCCAAAGGCCTAGGAATCCCTTGACCAGTTTTGGTAGGATACACGGTAAAGCTTAAGGGATCAATCTCGATTTAGGGCCTAGTCATCCAGGTTTGGATTGCAGTAAAGAATAAGAGACAAGGAGATGGAAAATTCCTCAAGGATAGTGGTGGATTACAGATGGCATTCAAAGTTCTCTTTGGTTGTGATCGGAGCACCGGTTTTGGTGTGATCACGGTTTGGTGAGGGTGGAGGTGGTTTAACCTATGGATTCGATTGGTTTTTCTTGGATTGGTTGTTCTATGAGATCCCACATTCATGCTTGGCATATGGCACGGGGGTGACTGGCTAAAAGAGAGTTTTGGTTCAGCCATGTCTATGGTCGGGTGGTACGTTGAAGTCCTGAACCTGATCGGATTTTCCTATGATTAATAAAAGCTAAGTTCTCTTACTTTTGCACTGATTTATATGTGGATTTAATGGTTGTCATATATTTGATATTTATATGGTTTTATGTTGGTTACACGCACGGTTGAATGACTGGTTTATGTCATGGTTATTTCATATATTTACTTGTAACTGTTAAATGGATGGATGCAAGACCTAATTGATGATGTAGTAGTTCAATGGAGAGGGTGATGATCCTTCTGGCTATGTTTCATAAGTTGTTTCAGTTGTTTATGCTTTGTCTTGTATCCTAGACCTGTAGGTTGCATTAATGCCAAATGTTTGACAAAATGTCAGTCCTGGTTGGGGATGCTCAGGCCTAGTCCTGAGGGTGATTTTGATTTATCAGCAATGTTATCATGTTTTTAATGCTTTCTGGAAGTTACAACAAGTTATGGGTAGATGCCAGGATTCTGGGCTAGAAAAGTGGCTTAAATCCCCGGGTCTCTAGCACAAAACTAGCAATTTTGATCCATAGTCGCAAGCAGGCAAGCCTGTGAGAGCGACTTTGGGTTGTTGGTCGCTCCCTTGCCCATAGCATGAGAGCAACTATGGCATAAGAGCTACCGAATAGTAGTGGGACCCAGGGACAGGCTGTCTAAGTGGCTGACTTGTCTCCTGCGGGTTTTGTTGATGATGTTGGATGATTGTATGTGATGTTTCATCGATCCCACTTCCTTAGGGTGACATAGGAAGTCAAATCTGATTGTAGTAGCATCTCTCCTCATGTTTACCCTGATTGGCATGGTTACTTCGGCTAGACATGGGAGGGGGTGTTACATCTTTGTTGGTCCCAAAAGACCTTGGCAGCCTTGATAAACATGTATGATACAAGATATCAATGCACAATATCATTCATACTCGCAACCACAAAGTAATTGGAATGCACTTATGCATTAGCAAACTTGGCCACCTCAAACCCAAAACTCATCTTGGTAACAGGGTTTGGGAAAATTCTTATGGTAGGAACCATCATTATGCTCAATTTAAACAACCATACCCTCAATACCAACCTCAGTACTATCCTCCTCGACCTTCACAACCCATTCAACCACAATTCCAACCCCAATTGGCTTCAAGTCAACGACTTCCCTTGCCATCCACTCCATTTACTAAAAACTCCACTCAACTACCTACACAACCACTCCCAAATCCAAATAATAATTTTTTATCCGAATTGCATCATTATATTGTTTTTCATACATATCAATGTATTTAGAGTGGAAAACATGGAGGAATGAGCTCACAAGACCGTTTTTTACTGGCGGGATCCAGTTTGACGAAACAGGGTATGAAACCTTCCGGGAGCGTTTTAAGGCATCAAACGATGTTTTTTGGGGGTAATTTTTTTCTTTAACAAGGAATATTTTCATGCTATTCTACATATAGAAACATTTCCCATGACGCAAGAAGCACGTCAATCGGAGTCCGTATGAAAAAGTTATGCCACTCATAAGTTGACCTTCCTATTTTCACACCTACGGTTCGGGAGGATGTCGCGTCAGCCCCCATTATTCGTGGAAAAGGGCCTAGCCATGTGTTTGTGATGTAAAAAAATCTATAAGATTGTATTTTGTAACTCTAGTTAAGAGTTGATGTAGTCAAACTTAACCACTAGTAGGCTACCAGGTTGTGTTATAACTGGGCCACTAGGAGGAAGAGGCATTCCATTTTTTCAAGAGAATTTTTTTTCCATAGTTGAGCAAAGATAGTTAATAGAGATAGGAGGTAGAGCACACATAGAGGATCTGTGCACTGTAGTAGCCCATGGGCCACAGGCATTACTTCTTTGTAACTACAACCGTATTTCCAGACAAAGAAAAAGAGTGAAGAAGCCTCACCTTCCAGTTGGGTTTTTCTCCCGAAAGGGCTTCCCAGAGAGCACATCTTGTTTCTTATGTGTGTTTGAGCTTATTTTGTCGTTCTCTACTTTTCTGCATAATTTCCATTTGCATGTATGCACTAATTACAGTTATATCCTCATATCTTAAAGTTTAATAAACTATAATGGTGTAGAATTTTTAGAGTTTTAATATAATATTATTAGATCTCTTGTGATGAACTGTCCTATGGAATATCCACGATAGTTTACAGATCATTTGGTATAAGAGCAGGTTTCTTTGGGTATTTTGAGGAGATTGCAGGGGTCTAGATCGGCGGGCCCGAAAATCATAAAAACCTAATCATGGTTGATGAATCTATAAATGAACCTTGTGATCTTGCAGAGATGAGGTTTTCGCGGCTCGAACAACAATTCACACATATAAATCATAATGTAAACCTCCTCATGGTGGCCCTAAGGAATAGGTTGGGGATATCTGGAGAAGATGGGGATTTGAATGCATAGGACAAATCAGAAGGGGGATCGGGAGATCAGGAATACATGGAGAACCAACCGAAGAAAGAACCCAAATAAGATCAACCCAGTTCGAGTTCCATGAATCAAACCCTATTCAAAATGGAAGAAAAAGTTGATATCAAGCCATACCTTAGCAATATTAACGCTCTGAAGCTTAATCGCTGGTTGCAGCAACTATAAGTTTATTTCAGCGTCCATCAGATCGAGGAAGGGCAAAAGATCTCATTCACACAACTAAAATTAGAGGTCCATGCACTGACTTGGTGGGAGAGCCACACGGAAACCCTGAGGTTGTAGGGAGAACCTCCAGTGACTAAGTGAGAGGATTTCAAAACCCTCATTAAGTCACATTTGTATCCCATTGGGTACGTGGAGGACCAGTGGATCCGATGGCTTTATTTCAGGCTAAAGTCGGGCCAAAGCGTGCAGGAGTACAACACAAAATTCAAAAAGATTGTTATAATGTTGGGTATCTATCCAAAGAACCCAGATGTACTCCTCAAGTATTTGGGGGGTATGCACCACCATATGCATGAGAAAGTGATGTTGTTCAAGCCCAAACCATTGGACAAGGCTTTTGTATAGGCACAATACCTGGAGAACATAGGCCTGAAAAGAGCGCAATCAAGTGGATTAAAGCTTAAGGAGCAACAAGAAGCTTCTAAGGAGGGGAAGAAGAAGAAAAAAGGGGGGAAATATAAAAAGACATCAACCACAACACACAAGTGCAAAGATCCTAACAACCACTGCAACATTGATGGCCATACAGAGGAGAAGTGGTTGAAGTTGCATCTAGAGCTAAACATGGAGAACAAGAAGAAAGACAATAAGAAGAAGAATCTCGTGGCCACTGATTCAAGCAACCAAGTTGAAAGTATCTCAGACATGGATGAGAATATCGTCTGTACATAAGTGCAGAAGGAGATGAATCTGAGTAGCCTTCAACAACAAGAAGAGAAATAAATCACCAAACTCTTCCATATAAAGATACAAGTCAAGAAAATAAAGATTGATGCTATATTTGACTCAATATCGCAGACGAATATCATTGCAGCAGACCTGGTCAAGAAGTTGGGGCTGGAAGTTCATGATCATCTAAACCCATATCCACTGGTATGGGTAAATAAGGGTGCAGAGTTGAAGGTAACAAAAAAGTGCAAAATCAAATTTGCTATCAGTGTTGATTTTATTGATGAAGTAGATTTGGATGTTGTTCTCCTTGATGTATGTGGAGTCGTGTTTGGGAGTCCATACATGTACATGCATGATGCAATATTCATGGTAAGAGCTAACCAATACCGACTCATCAAGGATGGAAATTTGTTCATCATCAACGCGCACAAAGTCAAGTCAAAAAATTCACTAGTAAGTGCCAACCAAGCCAAGAAATTGATCAGTTCTAGCAATAAGTGTGTTTTATTGTTTTTAAGAGAAATTCAGTGTGAAGAGGAGTCGATAAGAGGCAAGGCATCCCTAGAGGGGTATACTAAGAAACAAAAACAACAATTGGAGGAGTTGTTACATGCATACAAGGATGTGTTCCGAGAGCCTAAAGGGTTACCACCTAAGAGAGAAGTGGAGCATGAAATCCAGCTATTGCCAGACTCCCCATTGCCAAATATTAGGTTGTATAGAAAGTTTGTTATAGAAGCAAGTGAGGTGAAGAAAAAGTTGCAGCAACTGCTGGAACAAGGTTTCATTCGACCGAGTACATCACCATGTGGATCACCCATCATCATTGTGCCAAAGAAGGATGGGACTTGACAAATGTGTATAGATAACAATGCATTGAATAAAATCACGCTCAAGAACAGATACGCCCTACCCAGGATAGACGATTTGCTAGATCGGTTGCAACAAGAAAATTATTTCACCAAGTTGGACTTGAAGTCTGGATATCAATAGGTTCTAGTCAAAGAAGAAGATACATGGAAGACCACCTTAAAAACTAGGAAAGGTTTGTGTGAGTGGTTAGTTATGGCATTTGGCATATGCAATGCACCAACTACCTTTATGACATCAATGAATGATATATTGCACCCTTTATAGATTCATTTGTAATTGTTTATCTAGATGATATACTGGTATATAGTACTACTTCAGAGGAGCATATTTCACATTTGATGCAAGTGCTAGAAACATTGAAGAAGTATCAATTGCTAGCAAATCTCAAGAAGTGTGAGTTTGCGCAGTGGTCTTTGATGTATCTGCGGTATGTGATCAGTCGAGGAGAGTTGAAGATAGATCCTTCCAAGATAAGTACCTGAGGAAATACATATCCTCATTTTCAGCAGTAGTAGCACCACTCCACACCATAACAATAAATGGCAAGGGTTTCTAGTTGGGAAAAGGTCAACAAAAGGCTTTCAAGGAGTTAAAGAAGAAGATCAGTCAAGCACCAGTTCTGGCATTACCAAACTTGCAACGACCCTTTGAAGTGGAGACAGATGCGAGTGGGTATGCTATGGGAGTTGTCTTGATGCGAGGAAGGCCCTTTTGCTACCATTCTGAAGTATTTCATGGGGCAGTTCTTAACTACCCTGCCTACGATAAGGATCTCTATGCCATGGTGCAAGTTGTGAAGAAGTGTAAGCATTATCTTATGTGAAAGGAGACAATAATCCCCATAGATCATCAAGCGTTACAAAACTTTCAAGCCTAGAGTAAGCTACAATAGACCATACATTACAAGTGGATGGGGTTCTTACAACAGTTTCAATTGGTGATCAAGTATAAGAAGGGAAGCATAAACAAGTTGGTTGATTTGCTTTCAAGGCCACCCACATCAAAGATTACAACTTTGGGAACTCTTATGCATATGGAGCCATTCACCCATGATGCATATAGAGAGGCATATTCAGAAGACAAGGACTTCAAGGAGGTGTATCAGCAATTATAGAGTCAGAGTCATGTGCACGATTGCGACAACACCATTGACTACCATCTCCAGGATGGGATACTCTACATGTTGATAAGTTATGTGTTCCTAAATGTGAGTGTTTGTAACTAATTAGAGAGGCTCACACATCCAAGGTTGCATGGCACTTTAGCGTAGGGAAGATCATGCCTAACTTGCAGAAGTATGTGTATTGGCCCAAGATGCAAGAGCAAGTAGCTAGGTTCATAAGAGGATGCATGCTTTATTGTACTAGTAAGCCTAGCAACAGGAAACAAGGTTTTTATCGTCCCTTACCTGTACCTACTCGTCCTACGGAAAGCATTTCCATAGAATTTTTGGGAGGTTTACCAATAACTCGGAAGGTACATGACTACCTGTTCGTGGTAGGTGACAAGTTCAACAAGATATGTGTTCTAATGCCTTGTAAAAAACCATCAGTGGATAAGAAGCATCAAACTTGTTCTTTGGATAGGTTTGGGTGCACATTAGGATACCAAGGAGCATCATTTCAGACATGGACACAAGATTTCTTAGTGTATTCTGGACTACATTGTGGGAGAAGATGGACACAAAGTTGAAGAGATATACAACATTCTATCCACAGACAAATGGGCAGACATAAGTAGTCAACAAGACTTTGGTACAACTTCTGAGGGGATACAAACAAAAGCATACAAAGTCCTGGAATGAAAATCTGGTATATATACAACATTATTATAACAAAGTAGTCCACACTTCTACAAGAAAGTCCCAATTTGAGACTTGTTTTGGATATTTTTCAACTTCACCTTTTGATAATGCATAGGGGAAACAAGGAGGAGTGAGGGAAGATCTTGCAAGAGATGATTTGAGGGCTGAAAAAATTATAAAGAATATTAGACACATCCATCTACAGGTACAGAAACACTGCATAAGTTGTAGGAGAAGTATAAGGCCAGGCATGATCAGAACAAAACAGAGAAATCATTAAGGTGGGAGGTAGAGTATGGATACAGTTGAACAAGGAGAAGTTGTAGGGGTCTGGTAAGAAAATCAAAGCTCTAAGATATGGTCCCTTTGAGATACTGGAAAAGGTGGGTGATAATGCCTATCAACTCAGTTTACCACTATATATGCGCATTTACTCAGTTGTGAATGTATAGAATTTGAAACTCTATGAGCCTTCCATGCTAGATCAGGAAGAGGAACATGTCCTACCTTCTATGGAGGATTTGGCATCAGATGCTAAGGCAGAGTTGACAGAAGATATAGTTTTGCATAAGATGTCTAGAATTACAAGACAAGGGCAGCATGACCTTTGGCAGATTGGGTTGAAGGGTCAACTTCCAGGCAAAGCAAAATGGTACACCAGAGGGAAGGTGGAGGAAAATTTTCCTCACCTCATTCAGTAAAAGATTTTGGGGACCAAAAGCCTCCCAAAATGGAGAGGTGTGATCCAAATTGGATCATTATATTTTTTGTCATCCATCTCAATGCATTTGGAGTGGAAAATGTGGAGGAATCAAATCACAGTACCGTTTTTACCGATGGGACCCAATTTAGTGAAATAGGGTCTGAAACCTTCTAGGAGAATTTTGAGTCATCAAACGATGATTTTGTGTTATTCTACACACAAATACCTTCCCAATGTCTCAAGAAGCGCATCAATTAGAGTACATATGCAAAAGTTATGCCACTCAGAAGTTGACCTTCCTATTTTGACACCTATAGTTCGGGAGGATGTCGCGTCAATCCCCATTATTCATGGAAAAGGGGCTAGCCACATCTTTGTGATGTAAAAAACTCTAGAAGAGTATATTTTATAACTCTAGTTAAGAGTTGATGTAGTCAAATTTAACCACTAGTAGGCTATTGGGCTGTGTTATAACCAGGCCACTAGGAGATAGAGAAATTCCATTCTTTCGAGAGAATTTTGTTCCATTGTTGAGAAAAGATAACTAGGAGAGATAGGAGGTAGAGCACACACAGAGGATTTGTGCATTGTACCAGCCCACGGGTCACAAGCATTACTTCTTTGTACCTGCATCCATATTTCTAGACAGAGAAAGAGAGAGAAGCGACCTCACCTTCCAGCTAGGTTTTTCTCCCGAAAGGGTTTCCTAGTGAGCATATCTTGTGTCTTATATGTGTGTGAGCTTATTTTGTTGTTCTCTATTTTTCTCCATAATTTCCATTCGCATGCATGCACTAATTCCAGTTAAATCCTCAGATCCTAAAATTTAATAAACTGTAATAGTGTAGAATTTTTAGAGTTTTAATATAATATTATTAGATTTGTTGTGATGAATTGTCCTATGGAATATCCACGGTAGTTTACGGATCAAAGTTCCTCAACAATCCATATATAATGTTGAGGGTCAAAAATTTCAAGCTTGTATGATAGCCCCTTTAGGTCTAAATGATGTCCAACTTAGATTTGGTAGGGTTTTGCAAAAGAAGTCACCACCAGTTGTCATCCAAGAATATAAGGAGGATAAAATTCCTGAAAAAGAGGCATCTCTTAATCAAGAAAAGACTCCTCCAAAGGAAGATGTTCCTACACAATTAGGTGACAACCAAATAAAATCAACTCCTACAATTCCTCTAGTAGAGCAACCTTCTGTTTCCCTACAAATTCCTCCTTTTCCTGAAAGGCTTCAAATTGATAAGGGAATAGAAAGGAAAATCATTTTACCTAAATATAATATGCTAGATGAATTGAAAAACATTTGCATCAAAATTCCTTTACTTCAAGCTATAAAGGAAATACCCATATTTGCAAAAACAATAAAGGAGTTGTGCATTAAAAAACTAAGAAGAAAAAGAAAAGACATTAAAAAGATTCAATTGGTAGGAAAGATTGCAGATATTATGATGGGGAAACCAATAGTTCAAAAATATTTAGATCCAGGTAGCCCTATTGTAAAAATTCACATCAATGGTACTGAGATCCCAAACACTTTGATTGATTTAGGAGCAACCATTAATATCATGAGCAAGCAAACTATGGATCAATTAAAGCTTCCTAATATTCAATATACCCCAACTTTATTGCAACTAATAGATAGATCTGTTATCAAACCCAATGGTATATTAGAAGATGTATTTTTATCTTTAGATTCATGGGAGCATCCTGTTGATTTGAAGATTTTAACTCCCAAGAATAATTTGGGAGGCCATCCAGTGATCCTTGGTAGACCTTGGATAGCTACAATTGATGCATTTATAAGTTGTAGATCTGGTGATATGTATATTTCTAATGGTAGTTCTACTAAGAGATTCACATTATATCAACCTTCAAAAACAATAACTGAAGTAGAAAGTGAAGTTTGGATTGATGATGATAATCAAGACTTTGAAGGTATTCAACCTGTATTTATTCTTTCACAAATTAATGACGACGATCAATTAATAAATTTGATGAACAATATTGATTCTTTTTCATATTATGAACAAGATCAAAGTTTTCAGGAGCAATGTAATATTGAATATTTATCATCTCGACAATTTAAAGTAGCTTTACATTCTATGGAAAAGTTTGGCAAATTTTAGTAGAAGTTTTTCCACGCAAAACAGCAAACATTAATAATAACCTAAAATAATTTCAAAAGAAACAATTGTTAAAGATGCTACAAAAACATTCTTATGAATGTGCATGGGAATACACTGATATGAAGGGAATTGACCCTAATACATGTATGCATCACATTTATATTCAAGAAAATGCCAAACCAGTGAGACAACATCAGAGAAGGATGAATCTCAATTTGAGAGAAATTGTTGAGGAGTTGCAAAAACTACTTAATGTGACTTTCATCTATCTAATATCAGATAGTCAATGGGTCTCACCTTTAGTGATTGTTCCTAAGAAGAATGGAAAGTGGAGAGTGTGCATTGATTATAGAGAACTAAATAAGGTTACTTTAAAATATCATTTTCCACTACCTTTCATTAATCAAGTATTAGATACTTTAGTAGGGAAGAAATATTTTTCATTTCTTGATGGTTTCAATGGATATAACCAAATTCAATTGGCACCAGAAGATCAAGACAAAACAACTTTTACATGTCCATGGGGTATGTATGCTTATAGGGTACTTCCTTTTGGGTTATGTAATGCACCTGCAACATTACAAAGAGTAGTTCTAGGTATCTTTTCTAACTTGATTCATGATTGTGTAGAAATTTACATGGATGATTTCACTATCTATGGAAACACTTTTGAAGAAGCTCTTGAAAAATTAGAAAAAAAATTCATTAGATGCAAAGAAGCGAATACTTCATTGAGTCATAAAAAATGTTTTATGATGTTTAATGAGGTAATTATTTTGGGTCACCATATTTCAGGTGATGGAATCAATGTGAATGCATCTAAGGTAGAGGTAATATTTAAAATTTTAGTTCCTACTTGTCAAAGAGATGTTAGAAGTTTTCTTGGTTTTACAGGATATTACAGAAGATTCAAAGAAAACTTCACAAAAATAGCTTCTCCCCTTTTTAAACTTCTTACAAAAGATTGTGATTTTGTTTGGAATTCTGACTGCCATAATACATTGAATCATTGAAACATAAAATTACTAAAGCACCAATCTTAAGAGGGCCAAATTGGTCTCTCCCTTTTCATATTTCAACTGATGCTTCAGATACAACCTTAGGAGTTGTATAGGGACAAAAAGGCTTGACTCCTTGTGCTATTTATTATACAAGTAAAAAAATTATTGTTGTAGAGTTAAATTATACAATAACATAAAATGAGTTTTTAGTTGTTGTTCATGTTATTACTAAATTTCGACATTATATTGCTGGTTATGAAACTTTCATATATATATATATATATATCATTCTGCTATTAGATATTTAATGAATAAACCAATTACTAATGGCAAGATTACTAGATGGTTGTTACTATTATAGGAATTCAATATTACCATTATGGATAGACCAGGAAATGAAAACACAGTTGTTGATTTCCTTTCCAAGATGCAGAATGATAATATTAATACCCCTGTAAAGGATAATTTTCCTTACAAATATTTTTTTGCAATATCTAATAAATTCCTTTGGTCGCAGATATTGCTAACTATTTGTCTACAAGAAAGTTTCCTCCACAGTTATCAACCAAAGAAGGACAGAAAGTTATCAAGACCAGTGCACTCTACTCATTGATAGAGGGAGAATTGTATTGTTCTAGACCTTATATGATTATCCTAAAATGTGTTCGAAAGGATGAATTACCAGAGATATTAAAATATTTCCATGATGAACCATGTGGAGGACACTTCGCTGATACAAGAACTACATACAAAGTCCTTATTTTAGGATATTACTGGCCTTCTCTTTTTAGAGATGCCAAGGAATATGTTAAAAGATGTGATAGTTTCCAAAGAATGGGAAAGCCCATTCCATCAAATGAGATGCCTCTACAACCTCAACTACTAAGAGATCCTTTTGAAAAATGGGCTCTAGATTTTTTTGGTCCAATCAACCCTCCATCTAAACAAAATAGGCATATTATTGTCTCTACAAATTATGTTACAAAATGGGTATAAGTTAAGCCGCTTCCTTTTGCTATTGAAAATGTTGTAGTTACATTTCTTTTTGAAGATATTTTCACTCGTTTTGGTGTCCCAGGGGAAATTGTGACAGATCAAGGTGCTCAATTCACATCCAAGTTGGTGTAGAAGATTATGGAGAAATATGAGATCAAACATCAGAAGTATACTCCACATAATCCACAAGCCAATGGGCAAGTGGAATTTACAAACAAGGTACTTGAAGCTATATTGACCAAGGTTGTACACTTGCATAGAAGAGAATGGCCATAAAGGCTTCTAGAGGCACTTTGGGCATATTGTACCACATGGAGAAACACTAATGGACATACCCCTTATGAGCTTGTGTATGGGAAGCAAGTCTTGCTTCCAATTGAATTCCAAGTGGAGACTTTTAGAACAACAACAAAGTTGGGGCTTGATCTATCTGAAGCTTAAAAACAAAGATTGGCACAATTAAATGAGCTAGATGAGATCCGACAATATGTCATACAAAGAACAAACATAATCCAACAATAAAGAACCAGGTGGCATGACAAATTCATCAAAGTCAAGAAATTAAAGCCACGTATCTAGGCTCTTTTTTTTTATTATAAGTATAATGATTTTCAAGGAAAATTTTAGACACGTTGGCTTGGTCCATATGAAATAGATATTGTTTTTTATAATGGAGGACTGTTGATGAAAAAATTGTTACCTTCCTTGTTAATGGGCATAGGTTAAAGTTATATCATAAGCCCTTGACAAGAGAAGAATTTGTCAAACATTTGCAAGAGAATTCTAATTTGAAGATAGTAAGAAGGAAGATTTTTCTTCCTTATCACTAAGATAATTGTAATTTATTTTTCTACTAAAAAAAGAGAGAAAAAATAAAATCATAGGCATAAAAACCAACATTGTTGGCATTTCTATGGAAAAAATCTTAGCTGAAAACCAAGGGTTCCTTGGTAGTTTAGATTTTCACATTTACCTTCTTCTTTTTCCCACTTTCTTTTATCCTACTTTTTCTCTTAAATGAACTTGTAAGTTTGAAGCAACATCATCAACATTATCAAAAATCATCATCAGAGGTAATCAACATCATCAACCTCAATAAGGGTCAGCCACATTACTAGCAACAAGTTTTCAAGTAAATGGTTAAATTGAGGAAATAACTACGAAATTTGCAATATTTTGCAACTTATTTCAAAGTTTGCAGCCAGAGATGAACCTTCAAATCCATGAACATTTCAAATCTCCGAAAGCATTTCATATTTGTAGAAAAGACAAGACATCAATGTTAAAAGGTATGCAATAGGATGTTAAATTATTTTTCATTAAAGGAACAATAAATCTGAGTCTATTGAATAATAATGATACATCCTTTATAATGATGAGTGAAATTATGACCTGATTTACAGTCCTATCCTAATACTCATACTCATATCCTAATCCATCATGTCAAAATCCTCTCTGAATCATTTGAACTCCTAATGGTCCTAAAGGATCAGATATTTTAAATCGTGGCAAATCATGAACGTATAAGCCAGAGTTTTATTAGGAATTAACCACTGCCTTGACATTTTATCTTACTCCAACCATCAAACTGCTTCATTCCATCGCCATTTCCCTACCCATCTCCATCCATGTTTGTCGAAAAGAGGCAATTCAGGGCTCAACTTCTCTACACAATGGGTGTCATTATTCACTTTGATCCAAATGGAAAGAATTTCCTCAGTGCTTATCCACAAGTTAAGGATCAATTGCAGAAGGCAGGGTGGTTAAAATTCTTTGAGAAATTCAATGGCTATGAAATTGAAGTGACTAGGGTGTTTTCCAGAGCATTCAATGGTGAGGAGGAAAAGATAGGAGACATAAGGCTAAAAAATACGGAAGCCTTCATAGTAGAGGCTACAAAACTTTCTCGCCATGGTGAAATATTGTTCGAGGATCAAGGACTTGAGGATGAGCATTGGATAACATTTCTACATGACCCAAACATGGACACATTGGCCTTCAAGAAGGGAATTCCAGTCACAACGCTCAAGTCCAAATGGAGGAACCCGTTGTTTGTACTCCAGAAGTTCCTTAGTTGCGAGGATAGGTATGAAACTGTGATTTTCTACCATGCAAGATTGTTAATGAACTTTGTTAAAGGAAAAGAGTTAAACCTTCCCTACTATTTGATGTGGAGTTTGATTAAAATGGTCTTTAACATACATAGATATTCTAGAAATATTAATAGGGCCTTATATCACCATGGTTTGGTGAAAATCCTTATTGAAGCACATCTAAAATATATTGGTGATAATTGGAAAGACTTTTTAGTGAGGAATTATTTCATAGATTCTCAAGAAGAAAAAGGACAATAAAAGACTAAGAAGATTCAACGTAGGGTTTCCCAAAACCCTAACCCCAAGTCTATAGAAAAAGAAGTTGAGGGCTTGACAATAGAAGATTTTCCAAAATAGACCGGAATTCCACCTGAAGAAATAGGGGAAGAATCTCAACATGATAAAAAAGAGGAAGATTCCCCCTTGGTCAATTTCTGGATCAAATTAAGAAGAAAAATAAAAAGGAGAATGTTAAAAGAAAGAAAGTTGACAAAATTACAGAGCACCAGAGGCAACATAATGAAAACAAGGCATAAAAAGACAAGCCAAGGCAAAAGTAGAACCTAAACAAGAACTAAAGAGAAGTTAAGGGATTTATAAATGACCAAATGAGTAGAAGAGCTAGGGGCTACCAGAGACTATTAATCTTGATGAGGAAGAACCATAGTGCAACCATCCTTTTATTAGAGCCCGACGAGGATAACTCATGAGGTAGATTTAGTTCAACAACGAGGATATGACTATTTTGAGAATTTGGAGCAGAGAGCACAAAAAAAGGTGAGTCCTGATGTAGAAATATAGTTTCCTAAAGAATCTTTATATGATGACAATCTTATGATCAATCCTGATACCAATGCTACTCCTAAAAAGGAACAAGAAACTATTAACGGTTTCAAACATGAAATACATGAGTTAGAAGTGCTAAACTGACACATAAAGGAGGAAAATGAAGTCTTAAGAGCTCAAGGAGATAACATGTTATTGAGGATGTGTTACTTGTATAAGAAGAATCAAAAGTTGAAAGCATACAAAAGGATACTTAAACATATGATTCAAGGATTCCAAGGAAAACTCCTAATGAAGAAACCCAGATGGTCAATCAATGTAAAAACTATAAGGACATCAACCAACATGGATGTGTTAATTAAAGCCTCAGAAGCAACACAGTAACAAGGATATTTCTTCAATTTTGAAATTTTGGTGCATGAGGACATGAAACATCCTCAACGTAGGGGAATGTTGAAGTCTTGAATTGTCCTCCTTTTTTACAACCTTTTATCACTACTTCCATATTTTTCATAATAATTTTGCTATATTTCCAATCTACCAGGTCATTTTAGTCATGCTAAGACATTCCTATAGCTACTGAAATGAACAAATTTCGCAGCTAACTAGAAATTCCACAGCTCAACCCATGGTTAGACAGGTTTTCCTGAGCTAGAAGGTGAACAAGAGATATGGATAGATGCCAAATGTTGAACATATGGGTGACCACCTATTGCACCTACCTGGGAAATCACAGAGCATGAGAAATTGGCCAGTCAAACTAAAAGTCAACTCTGGTTCTAATAGGCTATCCTTGTGCAGAGTTTGAAGGCGAGAAATGTCATCAACAAGCGAGTGTGGAATTTAAAAGAGAAAAGCTTGAAACCAAAGAATAGGATGTGTTAAAACGAAATCTTCTCATGATTTTCTCTTATCGTAGCATATCATGAGAAGCATGTTTCTTATTGTCATATGAAAAACTAGTTTCTCGGCTCAAAAGTCTTCGAAACTATTAGATTGGGATATTATAAATTGGTTTGTAAGCAAAGACAATTATAAGTTCAAATATAATTTGAAATTGCTACTCAAATTTAAAGTTTTGTTTTTAATAATCACTTTGTTGTTCACTATACTTTTGTTATAGCGACTACAACCACCCTCTAAAAATTTGGCTCCCACGCAAATTTCGGAGCTTACCTTGGATCCTGTGATCGATCATCCTTGGTCACTTGTTGGTAAGATGATGATTTCAAGCTCCCCTCCTTGGTCTTAAGATTTGTTCATGTTCACATATTTATACAACATGTGTCATCTTGGGCATAGGGATTGTTGTTTGTCATGCAAAGGGAATGTTGTTTCGCTTCAAGGGAAATCTTGTGCGTAGGAGTTGTTTTCATTACATAGATATGTTTCACACACACTTCACGCACTCTTGTCACGAAGGTTGTTGCATCAAGCAAAGTATGTCTTATGCATTATGGATGGTATACATTATCTCACTAAGTATCTGTGTGTGATCACAGTCGAGTCCTATCATTGTTTACATTTGTGTCATTGATCTCACACTTAGCCATTTCCACTTTGCACTTTGCACTTTGCTTTTGCAACCATCAAGCTTCCTCCCTTGCCTTCTGAAACCCCGTAGTGCGCAAAGACCCCAACATCCCTCGACATCCAAAACTGCACAATGGTTTCCTCTAGTGTCCTTCCCCAGTCGGAACCCATTATCAACAGAAATTGCGCAGTATTGCCTCTCAACTGCCCGTGCTGCACTGCACTCAAAAATTTCTCAGAGGTGTCCTCCCAGGACCCCCATCTCGCAGCAACATCTTGTGCCTCAAAAATGCGCAACGTTGTCCAAGTTGCCCTATCTGTCTTGCATTCAGAAACTGCGCCAATGGGCCTCCTGGCCTCATCCTAGCAGCTACCACTTCCCGCTAAAACTATGTTAATCCATTGCTCAGTGACTATAGGAAAAGGTGACATGCTGAGATCACTCCCAAGGAGTCGAGGAGAAGGACCAAGAGACCAAGTAATGGAAAAATACCAAGACTGCATGCAAACTTCGTTGGATGTATGATCATCTCGAGGGTAAGTATGGTAAGTAAAGAACACCTTCCAAAGTACACCTCTTAGTTGAGTTTGCAGGGCCGCTTGTCATTGTCATATCATCCTGACCTCAATAACATGCATGTGTCCAAACACAAAAATTCATTTCATGTGTTTCCTCTAGATGGCTTACTTCCTTTTCGTTGTTTGACCAATTGTCGTCTTCGACATGTTGATTGTTATGTCATGCTTGCGACCTTGTTCTGGTGATGTTGAAGGTTTATGTTTGGGTTGTGTTTGCTATGTAAACATTTATCGCACTCACACACGATGTTGTAAGCATTGTCACACAAGTGTCACCACGGCCATCCAAAGTTCTATCCAAAGTGTCGCACTTGTCACTTTCACCATTAGACAGTCTCACAGTCAGTCACACTAAGCATATGTTGTCTTGTGGTTTGGGTTGTCTTGTCGTCGAGTCATGTTGAGTGTGTGTTCACAAGGTCATGTATACATGAGTTCACTCGCTAACACACTTGACCATTTTGCCGAAGATCTATCGACCGGACCACCCTCCATAAATTAAACCTCCACTGAGCTGCACTGTGCAGTCTCAACCCTTAGTGACCAAGTACTGCTGCCAAGAATTGCGCAAAGCTTGAGGTTGCCTCCCAGGCAGTCTGCACTGCGCAATCTTGGAATTGACCTGGCTAACTATCACCCAGAACAATGCATAAGTTGCCTAAGAAGCCATCTCAAGCTGCGTTTTCGGCAAGCCAATCCATCAAGCCTCCCGTTGGTCAACTAGAGAGTTTGATTCGCTAGTGAATCTGGGCTTCACTCCTCCCAAAAATTGTGCAATTCTGTGAGTCAATCCCCCTGCCAGCTGCCCTGCTACTCCTACTGAAAATTGTGTAGTTTCCTTGGACTATCCACCAGCTGCCCAACACCTTGCTCAGCCCAGAAACTATGCAGACTTGTTCAGCATGACTGTCTTCCAGTTCTACGCAGTTTTGGCTAGCAAGCTCCCTCAAGTTTGGAACTCTCTCTCTCTCTCTCTCTCTCTCTCTCTCTCCTGGTCACTTAGAGTAATCTTGGATCACTCTAGTTTGGATCAAAGGAAAGGGGAAGCAAGGAAAGGAAAGGAAAAGCAAGCAAGGATCAAGGAAAGGAAAGCAGGATCAAGCAGCTTCAACAAGAATACTTGCAGGTAACCTTTTGCATGTGTGATTTCTTAGCTGGTTTGGACATGCATGGCTTTGCATGTTGGTGTATGGTTCTCTTGTTGTCGGTGGCATGGTTTTGTCGGGTTATGACAGTGGATTTCAGCCTAGCCTAGCCTTTTTTCAGATGCCATGGTATGTTGGGATGTTTATTTCGGTTTTAAAACTTTGGAATTGTTGAATTGATTTCAGAATTCGTGGCGGAGGTGGTCTCAAGGTTCATTCCCAAAGGCCTAGGAATCCCTTGACCAGTTTTGGCGGGATACACGGTAAAGCCTGAGGGAGCAGTCTCGGTTTAGGGCCTAGTGATCCAAGTTTGGATTGCGGTAAAGCCTGAGAAACAAGAAGACGAAAAATTCCTCAAGGGTGGTGATGGATTCCATATGGAATTCCAAGTTCTATTTGGTTGTGATCGGAGCACCGGTTTTGGTGTGATCACGATATGGCGAGGGTGAAGGTGGTTTAACCTCTGGATTCCCTTGGTTGTTTTTGGATTGGTTGTATTATGAGATCCCAAATTCATGCTTGGAATATGGCACAGGGGTGACTGGATGAAAGAGAGATTTGGTTCAGCCATGTCTATGGTTGGGTGGTACGTGAAAGTACCGAACCTAGTCGGATTTGCCTATGATTAATAAAAGTTATGTTCTCTTACTTTTGCATTGATTTATATGTGGATTTAATGGTTATCATATCTCTGATATTTATATGGTTTTATGTTGGTTATAAGTGTTGGGCCTCTAAATTAACCTTAATTTTCACTCCATTTTCACCTTTTATCCTCATTTTGTCATCTCATTTCACCATATTATCATTACATCACCCTATATTTCTATTACCATATGAGTTTATATTCTCATTTTCCAAAGTTATTAATTTCATGTTTTAGAGTGAATTTATGATTAAAAGTTAGAGAAATAACATGTATTTTCTTATACCTAAAAGTGGCTTGAGTTTGATGACAAGTGTAGATCATTTGGAAGCTTCCAAGGCACCCTTATGTGGCCTCCCAAGATCAAATTCGAATTTCAACTCAAGAGGTGGACCATATTCCAAGGAGAAAGATCATGGAGATTTTGATGTGTCATGGGATTTGTTTCTAGTATTTAGGGATAAGTTGAGACAAGTGTGGGTCTAGTAGATATTTAAGGGATCTACATTTATTGAGTAGATATCCCTAATTCATGTATAAATAAGAGGAGCATCCTCCAAATCATGTAATGAAGGAGAGGAGGGAGAGAACAATTATCAGTTATTCATTAGCATTAGATTTATGTTCATTCAACATGAATAATACCATTTTCTCCAAATCATGAGTTATGAGTGTTGTTTGATTCTTAAGGTGTGATAGTTGTTCATGTGTGCTCATTGAGGAATGGAAGGATCCCCATACTGAGATAAGTGCACTTTGTTGTAAAGTAATGTTGTGAATATACTAATCTTAATTATGATGTTCATCTTATTTCTTTCTTGTAAATACTTGTAGATAATTTTAGTATGAATTCATGTTGTGGCCATGTTTTGTTGTGTGAAGGTTGATCTCCTTTCAATAGCTAGTTTGATGTGAGAAGGAAAACCAGGAACTCCTAAGTTAGGAGTCCCTTCTTCATGAGCTAGATTAAATTGAAATAAGATTTACTTTCTCTTATGCTTTCCTAGATTACATTTATGTGAATATTGATTCCCTTTCAGTATCTAGAGAAATCAAGTCCTCCTAAGTTAGGAGACTCTTCTCCATTAAGAACTGAACTGAAAACAATATTTACTTGCTTTCATTTACATGCTTTCTTTCCTGCTTTCTTAGGTGTTTGGCAATGTTATTATAGAAAGATGGTAGAAGGACAACCAGGACTCTTGAACAAGAGACTCTTCTCTATCTTCTAAAGTAGAATAATTCCATTGATCAAACATTATTTTTATGCTTTCATAGAATAGATCTGATAGTTTAGATTTGTAATATGCATTTCCATTCTAAACAAACTTCTTACACCTGTTTCATCTAAGGTCCCATATATATTGGTTTGCTTCTAAGTTTACGATTCCCCGGATTGATAAATTAAATGACAGGGATTTAGCGGACAACTAAATCGCCCAACATTTTGGCGCCGTTGCCGGGGAAAGCAAACTTAGATGTAAGCTAGTTAAGAAGATTGTTTAGGAAGAATTTTTATTTAGGATCATTTAGGGTTAATTGCATTTAGGAATTTTCATTTAAGTTTATTATCATATAGAAAACATAGAAATAGAACGCAAATAAAAAACCCCCCCATTAAAAAAAAAAAACAAAAACACAATAAAGATCCATATGTATATATGGAAAAACGATGAGTATAAGTTTGGAACAGCTCGCTCAGATCCTAGCAAATGTTAGGATCTCCTCTTCTTGCGAAGAAGAGATCTTGACAGCAGCCAAAAGCTTAACTACTCCTCTAGAAGAAAACAATGAATTAACATTTGAAGAATCATCCTGTATATCTGACGATGAACCATTGTTTGAACAGGAGAATGAGGAGGACGAAGAGAAGTTGCAGCATGATCTGAATGAGAATGGAAATCATGCCTATGAAAGCCTTATCGACAAGTGGTTTCGATGGTTTCAAACAAGTACAAGGTTAGATCGATTTTGTTTTTATTTCATTAGATCATACTCACAAAAACTAGATTCGATCATCCTTGTATATTTTCATTTTAAAATTGCAAAATTGAAAATGAATATATTTTTACTACTATTGCGTGAATGGTTACATTGGAAATTTAATTACACGTAATAGTTTGTAATTTTCAATTAGCATAGAGTAGGTAGGATCATATTTTCAGTTTGAATAATTATGCTCTCCTCCTGCGTCTTTGTACGATCTCGAGGATCAGAAAGTAGCATGTTTATAGATGTTTTCAGGGTAGCAATATACTTGTCTCCATTTGCTTAAAAAAAATCATCTTAAATCAATAAAAAAATCCTAAGTTTTTTTTTAGGGTTAGAATAAAATTTTAATTTAAAAAAAAAAAGATTTTGATTTAAAAAAAATTAATTTCTTTTATTTATAAAAGAATTGATTTTAATAAAAAATAGAATAAAATAAAATTCTTTAGAAATAGATTTAGAAAAAATTTTAGTTTTCATTTTTAATTTAAAAAAAAAACAAAAATCAATTTTAAAAAAATTGATTTTCACATAAAATTTCTTATGAATAAATTTAATTTCTTTTTACTTTTATTTATTTATTTTGATAGTACCTAGGAATAGAATTTATTTATTTTTTTAGTTAAAAATAAAAATAAAAATTGATTTACTAATTAAAAAAACAAAATAAATCATTTTTTTTAAGTTAGAAAGAACATTAGAAAATAAATCAAATTAAAAAAAATCATTTTTCTTAATAATAATACAAAACAATAAAAAAAACAGAAAAAAATTAATAACAAAAAAAACCATAAAAATTAAAAACAAAATAAGAATAAAAAAAACACATAAAAAAAACAAAATACCAGCCAAATAAAAACAACCATTTCTCACTAGGACAGGAAAAGAGAAAATAGAGTTGCCTTGGATCTGCATGGTTTTCCACATTTCGTTGGTTTTCCGTTAACATTTCAGGCCCACAGGCAACGTGCAGCACCCCGAGCAGATTCAAGAGCTGGCCATGGCAGGATTTGAATTCCTTGTGGCAGATGACCGATAAGTTGGTATGTAGCAGTTCGATTGATATGTGCACGGCATTCTGGTCAGAGCACAACAAATCAAATAACAAAACAGTCAAATGTATTTTAAAAACAACAGTGAAAAGCCTGTGCATTTAACAAGTGAGAGCTCCGCCATTTTTGAAACAACAGACCTCAGAACCTTGAATTTTCTTTGCCATCACAGCTGTTTGAAGCTCAGGAAAGATGGTACATGTGTTTGGCAAGCAGTTGAGAGAAGCAAAACGTTTTGACAGCGGAGGAGAGGATGCAACCATGGCAGCTACAGGTACGCAGGACAGAAGATGACTTGAAGAGGTAAAAAAAGTCAAACTACATTGTTTAAAAAAAACTCTGTAATGTTATTTTCCATAATTGATCCTTTCACCGTGAGAAAAGAAGCTGGAGCCATAAAAAAAAACGCAGAATAAATAAGCAAGCTGTGAGAAGAATAATACATTGGTTCAAAGACATAGGAGAGCGTAATTCTCTCAACATTAGCAGCGCTCCACCAGACTCCAGAAATCCCGTGAAACAAGGTAAGAGATCGCCTCCAACTGTTAGCAGATTTCAAGGAAAAATACTCGTGTTAAGCATTGCATTGTGAGCTAAAACTTCAGTTAAACAACCTGAGCGATTGCCACATATTTGCCATTAATTTAATGAACGAATCCTTGCAAATATCGAAGGCAATTTTATTTAATTAAATTAGCGCTGGAGATAAAGCTGAGTGGAAAAATCATAATTGCCAGGGAATAATGTGGTCATGGATTTAAAAATATCTGGAGCATATCTCATTAATTACACCGACAAATTCTGAAATTGAGCTGTAAGTTACAAATTCTCTAAATCAAGGTGCTTGAGCTTAATTGGGAATGCAGATAAATTAGTTTTTAAAACAACTGTCAGTGTAGATATCAGATCGAAGTGGAGGCGGGTTGTTGGCAATTCAAACTCGAAGTCTGGGACTTCAAGTTAATGCCAGAAGATTGAAAATCTCGTTCTAGAAGCGGAAGTGCAAAACGAAGGGGGTGGTGTTGTGATTAAAAGTATTGAATTTTAAGGAAATCGTGATCGTATCTTAATGGATTTATTTATTTATTTATTTATGATTTCCAATCATTTTTTTTTTAATCGCCGAGAGTATTCTTCTCTAACTGCTGCCCCACTGAGTTTTTGGAGGGTAAGTTTTCACAGAACACAATAATGGTTTAGGGTTTTTTTTTAATTTTATTTTCTTGTTAATATTAGATTAATTTAGTTAGAACATTTTATGTTTTTATTTTGTTTACTTTCCGTTTGTAAATTTAATAAAGTGAATACAAAATTAAAAAGGAATTTTCAGTTTAGGAAAAAATCAAAATAACCCCAAACAAATTTGTGTGATTTTATTATTATTATTATTATTTTTTAAATAATACAAAACAAATTTTAATTTTATTAAAAAAACAACAAAAAAACATAAAAAAATCAAAACAAATAAAAAAAAAAAAAAAAAATGAAAATAATTAAAAAATATCAAAACAATTCAAAAAAAAAAAAATTAAAAACCAATTAAAAAAAAAAAAATCAAAATAATTAAAAAATTGCAAATGGAAATTTCATAACAGTTGAAAACATTTTATGCTAACTCGTCTCGTTGGAGTTAGGAACTAGCGCGCAAAGACAACAGGTAAAAAAATTCATTTCATTTTAGCATTCATACTCATTCTTGCATTTTATATCTTTCGAAGAGCTCTTAAAGTTTTCATGCAAGATTTGTACTAAGCTTTTACAGGCGCGCGAAGATCCAAGTTCATGCATATGTGATCTCGAGAAATCACATTCATCATTGAAAGCTTGAAGAAGTTAATTACAAATGTCGTGACATTTGTCACTACAGAGAAATGTTTTGTCATCATGATTTGTTTCCCACACTTCTCTTTCAAAGCCTCATCAGTCATCCATGTTAAAGTCCATTGATTCATTGCCATATCCATCATGATTTCATACATGTCTACTTTTCTGAGTCGCATACATTTTTACCTCCATTCAGTTCATCTTTTTCCCTCATGAATAAACCATCCATATCTCTATGTTGCCTTGCTTTCCTTGCCATAAAATAACATCTTGTATCTATAGTCCTACCAATCATTTGTACGAACTCGCGTTGACTGATGTGGGATTCCTTAAGGCCCACCTTTCAACAAGTCTTGACCCATCGACCTCAGCACCTTATCTGGGATAAAGACTAGAGTCATTATTAGTACCTTGAGGCTTGCATGCCCTAATGGCAAGTCTTCTCGCCAACGAACAATGGGAATACATTAATGTCCCTTGTTTGTTGGATCTTGCAAGTGGCTCGACATCAGCTCATTCATTCGCACTTCGCAAGATGTACTTGGGTACCTTGGCACTCATTGACATTAATGGTGAGTTTGCCTCGCATTGGTTAACGACATTCATCAATGGTCGGTAATCCAATGACTTCTTTCCATGTTCGACATCGAGACATTCATTCACATGGAAAGAATTGTGCCACGATATGGGACGAGATGAAGACTATATGACTCAGGAGCAGATTACTTTGGAATAGTTTCAGTAGCAGTAATAAAGGATCTACATTCTCGACTTCATCCATCATATATGCAACCAAGACACAGATCACTTTCTTGTATTCTTCATTCCATGATTCAATAGCAGGAGCTACACATTTCTACATATACATAGCTTGTCCACTCAGGTAAGTAAAGGTATGTTCTTTCATAGCTTTTTATCATACAATTCCTTTAATACTAAAATTATAATTTTTGGAAAATGTTTCACCATGTTCATATTCACATCCATATTCCATTATCACCTTCCATATGTCATATATATCCTTTCTACAAATATCATCCTACCCAACATACTTTTTCTAACCAACATACTTTTTCCAAACAACTACTATTGCATTATGATTCAAATGTTACATGTTTTACAAATAATGATCAAAGAAAGAAAGGTTGATTACATGTTTTCAAAGAATTTTGATGCAACACAAAAACAATGAAAGTATTGTTACACAAGAACCAATACTAAGTAAATTTTGGTTGTTACACAAGAACCAACCAAACTAATATGTTGCACTCGATTAAATGTTTTCAAAGTCTTTTGATGCAACACAAAAATAATGAAAGTATTGTTACACAAGAATCAATACTAAACAAATTTTGGTTGTCACACAAGAACCAACCAAAATAATATGTTGCAAGCAAATGTTTTTAAGAGAGAAGACTTTGCAAAAAAGGAACAAAGTTGTCAAAAAGGAAAATATGTGAAGTTAAAAAAATTGACATCAGCCAGAGTTCATGTAAAAGCAAGACAATTCAAAAGATCAAATCATGATCAGTGCAATAGATTGCATGAGGACATGCAATAACTTAAGTTGGGGAGTATGTTGGGCCTCCAAATTAACCTTAATTTTCACTCCATTTTCACCTTTTATCCTCATTTTGTCATCTCATTTCACCATATTATCATTACATCACCCTATATTT
The DNA here is from genome assembly GCA_031772625.1 of Pinus tabuliformis. Classification (NCBI taxonomy): domain Eukaryota; kingdom Viridiplantae; phylum Streptophyta; class Pinopsida; order Pinales; family Pinaceae; genus Pinus; species Pinus tabuliformis. The sequence continues at coordinate 1,278,565,604 of CM062819.1, forward strand.
CTATTACCATATGAGTTTATATTCTCATTTTCCAAAGTTATTAATTTCATGTATTTAGAGTGAATTTATGATTAAAAGTTAGAGAAATAACATGTATTTTCTTATACCTAAAAGTGGCTTGAGTTTGATGACAAGTGTAGATCATTTGGAAGCTTCCAAGGCACCCTTATGTGGCCTCCCAAGATCAAATTCGAATTTCAACTCAAGAGGTGGACCATATTCCAAGGAGAAAGATCATGGAGATTTTGATGTGTCATGGGATTTGTTTCTAGTATTTAGGGATAAGTTGAGACAAGTGTGGGTCTAGTAGATATTTAAGGGATCTACATTTATTGAGTAGATATCCCTAATTCATGTATAAATAAGAGGAGCATCCTCCAAATCATGTAATGAAGGAGAGGAGGGAGAGAACAATTATCAGTTATTCATTAGCATTAGATTTATGTTCATTCAACATGAATAATACCATTTTCTCCAAATCATGAGTTATGAGTGTTGTTTGATTCTTAAGGTGTGATAGTTGTTCATGTGTGCTCATTGAGGAATGGAAGGATCCCCATACTGAGATAAGTGCACTTTGTTGTAAAGTAATGTTGTGAATATACTAATCTTAATTATGATGTTCATCTTATTTCTTTCTTGTAAATACTTGTAGATAATTTTAGTATGAATTCATGTTGTGGCCATGTTTTGTTGTGTGAAGGTTGATCTCCTTTCAATAGCTAGTTTGATGTGAGAAGGAAAACCAGGAACTCCTAAGTTAGGAGTCCCTTCTTCATGAGCTAGATTAAATTGAAATAAGATTTACTTTCTCTTATGCTTTCCTAGATTACATTTATGTGAATATTGATTCCCTTTCAGTATCTAGAGAAATCAAGTCCTCCTAAGTTAGGAGACTCTTCTCCATTAAGAACTGAACTGAAAACAATATTTACTTGCTTTCATTTACATGCTTTCTTTCCTGCTTTCTTAGGTGTTTGGCAATGTTATTATAGAAAGATGGTAGAAGGACAACCAGGACTCTTGAACAAGAGACTCTTCTCTATCTTCTAAAGTAGAATAATTCCATTGATCAAACATTATTTTTATGCTTTCATAGAATAGATCTGATAGTTTATATTTGTAATATGCATTTCCATTCTAAACAAACTTCTTACACCTGTTTCATCTAAGGTCCCATATATATTGGTTTGCTTCTAAGTTTACGATTCCCCGGATTGATAAATTAAATGACAGGGATTTAGCGGACAACTAAATCGCCCAACAATAAGCATGGTTGAATGATTGGTTTATGTCATGGTTATTTCATATATTTACTTGTAATTGTTAAATGGATGGATGCAAGACTTAATTGATGATGTAGTAGTTCAATGGAGAAGGAGGTTGTCCTTTTGGTTATGTTTCATAAGTTGTTTCAATCACTTATGCTCTATCTTGTATCATAGACCTGTAGGTTGCATTGATGCCAAGTGTTTGACAGAATGTCAGTCCCAGTTGGGGATGCTCAGACCTAGTCCTAAGGGTGATTTTGATTGATCAGCATGGTTATCATGTTTTTAATGAATTCTGGAAGTTACAATAAGTTATGGGTAGAGGCCAGGATTCTGGGCTAGAAAAGTGGCTTAAATCTCAGGGTTGCTGGCACAAAACTAGTAATTTTGGTCCACAGTCACTAGCAGGCAGGCCTATGAGAGAAACTTTGGGTTGTTGGTCGCTCCCTTGCCCATAACATGAGAGCGACTATGGCCTAAGAGCTGCAGAATAGCAGTGGGACCCAGGGACAGGTTGTCTGAGTGGCTAAATTGTCTCCTGAGGGTTTTGTTGATGATGTTGGATGATTGTATGTGATGTTTCGTCGATTCCACTTCCTTAAGGTGACATAGGAGGTCGAATCTAATGTAGTAGCATCTCTCCTCATGTGTAACCCCAGTTGGCATGGTTTCTTTGGGTAGACTTGGGTCATATCTAGTGCTACAGATAGGGTGAATGTGTTGGTCATGCATGCATGTCAGTTGCGTGTGTGGCTCTTACACTTGCGTTACATGTGCTTGTTGCACTGCATCATATGGATCATGGTAGTAGTAAGGTTATCACAAGGAACTTGATGTCGATTGTATGGAATGCCTCGTCATGAGTATATGACTGGTTATACAATTATATGCATCTTGATTACATCCTTGTACGTTGGGTTGCATTCTTGGTTATTTGCTTAAATGCATCAGTATTGTAGGTTGATTACGAGAATTGATCACTTATGATCGACCACATGAGTTATGTGCATGTGTATTTGATTAGCCATTGCTTAGGCAAGTGGATAGTTTCATGAGGCATTATGTATACTGGAGTAATGGTCGTTGTCGTGCATGAGGTCATAGCAGGCATTGTTGATATAGTCTTGCATTGATGATTGGACCATAATTAGTATTATGGTTATTCAAAAATGCACTTATTGATATATGTCTATATGTTGTTATGGTTATGTTGTACATGCATCACACTGATTTGTTGATATTGCAGACAAGGTATCCTCCCCGCGATATGCTAAGGTACGTTGATTTATGGTGATTTGGTTTTGATGACATAGTATGCCTTGCAGGAAAGAGATCAGATGGCTAACAAGGTGGTAGAATACATAGAATCTCCCTATGCATCAGATGGGCAGCGTGGTGTGGGGCACTCTTCTCGATTGATAGACACATTGAGAACCTTGAAGGAAGAAATACGGAGTTGCAATGCTGAAAATGGAAAAATCATGTAGGGACAAGAGAAACAAGCAAAGGTGAATCCGATATTACTTTAGAGTTTGTAAGATTTGCAGTGACAGGGACCTCTTCGAATCAGCCATGGACATGAGGAAAAAACTAATGGGGCATATGACAGCAGGTATCATAGTAGACATAGGTCAAATATATCTAACACTATCAGAGATAGCAGGATGTTGGACACTCCGGATAGGAGGGGCGACAGACATAGGTATTACTCTAGTTCTAGTTCTGATAGACATCATGATTGTCATCATTATTATCCGTACAGGAGGAATGATAGAGGATACTTGTCATATGTGTTCAAGAAGGAAAAGCCACCTACCTTTGATGGAGAGATGAAGAAATCGCAAGATGTTGAGGCTTGGTTGTTTGGTGTGAGGAAATTCTTTAGATTACATGATTACTTAGAAAACATGAAAGCAAGGATAACACCTTTCAGTCTCAACGGTAATGCGAATATTTGATGGGAAGACGTGAAGAATGTCAAAGACATACATGAGGATTATTTGACTTGGCATAAGTTTGAAAGACTCTTCAAGAAGAAGTATTGTTCTTAGGGGTACAATGATGATAGGGTTAAGGAGTTTTATTAATGCGGATGGGTTCTATGACAAATGACGAGTATACTAGCAGATATTTGGAGCTGTTGAGATATGTGCCTTACCTCAGAGAGGAGAAGGCCAAGGTTCAGAGGTTCATTAGCGGATTTCCAATTGCATATAGAGGCCATATTGAGTTCGATGAGCCTAGATCATTGGAGGAGGCCATCTAAAAGTTGAAGTATTGTTTTGAGCAGTCGAAGCTCAAAGATGAGCTGAAAAACGACTTGAAGAGAAACGACAAAGCTGAAGGAAAATGGCCACCAAAGTGAGGAAGACCTCAAGATGCAAGTGAGAAAGATAATGCAGTTCCTTACAAGAAATTCAATACAGTTGAGAAGGGACATGGAGAGCAGCAGGCTAGAGGCGGTGGTAGAGAAGCATTGAAGCGTTGGATATGTGGTAAGGATCATCGTAAGAGGGATTGCCCGTAGTATCAGAGTGGTAGTAGACCCTAGATCTACAGTGCTCATGAGGCGCATACAGTTGGTGATGTTGGTCATAACATTCCTCATATTTATGCAAATGTGGACAACAAGTAGGCAGATCATCAGGCATCGATCATTGAGATGGACAGTAAGCTTTGTGATCAAGTTGTTTCTATTTTGATTGATCTGGGATCTAACTATAGTTATATTAATCCTGACCTAGTTGATAAGTGTAGTTTGAGAAAAGAAGTGCATGCAGAATCTTAGTTGGTACAGTTGGCTACAGGTACAAAGAAGTGAGTTCACCAATAGGTAAGAGCTTGTGCATTTGAGTTAAATGGTATGCCTACAACATTGCAATTGAATGTATTTCCATTGGTATCATATAGTATGTTTTTGGGTATGGATTGGTTATGCGTTCACAGAACCAAAGTGAATTGCTACAACAAGGCCATTGAGTGTGTGGATGGTAGTGGGGAAAAGAGGACCTTGCAGGGAAAGAAGAATCCTACATCAATGAGGATGGTTACTGCTATGTAGGCCAAGCATAGCTGCAGAAAAGGTTGCGTGATATTTGCAATACACATTTCTAGTGACAAGGGTAAGGAGGTAGAGGATGCTGATGTGTTGAGAAGGTACCCAGTTTTGTAGTAGTTTCAGGACGTATTTCTGGAGGACATTACAAAGTTTCCACCTCACAGGGAGATAAAGTTTTCTATTGAGTTGGTGTTAGAGGCAGCTCCAATATCAAAAGCACCTTACAGGATGAGCACACCTGTGTTGGTAGAGTTGAAGTTGCAGCTAAAGGAAATGTTGAAGAAAGGATACAATAGACCCAGTGTATCACCTTGGGACACACTAGTGTTGTTCGTAAAGAAGAAAGATGGTACTCTTAGATTATGCATTGATTACAGGAAGCTGAACAAGGTAACAATCAAGAACAAGTACCCTTTGTTGAGGATTGATGATTTGTTTGATCAGCTAAAGGGAGCAACAATGTTCTCTAAGATCGACTTGAGATCGGGATACCATTAGGTACGCATCAAGGAAGAGGATATCTTCAAGACTACGTTCAGGACCAGGTATGGGCATTATGAGTTTGTTGTTGTTCCATTCGGTTTGACTAATTCTCTAGCTACATTCATGTGTTTGATGAATAGTGTGTTGCATCCTTATTTGGACAAGTTTGTTATTGTATTCATTGATGACATACTGGTATATTCTAAGAATGAGGAAGAACATGTTGAACATTTAGCAGCAGTGTTGAGATTGCTAAGAGAGCATCAGTTGTATGCTAAGCTTAGAAAGTGTAGCTTATTTCAGATTGAGGTACACTACTTGGGACATGTTGTCTCCAAGGAAGGCATAACAGTAGATCCAGAAAAGATAAGGGCCATCATGGAGTGGGCAGCTCCTAAGAATGTAGATGAGATGAGATCATTCAAGGGATTGGTAGGTTACTACGGGAGGTTCATCATGAACTTCTCATGCATTGCATATCCTATCACATCACTGCAGTGGAAAGGTAAGAAGTTTGAATGGAGGACGAAATGTGAAGATAGTTTTGAGGAACTTAAGCAATTGTTGACACATGCACCAGTGACAAAGATTGCAATTCCAGAAAAGGAATTTCTAGTGTATACAGATTCTTGCAAGAGGGGACTTGGTGGAGTTATCATGCAAGGAGGACAGGTAGTGTGCTATGAGTCACAGAAACTGAAGGAGCACGAGAAGAACTATCCAATGCATGATCTTGAGTTATCAGCGATTATACATGCATTGAAGATGTGGAGACATTATCTTTTCAGCAGGAGGTTTACATTGATGAGTGATCATAGTGGGTTGAGGTATTTGTTTGACCAGACAAATCTAAATGCCATGCAAGCTAGCTGGTTGGCTACCCTTAGCAAGTTTGACTTCCAAGATCAGATACATCAAAGGGAAGGAGAATCAGGTTGTAGATGCTCTTAGCATGAAGGTACAGGTAAATCATATAGCAACTATAAGCTCCTATGGGACAAAGTTATAGGACAAGATCTTGCAGATAGGACAACGAGATGACAAATCCATGGAGATCATGAACATTTTAGAGCATAATACAGACACAAGTACAGGTGTAGGTACAAGTACAAGGGATTAGGATGCAGACTATTGTCTCACGACAGATGGCTTGGTGAGGTTTCGAGACAAGATCTATGTGTCAAATTGTAGTGAACTCAAGAAGCGTATCTTGAGGGAGTTTCATGTGAAACCATATTCAGGTCATCCAGGATATCAGAAGACATTGACAGCGGTGAAGAAGTTTTACTATTGGCCGAATATAAAGAAGGAAGTGGCAGAGTTTGTGGCTAGATGTTTAGACTGTCAGTAGGTAAAGGCAGAATGTAAGCATCCAGGTGGTCTACTACAACCTATTGTGATTCCAAAATGGAAATGGGAGGTCATTTCCATGGATTTCATCACAGGTCTTCCGAGGACAATGAGGTAGCATGATTCTATTATGGTCATGGTTGACAGGTTGAGCAAGGTAGCTCACTTCATTCCAATGAAAACTACATATTTAGCCAGTGAGGTAGCACAAGTGTTCATCAGAGAGATAGTGACACTACATGGTGTTCCAAAGAAGATTGTGTTGGATAGGGATGAAAAGTTCACTTCCAAGTTTTGGAAGGAGCTATTTGCAGGCATGGGTATAGAGTTGGCCTTCAATACAACTTATCATCCACAAACATATGGTCAGATAGAGAGGGTCAATAGGATCTTGGAAGATATCCTGAGGAGGTACGTGATGCACCAGTAGCAGAAATGGGAGGAATAGCTTCCATTGGTGGAGTTTGCATACAATAATGGTTATCAGGAGTCATTGAGGATGAGACCTTTCGAGGAATTGTATGGACGGAGTTGTAACACTCCCATCAGCTCGAGTGATCCATTGAACAAGGTACTTATTGGACTGGACATGTTGGCGAACATGGAGTGGGAAATTTAGGTTATAAAGAAGAATCTAAAGGTAGCACAAGTAGACAAAAGAGTTATGTAGATCAACATAGGGTGTTCGAAGAGTTTCAGATTGGGGAGCATGTGTATTTGCGCATCAAGCCCAAGAAAATCTCTTTGAGGATTGGTTGATGTGCCAAGTTGGCACCATGACATTGTAGGCCTTTTGAGATCCTCAGTGCATATTGCAGCGGAAACATCTCATGCTCAAGAGCAGAGCCATAGAACAAGTTAAAGTGCAGTGGAAGCAATTTGGGCCTGAAGAAGCTACATGGGAAATGGCAGATCAAATGCAGACCCTATATCCTTCATTATTTGCTGGTTGAGGCAAAGCAGTTTTGGTTTGATGTTGGTTTATGTTTGGCATATGTTTTGCTGTTGTTTAGATATTTGTATATGTATATGTATATGGATGTAAATACTGCCTTGAGCTAAGTTATAAAGCTCCAATAAGTGGTATGGGTATCATGTTATTATGGTTGTTATATTGTCATGTTATCATGATGTTTTGCTTTTGAGCAAGTTCTTCATTGTAAATACTACAATGAGCTAAGATATAAAGCTCCATAGGCAGTTTGTTTGCTTTTCAACAGTTTTGTTGAGGTCTTGGTGTGGTTTAGCACTGAGGACAATGTACCCCAAGGGGGAGGTTTCTATAACAGCCTTGGTGAAAATTTCATGTAATAAAATTTAATAAAGGCAAAATAAGACCACGGGTAAGGGCATGTATTCCAAGTTGAATGTTGGGCAAATATATCCTAGTGGGCATCACTGGATGTGTGTTTGGCTAAGGAAAATTGGCAAAGGCTAAGCCAAAGGATTTTTTGACACATATATTTATGAAAATAAAGGAAAATAGGATAACAATAAGGTGAAAGGTCACATGTTGCATGTGAGAAGGAAATTGAAGGAAAATAATGGAAAATGAAGAAATTAGAGGCCTCATGCATGAAAAGGCTTCTGAGGACTAGTTCATGGCTTTTTTTAGTTCAAGTTTGGAGCTCTCTCATTATTCTCTCTCTCTCTCTCTCTCTCTCTTGGCCTTTTAGAGTTTTCTTGGAGCACTCTAGTTTGGAGCAACGGAAAGGGGAAGCAAGGAAAGGAAAGGAAAAGAAAGCAAGGATCAAGGAAAGGAAAGAAAGATCAAGCAGCCTCAGCAGGAATACTTGCAAGTAACCTTTTGCATGTGTGATTTCCTAGTTGGTTTGGACATGCATGGCTTTGCATGTTAGTGTATGGTTCTCTTGCTATCAGTGGCATGGTATTGTCGGGTTATGACAGTGGATTTCAACCTAGCATAGCCTTTTTCTGGATGCCAAGGTATGTTGGGATGTTTATTTCAGCTTTAGAACTTTGGAATTGCTGGATGGATTTCGGAATTTGAGGCGGAGGTGGTCTCAAGGTTGATTCACAAAGGCCTAGGAATCCCTTGACCGGTTTTGGCTGGATACACGGTAAAGCCCAAGGGAGCAATCTCGGTTTAGGGCCTAGTGATCTGGGTTTGGATCCGTAGCCTAGTCCCAACCTCCCCTGAAAATCTATGCAGTTTTCATTGTGAGTGTCCTTTGTTGCCCGCACTTCCTTCCCAGTAAAAATTGTGCAGTTCTGCCTCTGAGCTTAGCCAAATCCCGCAAAATGTCACTGTTGTTTCGGACTGCTCATCCCAGCCTCCTAGTGACCTCTGCGCAATTTTCTTGACAGTGCCCCTGAGACTCGCATCCCAACTTGACATGTGCTCTGCACTGTTTCAGAGCCTTATCCTCTCTCTCGGTCACCTGCACCCGGAAACGAAAGGCAATGCATCATGGTAGACTAGGGGATTTCTAGATTTGATGTCATCTCATCATGAGTGATTGCAAAAACAGGTACATGGATGAGACATGGCGCGGCGATGAATGGGATGAACAAGGAGCGCATGCCAAAAGACTTTCTCGCAATTGGACGAACACATAAAGCATACCAAGTAGTAAGCGAAGGAGACACATGCGCGTGCATGAACTATCAAGCGAACATGAAGACCATTGAAGACTCCACATACTCTATCATACGGAGGTGAAACTATGGTACACCACAGGTACACTCATCACTCAGCAGCACAATAGCTCGACACGAACAACACAGTCAGCATGTGCATACCTGCAGCGTCATGTCGAGTTGTGTCATGAGTCACCTCAACCACATCACTACTTTGGGTCATAACTATGTAATCAATGTAATGTAATGTGGAAGTCCAAGAGACCTACGAATGAAGTCAAAGAGTCATGTAAGTTGAACAATCATGAGGGAATTTGAACAATCACAAGGGTCAGTTTTACCCTTGGCTATATATACCCCTCATTTGTACATGCAAAGGAATTTTCACCTTGGCTCCTCCCACATAGCCTCGAGAGTCTATAATCTTTTCTTTGAGGAGCGAGCAGTGGATCCAACACCCCGCTATTGTGGTTAATGATGTAATGGTGTATTAATGTTTCTTGTAACTTTCACTTAATTTAGAAGCCTGTTAACAGGCCAACAAATTTTCACACATGTATTGTATTTGTTTATAAGACTATTCTTTGGACGCTTGTAATGCATGTTGCTTTAACCTCGATTAAGAAAGTTGAACTATTTCAGTTGTTTTAGTACATATGTGGTTGGAATTGTGTTGTATCAATTGTTAACATTGTCTCGCTCGTGTGGACTATTCCACTGGACACTTAACGAATTCATTATCATAAACTTGTTATAACAACCGTCGCACTCGTGTGGACTATTACTCTGGGTGTTGTACGTGCTATTTGTTCACTTTGTGTTTGTGACTGTCACATTCATGTGGACTACTCCGCTGGAATCTGCGCATGTCCTGTTGTGTTGTGTGTCTCTAATAGATTTGGGACTATTCCCTTTCGACTTGAGACTCTCTCTCACCCTCTCCCTCTGCAGCGAAAGAAATTAGACACAAGTTACACTAAGCACTCACCAGGCACACAAACTTCGTTGTTTGAAGACTAAGTAAACCACTCCTCATGTGCTAACAAGCAAGAGCTAAGGCATATCTTTAAGATAATGGCAACTGAGCCATTGTACGAGATGGGACTCCTACAACAAATGATGTGAGGTGTAGTTGGGACTTCATATTGGGGAAATCCCCTGAATGTTGGCGTTTACCAGCACCGTCAACATTTATGGTGCTAGAATAAGGGCCAAACGACAAGGTGAGTCGTCATAATCTATTTTGAATCTCCGCATACTTATCATGACTAAACACAAAATTTCTCTTCCGGAGTGTATGTCTTATGGGAACGACTTTGAAATCTTATAGAAGCTCTGGAATCTCTTGTTACAATACACGTATGAAGGTGAATGAAGAATGGCCTTAACGGTTATATATCATAAGTATAAGATCCATGAAGATTACATGAGGTGCACGTTGTTCGCACACACGCTTCGAGGCCACCAAGTGCTATGGTGTGCCACGCTGCCCGAGAACTCTATTCACTCTCTCACTCAGTTGATCGAAGAGATAGGTGATGCTTTCCATCATTTTGACCGTTAAACACTCAATAAAGAAATTTTGGAATGACAGAAACACCTAATTAATTCGTTGAGCAATTTCACACACGCTTTTGTAATCTTGCATACCAATTTCTTAAAGATGAAATTGATTGGGAATTTCTTGATGGAAGATTTAAGTATCTTCTTTACATATATGAAAATATGCAATTCTTAGAATTATTCACACCCTTCCAACATACCTCAGTGTTAGAGCTGCCAAATATAAGACATATGAGGTCACTGTCACAAGTGATTATTCGTCCTCTTCTCATCAAACAACTCTATCTCTGCAGTGCGAGGTGGGAGAAGGTGCACACACATCTGTTGAACCGTCACATCCTCCCACCCCACCTATTGTTAATGTCTACATATATTTTTCTTGCAAGCCTGCTAGTTGTCACTTGGATTTGTTCCCTCAACCTCTGTCCTCGTGTTCCATTGATCCTCCAGATTGTATTGTCTTGTGTTCTTCCGTTACGGACTCCACACTTGTTGTGAACAAGGATCAAGTTGTCGACAGAGTTGGTGTTGTGCAGCTAACCTACGCTATCATTCATGATGAGTGTGTGCGGGAATCTAAAGAAGAACCCACGGTGAAGGATGATTCCCTTCCATCCGCGCCTCATCCACTCTATCCCGACATCCCTTGTGATTCTGCTACTTTTGATTTCCCCTGTGAAAACTCATCTCCAGATATTTCTACTTCCGATCATTCACAGGACACACTGGATGTCAGCCTGTCATTACATTATGGAGAGGACACATCTTCCTTTGAAAATTTGTCCCATCTATCATCTTTCATTTCTAAAAACACAAATGGTGAACATCCTTGTTTCTCATCTACCCCTTTGCATGATTCATCAAATCATGAGAATGCTGACGAACATCCCAAATTTTTTGATCATGGTTGTCGTGATCTATGTACTTCTTCATTGGATCATGGAGTTGATTCACTCACTGTTAATCTTCCTAGGCAACTGGTTTCCGATGATCTATCTATTGACGAAGTGGAAACCCCGTAGGCTTTCGAGGCACTTCAGCTTGGGCTGATGGTTATCTCAGGCCCTTGCTGTCCTAAGGTTAATTACACTTCTGATCATAAAAATTTCAAAACACCCAAGGCTCCTCATCACTCATCTGTATGCATTGGAGATCAATCCAATACGCAAATTTCGCTTCCTCCACCTGAATCACATGATCCCATCGCTCATGCATTGGAGGAATCATACGCAACAAGTACACTTGCAAGACGTAAGTTATCTCTCTTTCTCGTGTTTGTTTGTATGTCACAGTCAAGTGAGTGTGCATTCTTATCATTCGCACATAGTGTGTCACAACACTATGTTAAGTCTGCATAATGTCTGTCTTGTGCATTCACTTGTTTTAGAACTCAGAGCATGTTGGTCTTCGCTGATCAATCTTTCTTGTTCACTGGTTTACATGCATATTTTTCATGCCTTCGCCAACATGGATCAGCCAATGCGCCAATCGCTACATTGGAAATATCACTCCACTTGAGTAGGCCCATGCACTGTTTAGCGTAGGAGTAGGAGTAGTCTTTTGTTTCTGGCTTTGCTTTGTTTCCTCGTTTGCATTTTTGTTTTTCTCTCTTGCTTGGTTTGGTTTGCTTGCCTGCTTGCTTTGCTTAGTTGTTTTGCTTTCGCTTTACTTCTGCTTTTTGCTTTTGCTTCCTTTGCTTGCTTGTATCCGTAGGTTAGCCTCTCATGAAACCGTGTTTGGCACTCGAGACAAGTTGGGAAAATCTAAGAGGAATTGTACTGGTTATCTGCTGTCCTCTCTCTTTATGAAGAGCTTGTTGTCTTCAGTTGATGATGCCTTGATGGAAAATACGTTCTGTTCATAGTGAGTCTTGGTGAAAACACAACGCTTGCACTGTTAACTAGTACCGCCTTCTCTAATCGGTTCTTTTGGGTTAACCCTTGTCAGCTCAGCCAAGTAATGTAAGGTGAGGGGGAAACCTTAACAAGTATTTTAGAGGTATATATATAACATGCTTCTCTGGAGGAACAACCTCTTCTTCTCTCAATAAGTCGGGATCCCTCTTCCACCTTTGAAACAAATAAGTGCCTATGCACAATTCTTTAAAAAAAATAAAAATAAAAAATATATGGAAAATGAATAAGGCAAAAAAAGAGGAAGGCTTCTTGCGCAAAGAGGTGATGCAAGTAACTCTGCTGGGGTACTAAACAGGCTCGCTGGCAGCGGAGCGATGCTTGTGTTCCTGCGTGACTCCGCTGGGGTACTATCTAGGTCATCTGGTAGTGAAGCAACACCAGAGATGAAACTTGAACTCTGACAATTATATTCCTTGTGCATCAATATACCCCTTATCCCTAATCGAAACAACTAAGCTGACTTGGCTTGGAATGTGTGCTGATCGATCAAGAGAATGGCAGGGACTACATCTTTCACACAAGCTAGTGTGGAAACCATCGTGATCAAATAATCGAACAATACTTCTGGAAGGGTTAGACTCATTTTTCATGAAATAAGGTCCATATAGAGAGTTGGGGTTCTACCAATGTGTCGCCAATGTTGTAGCGGCTACAACCACCCTCCAAAATTTTGGCTCGCATGCAAATTTCAGAGCCTACCTTGGATCCTGCGATCGATCATCCTTGGTCACTTGTTGGTAAGCTAATGATTTCAAGCTCCCCTCCTTGATCTTAAGAGTTTTTCATGTTCACATCTTTATGCAACATGTGTCATCTTGGGCATAGGGATTGTTGTTTGTCATGCAAAGGGAATGTTGTTTTGCTTCAAGGGAAATCTTGTGCATAGGAGTTGTTTTCATTACATAGATATGTTTCACACTCACTTCACGCACTCTTGTCACGAAGGTTGTTGCATCAAGCAAAGTATGTCTTATACATTATGGATGGTCTACGTTGTGTCACTAAGTGTCCGTGTGCGATCACAGTCGAGTCCTATCATTGTTTACATCTGTGTCACTGATCTCACACTTAGCCATTTCCTAAGCAACCTAGCCTCATCCAACTTCCTAGAACTTTTCACTTTGCTTCTGCAACCATCAAGCTTCCTCCCTTTCCTACTGAAACCCCGCAGTGCATGGAGACCTCAACATCCCTTGACATCCAAAACTGCGCAGTGGTTTCCTCCAGTGTCCTTCCCCAGCCAGAACCCATTGCCAAAAGAAATTGCGCAGTATTGACTCTCAGCTGCCCGAGCTGCATTGCACTTAGAAATTGCGCAGAGGTGTCCTCCCAGGACCCCCATCTCATAGCAGTGTCGTGTCTCAAAATGCGCAGTGTTGTCCAAGCTGCCCTGTCTGTCTTGCATTTATAAACTACGTAAATGGGCCTCCTATGGCCTCATCCCGGCAATAGTCACTTCCCGTTGAAATCGCTCTGATCCATTGCTAAGTGGCTACAAGAAAAGATGACATGTTGAGATCACTCCCAAGGAGTCGAGGAGAAGGACCAAGAGACCAAGTAATGGAAAAAGATAAGGGCCGCATGCAAACTCCGTTGGATGTATGATCATATCGAGGGTAAGTATGGTAAGTAAAGAACACCTTTCTAAGTACACCTCTTAGTTGAGTTTGCAGGGCCGCTTGTCATTGTCATATCAACCTGTCCTCAATAACATGCATGTGCGCAAACATAAAAAGTCATTTCATGTGTTTCCTCTACATGGCTTGCTTCCTTTCGTTGTTTGATCAACTGTCATCTTTTACATGTTGATTGCTATGTCATGCTTGCGACCTCGTTTTGGTGATGTTGAAGGTTTGTGTTTGGGTTGTGTTCGCTATGTAAACATTTATCGCACTCACACACGATATTGTAAGCATTGTCATGCACGTGTCACCACGATCGCCATGAGGTCTATCCGAAGTGTCGCACTTGTCACTTTCACCATTAGACAGTCCCACAGTCAGTCACACTGAGCATATGTTGTCTTGTGGTTTGGGGTGTCTTATCATCGAGTCATGTTGAGTGTGTGTTCACAAGGTCATGTATACACGAGTTCACTCGCTCACACACTCGAACATTTTGCCGAAGATCTGTCGGCCAAACCACCCTCTAACAGCTGGACCTCCACTTAGATGCACTACGCAGTCTCAACCCTCATTGACCAAGTATTACTGCCCAAAATTGCGCAGAGATTGAGGCTGCCTCCTAGGCAGTCTGCATTGCGCAATCCTGGAGTCGACCTGACTGACGATCACCCAGAACAACGCAGAAGTTGCCCAAGAATCCATCTCAATCTTCGCTGCTCGCAAGCCAATCCATCAAGCCTCCCACTAGTTTACCGAAGAGTTTTACCGGGCAGTGACCTCGGGCTTCACTCCTCCCAAAATTGCGTAGTTCTGTCAGTCAGTCCCCCTTCCATCCAACTTGCTACTCCTCTTGAAAATTGCGCAGTTTTCCTGGACTATCCACCAGCTGCCCAACACCCCGATCAGTCTGGAAACTACGCAGACATGTTCAACATGACTACCTTCCCAGTTCTAAATAGTTTTGGCTAGCAAGCTCTTGCAACCCACTGCTAGCCTCCCCTAAAAATTTGCGCAGTTTTCATTGTCAGTGTCCTCTGCTACCCGCACTACCTTCTCGGTAAAAATTGCGCAGTTATGCCTCCTAGCTGAGCCAAATCCCGTAGAATATCACTGTTGTTCCGGGCTTCTCATCCCAGCCTCCCAGTGACCTCTGCGCAATTTTCTTGACAGTGCCCAGGAGCCTCGCATCTGGGTTTGACATGTGCTCTGCGCTGTTTCAGAGCCTTATCCTCTCTCCCAGTCACTTGCACCTGGAAACGAAAGACAATGCATCATGGTAGACTTGGGGATTTATGGATTTGATGTCGTCTCATCATGAGTGATTGCAAAAACAAGTAAATGGATGAGACATGGCGCGACGAAAAACGAGATGAACAAGGAGCACATGCTAGAAGACTTGCTCGTGGTTGGACGAACACACCCAACATACCAAGTAGCAAGCGAAGGAGACACATGCACGTGCATGAACTATCAAGTGAACACTAAGACCATTGAAGACTCCGTGCACTCTGTCATATGGAGGTGAAGCTATGGTACACCACAAACACACTCATCACTCAACAACACAACAACTTGACACAAACAATACAAGCACCATGTGCATACCTGCAACGTCATGTCAAGTTGTGTCATGAGTCGCCTCCGCCACATCACTACTTTGGGTCATAACTGTGTAATCAATGTAATGTAACGTGGAAGTCCAAGAGACCCATGAATGAAGTCAAAGAGTCATGTAATTGGAACAATCACGAAGGAACTCAAATAGTCACAAGCGTCAGTTTCACCCTTGGCTATATATACCCCTCATTTGTACATGCAAAGGACTTTTCACCTTGTCTCCTCCTACATAGCCTTCAGAGTCTGTAGTCTTTTCTTTGAGGAGCGAGCAGTGGCTCCAACGCTCCGCTATTGGGGTTAGTGATGTAATGGTATGGATGTGTCTTGGAACTTTCGCTTATTTCAGAAGCCTGTTAATAGGCCAACACGTTTTCGCACATGTATTGTATTAGTTTATAAGACTATTCTTTGGATGCTTGTAATGCATGTTGATTTAACTTGTATTAAGACAATTGAACTATTTCCGTTGTTTTAGTACATATGCTGTTGGAAATGTGTTGTATCAGTTGTTAACGCTGTCTCTCCTGTGTGGACTATTATGTCAGACACTCGATAGATTCATTATCATAAATTTATTATAACGACCATTGCACTTGTGTGGACTATTCTGCTGGGTGTTGTATGTGCTATCAGTTCACTTTGTGTTTCTGGCTGCCGCATCCGTGTGGACTACTTCGCCGGAAGCTGCGCATGTCCTATTGTGTTGTGTGTCTCTAATAGAGTTGGGACTATTCCCTTTCGACTTGAGACACACTCTCACCTTCTCTCTCTGCAATGAAAGAACTTAGACACAAGTTACATTAAGCACTCACTAGGCACACGAACCTCGCTGTTTGAAGATTAAGTAAACCACTATCATGTGCTGACAAGCAAGAGCTAAGGCATATCTTTAAGTTAATGGCAACCGGGCCATCATACCAGATGGGACTCCTACACCAAACAATGTGAGGCCTAGTTGGGACTTCATATTGGGGAGATCCTCTGAATGTTGGCGGGTCCAGCACCATCAACAACTGCGAATGAATTCGTGAGTTAACTTGTTGATTTGAGTTTGATAATGCTCAAGCTCAATAGGATGCCCCCCTGAAGAGTTTGTGAGGCTGTATTATTTCTATTTCATTTCTTTTACTAAGCATTAGTTTAATTCTGCTTTGATTTTTGAATTGATTTTATTGCTTCAATTCACTCCATTAAGCATTAGTCTCTTACTTGGCTTATATCTCTATTACGCAGTAGGTTGAATGCTCATTTAAAAGACAAAAACATTAAAAGCATTTCCTTTCTCAGTTGTTTGCTTGAATTGATAGCTTAGTCTCAAATTTAATGTTACTTTGGATTGGTTCTAGTTGAAATAACGCCCACTAGTAATCTTAGTAAGACTTGAAGTTCCTTTCCAAGTTGAGTTTAGTTTTAGATTTCAAAGTGATGATCAACATAGATTCCCATTCCATCCATTAGCATAATATTTCGATTTTGTTTATTAGTATAACATTTCAATTATGTCCATTAGTATACAGTTTCAATTCTGCTCATTAAACTAGTATTTCGAGTTCATTCATTAGAACAATATTTCAATTTGATTAAATAGCATAAGTTTGATCTTCCATTCTACTCTTTAGAATATAAATTCAATTTAGTTCTTAGCATAATTATTTTGATTCTTCACTTAACATAGTTGTTTTCAAAAGTCTTCAAGAAATAACTTGTGCGTTCATTTAACGAAAATGAATTTTGAGTAGTTGCATTTTACATTTTGCTTTAGATTTGTAACACTTAATCAAAAGTAATCCTCTTAGCACATATAATGCACATACACGTAATAAGAATACAATCCATGAGTTTGACAATTTAATGATGTAATTTAACTATCAATTAAATTACCCAACATATACCACAATGATATAGATTATAAATTATCATTAAGCCTCCTTAATAATGTAATTTTTTATTCATGAGTTTGACAATTTAATGATGTAATTTAGCTATCAATTAAATTACCCAACATATACCACAATGATATATATTATAAATTATCACTGAGCCTCCTTAATAATGTAATTTTTTATTTTCTTTAATAAAAGACAGTGAATCGTTAATCAAATAATATATAATTTTTTTAGAAAATAATAATAATATAATTTTAAAGTCATAATCAAATTAGACACTAAGTTGATATATGAAAATTGTAGTTTAATTGTTCTAAGTTTTACAAACATGTTTTTTTTGTTGAATTTACCTAAAATCCACAAAAATTTAATGAAATCACAATATTAAATTGTAAACTCTACATAGTTTAAATACTTATTTTTTTAAGAAATTGAATTATTTTATATATTTAAAAACAAATTTTAAATAAAAAAAAAATAATAATCTTAATGAAAATTATTTCACCAAATTCCAATCAAAAACTTAAAATAAAACCATAAAATAATCGGATAACGCCTGACCTATGAAATAAACTCTAAATGTAAATTCCTTCCCTTATTTGTGATCTCAATTAAAATACTGAATTAATGAATGACATTTACAAAGGCACCCGATTCTTTTATTGGGCCATTGCTATAACGTAGAAAACAGCGAAAAAAAGAGACATAAGTGCATCACATACCGTGGGTGAAGTTAAAATATAAACTCCAAACAAACAAATAATCGATAGATGGGATGGATCTCTGGATCTCGGTCTTGAAGGGTATACGCGCGTTTATGTTTTGTCGGCAATTGAGTTGGTTTCAATTTCATCCCCCACGAGCCGGGCCAAGATGCGGGAGTACAACTTTTGAAAATTGAAGTATGGTGTGGCAGAGCCCTCGGCTCCTAGTGTCAACAATCTCCGTTTTGTGTGCTTGTAGTTAAGTTAATATAATTTTATAGGCAATCGTCCTTTTTCTTCCATGGAAAAACACTGGTTCCTGTCAGCAACATGCATTGACATTCTTGTACGATTTCCAACTGTACAGTGTTGAGAATTAGATTTACTGTATTCGTACGAGTATATTAACAAGTCGAATTGTTAAAATCGTAACAGGAGCTGTTTTGTTTGAGGGTTGCATTTATAGGTATCATCAGTAGGGTTTAAATTTAAATTGACCAGATAAATGCTGTGAGTGTATTATGAATAGAAATTGAACTCGATGCTGCCTCAGGATTATAACGGTGACATGAATTATAAATTTTGAATACTGGCTTATTCTCTCAATTAGTAGTCTTTCTTGTTAGCCCCTTTCCTGTAGTCTGCCTCAGGATTGCAATGGTGATGTGAATTATAAATATTGAATACTAGTTTATTCTCCCAATTAGTAGTCTTTCTTATTAGTCCATTTGTTGTCCTGCTCCCCTTGCTGCATTATGATTATCTATCTCTCCATGCAATGCAAGATTCAAGGTGTTACAGGCGGTTTTAAGCTAGCCTTCTATTGGCAAGCATTGTTTCCGTTAGTGCTAATGTGTGGTGCCCTTTTCCCCGTATTTATATTCATGTTCTAAATTTTATGTCATATGTGCTGTCCTGTGCTGGTGGTGTCCGTGACAGAGGGATTGGGTAATGTACACACGATTATCGGGTGATTACTAGCATAATTTTCTTCTTGCACTGGTCTATATTTCTTCTTGCACTGGTGCAGCTCCAGCAGTACTCAACTCCTCCCAACATTTCGTCAACGTGTTATCTTCTGCTTGACGGTGTAGTTTCCTATTGCAAACATAATGGTTGACGAGGGAAATGAAGATTATCTTTATTATGGCACACCGATTGAGAGAGAGGAAGAAATGTCAGCAGGTTACAAGAGGAAGATGGCATTGGATGCAGGACAAATGCGCAGGCTTCCACCATGGAAACAAGAGGTATTTCTTTTTTCCTTTCCTTTTGTTTTGCGAAAGGATGTAAGATGAACACTGTTAATAACCTGATGACGCCTTATATGTTGCACCTTTTGTGTGTCTGTTAGATACTGTACTCCCCATCTCTTATTTCAGGGGATATACTATTTCACATTATTTTTTTGAAATTTGCAGTTTGACTTTCTAATATGGAAGGTGTATCAGTATGAAAAATTTGACATGCTATGGATCTCAACTAGCTATAATTCCTCAATAGATGTACTTAGCACGATTTGTCAAGATTTTGATGGTCATATAGGGGCAGAGGCATTCACTTTCCTTCTTAGGCAAGTGCAGTTTTCTCATTTGCGGCCTCTCTTTGTTCGATATCCCTAGGTACTACTTTGGCAGCTGTTAGATATTATATCCATGTTTTGGTACCATATGCTTCCTTTGATGTTTAAAACTTACAAGTGTTACATGAATAAATGTTGAAAATCTGCCCAATGTGAAATTTGTACCTCACTTCAATGAGGTACAACTTTCAGCCTTAGGGCTGCAGTGAAATATTCAGCATTACAATTGCAAATATAGTAAATCTGTCCACTACTATTTAGCCAAGTTCAAGTAGATAAACACTGCAAAATATGTCAAAACACTCTATCAATACAACAATCCTCAGGGCATGTTCTAGTCAAGTATGTAGGTTTGAAAATTATATTTTTAATAGTGGAAACATAGTAACGCATTTCAGATCTGAAGTTACATCTAAGGCATGCCAAATCACTCGACATTTCAGCCTTGCCTCAGTAATTGGCACACTAAAACAACTATGAAATTTGCAGAATAATTAATAAAATCAGGTCTGAAAGTCAGATATGCAATAAAAAATTTATGACAACAATGCTACAACTCCCTATTATTACAATAAAAAAGATAAAGTACAGTACCTCAACTCATCCCAAGCTGGTAAAACAAGTCCTTTAAACTCATCCCAAGCAATGGCTCTTTTAAAGCTTCCCATGTAGAAAATCCACGAAATTTTGAACTGCTAATATGAGCAATCTGAAATATAATTTCTTTTCATATAAACACAGAATTTCTCTACTAAACTTTGCAGCGGAATAGGAACAGAAATAAACACAATCACACAATACAAACACAATATTTTTTCTAGGGAACCCAACTGGGAAAACCCTCTGCTTGATTATTGATAGAAACTGAGCATTAGATCTCTTACAAATACAACTTATTTCAATCTGAAAACAAACTTGTTTTCCTGCCTTGAACCAGGCTTGAAACCCTTGCAAGATTGTTGATCCCTATCTGCTCTCTATCAAACTCACACAAGCCTCAACACACAAGCACCAACCTGTGCTCTCTACTGCCTTGTCTCACCAACTCGTGCTCACAAGACAATGATCAAATTGTGCCTTCGTTCCTCCTTATAAGCACTTCGATTAGGCTATTACTGGCAAGTTCTATTTGAGGAAAGTCGAACTGTTGATTGACTAGTTAACAAAAGCTCACTGGTTGTGTTAACTCGTCCTTCCTATAATTTAGGAGCCTGACTCAATCAACTCGTCCTTTACCCAAAATAACTTGCACTAGAAGATAATAAACTCGACCTTCCACTAATTAGCACTAGTCAACTGCTTCTTGCACTCCTAACTTTTAGGAATTCACCCTAAATTTTAGGAACTCGTCCTATTTTTTAGGAATTAGCTCCTAACTCATAGGAACTCGTGCATGCTCAAGGAGAAACTCGTTGTGGTTCCTTTGATTAAGGCACAAATCAAGGAACCCTTTCTCGCTATTATTTTCAACACTCCCTCTTAGCGAGGAAGGTGTTCCTGGAAGAACCTTGTCCACCTGGATCTGTCTCCAACACTACCATGTGCTCCCCTATTGCAACCGATTCTTTTGAACTAGAAGGCTTCTGTTATGAATAAAATATATATAAAAATAATACAAGTAATATAAATAGTAATAGTTATAAATAATGATTAATTAACTAGTAATTAGTATTGAAGAGGCATGTCTCTAAGGACATGACCGTTCATGAAGAGGTACCTGCCTAGGTATATAAGCAGGCCCTCGCCCTCATTTGTAATCATCTCATATCAATTCTTTTATACATTATTCAATACATATGTTTCTTATCCTCAATGGATGTATTTGTATACCAGGTGTTCTGAAGATTATTGCAGAGTACAAACTTTGTTCGTAACATTCTTATCAAAGCATTTACGAACTTTGTTTATAACAACTTCCCTGCTTTCTTCTGTGGAACGTGCTTTGAAGACTTGTTCTTTCCCACCATCTTCTGCGAGTCCACCACTTTAGTCATAAGTGCCATGTACCCTGTGTACCTCTATGTCTGCTTCTTGATGTTGGGAGACTCAAACTGTGATACTAGCTGAGGCTTCATCTTGAGAGCTCTATCCTGATGTCGCTCAACTATCACTTCTCTACTTTGAGCTTTCCCTGCCTTGCTGCTCAAGGCTACTCCCTTTGAAAGCCTGCATATCCAACTCCACAATCTGCCACTATTAGTGAACGCAACTCCTTTAGGTCACTGAGCTTTGGCTCACCGATCTGCCCACTAGCAGGCCTCTAGCTCCACTAAGAAGTCTTGCTAATTGGGTCTTCTGGATCTGCCCTCTTATCAGTGGTTTGGCCATCTGCAACCCACTGAACTAGGGCTCCACAACTCTGCCTCCTAACAACTCATTAGTTCTTCAATGATCATTGTACATGATGACTTCAAGGACTGCCCACTTGTCAAGATTTTGGTTGCTCCAGAAAGCTGCACCTAGGGCACACAAATCTGCGCTGTCACCATGACACATCAACCTTATTGGCACTCTCTTAAGGGCCTCCAAAACTGCCCACACACGATCAACTCTTTCACTGATCTAGGGCTTGCAAATCAACCACGAACACTCCATACACTTACTATTGTTAGGCTGCTTCAGATAGTTCCTTTCTTTTGATTGAATGCACTTGTGATGTCATAAAAGCGGTTGCCCAATAAAATTTTTAGGACAAACTTCTTCCAACTGCATTCTCCGTGTGATGGTCTACATTCTGTTCACTGCTCTCATACCATGTAGAAAATCCACGAAATTCTGCAACTGCTAATATGAACAATCTGAAATATAATTTCTTTTCGTATAAACACAAAATTTCTCTACTAAACTTTGCAGCGGAATAGGAACAGAAATAAACTCAATCACACAATACAAATACAAAATTTTTCTAGGGAACCCAATTGGGAAAACCATCTGCCTGATTATTGATAGCTGGTAAAACAAGTCCTTTAAACTCATCCCAAGCAATGGCTCTTTTAAAGCTTCACATGTAGAAAATCCACGAAATTTTGCAACTGCTAATATGAGCAATCTGAAATATAATTTCTTTTCATATAAACACATAATTTCTCTACTAAACTTTGCAGTGGAATAGGAACATAAACAAATACAATCACACAATACAAACACAATATTTTTTCTAGTGAACCCAACTGGGAAAACTCTCTGCTTGATTATTTATAGAAACTGAGCATTATATCTCTTACAAATACAACTTATTTCAATCTGAAAAGAAACTTGTTTTCCTACCTTGAACCAAGCTTGAAACCCTTGCAAGATTGATGATCCCTATTTGCTCTCTATCAAACTCATACAAGCCTCAACACACAAGCACCAACCTGTGCTCTCTACTGCCTTGTCTCACCAACTTGTGCTCATAACACAATGATCAAATTGTGCCTTCGTTCCCCCTTATAAGCACTTCAATTAGGCTATTATTGGCAAGTTCAATTTGAGGAAAGTTGAATTGTTGATTTACTAGTTAACAAAAGGTCACCGGTTGTGTTAACTCGTCCTCCCTATAATTTAGGAGCTTGACTCAATCAACTCGTCCTTTACCCAAAATAACTCGCACTAGAAGATAATAAACTCGACCATCCACTAATTAGCACTAGGCCACTGCTCCTTGCACTCCTAACTTTTAGGAATTCTCCCTAAATTTTAGGAACTTGTCCTATTTTTTTCGAAATTAGCTCCTAAATCATAGGAACTCGTGCATGCTCAAGGAGAAACTCGTTGTGGTTCCTTTAATTAAGGTACAAATCAAGGGACCCTTTCTCGCTATTATTTTCAACATCCTAACCCCTAGCCAGGACATCCACAATTGTTGCAAATTATGATCAACAAAAATATGGCCTAGCAAGGCATCCCACCAACCTACAAAAGCCTCTCCAAGGAGCTAAACAACAAGTTAGTATCACATCAATTGTCCACCCCCAAGCACCTGCATCGCACAATTCGTACAGTCTTATCTTGCATCTCACAAGCCAAGGAACCCTAGCATGTGCATCCCACCAAGCTACAAATGCCTCTCCAAGGAGCTAAACAACAAGTTAGTATCACATCAATTGTCCAACCCCAAGCATCTGCGTCGCACAATTCTCACATAGTCTTATCTTGCATCTCACAAGCCAAGGAATCCTAGCATGTGCATCCCATGAGCACTATCCTTGTTAGAGTAAATACATGATTTTCCAAGGTCCTTTATGTAGCTAGCATCACAACAATTAACCATTTCTAAGACATGCTTTCTAAGAGTGATTCATTACAAAGGCACGCTCCTCCCTTCATATACATAATAGGTGAGGGAAGCCAAAAATAAAACATGGTCTAAATCCATAAGCAACCTTAGGCTAAGTCAACAAACGAAGTTCCTAAATGAGTGCTCCTTAAAGCAAGGTGTCCACATGTCACACTAGGGTTTGTCCAACCCCAACATGATGCACTTTGCAAGCCAGGCATTCACATGTGAAGCGCTCCTCTAAGAAGGTGTGTTGTTCAATCAATCAACCTCCAAGTCCCTGACACCCTCCTTCAATGTGGTTACTCCACACGTTCCAAGTGCCCATCCTTCTCAATAAGTGCACCCTTGTAGAAGATGCCAAATATGCCACATGTGTCAACTGCCACATCAAGTAGTGCACCTCCTTGGCACCGATCTCAAGGTAACTACCTCTTCCAAGTGGTAGTGCAACGAATGGTCCAAGCATCCCACCAGATATCTCTTTGGACATTTACTATACAAAGCTTCCTTCATTTCACCTTAGAGTTAGAAGAGATGGGTTGACTCCATGACAATCCTACCTCCTTACCTTGGTTTCTCCTTGTTCTTGGATCATCTCCTAGACATCTACACCTTGATGCAGTTTTTTGAGCTTGGGATCAAGGGTTGTTCATGCAGCAACTTAGATCTCACATTCTATTCTACCTTACTTTCTGCATCTTGCCTATTATAGGAGACATTTTGGTACCCCTGCTTTGTAATGACATCGTTGTACTTAGTAGCCCTTTGACCTACTTTTGTGGTCATTAGCTGGATATTAATAAAATTATCTGCAAATGTAAGGAAAAAAATAAAACAAGGGGTTAGGAGACCACACGCCTTTCAAATCCTATGAAGTGCTTTCCTAGTTAAGTGAGAACACTTTTTGAGCAACCAAAAACTAATGCTTTGTCTTGACAAGAAAAGTGCTTTCTTCAACACT
The DNA here is from genome assembly GCA_031772625.1 of Pinus tabuliformis. Classification (NCBI taxonomy): domain Eukaryota; kingdom Viridiplantae; phylum Streptophyta; class Pinopsida; order Pinales; family Pinaceae; genus Pinus; species Pinus tabuliformis. The sequence continues at coordinate 1,278,590,482 of CM062819.1, forward strand.
AGTCTTCTCTCATTGCACCTCAATTATACTGGCAACCTGCAAATCCAAGTTTGTTGTAGTTTTGGAATCACTGTTCCCAATAAAGGTTTTGGAACTATCTCTTAAACATCACTCTCCTCCATTATGGCATCTTACTATAATATCCCTCTTAAAGAGATTACCCTTGGGATGAAATTATGGGTTAGGATTTCAATAAACATGACATAATTGTATTTTATAATAGTGTTGCAATACTTCTTCAAAGTATAAAACAATGATGATCTTTTATTGAATGCACATGTAGTATAAACAAGAACTCAATCAACAGTTGACTCCACTAGCCAACACTATAAAGTAGAGCCAATTCAACAAGCAAATAACAACTTCCAAAATCCATAGTTTCCCAATAGGGATATCAACACCAATTTAGTTTCTAGGCTTACAAAACTATAACTATCCCCTTGCTGCCACAACATCACACTAGTAGGCCTCGCTGCTACCTTGCGCTATTATTCAACCCCTGCTACCTCAATCCCTAGTGAACCAACACCCTAATTTCACCCTTAGATCCTCGCTTTCAGCCAACCACAACCTTAAACCTCTGAGTGTGGCCCCTTAGGCCACTTGCTGCCCTGAATTTAACCCTATGTCAGTTTGTTGTAGGTTAAAAACGACTGTTACCATTTTGCTACCAGAGACAACCAACCCACTGTTCTTTTCCAACCCTCGTTGCCTTAGAAGAATTAGGTTCCAACCTTTGCTTGCCTCATAAAGATGGCTCCTTGTTAAATTTCCAGCCAAATTTGTTTTCTCATGGAAATTTAATTTATCCCCAATTATTATTTATTTACCCAAATAATAATTGAATCACAAAAAAAATAAAATTACTGGTATCTTTAACTTCTAGAATTAAAAATATGCCGTAGAAATAAACCAAAGAGATCAATCACACATTGTAAAATTAATTAACCCACAAACAATTCTCCGTCATTTCATTATCTGGAAAGTCTAGGTTTTTTGACCCACAAAGATATAAGGAAAAATACAATCAGGAACCTGCAACTTGGCTCCCTTAGAATGAATTCGGCCCAAGTAAATCGACCTCAAGGAATTCCGTCTCTAGATGAAACCGCTTAGAAGAAATCAACCTCCAGCAATCAGGTTTGTGACCTCCAACAACTTGTTCTGTGCCCTCCAACAACTCGATCTGCACCTTGCCACTAATGCGCATTGGAAAAACCCCAACACTCCGAAAAATCAGCCTCCTCCAGACAAGCACGATCTCCTTCCAGAAACTCAACACTGCAATCTCCTCCAACTTGCCCCTCCTGGATTCACTCAAACCCACTCACACTTCTTCCTTCTTTGCACACTGGTCACTAAGCCACTTGCACTACAGAGAAAATTGCTTTCTTTGAGTGATGACTTAGTCACACACTTGTGCTTCTTATTGTGTCTTCACCTCCATTGCTAGCCTCTATTTATAATCTTCATTGAGTCCAAATCTCTAACCCCAATCTCATTTCTAGAAACATGTTGAATCTTCCTTCTAGAAACATTTCGAAGACCCCTTCTAGAAGCATCTTGAAGATCAATGGTTGAGATTATTTCTATGTCACTTAAATAATTAAATTATTTATCATTAGAAAATAACTCAATAATCCACAGTAATTAATTGAATTTAATTATTGTACTTTTCCTAAGTTAAACTTAGGAAAGAAGACATAAATCACTAGAAGAGGCAAATAATGTCTTCCACATTCTAAGACACCATACAATTGTAGAAGACCTTCCGATGCTACTCACATCAGGGGTTGTGGGAGTACCTCCCAAGCTACACAACTCAACACTCCCTCTTAGTGAGGGAGGTACTTCCACCACTCGAAAATATCTTATCATCATCTTCGACGACACTAGCCCAATCTTTGGTTACCACTACAACATACCTTATAGAATGATCCACGCTCTTCTTAGTAGTGTCTCTCCCACCAAAAGCTTCCCGCTTCATCTTTCTTTCCTGATAGGCCTTCATGCCATCCCACAGTTCCTTCGTGCCAACTGTAGAAGTCACTTTTGCACCTCACTAACCATGTGCTCTTCTTAGGTTGCAGATTCTCCCTCTGACCCTGCATACTCCTGCTCAAGCTCGACTCCCTCTGAGTCTCAGGAACCTGCTTCTGCTCATGATCTATAGGCTTTCCTGTTAGCCGATATAGACCATGCTCCCTAACTCTGATGACAACTCCAACATAGTTAGAGCCTCTGGGTTTGAGTCTCGCTTTCCCATCCTAGAAAATCACCTCAAACCCCTTCGCCTTGATCACTGAGAGAGGCAACACGCTGTATTTGAGCTGCAATACCCATAGTACATCTTAAACTCTCAACAACTGACCTAACTCCATCTTGAATGGCACAACACTTGATCCTTTGATTGTTTTCTAACTCTTGTTGCCAACAACCATGTGCAACTTTGAGTCCCATTTAGTTAGAGTCTCGAACACTTTACTGGAACCTGTCATATGCTTCGAAGCTCCATTGTCCATGTACCATGCAGTCTCATTGATGGTACGCTAGAGAAATGAGAAACTAGAGCAAAATCTTTGTCCTCCAACCTTCTCGTGAGGTCATCTAGCTCAGAGGATATAGCAACACTAATTATCTCCTTCCCCTTCTTCTCATTGTCTCCCATCTTCTTCCACGGGCACTTGCTCGAATAATGAACGTATTCCCCACAGTTATAGCATTTCAGCTTGCTCAAGTCCTTTGTCTTGCCCTTCATCCTCCCTGCAAGAGCCACATTATCATCATAAGTTTTCTTCTTCTTATGAAGGTCCTAGTCTTGCATTTCCTTCTGGATGAAGTCATCCCACAACCTGTTCCAATCTGACAACTTCTCTCGAGCGATGATCTCTTTAATGAAGGGCTTCCATTCCTCAATAAACCCTTTCAAAGGAGTCCTCACTAGCTCAGAATCTGAAACAATTTCACCGATGGTAGCAGGCTCAACTCAAACCTGAGAAAGTCTTGTTAGATACGGAGCCACACCTTCACCATCCGTCATCTTGGTGCTCTTCAACTTATCTTTCAATACCAACAGTCGGTTCTCGTTCTTATTCTGGAACAGATCCTGAAGAGCTTTCCACATCTCATGGATAGTGTTCTTCCTAGATAGATGAGGTATCAAGTGATCTTTGACACCATCTAGGATGATCAGCTTCGCCTTCGTATCCAACTCCTCATACACTTACAACTCCTTAGGGTTAGTCGATTTCTTGATCTCCTTGTCGGCAAATTCCTAGATCTTGTTCACCATCAAAACCAACTTGATCCTTTCCTTCCAAGGACTATAGTTGGACAACCCATCCAACCTATCACATCGCAAATCAATTGACAACTTCGCCATTGGTATTAGTCCTTCAATAACAATGGAAACAACTCCCTCTTGAGTTGTATGCTGTGCACACTCTGATCCTCTCTCCCTTTAAAGTAGATCTGATATCATGTTGATTTTTCCATGACACTTAAGAATCAGGTTTATGTCTAAGATCAGGATCACAAACACACTCAAATGCCACAACACAAGCACTTTCCACAATGGAAAAGTACAACAGTGAATCAACTCAGCGCACAAGGCAATTTTTTTTAAAACCCAAAATTGATTATATTACAAATTTTAATACAACAAACATAGGGCTCTTGTACCAGGGATCATGGCTTTTACATACAACCCTGACACAAGGAAAACAAGCGCTTGGAGTCAGCAACCTATGACTACCAATTTGTCCCTGAACAAAGTACACTTGACCTACTTGCTGAAGGAATGTTCACACCAGTCCTTTCAATCCACGTACCTTGATCACCTCTGGCAGATCCTTTGCCACCTCTTCTGCTGATCACTGCAACTTCTGCAACTGCAGAATGCTTGCGTTTCCAGCAGTCTAATCTACCACTATCAATCTTCTAGCTACTTCTAGAATCACTGAACTTAGGCTGCCTTCACACAATGTCTTTTGCTGCTCCAAAAGGTCACTGTCATAAGCTCTTCAACATGTCTGCCCTTTAGCTTGTTGATTTTCCATGGCACTTGAGATTCTAGGCTTGGTCTTAGAATCTCTGACACAAACATACCCAAATTCTTCAACCATCCTACTTTGCACAACAGAATTTACACACATTAGTGAATCAACTAGCACACATGACAATTTTTAAAATTTTCAACCCTTCTTTATTATATTAATAAGCTATAATACAACAGTCTAGGGCTCTTGTACCAGGGATCATGGCCCTCATACAATCACATTGATACAAGAATATATAACTAGGGTTTTGTGTCAACAACTATGACAACCAATCTACCCTGAACAAGATACAACTGATCGTCTAGCTGATGTAGTGCACAATCACAACTCCTTGGTCGTACCCTGAACACTTTGTTGGTCCTTCTGCTCCCAATCTGCAGCTCCGCGTCTATCAATGCATCCTGCTCCTTTAGATCACTGAAGACGGCACTCCAATCTGCCCTCTAGCTGATCATTAGTCCATCAACGAATCAACACATAGGGTCTTCTTGCGAGTTGTTCACAACTTCTTGACTACCCACTGTTGCTCCTCAGCTCTTAGGGACTTCTTCCCTCTATTGCCTTCTTGTGCTGCTCCAATGAGGCAAACTTAGGGCATGGAGGGTTTCCCTCTATCACTGCAAGATGTCCTTCTCTTCAACGAACTTGGGCTAGACAAACTGCTCCACTTGGCTTCCTTCTTTCGTCCTTCAAAGATCAGTCCCCGAAGCTCCAAATCCCTGCCTCTCCTGGCAGACCTATAGTCCTTCACAGGTCTGCACTTAGGGTACAAGGAACACCTACTTGCTGCCCTCCAGAGTCCAAGCAACCACAAGATGCTCCAACAATCTGTCCAATCTGGACTCTTCAGTTCTGCCCTCATCTAGGGCTTCCAAACACTGCCAAATACTCTGCCCTCACACTAGTGGGTTGACCCTCAAACCACAGATCCAGGGCACACTTCAGATCTGCTATGCAAACCTTTGAACAACCATCTAAAGTCTTCCATTTCTGTCCTAACCTGGACCTTCAAACACCTAGCAGTACATCAACCTTGGAAGACATAAAGCATACCTTCTAGCAGGCTCCTTCTGCCCTCTTCTAGGTCACGGTCCTGTGCATGTATCTCTGAGATTTTGGCCTGGTTAGGGCACACAATCAGTCCCCAAATTCTAGTCCAAAATCTCACTTACAGCTGTGCTGATCCTCAACTAGGTGGTTCCTATCACTGTGCTGTCTATCAAGTGACTTTCTGCCCATTCCCTGCTTCACAGAACCTCTGTTCAGCACTTGTACTAGGGCTCGGCCCTACCTGAAGCAACACAGAGAATGCGGCCCTCTGATCATAGAGAACCAGCCCTCAAAAGATGCACTGAAACCCTCCTTTTCCACTTGGCGACCTCTGCCTAAACTCAGCCTTCAAGGAAGAAGGATAGACACCAATCTAACCTTCCTTCTCTTAAGAAACGCTTATATAGGCTGCGGCTCCTTGGATCAGACATCCTCTAGTTGGATGCAAAACTCTTGTGTTGGATCCGCCCTAAACTAGGACTCATAATAATCTGTCCTAAACCCTTTAGGTGTGCTCCTTTATCAGTAATAAGACACTTCTCACTGTACGTAGGAGTTGAATTTCTGCTTTTCCAAACCCTTGGAACAACCTTCCATCACCACGCATTCACCACTGTGAAGATCAAACACTTCTCACTCCAAAACTTCTTTTCTAGCAGGTCCAAAGTCCATGGGCCTAGGCTTACCTCCCGAGGTCGACGACTATCCGTTAGGGCATCTGATCAGCTTCAGATCTGCCCTATCATGGGCTGTACAGACCTCCCATACCTGGTAAAAACTCACTCTCTCAAGCTGCGCTGTTCCTTGAGGTGTGCGGCCTTGATCTGTCCACCCCACAAGCCTTGCAACCCTCTAAAAACACTGATTTAGAGGTCTCAGCCTCCTCCAACTGAACATAAACCTAGCGGTCTGATTCTCTTGGGTTTTTACTCATTTGTATGCCCAAACCCTCAGAGAAAAAAACTGCCAGAAGATCTCCTATTCAAACCCTAACCAGATCACGTGGAAGGCAATCAACTTGTCCTTACAACTGCTTTTGGCTTGGGATCTTAGGTCTGCGGCACCTCTGGCTGAACCTTCTCCTTGAGCGAATGCACTTGGATGGAGAACTTGGCCTTCCTTGTAGCTCTGTCTTGGCCTTGTAGCTGCGGCCTCTCTTTGGACTACATCTCAGCCTCCTTTAGTTCAAACGAGCTCCCTCTCATTTAATGCTTAGCCTTCTACTAAGGCCTCCTTAGATAGATCTCCTAAGCCTCTTTTGGAACCCTCTAGATCTTAGGGGTTTTATCCACTTAGACTTGGGATTTAATTTTTCTCTTTTAATTTTCTTTTCAGAATTTTAAACCCCATCTGGGTCTGAAACCCCTTCACTTGGGTTCTTTGCCTACAAAACCCTTTTTGTGATCAAACTCACACAAACCCATTTCGCTAGGCTTGTGGAGTACCTCCTAAGCTACATAATTCAACACAACTGTCCTTTTCTCTTCAAAGACACCAGCACATATGGTCTTTACTGCTGCCCTCTTATCTCAGATATGCTCCTTCAAATCACAGAACTAGGACACATGAACAATATGCCCGCTAACTCACTTCTTCTCCTCCAAAAAATCAGTTCTTAGGGACTTCAATTCTGCCCTCACACTGTCACTATGCTGCTCCAATGATGACCAGACTTAGGGTCTCCAAGAGTGCCCTCTTAACAGTGATAAGGCAGCTCCTTATTCACTGTAACAGGGCGCATACTCTGCCGTACCAAACTCCCTTATAGAAAAGACTTTAACCACTACAATACCCTAGCAAAGTCAACAACGAATAGCAATCCAACTTACCAAACAGGGAGCTTGGGACAGCTCCTTTGGTACCTTGGTTCCGGGCTCTTGTCACCTGAGAATTTCGCGCACCATACACAGACCTCTACAACTCCTACCTCAGAAAATCACAGACCTTGTTTCTTGTGGATACAACAACTTTTGGCCTCTGAAATCTCCCCGCTCCATATGGACAAAACTCAACCTATACTCGGCCTTCTTTCCCACTCATCACAAGGGACTCGACCTTGTTTACACAGCCTGAAATAACTTCGGCCTATCCACAAGATTACCACATAAAACAGCTTACAAAACCTTGCCCAGAAATGCTCCTAAACGACTCGGTCAGATGCTCTCCTACTCGGCCTAGGACATATCACAAGAAAGAAACAACTTGTCCTCTTCTCCAACTCATCTAGACTCCTTAGGTCTGCGGCTGCCTCAGATTGCTTGTAAGATTCCAACATAGAAAAAACCTCGATATTCTCAATAAATTTCTGAGTAGGCAATTAAAATTTTCAGTGGAAGTTTTCTTCAAACAGTTCGAGTATCCTCTGCTGTAGGTGACATTTTAATTTCACTATACTTCACTTTTAGCATTTGCACATGCATTAACAGTCACCAAATAAATTTGTATTTCCAATGACAACTTCAGAAATCCAAAGCAATTGACAAATGGGCATTTTCTCATTAAAACTTGAATTTACAGTGAATAGTTTAGGAGGATAGAACCTGAAGATGAAGACAAACAGTACTAATGAGTGCATATACAAATATCAGCTCATTGGAATAGCACTCCAGCCCTGGTCTGTGATATACACTGCCCAGAAATGCATGTACAGGTTCACCTTTAATATCAGCTCTTGTGGTTCCAAGCAGAACTGATCCCAGAGGTAGTACACTGCCCAGAATGTGTCTACAGCAATGATGAGTGCACAAGAGTGGCTTATCTCCTTCAATAAACTCTCCAGAACTCGTGGTCAGCAGGAAATCAGAGGCTTAAGCTTCAGCTGAGCATTATACTCATTCTTACATCCCATTAGAGAATAAAATGCCTTGACTGTAGCTACTTTGAATCCCCCACAAAGCTACGCACAACCCAGTCAATAATACACAGTCCAGAACTTAGATACTCGGCCTGGTTATGGCATTAGATTGGCCCCACAGTCCATACGTCCAGCTATGCTACCAATATGCAGTCCAAACAACAAGGAAACTTGTCTAGCGCTGAAATGAGGTAATGGATCTGACCCATACTCAAGCTACCTTTCAAAAGAGTGAATCGAACCACTGGTGCCTTCAGTCTACTACCTTGATGGGAATAACCATACCAAATTACAAACTCGGCCTCTGTTGGTATTGAAACTCGATTTTCCAAAGCTCAGATTTCAGCTAGCTCCTTCATCTGCAAAAATGATATAGAGAACACCAAATAAACTCTTAAAATCAATTGATAACAGTAACACCTAAGTACCTCAATATTTCTCGCAAATCTTGTTCTTCTTTGAAGCTCAGTGGTGAAATCTGAGTGATGTCACTCTCAAATCCAAACTAGGGTGTCTAGTTTCAACATCGAAGTCCGTTATCGCTGCTAGGTTTCCGAAACCCTAAGCTTCTCCTTCAAACTCTCTCCTAAAGCTCTTTCTCCAAAAACTCAAAATGCATGAATGAGGAGAGTCTCCTCATTTATTAAATCAACTTTTACAAAGTCATTTTATGATATTTCACTTTATAAAGTTAGAGTGACTTTTCACTTGCCTAGGGAATATCACCCTCTCTCCTTTTTAGGCTTTATAATGTTTTCCTTGGGCAATTTAAGTCTGGTTACCCCTCAAACTAGCAGGGGACCTAAAGGGGATCCCTAAAGGACAAATGCTAGGCCAAGGGCAACAAATGGAGACTTAGCCCACTATCACTTCAGCGAAGGCTCCCTTCTATTTACGGACTTTCACCGATGGGAGGAGAACCGGTATATTGTGGAGTCACTGATGAAGGATAAGTCAACGAAATGATGTGACCCTAATGATCCCTTTCTCGGAAGAGTTAGAAAGATGAGGCTTGCTTGCTTTCTAAGCAAGGTACAATGTCTTCTAGGGAAAGGAAATGGGGATTCAAGGGTTGGGTTTACGAGATATGAATTATGAAGGAACTTCCCAATCCCTAAAATCCCTATTATAATTGGTATCCCGGATGGTTCTTGAAGAGTTGTCTTTTCAAAGGAACGGGACCACACAGGACCAAGTGGACTCGGTCTAGGATAGGAGGAATGAGTATGGCAACCAATGATGTTCTTACCCTAGACAAGGTGGGGAAAGGATCAAAGAAATAATTTTCACTTGAAGGTGTTGATTTGATCCTATGAGGCACTAGCCTTGGGGATGCTAAGGCAAAGTTTGATCTTGGAGCTAGGGCTTGGCTTTTCTCCCAACTCCACCGTCGGAATGGTTTCAAAATTGGAGGAGAGCTTGAGGAAAGGCCAGCACAGGAGACCCTAGGAGATTGAACTTTTTGGAGGGCTAGTTTGTCGGGAAATTGATGCCCTAGGTACCCCAACTTGGCTAGACCTGGAAGGAGGTGAAAGAATGTGGTTTTTGGTGACCACCTTTTGGTAGATCAATGCCTTAATCTTTGGGAGAATGGAGTCTATGATGACTATGAGTAGGATTTCTTGGTTCCCAATCAAGGAGGCCTCAAGACCACTTTTCTAGCCTTCTAGGTCAAGGAGAAGCAATCTTGCAACTTTTATACTTCAATGCACAAGGGGAATAGCTTATCAAGGTCAAATTCTTTGATAAATTACCCCTAGGAGATTTCGTTCATATTACACGGCCCATACGTTGAGAGATGATATAAATTATAATAGAGACAAAATTCCACAATTTCAAGCAATAAATGCATGCAACAATTAGCCCTAGAACAACGAAAATCCCAATCAAATGTACATGGCAAAGTAAAACAAGAATAACATAAAAAACTTGTACTTACATGTAATAGAATATATCCAACTATTCACAATTGACAAGAGAGAGCTCCAAGAGAAGATAGACCAATATCCACGCATAAAAATTCATCCATAAAGCTCCAATTCATCCTCTATAAAAAGTGCGAAAATCTCAAGAGAGAGAAAGAAGATCCAATTGAAAGTGATGATAAGCAATGAACTCATCTCACTTGTATTTATACACAACTTAGGAGTTCCAATTAGCCTCCTTGGCCGACATAAGCCCCAAAATAAAATAATGTTCTAATAATTCAACTTTTGGTGACAAGCCCAAGCTCATAAATTAAAAGGTAAGCCTCTCAAGAGGTCAAGTAATAATCTATGCATGTCGTAGGTCCCTCTAAGAGGCCTAATGAGGTCCATGGGTGCCACAATGAAGAATAGGACCCTCAAAAGCAATGGACAAGGGGTTGACCCCTTGTAATAACCCGTAGTGCTCCAAATGATATGTGTGGGCACACAAGTGTCCTCATGGGTCTCCAAACAAATCGTAGATGCCTGTAGATCGCTTGCAAGGGCTAGGATGGTGTAGGTGGTGCCACATCATCGTGCAAGGCCTAGATCATCTGCAAAGTGTATGATGTAAAACAAGGGCCATCTGGGCATGATGGATCAGGTGCATCTTCATCATCCAATAAGTGAACCACGAGCAATCTCTGAATGGCTGTGGGGATCCATGGAGTGCTGTCTGCTGCTGTGGAGGCCCATGGCTCTCAACGCACACCCTACATGTGCCAATGTAGCCCTTTAGAGGATGAGGACACCGTATAGGGAGACCAAACCCAAGATGGAGACCATCTGCAATCCTGCATAAGATCCAATGCGTCCCCTAGTTTGCCAATACAACAAGTTATTAGAGAAATCGAGTAAATGAGCTTACCAATCATGGACCACAGGTGGGGACTTCATAATGGCCTGCTCTTCCACAATGGGCTTCAGGATGTGCCAATGTCTCCTAAATTCCAAATGGGGTTAACCAATAATCCTATTAGGTGGTTTCTATTTCTTAAGGGGATAATATAGTCAAGGTACATCCTTTAAAAGGTGGTGGCATGTGACAAATAGGTGAATGAAATAAGGGATGAGAAGGGGCAGTCTTGGGTCACATGCTAGGGTACAAGGGTAGCTAATAAGAGGGAAGCCCACACTTGGGTTTATAATGTGTAGGAGAGAGCGATCATGGTACATGAGGTGCCCCGACCTTGATTTTTCCACCCTTTTTTATAGGCCTTTTGCTTTTTTATGATTTTGTTTGATTAACTACTCGGGGTTCAAAGGGGTAAGGGCATGATGTATAAGATATAACAGTGAATATCCCCCTTTTAAGGTTGGCGGTTCATTGCCCGCCAGGGGCTGGGACAATCATGGGTTCCTATATGATAGGGGAGGCTCATAGAACCTGTAGGAACTAGGGTGATGGCCATGATGATGGGGTAGAGCTCATGTATTGGCTTTTTCCCATATGCTAAATGTGTTTGTCTCGGCCATCTTTTGCATTTTGTGGTACATTTTCCTGTTGAATGTGGCCACATATGCTTTTATCTTTCTTTTTAGCTGCATCAATCTCCGCGCTTCAATCCAGGCCATGACCCAAAGTGTGGGCAAGGGGCATGCTAACCCTATGTGGACCCAGGTGGGAGAAATGATGAATGGGGTAATAATGAATGGGAAGAGGGTAATATAAGCGGATAAGGGAGTAGGACCACGTAACCAAAATCGGGGTTTCCCATGAAATACCATCCATAAAGCCAAATGCTCAGTAAAAGAGATCCCATGGGACTAGAAGCCAATGTTAAGACCTAAAAGGGGTCTAGGGGAGAAGAGCACAGACCTAGCCCATTTTTTCCCTCGAATCCCCCCAATTAATCCATGCTCAGAAGTGTCTGTGATAAGCAAACTACACTACTCAATTTCCAAATGACAAGGCATACCTCTAGGTTTGGGAGGCCCACCTTCAAACATATGATCATGGTAGATGGGCGAGGGACCACATCGCTGGCTCAAGTGGCAGAGAAATGGCATAATGAGCTAGTTGGTGGTTGCAAGGGGCTGTTGGCTGTCGACTGAGGACCATCTTAGAGAAAAAATTCAGCTAGGGATATTACCCACAAAATGGTGGGTAACAAGTCCCTTTTATTAAATATTTCCCTGCTTTAGTGTTAAAATTGGCAACTATGGCCAAACTCCACACGGGTCATCTTATTTATGACAACTGATATTTTTCTTGGATTCCTCTCTCTGAGAGGTGTAGGATTGATCTAAAGGTCATCCGATTCTGACATGTACAAATGAAGTTATGAATTTATTTTGATTATGGACAAATTGTCAAGGTCGACCAACAAACTCATGTAGGCTCAGAAACCCAACAACCACGTCTATTCATCCTCAGCGTTTGCCTATAAATACATGATGCCTCCTCCTCATTTGAACACACTTCACTTCTCATACATCTCTCTCTCCTCACATGATTGGGTACGAATTTTTGGGCAGCGCTACACACGTATGAAGGACTGTACTTTTCTGTTTCAGCCGTTGACCAACATTAATTGAATTTGTAGGTGGCTGTTTTGACTGCGTTGACCTGTTTTTGGTGCGATTTTGGGTGGAGGAATTCTGTCCTAGCAGGCCGCAGATTTGGGCACAAGAACCGAGGCAATCTGACCTCTTGTTTGACCAGCGTTGACTGTACTAGGGCTGGCCATAGGGTTGACTTTTGTTGACCAGTTTTGACTGGACTTTTTCGGACTGTTTTGGGTTGATTACACTTGTTTTTGGAGGCCGAAATTGATTGGGTTTGACTGAGCTGAATTGAGGAAGAAATCTGCCCTGTTGACCAACGTTGACTTTTCTGGTTTGGGCACTTTTGCTGCTGTTATAAATTATCAGAATTTGTAAATTGTACTATCTCTCTGCTGAACTATTGAAGATTAAAAGAAGATTTGATCAAGGGTTTCCCCACCTTGGGGTTTGTCCTTGGCTAGTGCCACATCTTGTGTCCTCTTGTCTTGGCTTGTCTTCTACTATTTATGTTTATGTTCTATCAGCATTTCACTTGCATGTTTATGTGATTGCTAAACTGAAATTGATATTGGGCTCATAAAGAAATTGAAGTAACATTGCTCTAAAGCATAGAACATACCATTGTTGCCTAAAATTAACATGGTATCGGAGCTTAGGTGAAGACAAAGCCCAAGCAAGAGTGAAAGAGCAACCACGAAAGACAGTTGGACAAGGACAAAAGACTCAATGGGTTCCTCATCCTACTTCCCGGCTGAAGAAAAGCTCCACGATAAATCTAACTATCATGGATGGAAGATGTCTCTTGATTTGACCTTGGAAGAGAAGGAAGTGATGGATTATTTGCAGGGTAAAATCCCTGAGCCTCCTTCAAATGCACCAACTGCTGCTAAGACCAAGTACAATAAGGCTGAAGTCAAAGCGAAGAAGATTATTAGGGATTCCATTGACAAGCATCTAGTGGCCTATATCTCCGAATTGAAGACCTCCAAGGAGATATATGATAGGTTGGTCGACATGTTCAAGGTTATTGCTAATCGAATTCTCTTTCTCAAGAATAAGTTGAAGGATATTAAGAAGGGCTAGGACGAGGACATTCAATCCTATTTCTTGAGGATTACTGAGATCAAGAATGATCTACTCTCGGAGAAGTCATTCTTGACAAGGAATTTACTCTCACCACCCTTGGAGGACTCCAACCTGAGTGGTATGTATTTAGAACCACTATACTCAACAATGATCGAATTCCAGGGTTTGAAGAATTGATGTCGAGATGCATTCAAGAAGATACAAGAATGGTGGAGCAAGAAATGCCTTCTAATAGAAGCAAGCCCATTGCATTCTTTGCTCATGCCAAGAGAAAGAACAATGCAGGTTCAAAGAAGCAAAGTCAAGGAAGATCGGGATTCAAAAATGGAAGGAAAGGAAGATGTTTTGTTTGCAATAAGTTCGGCCACTATGCAAGGGAGTGTCCTAATAGAAGGGATGCACCTCAAGATGATGACTATCATAACAACTCCAGGGGCAACTTCAACAACAACGATCAAAGGAATGGCAGGTCCAATGGCAAAGGAAAAAGGAATGCTGGACATCAAGGAAATGGTCGACCCTCCAAGAAATCAAGGAACTCCAAGCATGATGAATCCAACGTTGTTAACAATAAGCAAAAAGAGTACTATCTTATATCGGCCCTCTCCACTGCCTCTCCTCTGGACACTTTGGGAAATTGGCTGATTGATAGTGGTGCCTCAAGGCACTTCACCGGATACAAGGAAGCCCTTTCTAATTTGATAGAAAAAGAGACAAACTTGGAGATCATCCTTGGAGACGATGCCACCTATCCCGTGAAGGGAGTAGGGAATGTTACCCTTCAATTGAATCAAGGTAACACTATTCATTTGCAAGAAGTACTATATGTACCTGATCTCAAGAAGAACTTGGTGTCCATTTCAGCAATGGAAGATAAAGGATTCAAAGTGGATTTTATTTGATGGAAAGGTACGTGTTTGGAAAATAAATTTCAAGGATGCCTTTACTCTTGGGTTCAGGGTTGACACTTTGTATCAAGTTGGAGGAAGTCCATTGGGAGCCATGTCTTGTGACACATCTCTACAATCTGAACTATGGCACTGGAGGTTCGCCCATCTTCATTATAAGGCCCTACCCGATGTGAGATAGATGGTGACAGGTATGCCCGAGTTAGAATCCAATGAATTCCAAGATTATTGCAGAGAAGCTAGCATTAAGAGGGAGACTACAACGCCATACACTCCCAAGCAAAATGGTGTGGCTGAAAGGAAGAATCGCTCTATTGTAGAAGCTGTCTGTGCCATGCTTCATGATCAAGGCCTTCCGAAGTTTCTATGGGGTGAAGCTACAAATACCGCCGTGTATGTTCAAAACCGATGCCCTCATCAAGCATTGGACTCCAAGACTCCCGAAGAAATGTTCACTGGTAAGAAACCCGATGTCTCTCATTTTAGAATTTTTGGAAGCCTCGTATATTTTCATGTGCCAAAAGAGAAAAGAAGCAAATTGGGTGCCTCTAGGATGAAATGAATCTTTGTGGGCTATAGTGAAAATTCTAAGGGATATAGAATTTATGTGGTTGGTCAAAAGGAAGTTGAGATAAGTCATGATGTCACCTTCGACGAAGATATGGCCCTTAGGAAGATCAACAACCTTCCTATCCTAAGGAAGGACAAAGAAGCTGACACAGGAAATCAGGGTGAAAAAGAAGACGAAATGATGCCTGATGTTGATGAACCTATGGATCCTATTGATCCACTCCCTCATGAGCCTTCCTCCTCCAAGAGGAGACCCTCATGGCTTAGGGAGACTCTCAAAGATGCTGAGAGGCACATTGCACCAAGGGGGACTTTCCGTGAAAGCAAGAAGTCGAACAAGTATCGAGGATATTTGACCGCCATGAGCACTATCATTCTAAATGAGCCTTCATCATTCAGAGAAGCCATGAAGCAACAAGTATGGAAGGACGTTGTGAATGAAGAATACGAGTCAATTATGAAGAATGATGTCTGGGATGTGGTCCTTAGACCCCAGGACAAATCGGTTATCACTTCTAAGTGGCTCTACAAAATCAAGCATGGAGCTGATGGAAGTGCAGAAAAGTTTGAGGCTCGCTTTGTTGCTCGAGGCTTCTCTCAAAAGGAAGGTGTAGATTACGATGAGATATTTGCACTTGTTGCCCGATACACCACCATCCGCTCAATCATAGCCCTTGCTGCCTCGCAAGGATGGAACCTACATTAGATGGATGTCAAGATCGCCATCTTGCATGGTTCAATCAAAGAGGAAGTCTATGTGGAACAACTCGAGGGGTTTGAAGTTCATGATCGAGAATCTCATGTATGCAAGTTGAAGAAAGCTCTCTGTGGATTGAAGCAAGCACCCCAGGCTTGGTATGAGAAGATCGATAACTATCTGATGAAGTTGGGATTCACTAGAAGTGAAGTCGATCTGAACCTTTACTTTAAGGTTGAAAATGATAAGCCTCTCATTCTGGTACTTTTTGTGGACGACCTTTTTCTGACAGGTGCAAACCCTCTAATTCAAAAATGTAAGAGGGAGTTGGCCTCTGAATTTGAGATGAAGGACCTAGGATCGATGCACTATTTTCTAGGGTTGGAGGTCTGGCCAAAGCCGGGTGAAATTTTCCTCTCTCAAGGAAAATATGTTGTGAAGATATTGGAAAGATTTGGGATGGTGGACTGCAAACCTGTGACTACTCCGATGGAACTTAACTTTAAGAAGTTATATGGTAGTGTTGCTAGACTTGAATTGGGAAATGCTTCTGAGTATCGTCAACTCATAGGAGCACTGATGTTCTTGGAGAACTCCCGTCTGGACATATGTTTTGCAGTTAACACATTGAGGCAGTACATGGTTGAGCCTCATCATATACAATGGATTGCTGCCAAGAATCTTCTGAGATATCTTCGGGGCACAATCACTCATGGACTGAGATACACTGTCGGAAATGTGAAGCTGCATGGTTATTTTGATGCTGATTGGGCTGGCAGTGTGGTGGATCGCAAGAGCACTTATGGATGCTGTTTTTTTTTGGGTTCTGCTTCGATATCCTGGATGAGTAGGAAGTAGAAATCGGTTGCCTTGAGCACCGCCGAGGCCGAATACATAGCTGTTGGTATGGCCTCCTGTGAAGCTGTCTAGTTGAGGAAGCTCTTCCGTGAGTTGTTTGGACATGTGTTGGATACCATCGTGATCCTCTGCGACAACCAGAGTGGGATTCAATTACCAGAAAATCCCATGTTTCATGATCGCTCCAAAAATATAGATATCAGATACCACTTTATACGGGATATGGTACAACGAGGAGCAATAAGGCTCCATCACATTGGGATTGATGAGCAGGTCGCAGTTATTCTGACAAAGCCTCTGGGGAAGGTCAAATTGTTGGCCTTTAGAGAATGACTTGGAGTCGTGGAGAGACCCTCTTATGAGGGTCCTGTATGAGATGGACATTGAGCTCTGGGAGCTCCAGGGGGCTTGGGGACTTCTTTGAGTGGTGAGTAACCATAGGGTGAGTGGTTTAGCCTTCCCCTAGTGGTTTGCTGTGTATAGGGTGAGTGGTTCACCCTTCCCCTATGATACCCTTTGGCGACATGTGAGTAGGACGAGTGGTTCATCCTTCTCCTGCCGAGACATTCTACCCATGCAGTCTGGAACTCATGGGAAGTACCTCTCATCTGGACAATGAGTAGGGAAATGAGGATAGGGACCATAGTACTATTGATGGACGCATCATGTACTACTGTACTCCCTATGCTAGGATGTACGATATTGATTTGGGATCAATGGGAATTGACTTCGGGTCAGTAAGAGTGGTATGAGACACTCTCTTTTGATTGGAAATGACTTCGGGTCAGTAAGAGTGGTATGAGACAATCTCTTTTGATTGGGATTGACTTCAGGTCAGTAGAGAATGGTATGATACATTCTCGATCACTTCTTCTTCTTCATAGTTCAGCAGAGCAATGCATGGATGGCAAAGATAGTATAGATTGGCAGAAGCATTAGCAGGTGGAGTTCTCCCTAGTTGAGAGGGAGTGTTAAAATTGGCAACTATGGCCAAACTCCACATGGGTCATCTTATTTATGACAACTGATATTTTTCTTGGATTCCTCTCTCCGAGAGGTGTAGGATTGATCTAAAGATCATTCGATTCTGACATGTACAAATGAAGTTATGAATTTATTTTGATTATGGACAAATTGTCAAGGTTGGCCAGCAAACTCATGTAGGCTCAGAAGCCCAACAATCACGTCTATTCATCCTCAACATTTGCCTATAAATACATGATGGCTCCTTCTCATTTGGACACACTTCACTTCTCACACATCTCTCTCCCCTCACATGATTGGGTTCGAATTTCTGGGCATCTCTCCACACGTGTGAAGGACTATACTTTTCTGTTCCAGTTGTTGACCGACGTTGACTGAATTTGCAGGTGGCTGTTTTGACTGCGTTGACCTGTTTTTGGTGCGATTTTGGGTGGAGGAATTCTGTCCTAGTAGGCCACAGATCTGGGCACAAGAACCAAGGCATTCTGACCTCGTGTTTGACTAGCATTGACTGTAGTAGGGCTGGCTGCAGGGTTGACTTTTGCTGACCAATTTTGATTGGAATTTTTCGGACTGTTTTGGGCTGATTAGACTTGCTGTTGGAGGCTGAAGTTGACTGTGTTTGACGGAGCTGAATTGAGGAAGAAATCTGCCTTGTTGACCAGCGTTGACTTTTCTGGTTAGGGCTCTTTTGCTGCTGTTATAAATGATCAGAATTTGTAAATTGTACTATCTCTCTCTGTTGAACTATTGAAGATTAAAAGAAGATTTGATCAAGGGTTTCCCCACATTGGGGTTTGTCCCTGGTTGGTGCCACATCTTGTGTCCTTTTGTCTTGGCTTGTCTTCTATTGTTTATGTTTATGTTCTATCAACATTTTACTTACATGTTTATGTGATTGCTAAACTGAAATTGATATTGGGCTCATAAAGAAATTAAGTAAAATTGCTCTAAAGCATAGAACATACCATTGTTCCCTAAAATTAACATTTAGCCTATGGGAACCACTCTAGGCTAGTGGACTCCGTCATAAGCTTCCTAAGTGGTCGGGGGCATTACATTGCTCCTTTGCTCTTTATCGAATGCTCTTGGGTGGTGCCAAATGAAGTTCACTTTGCTTCTACTTATAGTGTTCTTTGGTGGAGTCACTTCTCATTAGGAGACAAGTCTCCTAGCCCAGGCCGACTTGAGCCTACATGTCAAAACCTAGTAATCTTAAGAAACAAAATTCTTTCATTTGACTTTTTGACCCTGCATGGTTACCTTAGGTCCCCCTTGCTCCATTAAGGGTCCCCTCATGCAACTAATGAGTAAAATAACATTTTCTTCACTTGGTTTTGTGCCCACAACTTTGGGTACAAAACCCACTGCTTGGGTACATCTCGTCACAAACCCAGTACCCTAGAGGTTGTGGGAGTACCTCCCAAGCTACACAAATCAACAGTATCATCATCTTGATATTCTATCAATCAATATGTATTTTTTATTATACAATTCTATTTACACATATACAACAGGGACTATTGTTACATCGACCCACCTCAACATATAGGGGGAGAGCGCTCCATGAAAATCATAGTATGTGCATGGAATGATAAGATATAACCAACAAAATAATATCAAGAGGTAGGGTGCTCTTGCTAGGAGGTATAACATCATCGAACCCATCAATAATAATGCACAATTCATAGTAAATTGGGTCACATGTGAAGCATCCACTGATAAATAACATAGATCAAAATATGCCATCATCAAGATTGAGATACGTCTAATGTGGTAGGAGAGCTTGCCATTTGGGAAAAACTTATGATTAATCTCATCTCACCATGTCTCACTGACAAGTAATCAACTAAAGTGTTCATGTCATGTACTAACTGTAGCATCACATCACTAGAAAGGCATTAAGCTGTAATTGCTGCTCATGTTGAACACCCGAGGATATGAACATAGATCTCTGCACTCTCCACTTCTAGACGTCACAACACTCACTGTTGAGCAATGGTCAATAATAACATACCATAAGGGTAATGCTAGGATGAGCATGTGTGTTCATGAAATATCCTTGTATTTTCCTAAACAACCAATAGATATCAATCATAATCAGTAATCTATCACTTGCAACTGAATATAGGCTCATACAATATGAGGGGTGTTACCGCTCAAATTAGCAGGTCTTGTTAAGGTCATTACAAGATGCTAAGGTGGCACCACATAGGACAAGTGCCCATTGTCACCTTGGCACCAGTCTCCACTCTTTAGGCCAACTCCTACAAAGCTAAGGGAGGCTTCCCTACACTAAATACCCTCCAGAACAAGTTAACGTACTAGTGCCTTGTGATACCTGTTGGGCGATGGAGTCTAGGAGTTAATTTTAGACATTTTGCTCATCTGGAAATAAGAAACTCACTGCAGAAAATGCAGACCAAAATGAAGAATAAACTCTATTTACCTAAAGTTAGCCTTGATTGCTCATCTGGAAATAAGAAACTCACTGCAGAAAATGCAGACCAGCATGAAGAATAACACTCAATTTACCTAAAGTTAGCCTTGAAATGGGACAAAGTTGAGAGTTTTGAGCACTACCAAATAGATGATGAATATCTTGTACTCGACCTTGGTTGATGGCCGGAAATGTTAAATCTGTTTGCTGTTTTGCAATTGCAGACCTGCAAAACTGCAGAAAAATGCAGAAGACAACAAGCTAAACCCTTTTTGGGGGCCACCCACAAATGTAAAAATGACCTACCAAGTTGGATTTATGGGAAGTGTTAGGGCAATGAATAAGCAACAATATGAGCAAACCAACACTTAAAATGTGAAATTTTTAAATGTACTGTTGCAATTGCTGATTATTATTTTTCAATCTTTTCAGATTATTTGTCAACTGCAAAATACTTGCAGCAAATATTGAATAAAACACAACTGCAACTTCACTGAAAAATAAATACCACACGAACTGAGAAAATTACATACACACACAAATAATGGACACCAATATTTTTGGACAAATGTCCCTGGAAAACCAGTGCAGTAGATGAGGATTTTAATTATTAATTTTTCAATAAAATATTACAACTGGTTGTCGTAAGATGGCAAACCTCTAGAAAATTTTTCTGATCACTTCTACAAGTCTCACTGACATCTTGGAAGCCATTTGACCCACCAAAACCAATTCAGCCTCCCTCTGAAGCCGGGTTCGGCTCACACATGCGGCTTGGCTGAGAAACTCGACCCCCCTAGCAACTTGCACTGGCTGGGAATATACTCTCGACCTCCAATTTTGACCTTAACTAGAAACTCGATCCTCTTGTGCAAATTGATCTCTCCTGTGTAAATTTCCTTGCTCCAGAAATTCTCCTCTCTTGAGCAATCCACACTACCTGTCTGGGTAACTCGCACCCCTTGCTGGAGCAACTCGCACTGCTAGAAAATTGTCCTCTCTTTGAAGAAAAATCAATATCCAACTCTCCATGGAAATCTCTTTGAAGAATCTCTTCGACAATCTCTGTTGAAACCCCTGCTGTTGATGTCCCTGCGCTGCCTGTGCACCCTCAATATCACTGCAACTCTGTGTCTCCTTTGTGTTCTCCAAATGACCCATCGATCTCCTCTTAATATCTTGTTGAGGAATCAATGACCATGATCTAATCACAATCGGTGGCTAAGATCATCTTGACCCCATCAGGTGACTTTTCTAGAAGTCTCTAGAGGAAAATTGATTTACCCCAATTAATACTAATTAATTAATCTATTTCACTAACTTAGGAAAATTAATTAATTGCTTAATTAAATCTAATTAGGGATTTTTCTTGCGAAACCAATTCTGGGTCTTGGAGAAAATGTATTCCCTAGCCTCATAGACACATTCTGAGACTAAAACACCTGTCCAAGGTGCACCTACTAACACTCTCTTTTAGCGAGGGAGG
This sequence comes from Pinus tabuliformis, assembly GCA_031772625.1. Classification (NCBI taxonomy): domain Eukaryota; kingdom Viridiplantae; phylum Streptophyta; class Pinopsida; order Pinales; family Pinaceae; genus Pinus; species Pinus tabuliformis. The sequence continues at coordinate 1,278,611,948 of CM062819.1, forward strand.
TGTTTTACATAACACCCAACTTGTCTCTAAAGAAGATGAACCTCACCTTCCCCTAAGATTTCGTTAGAATATTTGCTACTTGCTCATCTGTAGGTAAACTGTAGCTGGACAATCTTGTGTTGCACACAATTCCTGATGAAGTGGTACCTGATGTTTATATGCTCAGACCTGTCATGAAACACCAGATTCTCTGACAACTTGACATAACATTGATTGTCATAGTGTATCACCGTAGTCTCTATCCTTTGACCAAACAAGGCTACCGGTAGCTTCAAAGCGAATTGGCCTCGCATGTAGCCATGCTCGCTGCTATGTACTCTGCCTTGGTTGAACTTAGTGCCACAGACTTCTGCTTGTTGTTGTACCAAGAAACAACTCCTAATCCCATGTTGAAGCAACACCCGCTTTTCGATCTGTTGTGTTCCCTGCCCAAACTGTGTTAGCATAGCTCACCAATCTGACATCATCACCTCAAGCATATTTGATCCTATACTCAATTGTGGCATGCAAATACCTCAACACATGCTTACCTTCTATCCAATGTTCAATTCCACCATGAACTGACTCAAAGAGTTAATTGCATAGGATATGTCTGGCCTTGTGTTGGCAATATACATGAGAGTCTATCAGCTTCGTGTACAAGGTGGGGTCCACATCCTTCTCCGTGGATGCATCTATCTTCCTCCAATTTGTGATCATGGGAGTAGACATGGCTTTGTAATCCTCCATCCCGAATCTCTTCAGGATCTCGATGTAGTATTTCCCTTGTCCAAGGAAAATTTCACCATCTATTTGCCATACCTCCATACCTAGAATATTGTGCATGAGCCACAAATCCTTCATCTTGAACTCTGCTGCAAGATCCCTCTTGCACTCCTCGATGAGGCCCAATGAACTTGTGAAGAACAAGTCGTCCACATATAAGACACGACAAGAATGAGAACATCTCCTCCAACCACCAAGTAGTAGAGGTTAGTATCATCTTCACTCTCCACAAAGCCCATGCCTTGCATGTATCTGTCGATACGCTCATACCATGCCCCAGGAGCTTGCTTGAGTTAGTACAAAGCTGTCTTCAACCTGCACACGTGGGTCTCTTTGTTGTGTGCCACAAAGCCCTTTGGTTGTTCTATGCACACCTCTTCCAGTTCACTATTCAGGAGTGCTATCTTGACATCCATCCGATGGATTTTCTATCCCATCTGTGCTACTAATGAGATCATGACTCATATAGAAGTGTACCTAGCCACAGGAGCAAATGTTTCCTCATAATCTATTCCTTATGAGAGAACCCCTTGGCCACGAACCTAGCTTTATATTTTTCGATGTTGCCATCTATACCATGCTTGATCTTATAGATCCAACGTGATCCAACCATCACCCTATCTGTTAGTCTCAGTACAACCTCCCAAATCATCATTTTCCATGATTGAGGAATACTCCTCAACCATCACATCTCGCCACACCTGCGCTTGTGCGACCTCTTGATAGCTGGAAGGCTCACTATCCACTAACTAACTGACCAATGCCATGTAGCCAGTGTAGCTCTCTAGTTGTCTCCGCTGTCTCTTGCTTGTCCTAGGAGTCCCCACAAACTCCTGAGCATCCCTGACTGTAGCCTAAACCTTACGGTTCCTCTTGCCAATAGTGGAGTTAGTAATACCGATGTCCATGTCCTCCTGATGCATCTCCCTAATTTGCTGCATCTGCTGCTCCATCCTCGATGAAGTCTCAGGAACCCCTGCACTTGAGCTAGTGCTTATACTAGTGACTGTACTTGTGCTCTACTGGTGCCCCTGATTCCGCTGCTCTACTCTAGGAGCTTCTGTTGGCTGCTCACTCTGATTTTCAGCTGCTGGCAACTCTCTAGATCTTCTGTACACCTCGTCCTCCATAAACTTGACATCTCACCCGACTATAATCCTCATGGCCCTTGGGATGAAGATCCTGTATGCCTTCAATGTTTCGCTATATCCAACAAAGCAACCCCGCTTTGCAGTCAGATCTAGCTTCGAATGTGTCTCCCTTGGAATGTGATAGTACGCTAGGTAGCCAAATATCCTGAAGTGTTTGACATTTGGCTTCTTCCCATAGAAGGCCTCCTTGGGAGTCATCTTGCCAAGTGCTCTATGTGGGACCCTGTTCTAAATATAAATCGACGTACCGCATGCCTTTGCCCATAGATAGTGTGGGAGGTCTTGGTCATACAGCATTGCTCTCGCCACCTCCAAGATAGACCAATTCTTCCTCTTAGCAACCCCATTTTGTTGTGGTTTGTAAGGAATCTTCCACTCTCTCTTGATTCCTACCCTGGGACAAAACTCCTGGAAGTCCTTACTTGTGTACTCTCCTCCGTTATCTGACCGAAGAGTTCGGATCTTTCTACTTGTCGCATTCTCTAGTAGAGCCTTAAACTCTTGAAAGTGATTGAAGACCTCATCCTTGGTGTTCAAGAAATAGATCGAGGTGTTCCTAGAGAAATCATTGATAAAAGTACCAAAGTACTCATACACTCTGAGAGATTTCGATGAAATCGGCCCACATATATTTGAATGTACAAGATCTAGAATCCCATGCGATTTATTGTCACTTCTTGGAAAATTGCTTTTGCAAACTGCCCGAACACACATCCTCTACAGGCAACGCCGTGCTCTGTGCTCACCTTTGGAACCCCTGTCACTGTCTCACGAAGTAATCCAAGTGCCCCATGATGAATATGGCCCATCCTCCTATGCCATGGCTCCCCCCGGTCTCTTGGATTGCTGCTGCTAACTAGTGCATTGGGTGTGTCCACCTCCAACCTGTATAACTGGCACTCCTCAGCCAAACTGCTATAGGTAACCTCCAATCCTTTTGATGTAACAACACTCTAGCCCCTCTAAAGAGAACATCATACCCTTTGTCCTAAGGGACTGATACAAAGATCAAATTCATCCCTAAGCCTGGCGCATGCAACAAATCATGGATTAGTATTTGCTGCCATTCTCCCTCTGAAATAGAACAATTCCTTGTGCTACAAGATTGCACTTGGAATTGTTCCCCGTCTGAATCTATAACCTGATATTGTTAAAATTGGCAACTAGGGCCAAACTCCATGTGGATCACCTTATTTATGGCTTCTAATATTTTTCCGAGATTCCTTTCATCGAGAGGTGTAGGATTGATCTAAAGATCATCCGATTCCGATAAGTATTTATGGAGATATGAATTTATTTTGATTATGGACAAATTGTCAAGGTCGGCCAACAAACTTATGTAGGCTCAGAAGCCCAACAGTGATGTCTATTCAACCTCAACGTTTGCATATAAATACAAGGAGCATTCTCCTCATTTGGACAATTCAATTCACTCATCTCTTCTCTCTCTCTCTCCTACGTATAAAAGGAGCCTCTCTCTCTCTCACACGTGTCGCTGAAAGGAAGATGTCCTAGGGCAAGGAAGACGCAGAAAGGACGCTAGGGCAGCAGGTCATCTCTTTGACCAGCGTTGACCTTCTAGAAGTGTGGATTGGGTGTGGTTGCCTCTCCTAGGTAGGCCGCAATTTTTGGCACAAAAATCGAGGTGATCTGACCTCTGGTTTGACCGGTGTTGACTGCCCTAGTTTAGGGCTGCAAGTTGACTTCAGAAATCTGCAAATTGACTGAACTTTTGGGGTTGTTCAAGCACTGTTTCTTCAGGCTGTTCGAGGACAAGTTGACTGGAAATTGACCAAGTATTTTAGAGGTCAATTTCAGCTAGTTTGACCAAGTTTGACTTTGCTGATCTAGGGTTTGCTGCTGCTGATATAAAATTACAAAATTCAGATTTTGTACTATTTCTCTCTGCTGAACTATTGAAGATAAAAGAAGATTTGATCAAAGGGTTTCCCCGCATTGGGGTTTGTCCTTGGCTAGCCGCCACATCCTGTGTCTCTTGTCTTGGCTTGTTTTCTGTTAATCATTTAATGTTCTATCTACACTTTACTTAATGTATATGTGATTGCTAATTTGTGGCTAATAAGAAGAAAAATAAGTAAACTGCTCTAAGCATAGAACATACCATAATTTAACAGATATCCTCCTCCTTGTAGCCTGAGAATTACTTGCTAACTCCTGTCATATGAAATGACGCTCCAATGTCTATGTACTAGACACCCTGTGAAGTCGAGCTAGTCAGGCAAGTGATCAAAGCAAACTCTTGATTCATCCTATTGGAGAGATCATTTGCATCTGCTGAAGCTGAACTTGCTTCTTGCCCTTCTTTTTCCTTTGTGGGCAATGATGTAGTGGCCAAATTCGTGGCAGTTGTAGCACTTGACCTTAGATAGGTCCTTCTTCTTCTCTCCTTTTGAGGTTGGTCCCTTATTGGAGACTTTCTTCTTCTTTCCTTTCCCTGGTAGAGTGACACTCTCTTTCTCCTCCTTCACCTTCGGTGCCTTCTCGCTGCTATTGGTGCCATTGACTAAGCTGAGCCTCAGTTCCTCCTAAGTGAAATGACTCCATAGGCAATCCCAATCTGGAAGTTTGTCTCTCCTAGAAATCACTTGGACGAACATATGTCATTCCTTGATAAACCCATTGAGTGCTACACGCACTAGCTTGTCATCGCTAATCTTTTCTCTTACTACAACTAGTTTATCTTTGACGGACAGAACCCTGGTGAGATAGGAAGTTACATCCTTGCCCTTATGCATTGTGATGGTTCTCAACCTCTCTTTGAGGATCATTTTCCTGTTTTTCGAAGGATCCTGGTACGGTTTGACGATGGTATTCCACATCTTCTTCACCATATTTTTCTTTGTGATATGCAGAACAATGCGATCCCCGACTCCATTAAGAATCATACTCTTCGCTTTGGCATTATCCCTCTTGTATTCATGTAGAATGATGAGATCTGATGGTATAGCAACATTTGCCGTAGCAAACTCCTTCAGACCAAATTCATCCAATAGGAACAACATTCCGACCTTCCAAACTCCAAGGTTTGAGGCTCCATCCAACCTGTCCTGATCTCTCAATCCTGATGTGACCATCTCTGGAAAAATTTGCGAACTCAAATAAACTGGAGAACTATGAAGAAATCGATCTAGGTAAAAACCCTCGCTTTCTCTTGCGTTTGAGCAGATCTACCTTCTGTCCTCAGTTCTACTTTGATATCATATGAAGTTTTAAATATATATTGCAATTACTGGTTATTATTCTCCTATCTTTTTCAGATTATTTGTCAGTTGCAAAATACTTGCGGCAAATACTGAATAAAACACAACTGCAACTTCACTGAAAAATAAATACCACAAGAACTGAGAAAATTATGCACACAAACACAAATAATGGACACCAATATTTTTGGACAAATGTTAATAGAAAAACCCCGAAGGGAAAATACTGTAGCAGATGAGGGTTTTAATTATTAATTCTCCAACAAAATATTATCATTGGTTGCTATAAGATGGTAAACCTCTAGGAAATTTTTTGATCAGTCTTGCAAGTCTCATTGGCCTCTTGGAAGCTATTCGACCCATCGAAACCAATTCGACCTCTCTCTGAAGCTGGCTTCGGCTTAAATGTGCGGCCTGGCTGAGAAACTCTACCTTCCTAGCAACTCGCATTGGCTGGGAAATTAATCTCGACCTCCATTGGAAAATTTCGACCCCAATTGGAAACTTGATCCTCATGTGCAAATCAACCTCTCTTGTGCAAAATTCCTTGCTTCAGAAATTCTTCTCTCTAAGCAGTTCGCACTTGCTATCTGGGTAACTCGCACCCCTTGCTGGAGCAACTCGCACCCCTTGCTAGACAATCATCTTCTCTTGGCAGAAAAATCGATATCCAACTCTCCTTGGAAATCTCTGTGAATAATCTCTCTGACAATCTCTACTGAAACCCCTGTTGCTGATGTCCTTGCGCTGCCTTTGCGCTCTTTCTATTACTACAACTTTGTGTCTCCTTCGTGTTCTCTAAATGAGTCATTGATCTCCTCTTATAATGTTTTGTTGACGAATCAACGTCCATGATCTAATCACAATCGATGGCTAATATCATCTTGACCCCATCAAGTGACTTTTCCAGAAGTCTCTAGAGGAAAATCGATTTACCCCAATTAATATTGATTAATTAAGCTATTTCCCTAAGTTAGACTTAGCAAAATTAATTAACTGTTTAATTAAATCTTATTAGGGTTTTTTCTTGCGAAACCAATTCTGGGTATTGAAGAAATGTGTTCCCTAGCCTCATAGACACATTATGAGACTAGAACACATGTCCGAGCTACACAAACTAACATAAATGAGTGAGTAAATTGAAAGATATTGAAATATGGAAAATATTACTCAATGAGAGGGTCCAAATCCCCTATAGGGTCAAAACTTGGATTTTGGTTTATGTAGAAACTTAATTTCCCGCAAGTTGACGTAAATTGTAATATCCCCAATTTTGATTTTCGTCAATAGAGACGATTTTTAGAAGAGAAGACGATTCTTGGATTGGGACTTAGGAGGAAAAAGGGAAATTGCAGCTCTAGTCGAACGTGGGGCCCACAAGAGAGGGAAATTTGGCCCAAGAACTCACTGTTGGAGGAGAGAGAAAAGAGGAGGGGGTGTGAATTAGGAGAGAGAAATAGTGAGGGCCACCAAGGGAGAAAAGGAAGCCAACAATTATAAATAAGGAGAAGAGGTCTTCATTTGCATCTTTTGACAATTTAACTTCTGAACACAAGTTTCCTTGAGCTGTTTAGCCAAGTCAACCTGCGCTGTTTAGCACGAGGGGTTCCCAAGCGGGAATTCCACCTCTACCTTCGGTGAACTCCGAGTGTCACCCTAGGAGAGTAGAGAGAAGTCTATCTCAAGACTTCTAAAGGAGCTACATTGCAGATCATTTCCAGTTGGTGCGTATTTTCCTTGGGCACAAAAGTTGTTCAAGGCACCCTAATTGAGATCAGCTATAGATTGCTAGAGTTATGGAGGATTTGCAGGATTTTTTCCCACACATTGTCGAAGCTTTTGCAGTGAATTTGTCGGGCTGTGAAGCAGGGATTTTGAAGAGCCATTTCTCTCACTCTGAACATTGCGCATGGGTTTTTGGCTTAGCTTGCACAAGGGAAGAAGGGAGAATAATTTTTGGAGAGATAAGGGATGGAGATAGGAGGTATTTCTTAGTGGAGAATTAGCTGGAGCTGAGAGGAATTTTCCGTGGTAGGTTTGTGGCATAATTCAGTAATATCAAAATGTGGGGCATTTTCTGGCCAAATTTGGCAATTTGCACTTGTTGGGGGCACCGGGGGTTGGTGGATTCAACCCAAATCCTTTTTGGGTTTTTGTGGGTTTGGTGAGAGGAGGCTAAGATTAATTCTGCAAAATTTTCTGAGCTCTTCTAAAGGTAGAATTCGTAGTTCCATCCAACAACCAACAACAAAAATTGTTGGAGGAGGGGGCAGTTCACCCTGGGACCATTTCTACCACTTGGGTTCGTGAGATATTTACGGGTCTTGCTGAACATCTAGTAAGGAGGCCACCATCAAAGTTTCAGTTCATTCCGGTCACTCTTCAGAGCAGTCCCCCAATTTCCTTCCAGCAACAACGAGCAATTCTTTCTGGGCATGTGCAATTCTTCCTAGGGGATCTTTCCAACATTTGAGCATTGTAGTCACTCCTGGGTTCTTGCCATAGCTTGTAGTAGCAAGCCCAGGTTCCTCTGATCTCATTTATTGTACTCATATTTATCAAAATTAATACAATGACTCTGAGTTTTTGCTCATATTTTCGTGTTCAAATGTGTATGGTTGTGCATTTCTGAATTTTGTAGCCGTAGTTAGTTCACTGCTTCTGTTTTCTGTAGTATTTTTCCATTTGGAATATTACAGTTGAATATTGATTATTGACCTCTAATAATGATGAATTAATGCCTAGAGGTGAAAATAGCAAGGGTTTATACGTATGTACATTTTATCTCAAAACCCTTGAGCAAGGATTTCACTTACCATGCAAATCTACTGCTGTAAATTGAAATTGCAGACCTGCAAAACCCTTATACAACCCTTTGAATTGCTCTAAATCAGTTTTCCTACACAAGACAAGCAAGCTATACCTTTCTTGGGCAAAATGGATAAGGTTCAAGCATAACCCAAGTTGTAAAGCTTGCTGAAAAATAGAGATCAAGCTCAAGCTTTTTGTATAAGTGGTTGGTGAGGTGAGATTTACCTTGGCCTTGCAAACTATCTCTTATGGTGTTGGATTGTGATCACAACTCCTTCCAAGTCAGCCGTGTGTTTTTGGACAAGGAAGTGAGTTTGGAGTCAAAGACTAGTCATTCTCACTCTTGTCTAAAATGATGTATTGGTGTCCAAATCCAACTAGGAGCGGTTTCCTTTTTGAAATACCTTTGGCCAATGGATCAACTATGATGTTAGGAGAGATCTTGTCTTTGAATAAGAAATCTCAATAAGGGTTAGTCCAAAAATTAGATTCTGATAGCCCAAATCCAACAAAGAGAAAGTGAGTCATTGTGTTCTAGCCTTCCTCTCCCACGTGACTATGCAGCCCCTTAATGGATTGATCCACAAGCTTCCTCTGATTTGAAATAACCCGCAAAATCCTTATGAAAGCACAAGTTATAACAATGGCTAAGAAGAAAGAGAATATAAAAATCAATTCAGATGACAAGTTGTTTACACCAAAAGATGTTCATATTATGGCATGATCATCTCACAATTCACAACCACAAACGGGAGGAGGGACTAATTTTATATAATTTTGCTTCTAATGGCTAGTTGAAACCCTCTCCAAAAAATAATGATTTGCCTTGTCATTCAAAACATTAAATATATATAGCTCGTTCTTGGTCACTTTATTTATCTAGGGCCAAATTATTGGTATCACAGATTTGAATCCATGCTGTCCATTTACTTCCACGGAGCAGGTGAGGACACTGCTGATTTTCCTCTTGACACAAAATACTCTTATGGGTTTCTTGGTTAGAGCCTTGATTATTCTCATTAATTTCTTGCCTTATCCAGTGGTGACCACATGGTCAGATTAATCCCAACTGTTTCAGATGTGGAACATGTTTTTTCATCAATGTAGTTCCTGCTGTGATCCTTCTTGACAGGACACTTGAAGATGGGAATTCAATTCAGTACTTGACTTCAATTTTTACTATTTGAAGGGATCCTCCCAACTAGGAGTTCTACATGAAAAGTAGACGTGAGGTAACAACAACTTTACTCTTAATTAGCTTACCATTGCGCCCCCCAAGGATCCAAACCGGGAAACACGTCCCGTACGGATTTGTCATCGGATTTGCAGTTTGAAAATCTAGAACTGCGGATTGGGCCGACAAAGATGGTTCCTGGAAATTCGACCGTGCTGTCCCAATCCGTGGTTCCAGATTTCCAAATTGTGGATCTGCCCCTGATCCGCGACAGATCTGGCATGGATCCGAAAGGAGACAGGCGGTTCCACAGGGTTCTATTTTTTTTTTTTTTTTTTTAATTTTTCTCTGACTTAAGTTGTGTTGGGGCTTCTTAGACACTCCCAAGGTGCTCCCTTGATGCTTCCTCATGGTAATATTAAATTCTTAAAGTAAAAGTGACATTCTCCTTTAGCTTTCATTTTCATCCTTTTACTTAAATTTTTAACTTTTCCATGAAATGACTCAAGATGTTTGAGAGTGGTTCCAGCCTTATCAGACTTCATATGGAGAAAATAGAATTTCATATCCTGTTCAAAATTCAATAGACTTAACAGTTTTCAATAATTCATTATCAATGGGATTGTGGCATTTCATTAGATTATATCATGTATCAGGGTATGTGATTGGCATTTAATCAAGAGCACCAAGCCCTATATGTACCCTAGTGTTGGTGGTGTTAATTGTTGAACTCCTTTGTCATGCCCTTAGTAAAATATTACCTTTCAATCAAGTCAAAATCATCGATCAAACATTTTAAGCTTTTTCTACCATATTTTAAGGCTTTTATTAGGTAGTTTTGATCAAAATTGGGCAATGTTGACTAATATCCCTAGACAATTGAGGTAGAGGCAAAGGCTAGACAAGAGGAGAAGAATCTAGATTCTAGATGGTTGATGCTCGAATAATTAATCATTAATGTACAATGGATGCCATATCTATCTTGATTTATGTACAAATATGCATGTTTCCATATCTTCTACAACTAATTTGGTATTTTGGATATTTTTTTTAATACAAATGCAAAAAAATATAATATAGTAGACGCTTCCGAGATGCTTCGCTTCCTAGATTTTTGGGAAATGATGCTTCCGCGGATCCGCTTCCATAAACCGTCCCCACTTCGTGCAAATTTGGTCTATATGCTTTGTGGCTTTTCTATATTAATAAATCATTTCATTCTGTGTGGCTGAAAACCTTTAGTGTGCAAATCTCTAATCTAAAACTCAAATAAGACTCACATTTTTGTTCTGGCTATCTGTAGCTGTTTTTATTGCCAGAGGCTTACAAATAAGTCCCTGTGCTTAGTTTTCGATGATGAATAAATGTGGCGATATCTTTTGTATATTGTTAACAAAGTGTATCCTTGGAAAGATAAAAATCATGTTAATTAATTTCAGGAGATAGTTTGTTATTCAATGGCATGTTGTCTAGCCAGAATATTTGAGTTTACCAAGGCCATATGGGATATCCTTTTCAATGTTATTCCAGTAGAAATAGCTGGGTTTACCTTGGCCTGTTTATTGCTATTATCCCCAGAAGAACTATCTGATGATAGTGGTCTTATGGTGTCCAGTAGCATGATGCTGGGAGGTCAATTAGTGATTGTCTCAACATTTTGCAAAAGCTGGATTTTACAAACACATTAAAAATTCTCCATGTTTACATTACACTCATTAAACAGTGGTGAATTCGGATCTTTGGGTTGGGTTTATCCCTTTAAATTAAAATTTAGATGTCCAAGCTTGAAGGAGTCCTGCTGGGGCATTTAGGATCAGAGCTTGTTTTCTATCTTGTCTATCTGGACTTTCTTCCGAGGCCAGAATTTGGTGAAACACTTTTACCTGGTTGTAGCTGTTTTGAAGTTGAGTTGCAAAATCTTGTGGTGCCCTGGTTCCTGCACTGGATTTTACTTGTGTGGCAAGGTCCTCTTTGAGCGTTCAGTGCTTGCTATGAACCTAATTATTATATTGATTACATCATTAAGCAGAAACATAGGTGTAACTTTTTGAACAAGCAGCCATCTCCTAGACAATGATAGCATAAGTGGGAATGACACATGGATTGTCTGGCTTTCCAACTCCAATCATCAAATTGTGTGAGAGCAACAGGATAGCCTCTGATATCATGTCTTCCATAGGCTCTTGTCCAATCAACTTGATTTGGTCATGCCCTTTCTGTTTGATGCCTCTCTTCATGTCATTTATAATTGCCATTCTGGATTTTGTTATGTTATTGTTCGTTTTCCATCCACTTCTCTGCATTTTTCTATCATAGCCCCTATTTTTGATTTATTCCTTTCATAGCAAACTTGTCAGGTACTCACAACTGTCACAAGTCTGGTGTTTCCTGGGTAAACTGCAATCTCTATTTCTATATCAACTGCATGTCTTTTTTTTGAATTTGCAGCCATGGAGCTTTTTGATGTTTGGTTTAGGACATGTCAGGACATAATGGCCTCACCTGTCTCTAAGTGTTTATAGCTTTGGTTTGTTGAAAGGGGAATTCCTTTGTGCTCTTGTATTATAATTTATGACGATAGTGTCCTTTTGTGATTGCCATGACTCCTTTATTTGATTAAATTCAAACAACTGCCTTTTTGTATTTATAACTTTTATCTTTATCCATGAATTGCCAGGCCTCCTTCACATATAATGTATTTCCCATTGCTTTCTTCCTTTCCCATTTACGTGGAATTAACATTTATTTTGGCAGGTGACAGATGAGGAAGGGCGTAGACGATTTCATGGAGCATTTACAGGAGGCTTCTCTGCAGGATTCTATAATACTGTGGGGTCGAAAGAAGGTTTCTTTATGAACTACAAATTATTCTGTAGATATTTATACACAAGTGCACTCAAATTGAATTTCTATTTATTTATTGCTGATCTGACATATATGCCTTTATTTACAGGGTGGGCCCCACAGACATTCACGTCATCTCGGAAAAAGAGAGCTGAGGTGAAAGGTCAAACTGTGTACAATTTTCTGGATGATGATGAGAAAACGGTATGTTGGATCGTATTAATATATACATATATTTGTGTCTTATTTTGAGTGCATGTTCCCATGTAAATGTGGATAGCTATTGCAGTTTCTGTTATAAGCCTTTGTCATGTCCTTTCTTATTAGGTCCAGTATATGCCACTGTTGCATACTATTACTCTCTTGTTCTCTCTATATATGAGTAGTAAATGACTTTGTATAAATAATAAGGGTATACATGCATAATGTAATATTATGCTTGAAAATATCTATTTCCAACCACAAAACATAATACAAATGGACACCAGGACTAAACAGTTTAACATTCTAACCATTTTTGTGAAAATCAAAAGATGCTTAGTAAGGCATACATTAGTCTAACGTTTTTCCCCTGCATAATAAAGATCACTGGGAAACCTCCTGGGCTCTTCCTGTCATCCAAGGATGGTTCCCTTGGAAAACTGGCAGCTTGACCTTGCCAGGCCCAATCGATAAATTTAGCATGAGGAGTTCAACAATTTGCTCATTAATAGATATTAACTCACAAAGAGTTCAAGATATAGCTCCTGCATGTCTTGCTGGGGATTTGAGTGCACGTTCCCATATAAATGTGGATAAGATTAGATAAGATAAATGCATTAATGCCCAACTAATGATCACTAAGAAAGTTCAATGGGATTGTTAGGTACAATTATGTCTTGACAAAGTGAGAGCTTTAAGGCAGCTCATAGATAAAAGCAAGAGAAAGAAGTAAAATAGAATAGAAGTCTAATCTAAACCCTAGAAGGCCAACTCCAAAGACGGAGGATTGATCCAGGAGAGAGATTTACAAAGTCAGTGGGATCTAGAGTCAGTGCGCTAGTAGTATGAGGCTACTTTGGTCCACAGGAGTTATCTCTGCTACCATCTGAGGCCGAATGGAGAAAACTCCAAATAGATATATGTCCAGAAGAAGAATTAGAATATGAGATGGAATAAGTGCTGTGCTGCCATCTGGAAGAAAGAACCCTTTATCATGACTCGGAAGATATCCTCTAGTTTTTATTTAAATAACACATTATCGTGCAAGAAAATAAGAATGATACACATAAATGACATTTTAGAAGGAGACTCGTGTCTATATTGACTCTCATTAATGATTACATGATGCAAAATCCCATAGCTTGGTGGTCTTGACTAGTGTCAATCTCATACTCTCAATACATGAATCATAATAGAATCCAGTGGAAACATCATAAACCTGCCCATCTTAAAATTCTGAAAATTGTTAAAGTCTACTAAATTTTGAATGGAATATAACATTATACCTTCTCAATATGAAGTTCGATGAGGTTGGAACCACTCTCAAACATCTTGAAACAATTAATGGTAATGTTAAAAGTTTATGTAAAAGGATAGAAAAGGTAAGATAAAGGAGAATGCCAAATTTAATGTTACCATTTATTACTGAGGTCACCCACTCCTCAAAGCTCAGTCCCTTATTTTTGTTTTGTCTTAAACGGTTGTTGATACAGACAAAGTGGTATTTTCCTATGGGTTCCAAGCCTCTCTCTGGCACATAGGTAAATATGGAAACTTCCATAAGAGTGCCTGAAACATCACTGGAAATGGCTGAAACCCCTTGGAAATGTTCTCAGATGTTGTACTTTGTTTCCAGTTTTGGAAACATTATATGGTATGGTCAATGGTGTTTCATACCAATTTCAATGTGTCCAACTGTTTCAGCCTTCAGGTACTGGTATGTGGCCAAATTAGATGTTTCCTGCACAGCAGTCATGACAGGCTTCACTAGCTGTGGTGTCGTCATTGCCAACATAAACATCATGAGAACCTAAAAAGAACTTAAGTTGAAGTCATGAACCATTATCATTGAGATCTTACATGATTCTTGCAAATGCCCTTCGATATTGATTAGGAACATCTAGAATGCGGGGGAAAATCAAAGGGTTTTCCTCGCTAGGAGATGGGCAATTAGTTAATCTGCACTTTGTAGATGATTCAATTTCGATCCTTGAGTTGTTGCAACCATGAAGGCAGAACATTGTGTCTGGATATTTTTACAGAAGCAGTATGTGCAGTGGTAAGTGAGGATGCAACTGTAGCTCTTCTTATTAGTTAGGAAAAACAACCTAACTGGATGATAAGCAGTGGCGAATAATACCACTTGGCAAGATTATCCTATATGGGTCACAGTAGTTAGAACTGGAATTCTCAAAGTAATGAATTGCGCCAGAAAACTTAATTGCAAGACTTGTTGCTAAAACACACACAATATATTCATATTTTAGGAAAAAATATATTCAAGTATATCAATGTCAATGCAAACCATTAGCCACCAAATATGCAAAGTATGCAAACGTATACATGTAACGATGAATATAGAAAAATGCAATCATGATCTAAGATCTGCCATACCTATAACTGAAGTTATGAAAGAAAATATGTAAGCATTGAGGCTCTAAATGGTGTATAGATTCCAATGATAACAATACCACATAGTACATCTACAAAGCTTGAACAAATCACTACTTATCAAGAAATCAACCTCTAAATTGGGATCCTTCTCATTCTCTACATGGGTATCATGAGTGCCTTGACTCTAATTCAACTCTCTTTCCTATAGCTCCGTAATCTCCAAATGCTCAATGAGAAGAGTGTGAGGCAAATAGAGGTGGTTTTCCATCCTTAAATAGGTTAGGATTGACTTTGGTAGGTGTGCAAACTGTTTTGGCGGTTATTATTTTTATTTATTTTTTGTTTTTGTTTTTGAATTTGTTGAGGGTTAGATTGGGTGACAATATTGAGAATGTTGCCTCAAAATCTAGCAGGTTTTGTAGAGAATAACCTACAATACAAAAACTAGACTAAGGGACAACAATGAGGTGTGGCTTACTGTCACCAGAGCCACTACCTTTTGCTCTTTATGGGCTTTCACCAATGGGAGGCTTCCCTTTAGATAAGTCACCTAGGAGAGGTGTTCTAGGTTCAAGGATCAAGGTGACAAGAGAGGCTTATAGAGGATGGCTCTTCTTAAGTATAAGGTCCATTCAAATGAATAAAGCAACTCACATCCTCTAACAAGGCCTTATTAGGGCACAATTGTTCTAGAGCTTGAGCGATAGCAAGCCAAATGGAACAACCTAGAATCAAAGGCCAAGAAAAGGTTTCCCAACAATGAATATTAGCAATCACATGGACCAGGAAACCTTCAACCAACCCCTAAATTGAAGCCTTGGGCAAATTAGGGGTTCCTAGGGCGAGATCTACCTAGGGTAAGAGAAATCAGCCTTGAAATGGATAGATTGGCCACTAAAGGGAGTTGATTTTAAGGTAATCAAGGCTCCTTCTATTGTTTGTAGAAATTTCTGTTTTCCCACCCCGGTTTTCAGTTTCACCTTATTTCTCCTATGTAGTTAAATGCCCTTTCCCATAACCATACATTTAACAAGCTGAAAAAAATAAATATTGCTGAAAACACAGATTTTGGAAATTTTACAGAATGCTGGAAATTGCAGAAATAAAAATCAGCAGTAATAAACAGCCATTAAAACACATTTAAACACTGAGATTTTTGGCCAACTTGACCCTGGAAAAACCCCCTACAACTCTTGGGGAAAACCAGTTCGAGAGCTTTTCTTTATTTCTGAAAATGCCTTTTTCACAATGAGAAATATTCAGCAAAAAAATCAGCAAGCAAATTTACAACTTATCTCTTTTCCCATGCCTCACAGCAAACTGGAAATTACAGCAAACAGGACAGCAATAAATGCTGTACGGCCTCGATTTTCATGCCCACTTTTAGAATTAAATGTTGTTGTACGGCCAACATTAAATGCGCTGTACGGACTGCAATAAATGCACTGTACGACCTGCAATAAATGCACTGTACGACCTGCAATAAATGCACTGTACGGCCCTCGTTTTGCGTGCAGAAAAATCAGCAAACTGCTCTTCGATTTTTGTGCAAACCACTCCTAGAAAATCGTGCCAAAATCTGCCTTTCACTGTGTGCTGAACCAGCTGTACAAATCTGCTCAACTGTTGCCTTGGAATGTGTGCCAAGCTGTTGTCTCCTTCTCCTTCCTGCTCAGAAATCTCTCTTGCTCTCTTGCTCTCCTTCTCCCAATCTGCTCATGAAAGAATGAATGACCTTTTTCCTCCTTTTCCTCCTTTAATCTAACCCCAAGTGACTTTTGAGTGATCCAAGTGACTTTTGGGTGATCCCTAAATCCAATGGCTGAAATAGATTGAGATCTAAGGTTGAGATTAAATGCTCATTTAAATCTCACTTTTTATTTTTTAATTCACCCCACTTTAATAAAGACCCACTTAGTCATTTATTTCCAAAGTCACTTTTCCTTTCTAATTTTTCATTGACTTTATAAAAGTCACTTTAAAATTAGACTTAGTAACTTTATCACTTAAAGTCACTTTTAAATTAGATTTAACTTTATAAAAAAAATTACAAAGTCACTTTAGGAGAAAAATTAAATTCTTTTGGACACTTTTCCCTAGGCTAAAGATCAAAGCCTTAGGGAACCACCTGCCCTCTGGTACCAAATTTCAACACTCCCTCTTACCGAGGAAGGTGTTCCTCACCACACCCATCTTGTCTCTGAAGTAGACATGCTTGCCCCGTGGTAAGGCTTTGGTAAGAATTTCTGCAACCTGCTCATCAGTGGAAATATACTCAAGCTTCACAGCTCCCTTCTGAACATAGTCTCTGATGAAATGATATCTGATCCCGATATGCTTTGACCTGTCATGAAATACTGGATTCTCCGTGAGTTTAATGCAACTCTGATTATCACAGTAAATCACTGAAGGTCTCAACAGCTGACCAAATAAGCCAAACAACATCTTGCGAAGCCAGATGGCCTCACAACTAGCTAGACTGGCTGCCCTATACTCTGCTTCCGCTGAACTCAGTGCTACTGACTGCTGCTTCCGGCTGAACCATGACACTACTGCTGAACCCAACCCAAAACAACACCCTGAAGTGCTCTTCCTATCAGAAGCACAACCTGCCCAATCAGAATCAGTGTATCCTGCCAATCTCACTCCATCTCCTTGCCTGTAGTCCAGACCATAATCCACTGTCCCCTGCAAGTACCGCAAAATGTGTTTTGCAGCCACCCAGTGAACCTTCCTAGGCTCACACATAAACTGACTCATCGTGTTGACTGCAAAACAGATATCTGGTCTAGTGTTGACCAAATACATTAAGGAACCAATCAGCTGCCTGTACAATGTGGGATCCACCAACTCGGAATCCGAAGCATGAAGCTTCTTCCAGTTGGTGATCATCGGTGTCGACATGGGTCTACAATCCTCCATGTGGAATCTGCTAAGGATGTCCACAATATACTTCCCCTGCCCCAGGAAGAAATGCCCCTCCTGCCACACCTCCAAGCCCAAAAAGTAATGCATCAAGCCGATGTCCTTCATCTCAAACTCCGTCGCAAGATCTCTCTTGCAGTGCTCTATGAGTCTCTCTGCACCTGTAATGACCAAGTCATCCACATACAACACCAGAATGAGAGGCTCCTCACCAATCACAATAAAGTAAAGGTTCGGATCTGCCTCACTCTTTGTGAAACCCATCCCCTGCAAATATGTATCTATCTTGGAGTACCAAGCTCTGGGAGCTTGCTTCAGGCCATAAAGGGCCTTCTTCAGTCTGCACACATGGGACTCCTTCCCATGCACCTCAAAGCCCTGTGGCTGCTCAATGTACACCTCCTCCTGTATGAAGCCATTGAGAAATGCAGTCTTCACATCCATCTGGTGGATCTTCCAACCCATCTCTGCTGCTATCGATATAATGGAGCGGATCGAAGTATATCGAGCCACGGGAGCGAAGGTCTCCTCATAATCAACTCCCTCTACCTGGGAGAACCCTCTAGCCACAAACCTTGCTTTGAATTTCTCAATGTTGCCATCTGCAGCATGCTTTACCTTGTAAAGCCATCTGGAAGTTACCATGGATTTTCCCTCAGGCCTCGACACCACCTCCCAAACATCATTCTTCATGATAGAAGAATACTCCTCCTGCATGGCCTCTCTCCAGACCTGCTGGCTAGCTGCCTCCTCATAGCTAGAAGGCTCAGAGTCAAAGATGCTGGTAACCATCGCCATATAGCTACAAAACCTCTCAGGTGGTCTACTCTCTGTGACCGGCCTCTTCGGCTCAGCAACAGATGTGGCATCTCTCAAGGTGTCCTGAAGCCACTTGGGCTTCCTCTTCCCTGAGCGCACTTCTCCCACCGGAGAATGAAACTCCTCCTCCTCATCATCATCAGGAGCCTGAACTCCTGACTGTCTGTCTGTTGTCCTCTTGCCTGCACCTGAACCTGTAGAAGCTGAGGCACCGTGTGAACTATCCATCAGTGGACTCCCTAGTGAACTGCTCTGCACGCTGCCCGGAGCACCACCCCTCTGGCTTGATGAACCACTGCTCACTGACGGACCTGACATCCTCATAGATGTACCTCCTGATCCTCCTGATCCTCCTGATCCCTGCCCACTGGATCCCTGCGACTGACTCAACTGCTGCCGAGGGTCTGGCTGATCCAGATACTCTAACTCCCGTGACCTCCTAAAGGTCCTGTCCTCCTCGAACTTCACATCCCGTCTGACAACAACTCTCCTCTGTGCAGGAATGTAAATCCGAAAGGCCTTTGAGGTCTCACTGTAGCCCACAAAGATACCCTTCTCTGCGGTGGGCTCTAGTTTGGTCCTCTTCTCCTTGGGTATATAGGAGTATGTAATGCATCCAAAGATATGAAGATAACCAATATCCGACTTCTTCCCAGAGAAAGCCTCCTCCGGAGTCGTGTGCCCCAAGGCACGATGCAGACTCCTGTTCTGCAAGTAAACAGCTGTGTTGCAGGCCTCTGCCCACAAGAACAATGGCAACCCCTGATCATGTAACATGGCTTTGGCAGCCCCTATGATGGATCTGTTCTTCCTCTCTGCAACCCCGTTTTGCTGGGGGTTGTAAGGAACAATGAACTCCCTCCTAATGCCTGCCTCCGCACAATATTCAACAAACTCTCCAAGGGTGTACTCTCCTCCATTGTCCGACCTCAGGGACTTGATCTTTCGACCTGTCTGTGTCTCCACATGAGCTCTGAACTCCTGAAACCGCTTGAAGACCTCACTCTTGGTCTTCAAAAAATAAATCCAGGTCCTCCTGGAGTGATCATCAATGAATAAAACATAGTACTCATATCCACTCAAGGAAACATGAGACATCCGACCGCTTACATCGGAATGAATCAAATCAAGTATCCCAGTCGCTCTGCTGTCACTGCTGGGAAAAGGGGATTTGGCAAACTTGCCCATCGCACAACCTCTGCAAGTATCAAAGTGATCAATACTGAAATCTGGCACACCTGTAGTGATCTCCCGCAATGTCCTCAAGGCTCCATGATACATATGTCCCATCCTGCGGTGCCAAATCTCACACAGCTCAAAACTGCTAGCTCTGCTGTCGATACTACTGCTCAATGCCAAAAGGGGCTGGAATGCAAACTTGTACACCTTTGCATGGCGTACACCTATCACTCTAGCTGAATCAGCTGGAGTGCCCCTGGGATACATCAACACCCGTCCTCCCCTGAACAGTACCTCATATCCTCTGTCCTCCAAAGCTGAGACGGATATGAGGTTCTTCCTCATCCCTGCCACATAAAGAACATCTGACACTTTCAAGGGAGGTTTGGACTCCCTTTGAAATGTCAGTGTCCCCACCCCGACTGCTCTAACAACTCTGTCATCACCGAGTACTACCTCTATATCAGTGCCACTCTTTGAAAGCTCTGAGAAGTACTCACGGACTCCTGTCATGTGACGTGAAGCCCCACTGTCCACATACCAGATACCTGAAGATGCTCCGCTAATCGAGGGAAAAGCATGCTCCCTCTGAATCTGTGTGGCAGGTGATCCTACACTAGAGGACTCACATGTAGTGAACGCAAACTCCTGGTCAAAACGACCTGCAAAGTCCTCAATCTCTGCTGAAGCTGCCACGTCCTGGTTCTTCCCCTTCTTCTTCTTCTTCTCCAGACACACAACTGCATAGTGTCCCATCTTTTGACAATTCCAACACTTCACCTTGGAATAGTCCTTTTGTGTGTTCCCCTGTTTACCTTTACCTTTGCCTTTGCCCCCACCACTGCTTGTGGAAGCCTGCTTCTTCCCTTTGCTTTTCTTGCCTCCTGCCACCAGTGCTACATCCTCATCCTGTTCAACTGGCTTGGCTGCCCCAAGCTGACCTTTCCTAATCTCTGTCTGAATGCAATCATCCCAAAACCTCTCCCATGTGGGAAGGGTCTCACGTGCACAAACCCCATCAGCAAAGTTCAACCATGAACGGGGGAGGCCATTCACTGCAATCCGCACCAACTCAGTGGGTGGAATGGCCTCTCCAATCGCTGCCAACTCATCTCTCACATTAGTAATCTTTGTGAGATATCCAGCTGCACTATCATTACCCATCTTAATGTTCTTCAGCTTCTCCTTCAGGACCATCTTCCGGTTCTCATTGATACTCTGGTAGAGATTGGACAATGCTGTCCACATCTCATGGGCATTGCTCTTTCCTCTCACATGAGGAATGCAATGGTCTTTGGTTCCGTCTAGAATCAGCCTCTTACCCTTGTTGTTCTTTTTATTATAAGCTGTCAACTGAGTAGCATCAGTAGGCACAACAACAGGGTTCTGTGTGGTATGCACCATGATATCCCAGACTTCTGCCTCCTCAAAGATACTCTGCATTCTCTCCTTCCAAACGCTGTAATTTGTATGCCCATCCAGCCTATCCTCCACCCTCAATCCCAATGACATCCTGCTGTCCTAAAATTGAAAAATAGCAATGCTGTAGTAAAGCTAAAAATGCTGTTTATGAAAAAATCAGCTTGGTGGAATTTTCTAAGTGAAAAATCAGCAGCTGTAACTTTTTCCTTCTGCTGTCCCAAATTGTCCTTCAGCACTCAAGCTCTGATACCATGTAGAAATTTCTGTTTTCCCACCCCGGTTTTCAGTTTCACCTTATTTCTCCCATGTAGTTAAATGCCCTTTCCCATAACCATATATTTAACAAGCTGAAAAAAATAAATATTGCTGAAAACACAAATTCTGGAAATTTTACAGAATGCTGGAAATTGCAGAAATAAAAATCAGCAGTAATAAACAGCCATTAAAACACATTTAAACACTGAGATTTTTGGTCAACTTGACCCTGGAAAAACCCCCTACAACTCTTGGGGAAAACCAGTTCGAGAGCTCTTCTTTATTTCTGAAAATGCCTTTTTCACAGTGAGAAATATTCAGCAAAAAAATCAGCAAGCAAATTTACAACTTATCTCTTTATCCATGCCTCACAGCAAATTGGAAATTACAGCAAACAGGACAGCAATAAATGCTGTACGGCCTCCTCGATTTTCGTGCCCACTTTTAGAATTAAATGCTGTTGTACGGCCAGCATTAAGCGCTGTACAGACTGCAATAAATGTGTTGTACGACCTGCAATAAATGCGCTGTACAACCCTCATTTTGCGTGCAGAAAAATCAGCAAACTGCTCGATTTTTGTGCAAACCACTCCTCGAAAATCGTGCCAAAATCTGTCTTTCACTGTGTGCTGAACCAACTGTACAAATCTGCTCAACTGCTGCCTTGGAATGTGTGCCAAACTGCTGTCTCCTTCTCCTCCTTGCTCAGAAATCTCTCTTGCTCTCTTGCTCTCCTTCTCCCAATCTACTCATGAAAGAATGAATGACCTTTTCCTCATTTTCCTCTAATCTAACCCCAAGTGACTTTTGGGTGATCCAAGTGACTTTTGGGTGATCCCTAAATCCAATGGCTGAAATAGATTGAGATCTAAGGCTGAGATTAAATGCTCATTTAAATCTCACTTTTTATTTTTTAATTCACCCCACTTTAATAAAGACCCACTTAGTCATTTATTTCCAAAGTCACTTTTCTTTTCTAATTTTTCATTGACTTTATAAAAGTCACTTTAAAATTAGACTTAGTAACTTTATCACTTAAAGTCACTTTTAAATTAGATTTAACTTTATAAAAAAAATTACAAAGTCACTTTAGGAGAAAAATTAAATTCTTTTGGACACTTTTCCCTAGGCCAAAGATCAAAGCCTTAGGGAACCACCTGTCCTCTGGTACCAAATTTCAACATTGTTGAATCCTTCCACAAGGTCAAATTCCCTCTCTAGGTCAACTCACACCCTAGCCCTAGCTAGTGGCTTGACTTTACAGGGGCCAAAAATCAGAAAAGAAGAGTGGAATTGAGTTTTAGGGTAAAGTTTGTGAGTGATCACGAAAATGACAAGGCGATGGATGTGAGCTTGAAGGAGGGGCTTCTTAAGATGTTGAGGGTTGGAGAATGAAATCGCATTTACATTGCGCCTCCATAATTGTCTTGCCGCAAAAATGATTGTGCAACTTTAGAGGAATCTACCCACTCAAATTTTAAAAAATCCTTTTATATTTACTGTGAATCTCTCTTCACAATGCAAAATTGACTAAAGCCATAGTATTCAAACACTTGAGCTAGCTAAAATTCACCTTTTGGCGCTTGAAATGTCTTGAACGAGAATGATCTTTTGATGAACTCCATGTATTCATGGATCATACTCATGTAGCTATAGCCATGGTGAACGCAAATGGATTATTGTGGTATGATTTTAATTTTGGGCGGAGCTTGATGCCTAGGTGCCACAGGGAGAGTGCACATAGAGAGAATCTAGGGTTTCTCGAGCACACAAGAATGGTGAAAGTGTCTAGTTCGAGGGATGCAAAACTGTGGCTCTTCTTGGCTTTGATGCCACTATTGGACACAAAATTTGAGAGGATATTTTTGAGAAGTGTGTGATTGTTATTTCATTCATATGATATGTTACCCTTTTGTTAGTAGTGGTACCCCAAAATTTTTGACAAAGGACAACGCCATTTGTAAGCCCAAACATGTGCAATCTTTTGGCCACAGTGTTGAATTTTGTAGCTATGGTCGGTCTTCATAATATTCTTTTGTACTTGCAATATGGATTATATTTGCAAAAGAAAATTTATATGAAGAATGTTCTTCATGCTTGCAAGAAAAGGAAATTATTTATTTGTATGCTCTTTAAGAGTGGGAAAATAAAAATAAAAATTTGTATTTTGCCTCCACAAAGACTTGTTAAATTTTCATGAAACTCTGTAACTACTTAGATGAATAATTCAAAACTGAAACTAGTTTACATTCACCAAGTTACAAAGTCTCTTAACAACTTATACACAATGGAATAAAAACACAGAGATAAAAAGAGATAAAAACACATCACACAAATATTGACACACTTTTCTCAAGAAACCCAATAAGGAAAATCTCTTGCTTGATTTGGCTATATTATTGATTTTCCTTGGAGCAATTAGATCTATTACAAATCAATCTGTCTTTGAGAAAGCATTCTACTTCTTCTCATAAATCTCAACTGATACAATTAATCTCAGGTTGCCTTGATCACTGCTTGATATCGACCCTCTAGCACACAACTGTTCTTGTATCGCTTCCTTGACTTGCTCTGCAAAACTTGCTCTCTTTTGCGCACTAGAAGCCTCCTAAATCCTTGCACACTAGGACCCTATTTCCTAGCACACAAGAGGCCCCTAAATCCTAGTGCAATTCTTGTTATTTCCTTGTGCACTTTCTGCCTCCTATTTCTTAGGATCCCAACTCCTCAAAACTTGTGCGCAACCAATATCCTAAATTCTAGCAAACTTGTGCCTCCTATTTATTAGGACAAAATTCATGCGCTCTTCACAATCAAGGCTCTCTCATAAACTCGTGAGCTCGGTCTTGTCACAAACCTTTGTGCACAAAACAATTGTGTTTTACTTGTGCCTTCGTCCTTTCTTTTATAGATTTGATCCATGCTAAATTAGGCTAGTTCAAATTTAGAACTCGAGTTGTGATAACAAGTTAACTGAGACTGTTACTCGCTCTCCTTCTTATCATCACTAGAGTTGTTAACTCGTGCTCTCTCCAATCAACAATGGAGATCTAACTTGCTCTTCCTTCAACCAAGACTGAAGACTAACTCATTCTCACTGAATTGCTAGCTGCCACCTCGTTTTGTAGTCAAATTGATGAAGATTCCACTTAACTGAAGCTCCAAATCTACACATGTTATCTTGATGATTATTCCAGTAAATTGGAAATAAATCATCCTAACTGAAGTCTAACTCATGAGGACAACTTGAGGTCTTCACTGGCTAAGGCATAATCCAGAAGACCTTGCTCGCTACATTTTCAACAAGACCAAGTCGACCATCCAAGGATCAAGTTGGCCTGCCCAAGAGATATGCCCCTTTGCATGGACGGACAACTATAAATAGAGCCTTTTCACTCTCCAAAAAGACATAATTCAGATCTGATCTGAGGCTCACTGACCTGAGGCAAGATACTCACATTTTATGATGCATACCTTATGTGGAACAACTCGTTGATTTTAGGCTACTTCTCTGTGATTTTGTGCGCAAGTTTGAGGCCTATAGCTCCTGTGTTTTAGTGTGGATCTGAGGCTTGTATCTGTTGTGTTTCAGTGTGGATATGAGGCTGGTAGCTCCTATGTTTTAGTGTGGATCTAAGGCTTCTATCTCTTGTGTTTCAATGCAGATCTAAGGTTGGTAGATCCTGTGTTTTAGTGTAGATATGAGGCTTGTATCTCTTGTGTTTCAGTGTGGACCTGAGGCTTGTATCTCTTGTGTTTTAGTGCAAATATTTGAGGTACATCTTTGTGATACAAGTGCGAAGTGTCTGAGGTTTAGTACGAGACTAAGGCATCATCTCTATGTCATATATCTGGGATATAATGCACATTCTGAAGCAGAGAAAGAGGATATGATTCGGCCTCTCTTGGAGTTTCAGTATCTCTGTGGTATAGTGCGAGTTTGAGGTAGACTTGGAGGATGTTTCATGATCCTTGTTGCAGAACTTTTGTGGATAGAATTATGGAGGCTCTCTTGGTCGTTGGAGGATGGTCATCTTGTTGACTTTGATGTATCTCTTGTTGCATTGATTCCTGGGTTTTTCCCCTTAGTGGGTTTTCGTAGGGTCAAACTTTGTGCTCTTTGTGTAGCTGTCTCTTTTCTGTATGGTTGATGTCTTCTATGTAATTATTGAATGATGGAACTAATGAATAAGAATGTAAAAAGATCATAATCATCAAAGATAATTATCAGTTAAGAAGACTATGAAAAAGCTGAAGTGTAAGAGTGTATCCTAGTTCCTCCTAGGTGTACAATTATGACCAATCTTCTTAGTTCATCTTCATAGTGCTTGGTTTTATGGCTTTGCTAATAGCCCCGTGGTGGGTGGTAACTCATTGCCTTGATGGACACTTTTATGTCTTGGGTTGCTATTCAAGCATCATGGAAGTGGATCTATTAGGACACTGTTGGAAAATGTAACTAGGTTCGGTCTTCATTATTGTACTTGAAGTCAAAATGTAATATATTTGTCAAAAGAAATTGAAAAGAATTTTATTATTATTTTATTTGGCTTATTAAAGCATGGGTTTCATGCTTGGGTTAAATGTATAGGTCAAGCCTCCATCGTAGGCTTTAGGATATTTGTCAAATTCAAATTATGAAAGACTCCTCTATCCATCAAAGTCTCCTTGCCATTGAAAGGATCTCCATCAAGTCGACTTCCAAAGGGTGATCATATGTCGACCCAATGTTGCACGAAGTGGGGACGTTTTTTGGAAGCGGGGATGCGGAAGCGTCATTTTCAAAAAATCTAGGAAGCGAAGCGTCTTCTATATGTATATATATTTTATATTTTTTTTGCATTTATATTCAAAACAAACATCCCAAATACCAAATTAGTTGTAGACGACATGAAAACATGCATATTTTTGCAGAAATCAAGATAGATATGGCATCCATGATTCCATTGTAGTTACTAGTATGTAGTATGTACATCAATGTTTAATTATTCGAGCATCAACCATCTATATTCTAGCAATTACAAACATACATCAAATTTTTAAGCATATTATAAAACATAAAACATAGAGCAAATTATGATTTATCTAGCAAGTGAGCAATTGTCAACACTTGTCATGCCCAAAATTCAAATAATAATGTTTACAAAATAGGTCACTTGGTCACCGCCAAGCCAAAAAGGTTCAAATTCACAAGCCTACAAGTCTAATGATTAATCTATGACAAAAGTAGTAAATTGTGAATATATCTACTAATCTCTCCTCCTTCCACCATGAAGAGAACGTGGTGGCGGGCCTCCATGTGGTGGCAATGAAGAAGATGGTGCCTGTGGAAGTTGTGGCACTGAAACTGATGAAGACGAACCCCCTACTGTTGGTGTTGAACCATGGAACCTAGGAACCAAGGGACCAGATGGGGGTGGCATCTCAACACGATCATCATCATCATGGAATCGCTCAAAAAATTCATACAAAAAAAAACATGGAGGAAGTTCACGATCCGTACGCTTCGTATGACCGAAGCGTTGTCTGAAACGCGTTTTGGGCACACGCTTCTTGAAATTTCTAGGAAGCGTGTTTATCAGTCTGAAACGCGTTTCGGACGGCGCTTCCACCACACATTCGTACGGATTGCGGATCGGGGTTTTGATCTGGGGGGGGGACGTTTCCTACAACATTGTGTCGACCTATATAGTCACAACTATTTAAATGCTCATGTCGGCTCAAGTATATTGGACAACCACAATAAATACTAGCCTAAGTACTTCGCATAACAGACTGTGTACAAAACTCGCACATCTCTGAGATGTTTTTCTGTGATCACAAACTTTCAGATAAGAATTTCAGAGCAAACATTTCGGTGATACCAGTTCGGATGAGGGCATACATTTTGGTGATACAGGTTCGGATTTCAGAGAAGCCTACTTTCGTTAATTACACAGAAGTTCAGACGTTATTTCAAAGACACATAATTCGGGTAATGAGTTCGGATATCACAGTGGATGACTTCAGTTCGGTGCTACTTCTGTAAAAGAGGCTCGTTGTCTTTACACATTGCTATTGGGTGCTATCACAGTGACATTACAGTGATGCTATGACAATGGTGCTATTACAATGATGCTCTCTCAATATCTCAGTATAATGATGTTATTAGAGTAGATAAAGGAGCTCGGATTGTTCACATAGGTGATCTCTTCAAATGACAAATGTGAGGAGGACTGATTGCTACATGAAGCCATGGAACTGATGCATGACAAGGTTGATGGATGGAGGATGTCTTGGTCCAGTTTGTAAGGTTCTTGGTCGTCTTATCTTAAATCTATTGAAGGAAGAATTTGTGACTGGGTTTTCCCCTTGAGGAGGGTTTTGCCCTGACAACGTGCTTATATCTTGTGTTCTCTTCTATTTGTTGCTTGGCATTAACCTTGATGATAAGAAAAGATAATTAAGATAACGAATGCTAATAACGAAAATATCACAAGTTAATGTCATTAAGAGGAAAATCGTTTAAACTGCCTAACTTATGGATTTTCCAACATACACGTGACTTAAAGGAACACTTCTGGTATTAGCCCTGTCAACATGATAGTACTATATATGGGTGGAAACATCCATCTTATTGTTGTACTAGCACACCTATATTATATTCCCCACATGGACCATTTCTCTTATGTATGCACACCTCTTTGGCCATGGTCATCATTCTTCATGGTAGTCTCACAATTCATGATGATTTAGTGCTCCACGAGGCAACATTTTACGTTCTCCAAGGCAAGGAAGAAGGTCCATTGCACTCTCCAAGGCAAGCCAAATCATCTCCGTGTCAAAGCACCTAAAATGCCCTTCTCAAAGTGCCTTTTCAAACATTTTTCCTCACTAAAAGAGGCTTGACTTCTCTTGGGGCAGCTATGAGGGTTGAAAGGAATAACATGGCAGATTTTTTGAGCAAAGCAAGATCACATCAAGTAAAGGTCACTCCAATGGACCAAGATCAAAACAAAAGCAAGCAATTCAAGCCTTAAATTACTAATACAAGCAAGGAGCTGTCCACCCTATTCGTAGTTGTTGAGAGGTCAAAAGTCAAATCAAGGGAATGTTGAGTATCTTAAGGAGGACGTTGAGCCTTCCTTGCCTTTAAAATTTTACTCCAAGTCAATTTAAGCAAATTTTGAGGGAAACGTTGGAATGAGTGCAAATTGGCCTCCCTTTCAAACAAATCAAGGCTCTCTCAAGGGGACGTCACCTCTTTTACAGGGTTTTAACCAAATGTAAAATCAAATTTTGTAATGACTTAGTCTCCAAGTCTTTTGTGGATGATAAGTCAAGTCCTTTTTGAGCTTTCTTAGACATTTTATAAGGAGCAAAAGGGGGAGAGATGTTGAGATCCTCATCTATAAATAGAGAGCTCACTCTCCTCCCAAATTGTTGTGAATTGTTGAGATTATTTTGCCATAATGTAATATTTTCATGAAGCTTTGGTGTCAACTTTGAAGTCTCTTTTTCTTGGCTATTCTACATATTTTCCAAAGGTAAATTTGTGTTAATTCATGACTACTACTACATATTTTTCAAAGGCAATTTTGTGTTAATTCATGACTACTGCAAGGCTCTCAAGGTCCTTCCATTTGAAGGGAAACTTTGTCACTTGAAGGGAGAGGTCTAGGGTAAATATCTAACGTTTGCTTTGTTGCTGTGAGGTAAGCATTAATTCTCCTTGTTGGACCATACCCTAGAGGTTCCTCAACAAGGGTTTTGATTTTATTTCATTCCATAGTTGATCTTATGGTTGAAGGCTTTCCCCTTGGAGGGATCCCTTCTACGTAACTTGTCTTGTCTAGTAGGGCTTGGTTTCATAAATTGTCTTGATTTGAACTAGCCTAATTTAGCATGGATCAAATCTAATCGTTGGCTATTAAGCTTCTTTCCTTGGTGATCGAACTTGCTTCTTGTGTCATCGAATGTGTGTTCTACAAATGAGGTCGATGGCTTATATATAGGCTTTCCTTGTAGCTGAATTGTCACCGTGAGACTGACTTGTCGTCTCTTGTAGGTTGACTTGTAGATTGCAGGCCGACTTGATCTTGGAGGGAGCCTTTTGACTCTTTTGACACTAAATAAATTCCTCTTACATAATACAACGCGCCCAATAGGGTCTTTACATATGACAATGCCTTCTTTGACTTCTTGACCTCTATTTTAATTTTTCTTTTATTTCTGTCTTAGAAATTATTGTTTTTATTTCCTAAAAAGTACGTATTGCTAGGGCTTTGTATGCATATTTTTATTTGTTGTTGTAGAGGTTGACATGTGTTGGAAAATATGGAAACTTGTAGATTATAACTTATTTTCCTTATCTTGACAATTACTTGTGATGTTAGTTGGTCTTTTATTAATTCTTTAAATTTGTTCATCAAGCAATTACCAAACACAATGAAGATCACAAAGAGACAGAGTACACAAGATGTAGGCTCCAAGCCAGGGCAAAACCCCTCCAAGGGGAAAACCCAGAAAAATGCTTCTCTTCTTCCTTAGAATCTGCTTACAAAAAAGACTTCCAAAAGACCAAAGCCAACAAACCTTCCAAGTCCCAAGTCAACCCCCAACAAGATCTTCCTTGGGACAACTTCCAGAACTTTGATACTGCTACATTGCTACTGCAACTTTGACCCTTGCAACAGAGTTTCGACCCTGAAATCTAGACCCCCTGCAATTGCTACAAAATTTCGTCCTCCTGCAACTGGTAGCTTCATAAACCCTAGCGAGACAAGAGAAAAGATTCCTTGAGTTGTGTGTGCAAATGAAGTTGAGCTCCCTTGTATTTATAGCCTTTCTTGAGGGTCGAATAATCCTCCTTTAGGCCGACATCGTCTTGGGCTTATCCATGGCTTTTTCTCAATAAAATAAATATTTTTCTTCATTACAATGAGTC
This sequence comes from Pinus tabuliformis, assembly GCA_031772625.1. Taxonomy (NCBI): domain Eukaryota; kingdom Viridiplantae; phylum Streptophyta; class Pinopsida; order Pinales; family Pinaceae; genus Pinus; species Pinus tabuliformis. The sequence goes on from CM062819.1 coordinate 1,278,642,035, forward strand.
CAAATGGGACTATGACACATGACCAATATTATTCTTTATCCTAGAAAAACCTAGAAAACTTAAAAGCACTAAGAACATGCTTTTGACTCCAACTCGAGTATGAAACCCATACTCCAAAAAAAAATAATTTCTATTCTTTCATTTTATTTCTTTATAAAGAATATTCAATGTCATGATTACAATTACATCATAATGAAGACCAAACTCAGTTACAATTTTCAACAACATGGCCCCTGAAAGCAAGTATGATCTAGTATGGTTACATTGCCATTTGAATGATGATGGGAAAAAGTTTGCAACTATTGTGAGAAGGTCATTAAAGGTGGGGGGATCCATAGTATTAAGCAACACTTAACTCATTTGAGAGGCCAAATGGATGTTTGTGAGAAAGTCTTTGATGACCTAAAATATCATAAGATGGGTTTGATTGAAGCCTTCCTAGCAGAAAAGAGCAAGAACAAGAAAGTTAAAAAGGACATAGGCAAAAGTACAAAGATGATGCTCCTTTCATGGACCCTAATCTTGAAGCACATAACCCAAATTTTGAAGAACCATTTAGTTTTCTTATTAAACTTGGAGATGTGCATGTTTCTGACACTAGTTCATTTAGTTTGAAAAGGGCACGTGCAGGGAATCTTGACCCTTTCTTTGTACCTCGCACCACCCTTGGTGCTCAACCCACCATTGACCCCAAATGGAAGAAGATAGAGAGAGACGCTGCTCGGGAATCCATTGCTAGATGGTGATATGATGCAAACATATGTTGCAATGTTGCCAATTCTCCATATTATCAGCCTATGATTGATGCTATAATTGCGTGTGGTTTGGGCTTCAAAGGCCTTAGTTTTAATGATATTCAGGGGTCACTCTTACAAAATGAGGTCCAATGAATAGAAGACTACCTTACAAATTTCAATCACTCATGGACCAAAACAAGGTGCACAATTATGTTTGATGGATGGATTGATGAAAGATCCTGCACCACTTAAAATTTCTTAATTGTTTGCCCAAAAGACACCATGTTCTTGAAATTTCTGGTTGCATTTGATCAGGTGAAGGATACACAATTACTATTTCGTCTTTTGGATGAAGTGGTTATTGAAGTAGGGTTTGACAATTTTGTACAAGTGATCACAGATAATGGTTCTAACTATGTTGCAGTTGGAAGGATGTTGGAGGAAAAACACCCCACCATTTGATGGACTCTATGTGTAACCCATTGTTTGGATCCCATGCTTGAAGACATTGATAAAATTGAGTGGGTGAAGAAGTGTGTGGAAGAAGAAAAATCCATCACTAGATACATCTACAACCACTCATGGGTTTGAACCTTATGAGGAAACACACTGAGGGTAAAGAGCTTGTTCGGTCAACCATCACACAATTTGCAACAAACTTTCTTTTGTTGCAATCCCTTGTTCAACAAAAAGGCAACCTAAGGAAGATGTTTGCTTGTGATGAATGGAATGCATCTCAGTGGAGCAAAAAGGCTGAAGGGAAAGAGGTGGTTGACAAAGTGTTTGAAAAATATTTTTGGAGAAAGGCAAAAGAGATATTGCTATTTAGTAAGCCTCTTGTGAGAGTGTTGTGGATGGTGATAAACTTCGCCATGGGTTTTGTTTATGAGGCCATCGATCAAGCCAAAGAGGCAATAAAGGCATCATATGGGTATTCAAGATAAAAGTATCTTCCTCTATTGAGAATTATTGATGAAAAAGGGAACAAACAACTCCATAGTGTTAGTTTTTGTAGCATCGGGTAGGTGTTCTAGTTTCGACTTTGGTCTGAGAGGCTAAGGAACACAAGATCTCCAGAACCTTGAAAATGTTTTGTGCAAAAAAACATAGAGACAACTCATTTAAGTTAATTGATCTATAATTAAATATTTCCAAAGTCTAACTTAGGAAAAGTGATTAATTAACAATAACTAATTGAGAAAGGTGAAAATTCTCTAGAAACTCACAAGGATCGAGTTTGAGATGATCTTAGCCATTGGTGAGTATCTAATCATGGCCGCTGGTTCACCAATGAGAGATTATAAGAGCAACTTGATGGGTAGATGGAGAATACACTTGTGAGGTTGAGTTCCCTGGCAGATCGAGCTATCCAGTTGTAGAGGTTGAGCAATGAAGAAGAGTTCAAGCTAGGAGGGATGCAGAGATAGAGAGGGAGAAGAGACAATGATTCCAGAGGAGTTTCCAGTTTTGAAGAGGGAACAACAAAAAGGCCGAGTTATTCCACTGGAGGCTGCACAAGGACTGTGCACGCAACTTTAGTGAAGCATTTCGATTTCGTTGAGCAGGAGGTTGATTTAGTTGCCAGAGGTCGGAATAATTTTCCGGAGGGCCAGAGGATCACTTCCAGAGGCAACAACATGCAAAGCGACTTAATTAGAGGCAGATTCAGGTTGTGTGTGTGAGGGCTTGTGCAAGGGTTCTTGGAGGGCCAGTTTTTTGAAGCAGGTTGTGCCGAGATTGCTTTTGGAGAGAGAAAATTCTCTCTAATAATTTTGGCCAGATTATTTGCTGTGGATAGCCAACTTGGCATCCAGATTGTACTTAGAAATTTCCCCGCTGCATAATAATAATAATAAAACTCTCATCTGCTGCACCGGTTTTCCAAAAATAACGGTCATTTTTATTTTGTGTGTGCTCTATATTTCTCAGTTCCAATATTTTATTTTCCGCAACGTTTTTATGGTGAAAATTGCAGTTGTGATTTTATTCGTTGTTTGTTGTAGCAAATAAATTGCACTTAATAATAATCAATTAGAAGAATAATTTCTAGTTGCTGCAATAGAGTTGAAAATTTCACACAAACCTTTACATGTGGCTGGCTATTACCTAAAACCAAGATACAGAATCTTAAATTTTCGAATTCTATAAGTTTTACTATTCATTAGAATTTAGAAAAGCTTTGTCAAACATTCAAAATCAATCGATGAATGTTTTTTGTCTTTTGAACTTTGAAGATACCATTATAGTAAAGATTTTGAAGCAGATGGGGAGGTAAAAGAGGGATTGTACAAATCCATTGAGCGCATGATCCAAAATCCCAAGATTTAGGACTAGATACATAGCCAACTCTTCAATTTCAATGAGAGTACTGGTACCTTTGGCATGTCTATGGCTATAAGAAGTAGAACAAAGGATCCACCAGGTAAGAAATGTCAAAGTTTTCAAATTATCTTACTCATTAAAAGGCTTTAGTCCAAGTTTCAAACTTTCAAAGTCATTTGCTAATACTTATTTTCCTTCAACTCTTATTGTAGCCTATTGGTGGCAACAATTTGGTAGCCAATGCCTTGATTTGCAAAGATTTGCAATTTGGATATTGAGCCAAACATGCAATATTTTGGAGTGTGAACAAATTTGGAGTGTTTTTGAGTGGATACACACCAAGAAGAGGAACCATTTGGAGCAAAAATGGTTGAATCACATGGTTTATGTTTAGTACAACCTTAGGTTGAGGTGAAAATAGTTGCTGAACAAGACACTTGAATCAAACAACATAAGTTTGGATGGCTTTGATCCATCATCAAAGTGGGTTGTGGAGACTAAGAACCAACATTTAACAATGAAGATTTTTCTTGGATGGTTAGGGGAATCAAGTCGAAATCCCACTATAGATTCTCAATCTACTAATTCTAAGGATGAAGATGAGGAGGAGAACGAGGATGATTTTGATTAGTACTAGTAGTATTGTAGTTTAGTACTATGCTTATTTTTGACTCTAGAGGCCATTTAGAGCCTGTATCTTGATGTATTTTGTTTCAAAGATGTATTGCACTGAGTGCTATTTTGGTATTATGCACTCTTGCTATATAAATGAATTTTTTTCATATTTGTGTATAAATGGTTTGAATTTATATGGATCCACATGAATATATCTGTTTTTCTTTAAAATTTGAATATTTTATGTATTTTTGGTCAACCAGTTTTTTGGTTCGGCTTTTTTACCAGTTCCAGTCTGGTTCTGGCTAGTTCTTGATCCAAGGGTGTTTACCGGCTCAATGACTAGTCCGATTTCGATAACATTGGTTAAAATTGACAGCTTGTGCAGATGGTATGGTGGCTGGTTGCCATTGGTGGCTGTATGATTTTGTAATTAATTGTTCACGACTTCGTGATTAATTTTAAACAATGGAGGTTAATATTATATAGATAAGGTTTAAATTGTAATTAATTTATAATCTATCAATTGTACAACTGTTTGGATCCTTGGTAGTTTTTTTTTTTTTAATAAGTTGATTGTATCACTGTACAAATGTGATGAATTAGATTTTGTAGTGGATGTAATTAATTTTTTTTTCTCTTCTGAATTTTGACTTATTTTTTAGCAAAGTATTCTTCTTCACAAAATTATGAGCTTAAATGGCCAAAGGCTGATTTGTGGCCAAAGATCTAAAGAAATCAAAGTAACTCCGATTGCATTTTTCTTTTTTCCATGTGGCTTGCAGCGTTTATGGCCAACGACCAGGATCAAAGAGAACAACTTTGATACCAAATGCAATAACCAATTATGGCTTACGAATTAATAATCCAAAATACTTGGAAAACAAAGATATCCATTGAGGATAAATAATAATATATAAATGTATGAGAGAATGATATGATATTACAAATGGGGGTTCCATAATAAATACTAGGTGGGAGTGCCTTTTCATAACAAGTCACATTTTTTTATTGAGACATGTTCTTTCATGTGTCTTGTTATTAACCATTAATTAATTATTTTATATATTATTTACACTATTTTATATATATTTATGTCGAGAACAAAATTATTAAGATTTTGTTATGCTAAAAAACAAAAGGTGTCATGCTTGGTAAGCATTCGACAATCGAGAGAGATTACATTTTGGGATTTGTTTTCTTCTACAATATTTCCATCTTATTCTCTTCTATAACTTGGTGTTAGGTTCTTTGTTTGGTTTTTTCTTGAATTTATTATAGGAAAGTTTGCTTGGATTATTCAAATTCCACTAAGCTATCAAAAAGGTCTCTTTTGGTTTCAAATACGATAATCAATCATTATTATGTTCCACGGTTAGTTATTAACTATTTTTCTAGTGAATTTAGCATTGTGTGGCACTAAGCGACATGTAGATATTTCAATGAGTGGCTCAACAAGGTCTAGGTATGCAAGACCATGTACAAAGTCTTACCTCAAGGCCGATCAATTCTTTCTCACAACATCTAGGGGTACTCATTCTCGGCTTCGATTGGATCGACGACCTAATCTTAACAACAGCCATATATTGGAGACACATTTCTTTAGCCTCAGCCTCAAGTGCTTGGAGAAACTCTAATTATATCTCCCATATGCTTCCCAAAATCTTTTGGCCAACCCATCCCTGCTTTGGACATTCTCCACATTACATCTGTTGAAGAATGTAACTAGTGTCGGTCTTCATAATTGTACTTGAGTCATGAAGTAATATATATTTCTCAAAAGGTAATTTTTATTGGCTTATTAAAGGATGGGTTTCATGCTTGGGTCAATTGTCGATAGGTCATAACACCCATTGCATGCTCTAGGATTTTTGGTTGAGTCAAAATCAAAGTCATTATTCTAAGAGACCCTTCTTGGGGTCCTTTAGATCAAGAAAGATTTTTTTTTTTGTATCTATCCCCCACCAAGTCAACTTCCTCTCAAGTCGGCCTCGAACTCATCATGATAGCCATCTTCAACAGTGTACAAGTGGCCTCTTCACAAATTGACAAGTCGACTTATTATTGGATGCTCCAACTACTATATAAAGGAATGAATTCGAATTTTTAAGGGACATATGACATACACACATCTGCAATTTGACCTAGTAAACAAGTATACGAAAATATGAAGAAGGAAAGTCTGGGCAAGAGACGTCTGTGATGGGAAACTTAATTTGTGATGCTAAGACTGGATGAAGGGAGCCGAAATAAAGGAGAACGAGTTATAGGAATTGCAAAGAAGAAGAAGACAAATATCTACATGTGTTGAGGGATGACTTGGTGGAAGGAGTAAGTCTATATATTTGGTCAAAGGTCAAGTATGTCTCATCTTGAATTGAATCTACAGTAAGAAGGGTTTTTGACCAGGTTTTCCCCTTATAGGGTTTTTTCCCTGGCTTAGTGCCTATATCTTGTGTTCTCTTGTGTTCTTTGTGTTTTTGGCAATTATCTTGATGATAATAATAACAATAAATATGTAGAAGAAATAATTAATCACAATAAATTGTCAAGTAATAGAGAAATCAAATTAAATAAGAAAACCTAACATGTTACCCTAGATTTCTCAACACGGTATCAGAGCTTGGTTCATTAGCACAAGGGCTGTCAGAAAATCAGGTCAAGCAATATAAGGCTTTAAGACATAAGCAAGCTATAGAAGACCGAACTCCTACAGGTAAGAAATTTCAAATTCTTGGCATGGTCTCGAGCGCTAGTTACAGTGATCAAAATAGGAAGAGCAACGTTAGATGAAGTCCTGTTCTGAAGGACCGAGAGGCTAGTTTAATATCTCTCTCAAGGTTGAGTATCCTAATGAGCAGAACGAAGTTTTAAAGAAAGTATTTAAGGCCTGTCTGAGTAGTCTAGATCCATATCCTACCCTAAGAAGCATGTATAAAATTTGAAATTATTATTCCTAGAAAGTGACCGAATTACAAAAGTCCATATAACCAACAGTGCTTCAAGAATTAAAAGACTCAGAAATCAAACTATTTAGCAATACTATGGGTTTGCTGTAAAATCTCTGTCACTCCATATAATCAAGGGGGCTGAGACCTCTATAGAAAAGGGACGAGACTCTGTTTATATATATGTAAGATCCAAAGTGTTATTTTTAGGCAACAATGGTATGTTCTATGCTTTAGAGCAATTTTACTACAATTTCTTTATTAGCCCAGTATCAATATTCGGATTAGAAATCACATCAACATGATAGTAAAATGTAGATAGAACATAAACATAAACAGTAGAAGACAAGCCAAGACAATAGGACACAAGATGTGGCACCAACTAGGAACAAACCCCAATGTGGGGAAACCCTTGATCAAATCTTCTTTTAGTCTTCAATAGTTCAGCAGAGAGAGATAGTACAATTTACAAATCTGATAGTTTATAACAGCAGTGAAAGAGCCCTAACCAGAAAAGTCAACATTGGTCAACATGGTAGATTTGACCCTCAGCAAATCGGTCAACTTTAGTCAACTTCAGCCTCCAGACAACAAGATAAAACAACCCTCAAAACAGTCAAAGTCTGGTCAAACAGTCCACCTGCTGTCAATCCTAGTTGCAGTCAATGTTGGTCAACACTTGGTCAAACTGTCCAGAAATTCGGTCTCCTGAAATTTCGGCCTCCTGAAATTTTGGCCTCTTGAAATTTAGCTCTCCTGAAATTTCGGACGCGGGGAGAGAGAGAGAGGCCTAGAAATCCGCACCCAATCAATGAGGAGAGTGAGAGAGAAGTGTGAAGATGAGTGTGTCCAAATGAGGCTAAGTCACCTTCTATTTATATGCAACGTTGAGGATGAATAAACGTTACTGTTGGGCTTCTGAGCCTACATAAGTTTGCTGGCCGACCTTGACAATTTGACCATAATCAAAATAAATTCATAACTTCATGTGTACATGCCAAAATTAGATGATCTTTAGATTAATCCTACACCTCTTGGAGAGAGGAATCCAAGAAAAATATCAGCTGTCATAAATAAGATGACCGATATGGAGTTTGGCGCTATTTGCCAATTTTAACACTCCCTCTCAACTAGGGAGAATTCCATGTGCTAATCCATTTGCCATCTGTACTATCTGTGCCATCAATGCACTGCTCTACTCTGCTGAACTATGAAGAAGAAGAAGTGATCGAGAATGTATCATACCATTCTCTACTGACCCGAAGTCAGTGCCAATCAAAGGAGAGTTTGTCATACCACTCTCACTGACTCGAAGTCAGTGCTAATCAAAAGAGAGTGTCTCATACCACTCTCACTGACCTGAAGTCAGTTCCAATTCATCCCAGATCAATATCGGTCATCCTAGCATAGGGAGTACAGTAGTACACGATGCGTCCATCAGTAGTACTATGGTCCCTATCCTCATTTCCCTACTCATTGGCTAGATGAGAGGTACTTCCCATGAGTCCCAGACTGCATGGGTAGGATGTATCGGTAGGAGAAGGATGAACCACTCATCCTGCCTACCTGCCGCTAAGGGGTATTGCAGGGGAAGGTTGAACCACTCACCCTGTACACATCAAACCACTAGGGGAAGGCTGAACCACTCACCATATGGTTGCTTATCGCTCCAAGAAGTACCCCAAGCCCCCCGGAGATCCCAGAGTTCAATGTCCATCTCATACAGGACCCTCATAAGAGGGTCTCTCCACTACTCCAAGTCCTTCCAGGAAGGCCAAGGACTTGAGCTTCCCTAGGGGCTTTGTCAGAATATCGACGACCTGCTCATCAGTCCCAATGTGATGGAGCCTTATTTCTCCTCATTGTACCATATCCCAGATAAAGTGGTACCTGATATTTATATGCTTGGAGTGATCATGAAACATGGGATTCTCTGATAATCAGATTCCATTTTGGTTGTCGCAGAGGATCACGGTGGTATCCAACACATGTCCAAACAGCTCACTGAAGAGATTCCTCAACCAGACAGCTTCACAGGAGGCCATACTAGAAGTTATGTATTCGGCCTCGACGACGCTCAAGGCAACGGATTTTTGTTTCTTGCTCATCTAGGATATCAAACAAAACCCAAAGAAAAACAACATCCAGAAGTGCTCATGCGATCCACCACACTGCCAGCCCAATCAACATCAGAATAACCATGCAGCCTCACATCTCTGGCAGTGTATCTCAGTCCATGAGTGATTGTGCCTTGAAGATATCACAGAAGATTCTTGGCAACAATCCAATGTATATGATGAGTCTCAACCATATATTGGCTCAATGTATTAACTGCAAAAAATATGTCCGGACGAGAGTTCACCAAGAACATCAGTGCTCCTATGAGTTGATGATACTCAGAAGCATTTCCCAATTCAGGTCCAACAACACTACCACATAACTTCTTAAAGTTAAGTTCCATTGGAGTAGTCACAGACTTGCAGTCCACCATCCCAAATCTTTCTAATATCTTCACAACATATTTTCCTTGAGAGAGGAAAATTTCCCCTCGCTTTTGCCAGACCTCTAACCCTAGGAAATAATGCATCGATCCTAGGTCCTTCATCTCGAATTCAGAAGCCAACTCCCTCTTACATTTGTGAATGAGAGGGTCTGCACCTGTCAGAAAGAGGTCCTATCAGGGATATAGGCCACTAGATGCTTGTCCTCAAGAAATAGGATTGAATATCCTCGTCCTTGCCCTTCTTAATATCCTTCAACTCATTTTTCAGAAAGAGAATTTGATTAGCATTAATAACCTTGAACATGCCGACCAACCTGTCGTATATCTCCTTGGAGGTGTTCAATTCAGGGATGTAGGCCACCAGATGCTTGTCAATGGAATCCTTGATAATCTTCTTCGCTTTGACTTCAACCTTATTGTACTTGGTCTTTGTAGCAGTTGGTGCATTTGAAGGAGGCTCAGGGATTTTACCCTGCACATAGTCCATCACCTCTTTTTATTCCAAGGTCAAATCAAGAGACATCTTCCTTCCATGATAGTTAAATTTATAATGAAGCTTGCCTTCAACCGGGAAGTAGGATGAGGAACCCATTGAACCTTTTTCCCTTGTCCAACTGTCTTTGGTGCTTGCTCTTTCACTCTTGCTTGGGCTTTGTCTTCACCTTAGCTCTGATACCATGTTATTTTTAGGCAACAATGGTATGTTCTATACTTTAGAGCAATTTTACTTCAATTTTTTTATTAGCCCAATATCAATATCCAGATTAGCAATCACATCAACATGATAGTAAAATGCAGATAGAACATAAACATAAATAGTAGAAGACAAGCCAAGATAGGAGGACACAAGATGTGGCATCAGCCAGGTACAAACCTCACTGTGGAGTAACCCTTGATCAAATCTTCCTTTGGTCTTCAATAGTTCAACAGAGAGAGATAGTACAATTTACAAATCTGATAATTTATAAAAGCAACAAAAGAGCCCTAACCAGAAAAGTCAACACTGGTCAATAGGCCAGATTTGACCCTCAGCAAATCGGTCAACTTTAGTCAACTTCAGCCTCCAAACAACAAGATAAAACAACCCTCAAAACAGTCAAATTCAGCCCAGTCAAAGTCTGGTCAAACATCCCACCTGTGGTTAGCCCTAGCTGCAGTCAACGTTGGTCAACACTTGGTCAAACTGTCTAGAAATTCAATCTCCCGAAATTTTGTCCTCCTGAAATTTCGCTCTCCTGAAATTTTAGCCTCCTGTAATTTCGGACACGTGGAGAGAGGCCCAAAAATCTGTACCCAATCAATGAGGAGAGAGAGAGAAGTGTGAAGATGAGTGTGTCCAAATGAGGCTAAGTCACCTTCTATTTATATGCAACGTTGAGGATGAATAGACGTGATTGTTGGGCTTCTGAGCCTACATAAGTTTGTTGGCCGACCTTGACAATTTGACCATAATCAAAATAAATTCATAACTTCATTTGTACATGCCAGAATTGGATGATCTTTAGATCAATCCTACACCTATTGGAGGGAGGAATCGAAGAAAAATATCAGCTCTCATAAATAAGATGACCCATATGGAGTTTGGACCTAGTTGCCATTTTTAACACAAAGTGACTTGAAAGATTGACTTGGAGGATCTCAGTTCTTGACACAATAAGATATATTGTGAGAAGTCAACGTCAGTGAAACTTAATCCATTAACCTTGCAACTTTGAAAAGAATCGAGCACTTCATCCTTTATAAATGTTTAACCATATAGAGAAAGACATTTTGTAAGTTGTAGCCTATTTAAAGAGAATTGCATAGTAAGGCCTAGATTTATAAGTAACAAAGAAGCTACTCGAAGCTATTCAAAACTTTGAAGGAAAGAAAGTCTTTAATCTAGTTCGTCTTAGGCCAGCTTGAGTAGGCAAAGGATCTCATCAATAGTCAAGTAAGTATTGCTTATTCTATCTATTTATTTAACTTTTTGACTACAATGATAAGTAAGGTATCGAGCCTAGTGTCACTGTTTCAAAGAAGAAGACAACCTACAACAGTTCAATTATCTTGCTCCAACATGTGAAGTCTTCACCCAAGGTCAAGTAAGTATTGTTTTATTCTTTAATCTAACAACATATCGTCAAATTGCAAGGAGAGCATTAAATTCAATAAAATGAGGTATGTATGACTGTTCACTTGAGTCAAGCATAAAATGCCTAGGGTTTAGTTATGAAATTCTCGACCCTTTATACTACTCTTGTTTTCTTTAAAGAATCCATAATCTCATGATACCTAGGGTTTGTAAGATTATGACAAATCCTCTTTAATAATTTTGATATATCTCTCTTTAAAGACTTGCCCTCAAAAGAATCCTAGGAATTATTATACTCATGAATATTTTTCAAGCAAATCATACAGATGATCTTGTACAAAAGGAACCCCTTCCTGCATGAAGATAAGTAATCTATTTTGATTTCCTCAACTTTGTTGCATAGAAATTCTCAATTAACAAATTGACACCATTGTATATTTTTGCTTGGTTATCTTTGTCAATAAAGATTGCAGATATAAATATCATAGCTAATTTCAAGAAAACCCTACAAGGTTTGTAAAGAAGTAAAGCAAGGTATGTAAGAAGTCTTCTTCATTAAAAATATGATTATTTTAAAATTTAATTTTGCCTGGTATTACTAACTCTCTCATGTCTAGGTTTCGAATCATAAAGATTCTTGTTAGGGTGATTAATCTTTTGATTGAATATACCCTCATTATATTTTTGATTATTCTTATGAAACCCTCACCTTTAGGGTTCACTATAAAACCCTAACCTAAGGGTATGTCCATGAAACCCTAATCTACCTAAGGTTTATACAATGAGATTCTATCCTTGCTTAGGATACATTAACAATAATATTGAAACTCTAGACCTCTTAGGGTTGCTAATAAAGAACCAATGATGGAAAATCTATTCTTGTGATATCTAGGGTTTTGATATTGTTATGACAAAAAATCTAACTTTTAGGGTTTGCTGGTATTGTTCTAGTAATACATAGAAACCCTAGATCTTTTGCTAAGTTTTGATACTATTGTCAAAACTCTAAATTCTTAGGGTTTGGAGAATTAGGTTTTATAAGCAAGACCTTTATAATAGCTAAAATAAAACCCTAGGAATGAAACCCTAGATATGCATGTCATTGATCTAAGGTATAGAACAAAACCCTAGTAGAAATTGTTATTGTAGAACTTGATGATGTTGATATGATGAAAAATCTAGGGTTTACAATAAACTCTAGTAAAATCTATATTGAAGTCCTAGATGCATACTGCTTGAATTATGTGATTAAATTACCGATATTTAAAGGCTTTATGTTTCAAAAATAAAGTCTAGGGTTTATGATAAAACCCTAGTAAGAAGTTGATGTCTAGCATGTATCTCATGAACCAAACTAGGTTTAGCTATTTAATGTCCAAAGTCTAATGCTTCCATTATATATTGACATGATTTTGATATAGCTAACTTAGCTGTTTTTTGGTTGTACATGCTATTAAAGTTTTGCAGGTACATAATCTTGAAGATAATAAAGATGTTCATATAAGCATGATGAAGGAAGCATATGAATGATGATGATCAAGGAATGAAACTATGAAAGGTTCTTCGATGTTATAAGAGAAGGAAATTGTTGATCTCCCTAAGTTAAGAGGGAGCCCAGATAGAAGAAAGAGTACATCTCTCCAGTTGAAAGGGAGGGCATAATAGATACATGAAGAAGAAATTGGAATATGAATTGGTGTTGCTGAAGAAATGAAAGAAGAAGAAAGCTTCCGACAAATTGAATATGGATAACTTGATGATGATATTAGCAACATCTGAATAATTGACCCCGAAGGTTTGTGCTTGTATGTTTGAAATTTTATTATTGATTGGGGTTTGTGTTTGTATAGGGAAAATCTCTACACAAGAAGATTGAACACTCTGGAAGCATGCTTGGACAAATGGATATATCTAGTTTGATAGGGAGAGTTGAAGCATCTAATGGTGGATGCTTGGGAGGACATTTGGTCGGCCTATGTATGTTTTGATGTCTAGATCCCGAAGAGGGAGGGTGGTGTTGGTCATGGAGCTCCGACCTTGGATACACACCTAGATCTTTGGGTTGATGGTTAGCAAGTAAGCCCGAAGGAACCTAGACTGGCTGAAAGCTTGAGTCCATCTTAGTCCTACCCGGATAGATAACCCTGGTCAGATATCTTGTCCAAGGCCCTAAGTGTGCCAAAACTCTTCGTAGTTCATTTCATTTTGAGAACTTCCATGTACCTTCATATGTATGTAATTATGAATACCTCCCTAGTTAAGAGGGAGTGTTGAAGAATGTAACTAGTGTTGGTCTTCATAATTGTACTTGAGTCATGATGTAATATATATTTGTCAATAGGAAATTTTTATTGACTTATTAAAGCATGGGTTTCATGCTTGGGTCAATTGGTGATAGGCCATAGCACCCATTGCATGCTCTAGGATTTTTGGTTAAGTCAAAATCAAAGTCATTATTGTAAGAGATCCTTCTTGGGCTTCTTTATATCAAGAAAGAAAATTTATTTTTGTATCTATCCTCCACCAAGTCAGCTTCCTCTCAAGTCGGTCTCAAACTCATCATGACAACCATCTTCAACAGTGTACAAGTCGGCTTATTATTGGATGCTCCAACTACTATATAAAGGAATGAATTCGACTTTTCAAGGGACAAATGACATACACACATCTGCAATTCGACCTAGTAAAGAAGTATACGAAAATCTAAAGAAGGAAAGTCTAGGCAAGCGAAGTCTGTCGTGGGAAACGGAATTTGTGATGCTACTCATATGATATTAAGATTGGACGAAGGGAGCCGAAATAAAGGAGAACGTGTTGTAGGAATTTCAGAGAATGAGTTGCAGGAATTGCCAAGAAGAAGAAGACAAATATCTACATGTCTTGAGGGCCCACTTGGTGGAAGGAGTAAGTCTATATCTTTGGTCAAAGGTCAGGAATGTCTCATCTTGAATTGAATCTACAGTAGGAAGAGTTTGTGACTGTGTTTTCCCCTTATAGGGGTTTTTCCCTGGTTGAGTGCCTATATCTTGTGTTCTTTGTGTTTTTGGCAATTATCTTGATGATAATAATAACAATAAATAAGTAGAAGAAATAATTTATCACAAGAAATTGTCAAGTAATAGAGAAATCAAATTAAATAAGAAAACCTAAGATGTTGCCCTAGATTTCTCAACAACATCCTTACATAGTGTATTGTATCCTTATTAGTGATTTGATTTTGCAACAAATACTTCTTCCTCTTCACCTTCTACCTTCTCATCTTGTCTTAGGGACATCTAGTTGATCTCTTATTTTTTTCTTCTTTCTCCTTTTTGATGTAATATTTATATCATTTATATTTTGTGTTTTATATTGCTTTGTGCTTTCGAGGTAGCCTAAGGCACTCCTACACTGGTATCATTGATTGTGCTCCCTAATCCCATTGACCTAGCTTTTGGTTATTTGTTGGACTTTAAGAAAATCATCTTGACTTATCTTCCATGTAGTACAACTTCGAAGGAATCAGTTTTCAAGGTGATCCTAGGCATCAAGTTATTATATTAAATAATTGGATTTGTTAACACAAGCAAGCTTTCTTAACAATGGCGTGTCTAGGAAGCCTATTCATTGTTGTGGGTGTTACCCACCAAAATGGATAACCCCTTGGGAGAACTTTTCTCCTATTTGGGATAGCCAGCTAGCCAACAACCCTACACATTAGCTTGATGATGATGATATACCAGCGCCTCCACCATCTGCCCCAGTCATTACACCTTTCATCATTTGACATGCCTCTTGGATGAAGGTGGGCTACCACACAACATGTACTTTGATAATTTTGCAATCGTGTGCTTTTACTTAATGTTTTGGGTATTTAGT
Source organism: Pinus tabuliformis (assembly GCA_031772625.1). Classification (NCBI taxonomy): domain Eukaryota; kingdom Viridiplantae; phylum Streptophyta; class Pinopsida; order Pinales; family Pinaceae; genus Pinus; species Pinus tabuliformis. The sequence continues at coordinate 1,278,657,092 of CM062819.1, forward strand.
ATGGATAAAGGGGTGATATGGATTATTGACCGATCTTGACTATAAATTTATTCTCTCACCTTACTAGGGGTTAATATTTAGCCCTAGTCTAGTGGGACCTCCCTTAAGGCCTTAGGGTTATAGGAGGGGCACTACTTGGAAGACCTAGATTGAAATAGTGTGTTCATTCTCCCTTCACCATACTTAACGCTTTCCATGTCATATTATAAGCCCTTGATATCATCTCCATTGTCTGAACCTAACTTGTCATTGGTTCATTGAGATTTGGCACTCTCTTATCCACATCTTTGAGTAGGGCTGGAAAACATTGCCTTGGAGTTTGATGCAACTAAAAGAATGGAAAAGCATAATATGGCCACAATGAAAGAAAAGGAAAATCAAAATGCAAAATATGGCCAGGACATAAGTTAGCGCATGGGCAAGAACCTAGCATGAGGTGAGGTGCTTGAGGGAAATTATTAATTTTATGGTGGAGTGAAATATTTTTCAACAATGTGAGAGCATGGGTTGTTTCCCTTCAAGGTGTTGAGAAATCAAGGGAAGCTAGGTTAGGGTGTTTTCTCTTACTTTGATAACTGCTTTTGATGTTTTTTTTACTTAACTTGATGTACTTGTAGTTAACTTCTTCTTATCTTGATTATTATAGTGTTCTTTTATCATCAAACAACTACCAAACAATGAAGATCAATGAGACAAGAGGACACAAAATGTAGGCTGCTAGCTAGGGCCAAAACCTCTCCTCTTGAGAGGAAAACCCACAAGAATTATTCTCTTCTTATAGAATCTTCAAATGACAAATTCCAAGACCTAATACCCTTGACAAAGACCCCTCCAAGACCAAGTCAACCTCTCCTTTGATGAGCTTCTCTTCCACAAAGTCAATGCCAGTCAAACTTGCTCCAATACTTCAGATTTTGACCTCTCTTCAGAATTTCGGCTTGCTGCTTTAGGACTGCAATTTTCGGCCTCTACTGCAGAAACCCTAGCTGGCACGTGTGAGAAAATAATGGTGAATCTTGCCTCCTTTCTCCTTCGCTTGGTTAGCCTTCTCTTCCTTAACTTGGTTTGGAAACTTGATCTATTTGACACCTGAATTCAGATCCTTTGATGACTCTAATTTCTGTCCTAGTTGCAGTAAAATTAGCCCCAATTCCTTCGCTCGTGTGGGATATTACAGCCCTAAAAATAAGACTTTTAGACATCGATCTCTCTTCCTCTAGATCTCCTCTTCTTTGCTCTCTTTCGTCGTCCCTTTCTTGTTCTTCAATGAGCTGTTTGGATATGTCACAAATGATGTCGAGTACCTCTTATATATGCTTCTCATGGTGGTCGAATGGCCCTAATGAGGTTGACTTCACTACTTTGTAGGCCTTCTTGACTTTTGTAGGTTGACTGGGTCTTGGAGGGTCTTTATGACAATTTTATGACTCAAATAAATACCCTTGACATAATACAAGATGCCCAATAGGTCTTTCATATATGACAAGGACTCAATTGACTTCTTGACTCTATAACAAACCCTAGAAGCACTCAATGGGTGCTTGACCTACAAATAAATTGACCTTGGGCATGAAACCCATGCTAAAATAATAATAATAATAATTTTTCTGTCTTTTTACAATATTCAAGAATCAAGAGTACATTTCATGTTTATGAAGACTGAACCTAGTTACATACTTCAATGCTCCCTCTTAACTAGGGAGGTATTCATAATACATACAAGGTACTTGGACATTCTCACACTGAAGAATTCTCATAAGAAGAGTCGGATTGATAAGCCATCTCATAAGCTATCTTTTCAGCTTATATTTATGCATCACATCATATCAACCAACATTGTCACATAGCAAGGGCTTGACCTACAACTCTATCTCTCCACAAGATTAAAGCACAATGCTGGGGAGAGAAATGATTTATAGACACCTTCATCATTATCTCTCAAGGTACATACCCCATCTAGATGTTCACAAGGTATGTCCTTCTAGGACCATTCCCATCTTGGATTTACACATCCTCATGGAATTTCCTCTTCGACTACTCTTGCCTATTGGATGCCCTACCTCATCCTCAAAGAGTATCGGTATCAATCTTAGATGCTTACCCAATCCTCCATTCTTTCTTCATAACGAAGACAAGAATGATGTGTCTATCTCTCCCTCTCAACTAGGGAGGATCTACTCATTCCTATAAAAGGAATATACCCAAGCTCCCTCTTAACTAGGGACTTGTTTCCAATAGCAGCTATCTACTCTTCGGTGGAGATCATAGTACTATCAGTTGTTTGTAGGGCTACTCCTTTCGGCATCATGTCATGAACTTCATCTTCTTTATCACTTTTTCGTAGGGCATCGACCATCTTCAACATCATTTCCCTTCAACGAAACATAGTGTTGAACCAATAGTCATGTCATCATTTTCTTCATCGGAAAGTGATTTTCTAGATCATATGTAGCTATCCTTCATACAACTGCCTCTTCCAAGTCATGTTTCTTTCAGGATATTCCATCCAATCTTATGAGTACTAGTTGTAGGTGACCTCTACAACCCTCTTTCAGTAACCCTGTTTTAATCCAACCAGATGTTTTCTCAAAAATCAATATGAACATTAAAACAAAGTTACCTTTTTATGATGGCCTTTCATCATGACATTAGCTTCTTGCAACTTCAACATCCTGCACATGTATGAATCCATCTCCAAGACATTCATTACTGAGGTTCTTCTTCTACCTTTATCAAGATCTTCTTACCTTCTCCATGGAGATGTCATAGCTAATCCTTCTTGTTATCGGATGTGACTATAGATACATCTTTTACGAACTCTTCTTTCATTTATTCTTCACGTATTGCTTCCTCAAGATCTTCTATACATAATTCCTTCGGCATAGGAACTATGATGGCCAACCACCTCATATTCTCCATGAGGTCATATCATGTCAATATGTAGAAGACTTCAAGGCACATTGTCTACATGCCTTCATGCATCATTCATAAGGAAGAGTCCCTTCTTCTTTGGTCATTATCATGAGATAGAGCATTCAACCATTCTATCTGCAACCATATGATGGCATGACTTTATTATCTATTACCAAATATATACATACCTTTTCTTTCATGTGGTCATCTATACTTCCTTCTAGCAACTTCCTTTCCTTGCTTGAAGATGAACATACTTCAGCTTGACATGTTGCACATTTTTGTCATCATACCATCATCCTACTTAATTGTGGGTTCCACACTAGGGGAATGACCTTTCCTTGCTTGAAGATGAACATACTTCAGCTTGACATGTTGCACATTTTTGTCATCATGCCATCATCCTACTTGATTGTGGATTCCACACTAGGTGGAATGTGACACTTACTTCTTCTAAGTATACGCGAATCTTTTAACAAAGATTCCAATGGAGGACCTTGATGATCCACATTCTGTAATTGCCTCTCTCTAATGGTGATGATGTCTATGATTTCTTTCCCTATCTTGCTAAATGATTTTCTTTAATTATTCAACATGTTACTTTAGTTATCCTTTTATGCTTCCAATGAAGATGCCATGGGCTACTAAGTTTGTATCATGATGATTGCTTCTGTTGGGGAATGTAACTAGGTTCAGTCTTCATATTTATGTTTGAGTCATTATGAAATGTATTTATCAAAGAATGAAAAATAAAATTTTACTATTGTTACAATGACTTATTAAAGCACGGGTTTCATGCTTGGATCATCATTTTATAGGTCAAAGTCCCCATTGAGGACTTCTAGGTTTTATATTGAGTCATTAGAGTTATGGTCCATTTAATGAGACCCTTCCTGGGCTTTTGAATCATGTAAAAGGAATTATTATTGAGTCAAATATGTAATTTGTGTTGGAAAATGTAACTATGTTCGGTGTTCATTAATGTACTTGAGTCATGTAATGAACTTGTCAAAACAATAAAGAAAATAATAATAATTATTATTATTGTGACTTATTAAAACATGGGTTTCATGCTCGGGTCAACCTGTTTTTAGGTCAAAGTCCCCATTGAGGATTACTAGGATTTATTCTGAGTCAATGGAGTCATTGTACTTTAAAAGAGACCCTTCGTGGGCTTTTGAATCATGTAAAAATGTTAAGTATTGAGTCAAATGTAAATTATGTATCCTCCAGACCAAGTCGACCTATAAGAGAGATCAAGTCGGCCTTAGGACCCTAATTCAACTCACAAGAAGCCTATAAATACAAGATAGTCGAAGTCATTTGGAGCAATCACACCTCACAAGAAGTTCGATATCTCTTGTAGCTAGGAAAAGTGCGATGGCTGTTGCCGGGAAGTCGAAGTGAGTGTGAGTTTGGAGAAGTCTAAGGAGAAAGGAAAAATCAAAATTTTGGTGCCTCTCTCTCTCTGTTTTGTCCTCTGGATTGGGAGATCAAAGTCTTCCAAGAGTCACTGTTGCTAGAAGCTGTATGTTGCCGGAAGTTGTTGCCTAGTCGAAGTTGCTTGAAGGGGTCAAAGATTTGGGAGGCTGACTTGGTGTGGAGGGAAGGTCTGGTCTTGGTCTAGGGTGAAGAGTCTCAAAGAATACTATTGAAAGGAAGAATTATCTTGACTGGGTTTTCCGCTTGAGGGGGATTTTTCCTTGGCATAGTGCCTATATCTTGTGTCTCTTGTTTTGTGATCTTGATACACACATAATATGGTAATTGCTTGATGAAAGATAAGTTAATAAATGTTAAATTTGGACAACTAGGTCCAAACTCCATGTTCTGATGCTCAGATTAAGAGGCTAATATTTTTGTTGGATTCCTCTTTCTGAGAGGTGTAAAATCCATATAAAAATAGTCTTAATCCGATGAGCAGAACTTATATTTTGAATTTATTATTCTTAATAAATTATATGTGCAAGGTCAGCCAGTTTTGTAATGTAGGCTCACATGCCCAACAGATGTGTCACACACCCTCATTGATGGATATATATATACAGGAAAAGTTGGAGAGAATTTGAACAAAAAAACACAACTCACATCTTCCTCTCTCATCCTCAAAAGTACGAGCTACCTGGAGGACGAATTTCAGCCACACGTGGGAAGGACGAAGAGGATTTTTCTGCTGCTAGGGTTTCTGCTGCTAGGGTTTCGCAGAAGTTTGACCAGCGTTGACTTTGGTCAATGCTTGGTCCAAACAAGCTGAAATCTTGTGGGAGTTTCGATTTTTGAAGACCGTACTACCTGGCACAAAAATCGAGGTCAAAGGGTTGACCGTTTTGCTGCTGCGTTGACTTTTAGCTTGCTGCCCCTGTGTTGACTTTTCAGGACAGCGTTTGACTTTTGTAGAACTGACTTGGGTTGACTCATCTACTGGTTGGAGGGTTGTTGTGACACATGCTGGGCTGGCTGACCAAAGGAGACTTTGCTGGTTGAAGCATCCTGTTGACCGCCGAAAGGAACACATACATTTTTCTTGTTTCTGATTTGTCTTCTGTAAGATCTGCTTATATGTTCTATCTGCATTTTGCTTATCTACTTGTATGATTGCTGTGAGAAAAGTGAAATTGCTCTTAGCATAGAACATCTCCAAAACTTTACATGGTATCAGAGTTGAGGTGAAGACAAACTCTATCTATAGCAATCATCATCGAAGGAAATGGATTCCTCTAAGCTTGAATTCAGGGAGAATGACAAGCTGACTGGAAGTGATGACTTCCATGCCTGGAAGATGTTATTAGATCTCAAATTAGAAGATCATGATCTCCTAGATCATGTGACAGGGAAGATTCAAGAACCTCCATCAAATGCCTCTGCTGCTGTTAAACACAAGTATAAGAAGGGAGAAATCAGAGCAAAGTTGCTGATCATCGCTTTGAATTCTAGAGAATGATGGCGCAGTTCTAATGCGCACGGCTCAGGAGTGCTGCAAAGTGAATGCGCTGTGGCTGATGCGGAAGTCGGTTATCTAGCGAAGATAACTGGTGGGCAGAAGCGGGAAATCAATCGGTCTTCGATCTCAAAGAGGAATGGCGCAGTTCTAATGCGCTCAATCTATGCGGTGGTCGCATAAGAGTCTTCGGTCGAGATTGGTGAGACGGTGAGCGGTTGGATAGATAGTTGCGCAGATCAGACGAGTATTCGGATGACAGCGCAGTTGTCAAATGTCTGTTTATAAGTATAGACTTGCGGTATAGCGTGAAGGGTTGCGCAGCCATACCACGAAGTAGTTCTTGTGAAACAGCGAAGTAAGGATCTTACGCGGGTAGGTCGAGAATCTGTCACGTGGACAGGGTCTGTGTTAGTTGATGGGCAGTTGTCATGTGGATAGATATTACAGAACCGCGCAGGAAATCATATACAAAGTAAATTGTCAGGCTTCGGTCAAAGGTCTGTGGTAATACACAGAACTGTTGAAAGAGCCGCGTAGACAAAGATCTGTAACATTCGCAGTCGTTGGTGGACGGGCACGTTGACTGTGACATATGTATATGCGCAGGGTTATATATATATGCGGCAGAACGTTCGGAAGCAACCAGCGAAGTAAGTAGCAGGTCTACCGGGAGGTAGACACGTGGACGAAGTCTATAATACAGCGCAGAGATACAAGATTGTGGTATACAGGGCGCAGATCATCGGATTACCTTATCAGTGGAGCGGGTTGCCGAAGACTGATTCGGTTAGTTGAAAAGGTGACGCGTGGACAGTAAATCACATATGCAGGTTATATACGCTGGTGCGTAGATAAACCAAAGATTGACATGTGGACGGCTGGAACGTGGAACGTCTAAACAACATACGGTTTATACAGCAGTCTGTTAGGAGACTGCCACGCAGACGGGGGTCTGTGTCATAACGCGGAAGACTGTTACAACACAGCGCAGAGATGGTTGGAAGACTGGTGTGTTGGCAGTGATATACGAAGCAGTGGATTGGCGGCTTAACTTATCAGTTAAGCGGGTTGCAGGTAGATTTTCACGTAACAAATATACATGGCGTAGTATGGGTTGCGCAGGCATATCTGGCACGTGGACGGCAACTACATCATAACCAGGCAGAACTGTATTAAAGGGCAGTACGTGGTTATGTAGGCGCTGACCTACTGTAATAATAATAAGTGTGGCTTGATGTTGACAGCGCACTTGGTTGTATTAACATTGGATTATTTGGTTAATAAAAGTATTTTGGGTGAGCTCGGTTTGAAGAGAAATGAGTTCAAAGACTTTTGCAGAGAAGCTGGCATTAAGAGGGAGACTACCACTGCATATACTCCTGAGCAGAATGGTGTTGCTGAACGCTAGAATAGGACTATTGTGGAAGCTGCCCGTGCCATGCTATGTGACCAAGGTCTTCCAAAGTTTCTGTGGGGAGAAGCTGCAAATACTGCTGTGTACATTCAAAACCGATGCCCTGATTCCGCTTTGGACTCCAAAACTCCCGAAGAGGTTTTCTCTGGTAAGAAACCTGATGTCTCACATTTTAGAATTTTTGGATGTCCTGTCTATTTTCATGTGCCGAAAGAAAAGAGAAGTAAGCTGGATGCTACTGGGAAGAAAGGAATGTTTGTGGGCTACAGTGAGACTTCTAAGGCATATAGAGTCTATGTACCTGGTCAAAGGGAAGTAGAGATAAGCCATGATGTCACTTTTGACGAAGATGCTTCCCTGAAGAAAGTAGTAGATCTTCCTAGATCTGAAGAAAACCATGAAGAAAGACCTGGAAATCTGGAAGAACCCCAGGATGAGACTATGCCTGATGTTGAAGGGCCAATGGACCCTATTGATCCTTCCCCTTCTCTAGGAAAGAGGCCATCATGGCTCAGGGACACCCTCAAAGATGCTGAGGGTCATGCTGCCCCAAGGGGAACATTCCGAGAAAGCAAGAAGCCGTGTAGATACCAAGGGTATCTAGCTGCCATGTGTACTATTATACAATCTGAACCTGGATCTTTTGAGGAAGCCATCAAGCATCAAGTCTGGAAGGATGCTATGCATGAAGAATATGAGGCTATTATGAAGAATGATGTCTGGGATGTGGTCCCGAGACCGAAGGACAAATCTGTTGTCACCGCTAAATGGCTCTACAAAATTAAACATGGATCTGATGGGAGTGCTGAAAAGTTTAAGGCAAGATTTGTTGCCCGTGGCTTCTCTCAAAAGGAAGGAATTAACTATGACGATATATTTGCACCTGTGGCTCGATATACCACCATCCGATCCATCATAGCCCTTGCTGCTACGCAAGGATGGAGTCTTCATCAGATGGATGTCAAGACCGCTTTTCTGCATGGTGCAATAAAGGAAGAGGTGTATGTAGAACAACCTCTGGGATTTGAAGTTCAAGATCGAGACACTTATGTCTGCAGGTTGAAGAAAGCCCTCTATGGGTTAAAGCAAGCACCCAGAGCTTGGTATGAGAGGATGGATAGTTACTTGATGAAGCTGGGCTTCACTCGAAGCAATGCTGATCCAAACCTTTACTTTAAGGTTGTGGAAGGAAAGCATCTCATTCTAGTGCTGTATGTGGACGACCTCTTCCTGACAGGTGATGACCCTCTCATTCATCAATGTAAGAGGGAGCTTGCTGCTGGGTTCGAGAGGAAAGACCTAGGACTGATGCACTATTTCCTAGGCCTGGAGGTCTGGCAGAGACCTGGAGAGACTTTCCTTTCTCAAGGAAAGTATATTGTGAAGCTTCTGGAAAGATTTGGGATGGTGGACTGTAAGTCCGTGTCGACACCAATGGAACTCAACTTTAAGAAGTTGAGTGGCAGCGCTGCAGGGCCTATCTTGGCCAATCCTACTGAGTATCGTCAACTCATAGGAACTTTGATGTTCTTAGTGAACACCCGTCCGGACATATGTTTTGCAGTGAATACTTTGAGTCAACAGATGGTTGAGCCTCATCATTTTCACTGGGTTGGTGCCAAGAATCTTTTGAGATATCTTTGGGCACGATAAACCATGGGCTGAGATACACTGTCGGAGTGTAATACTCCGAGGATATACTGATGCCGATTGGGCTGGCAGTGTGGTGGATCGTAAGAGCACATCTGGATGCTGTTTCAATCTTGGTTCTGCTTCAATCTCATGGATGAGCAGGAAGCAGAAGTCGGTGGCTTTGAGCACCGCGGAGGCCGAATACATTGCTGCTAGTATGGCCTGTTGTGAAGCAGTTTGGTTGAGGAAGCTCTTTAGTGAGCTGTTCCAACATGTGCTAGATACCACTGTAATACTCTGTGATAATCAGAGTGGGATTCGTATGACTGAGAATCCTGTGTTCCACGACCGATCCAAGCATATTGATATCAGGTACCACTTTATCCGGGATATGGTACAGCGAGGCGCCGTAAGGCTCGATCATATTGGAACTGATGAGCAGGTCGCGGATATTCTCACTAAGCCCCTGGGGAAGGTCAAGTTCCTAACCTTCCGTGAGAGTCTTGGTGTTGTGGAAAGACCCTATGATGTGGGTCCTGTTGGACGATGAGCTCTGGGAGCTCTGGGGGGCTTTGGGGATAGCTTCTCGGAGCTATAAGCACTCATAATGCTTCTGCCCCACCCTTGTGATTATTGAGCTGGTTCGCCACTCATTTAATCTGTGCCCCGTATGCATCCTACCCATTGAGTTCAGGGCTCATGGGAAGTACCTCTCATTTGGCCAATGAGGTGTGGAAAAGCTAGAGACTATTAGCAAAGACTGATGGACGCATCAGAGATTGTCGTACTCTCTATCTAGGATGGCATGGTCCAACCACTTGATCTGGGATCAAGATTTGTGAGGTCTGGGACCTCTGGACTGATTATGTCAATCGTGGAATGATGTCTTTGTGACTGACCCACTTCTGTTCTGAAATAAAGAAGCCAGCAAAGCAAGTTTCGGCGGGATGACTCACGATGTTAATTGCACTAATAGATGGAGTTCTCCCTAGTTGAGAGGGAGTGTTAAATTTGGACAACTAGGTCCAAACTCCATGTTCTGATGCTCAGATTAAGAGGCTAATATTTTTGTTGGATTCCTCTTTCTGAGAGGTGTAAAATCCATATAAAAATAGTCTTAATCCGATGAGCAGAACTTATATTTTGAATTTATTATTCTTAATAAATTATATGTGCAAGGTCAGCCAGTTTTGTAATGTAGGCTCACATGCCCAACAGATGTGTCACACACCCTCATTGATGGATATATATATACAGGAAAAGTTGGAGAGAATTTGAACAAAAAAACACAACTCACATCTTCCTCTCTCATCCTCAAAAGTACGAGCTACCTGGAGGACGAATTTCAGCCACACGTGGGAAGGAAGAAGAGGATTTTTCTGCTGCTAGGGTTTCGCAGAAGTTTGACCAGCGTTGACTTTGGTCAACGCTTGGTCCAAACAAGCTGAAATCTTGTGGGAGTTTCGATTTTTGAAGACCGTACTACCTGGCACAAAAATCGAGGTCAAAGGGTTGACCGTTTTGCTGCTGCGTTGACTTTTAGCTTGCTGCCCCTGCGTTGACTTTTCAGGACAGCATTTGACTTTTGTAGAACTGACTTGGGTTGACTCATCTACTGGTTGGAGGGTTGTTGTGACACATGCTGGGCTGGCTGACCAAAGGAGACTTTGCTGGTTGAAGCATCCTGTTGACCGCCGAAACGAACACATACATTTTTCTTGTTTCTGATTTGTCTTCTGTAAGATCTGCTTATATGTTCTATCTGCATTTTGCTTATCTACTTGTATGATTGCTGTGAGAAAAGTGAAATTGCTCTTAGCATAGAACATCTCCAAAACTTTACAATAAAGAAGTAGAAGAAGCCAACACACTCACAAGTAATTATCAAGAAAGGAGAATCAAACCCTAATATAACTACTTTGATTTTCCAACATGGTATCAGAGCTAAGGTCAGGAAGAGTCGAAGATCACTTTGTTGGCATGGATTCTCCCTCTATGATGAACTACATAAGAATGGGTTTCAACACTGTTGGAAGCTGGATCAAGAAGGTCATCTACTACTTGTTCAACAAGGTTAAGAGTCAAGGATTCTTGGCTGCTCCTTACAGGTTCTCTTATTGATGACAATGCATGGATCATTGATAGTGAAGCATCGAGACACATGACAAGTGAAAGTAAACAACTTGATACACTATCAATGATCCGGATTTAAACAGGAACACAACAAATTACAGATATAATCATACATACAGAGATGCAACAAAAATAATACTTCATTTCATTACTGTAAAACACTGAAATATACTTGCAAACAGAAATGCAAATAAACTAGCTAGGGTGATGGTAGCTTATCTCTGAGAAGAGATGTGGCGGCTACATGCCTCTGAACTGTCTTACAATGAGGCTTGAAGGCCTATTTATTGTTGAGAAACAATGGAAAACCCTAAACATCCAAAAACCTAACCATAGGAGATGAAGCGGCAAACTATGGGCCTCGTTTTGGGTATATCGGTACATCAACTTCCCGGGGTTGTAACTTTGGCATATGATCTCCGTTTGATGCGCACAATACCTTGTTAGAAAGATCTATCTGAGGACTACAACTTTGAGAAGAGCAACATCGATCCATGGACCCATGTTGCTCCCAGTTTTCCAAAAAAACATCGTTTAGGGCCTCAAAATAGCTTCGGAAGTTCAGGACCCGAAAAACTGCTAAAAATAGTAAACTGTGCTACAATTAAGGAAACTGAAAAACTGAAAGAAACAATGGTGGGGGTCCAAGTGGAATTGGCGGGTGGCCACCAATATCCACCTGGATCATTCCTCCCCCCTTAGGAAGCAATGGTCCCCATTGCATTGAGTTCCTCCATGAGATGAGGAAACTTCTGCTAAACTTGGTCCCTGGTGAGCCACTTGCCCTCGTGAAGGAGTTGGCCTGCTTTGACAACTCGATACAGTTGGATCTTCTGCTGGCGAGTGTGCTTGATCTGTGTGTCCATGATTTGATCAGTTGCATCTTGTTCCATGCAATCTGGATTTAACTCTGTGGGTGTGAGCTGTTCTGCAATGTCGGATGTGTCTAGTAATGGTGGAAAGTATGGCCGAAGGCGGTCCAAATTGAACACTGGGTGCAGGCCAAGGAATGGGGGAATGCTGAGCTCAAATGCATTATCTCCCACAGCCTTGGTAATGGTGTAAGGACCATATCGAAGTGGTTTGAGTTTCCGATAGGCTCCGATAAGGCGTTCCTTTTGCAAATGCAACCAGACTTTGTCGCCCATCTGAAACTTGTGTGGCGCCCGATGTTGATCATGTCACTGCTTGTACTTGGCATTTGATTTCTCTAGAATGTCGTGGACCTGCTGGCGAATATGTTGGATGTGCTCAATGAAGCTGTTTGCCTTATCTGTTTTGGACTGGACATGAGCCGAATCTGCCTGAGTAGCTACAAATGGCATGGCCACATCAATGGGACATAATGGCTGGAATCCCAAGCCCACCTAAAAAGCGCTGTGGCTAGTCGAGCTGTGGAGAGCCCAGTTATAGTTGTACTGAACATATGGGAGGCTCTCATCCCATGTGCGTGGACGCTTTGAGTTGTATATGCGCAGAATGTGTACGATCATCCTGTTGACAACCTCCGTTTGGCCATCAGTTTGGGGATGGAAGGCTGTGGATTTAGTGAGGTTGGTGTCCGGCATCGACAAGAGACTGGGCCAAAATGTACTGAGGAACCTGCTGCCATAATCTGAGATGATAGATTGGGGGATCCCAAAGTGTACCCACATTCATTCAAAGAAGAGTTTAGCAGTGGCTTCTGTTGTGATATTCTTCTTGCAGGCCTCCATAGTGGCCATCTTCGAGAACCTGTTGACGACCACAAAAACATAGTGATTTCCATGCTTAGTAGAATTAAGGCCCGACATGTAATCCATGGAGATGGATTCCCAAGGGTGACTAGGGGTAGGCAGCGGGGTATAGAGGCCTTGCTTCTTGATGGTTGGTTTGGCAATGGAGCAGATAGTGCATGATCTGATGTACTTACCGACATCTTGTCGAAGTTTCGGCTAATAGAAATACTTCTGCAGTACTGCCATCGTTTTCTCGACCCCGAAATGCCCAGCAGCCCGACTGTAGTGTGCTTCCCAAATCATCTTGGCACGCTCGCTTGAAGGAGCACAAAGGTGACTCAGGTGGCATAACAGGGCATCTTGGAGGTGAAAATCTGGAACATGTTGACCCTCCAAGAGTGTCTGGTATGTGTGGCCGAATTCTGGGTCGCTTTTGTAGAGAAGTGGCCAATAAAAAATCTCGTGCCCACAAGAGTTGAGCACGGTGGTTAACGCCATGATTGGTGGTCGACTAAGGCAATCTGCAACATTGTTGGCGTTGCCCTTCTTATACTTGATATTCAAATGGAACTGTTGTAGGTATGTGGACCACTTCTGATGGCGATCATTTTGCAATTCCTCTTGGGTTTGTATGAACTGCAGGGGCTGGTGCTCTGTGTGGATGACCGTTTCCTTCCCCATAATGTAATGCTTCCATTGTCGACAGGCCTGCACAATGGAATACATATCTTTGTCATAAGTGGGATACTTCCGGACTGTGTCAGAAAGTGTCTCACTGTGATATGCCACTGGATGCCCGTGTTGAGTAAGGACTGCCCCAATAGCATAGTCAGAGGCATCTGTCTCGACCTCAAATGGTTGTCGCAAGTCTAGTAATGCAAGCACTAGTGCCGAGCAGGGGCGATGTTTCAACTCTGTGAATGCCTTCTGTTGAGATTCAGACTAAAAGAATTTTGCTTTCGCTCCTCCCTTGGTGACTTGACTCAAGGGCCAAGTGATATGAGAAAATCCCAACACGAACTTGCAATAGAAGTTGGCAAGACCCAGAAAGCTGTGAAGCTCTGCCAGAGTGGTTGGAGATGGCCAATCCCGAATGACTTGGATCTTGGCTGGATCCACATGCACCCCCTGTTCATCAATAATGTATCCCAGATACTGAACCTGGGTCATCCAAAAAGTGCATTTCTCCAATTTGGCACATAACTTGTGTTGCCGTAGTGTTTGGAGAACCTGTCGGATGTGGTTGAGGTGCTCTTCCCAACTCTGGCTAAAGATCAGGATGTCATCCAAGTATACCACTACAAATAAGTTGGTGAATGGTCGCAAGATGTCATCCATTAGCCTCATGAAGGTTGCAGGAGCATTCGTCAACTCGAAAGGCATAACCAACCATTCGAAAAGGCCCTCCTTGGCTTTGAAGGCAGTCTTCCACACATTGGAGGGTTTGATTGGTACCTGGTGATATCCTGGCTTCAAATCGATCTTGTTGAAATATTTTTCCCCCTTCAGTTGGTCTAGGAGGTCATCGATCCGTGGGATAGGGTACCTATTACGGACAATGATCTTGTTCAGTGCCCGATATTCAATACAGAGTCTCCAAGTCCCATCCTTCTTCTGCACCAACACAATCGGGCTCCCACAGGGCGATGAACTCGGACAGATGTGACCTTTCTGCAATAGCTCTTGAATCTGCCTCTTGATTTCATCGTTCTCTAGAACAGAGCGCCGATAGATTGGTCCATTGGGTAGCGGCGCACCTGGGGTCAGATTGATGGAGTGCTTGACCTGACAGTGCAGAGGAACCCTTGCAAGGGAGGTGATGATGTCCTCGTACTCCTCCACGACCTTGTCCATCTGTAGTTGTCGTGCAGAGAGGCCCTGTCTGGAGGTCGTGGCCATTGTCTTCTTCTTTCCTTGAGGGCGTATCATCAGAAAAACAAATTTCCTGGTTTTGAAAATGAGCTTACTGCATTGTTTTGCAGTAACCAAAGAGATGGCGGTAGGCGGTGCTACCTCCGGTATCCTATACAACTTATTTCCAAAAGTATAAATAACAGCACGAGGCCTTGATTCATACACATCATGTCGTTTCCACAAGTATGGTTGGCCTAATAATACATCACAAACTTCAAGGGGAGCAATGTCACACAATACCTCATCCGTGAAGGGCTTGATGTTGTATGGAAGGCGGCATTGTTGGCTCACGCAAAGATCTCGTCCTTGGTGAAGCCACCCGATGGTGTACGATTGTGGATGTGCTGTGGTCGGTAAGCCCAACCGCTTCACGACCCCTACCTAAATGAGGTTTTTTTGGCTCTCGCTGTTGACAATAAACTGTAGCGGGGAGCCCTTTACCCACATTTGGGAGTGGAAGAGGCCCTCCTCCTCCTCTGGATCTTCAGGTTCCTCCTTCTGGATCTTCGTGGTGGCAACGGTAGCGTTGGGCTTCGCATCGATAATCTACTTCCCTTTGTCATTCCCCTTGTCGGGTTCTGAGTCAGAGTCGGAACATGCATCTGATTCTGAAACCTTTAGCTCGGCCACCGGTGACTGCTTGGCCCGACACTCACTTGTGTTGTGAGTGGAGCTCTTATGGAACTCACACCACTTTCCCATGTCCTTTTTCGGCTTCGTGACGCTATTCTTTGCTTGCATCTTTGGCGGGTTGTCTTGGGCCGCTCCCCGCCTTGGCTTTGTCCTTTGTTCTACAGTTTGGGGGCACCTTTCCCTTGCTTCGGATTCGCAGATCCAAAGTCTCGCTTCTTCTGTTTAAACTTTTGCTTGATCTTGACGGCATATCGGTATGCCGTGCCGAAGGAGGAGATGTTCAAGAATTCTATTTCGTCCTAGATGTACCTATGCAGGCAGCTGCGGTATTTGAGTACCAAATGTTGTTTCGAATCCTTGATACCCAACTTTGTGCGAAGGGTGTGGAAAATATTGGTAAACTCCGGCACATCTTGGTCCCATCCCTGCCGCAGTGTGGTCCACTTTATGTATTGATCCTCATAGCTTCCGACAGGGTAGTACTACTCCTTGATGGCAGCCCAGAATGAATTCCATGTGGGTGCGCCTGAAAACAGTGAGGCCATACTTTCATCCTTTTGCTCGCAGTAGGTTTCCCACAAGTCCTTGATGTGGGCGGCGGCTTTGAAAAGAGTGAAAGCTTTGAAAAGAGTGAAAGTAATCTTTTCCCGACCCGAAAAATCATGAACAGAAAAATACCCTTCTAGTAGATTTAACTATTTTATTTACGACGTCTGCAGCTATCTGACCCTAAAATATGGGAATGTCAAAGTTAACTTGTACCTTAAAGGGTGTGGCGCTTCCAGAGTAGCTGCTGGAAGTAGATGTGTCGCCCTTGGGTAGCCACTGAAGGATCTGGGCAAAGTTGTCCATCATCGCGTTCCTTTGTCGCTCGAGGGCCTCTTCGAGCAAGATTTTGATAGGATCTCCTGCCCCTTCGTCTTTCTTTTGATCCGCCATGGGAGGTTATCGGGATTTGCGAGGTTGGTCTTGCAAAGGTTCGACCAGTTCAAGCCTTAACTCCTTATATCCCGACCTCGTTGGGGACATGCAAAGAAAGACAGAGAAAGAGCAGACCCCTCCGATACAACTGATCCGGATTTAAACAAGAACACAACAAATTACAGATATAACCATACATACAAAGATGCAGTAGAAATAATACTTCATTTCTTTACTGTAAAATACTGAAATATGCTTACAAACATAAATGGAAATAAACTAGCTAGGGCGATGGTAGCTTATCTTTGAGAAGAGATGTGGCGGCTACATGCCTTTGAACTGTCTTACAATGAGGCTCAAAGGCCTATTTATTGTTGAGAAACAATGAAAAACCATAAACATCCAAAAAACTAACCCTAGGAGATGAAGCGCCAAACTAAGGGCCCTGTTTTGGGTAAATTGGTACATCAACTTCCCGGGGTTGTAACTTTGGCATATGATCTCCGTTTGACGCGCATAATACATTGTTAGAAAGATCTATCCTAAATCAAGAGATAAGTACTTAATATCTTTCTCCTTTGATTATTGTTATTTTTCTTTGGTGAGCCTATTGTCTTTTTTGCTTGCTTGTAGTTGTTTCTTCCATGGCCTGCTAAATAAGGTCTGCAGGTACATCTTGAAGGCTGCCATGGCAATGATTTCTGGCAGTAGATGGCAACATCGAGAAGAAAAAAGCAAAGCTTGTGACAAGAAGGTTTTCCCAGTAAGAGGGAGTACACGGATATGTTTTGCTCCACTCACCAGATGGTCATATTCTTGGACTCAAGCTTAGATTTAGCAAGAATGTTTGATGTTTGAGAGGGAAGAAATTGTACATATTGTTAGGATGTCTAGGATTATACCAGATGATAGGAAGAGCTTCCAATTTTGAGGGAGCATATCATCAAGCAGAGTGGAAGGAGCAACTTTCCTAGAAGATGTCATGGGTTGAGATTGTCAAGATGCTCAAAGACACAGGAGACCATGCCAAATAGCAAAAGGACTTGCTTACATGACAGAGGGGGCAACAATGGCAGAAGGACTTGCTCACGTGACAGAGGGAGCAACAATGGTAGAAGTACTTGCTTATGTGACAGAGGGAGCGCTTGTGGGAGAAGGACTTGTTTCTGTGACAGAGAGAGCGACCAAGGCTACCATAGGAAGACCTACTTTAGTGTCAGAGCGGGTTGGCCTCGAAGATTAAAATGATTTTTTTTTCCAGATACGCTATTTCTTAGAATTGGAGACTTAGATTTGGTGGATCTCATGATGTACAAACAATTGATTGGATCCTTGATGTACTTGGTTTAGGCTGAGCCAAATATTTGCTTTGCAGTGAGCACCTTGAACCAATTTATGTTTTGTTGAAAAGTGTAACTAGGTTTGGTATTCATATGGACTCTTGATTCTTGTATATTGTAAAAATGAAGAAGAAAAAATATTATTACTATTTTTGTAGCATGGGTTTCATGCTCAAGGTTATTTTATTTTAGGTCAAAGCACTGATTGAGTGATTCTAGGTTTTTATTATTGAGTCAAGAAGTCAAAGAGTCATTGTTATATGTAAAAGATCCCATTGAGCGTTTTGTAACAAGTCAAGAAAATTATTTTTGAGGTAAATTATCAAAATTACCCCTCGAAGACCAAGTCGGCCTGGCGGCTAAGAAGTCAGCCTAGTTAGGGCATGTCATCCTCCTTGGAAGGCTATATATAAGAGAGCATTCGACCTACTATGGACTCACTCACTCTTTCAATCATCAACTTAGCAAAGAAGACAAAGAAGAAGGCAAGCGAAGGAAGAAGGAAGTCAAAAGTTTTGGGTTGTTTCTCTCTCTATCTCTCTCACATGTGCGAAGGTAAGGCTAGGGTTTTGTAGCTACAAGGTCGAAGTTTTCAAGTTGCAGAAAGAAGGTCGAAATTGGTTGAAGAAAGGTCTATTAGGTCACCTACTAGCCCTAGAAGAGGAAGCAATCCAAGCGAAGGAGCAAGGAAGCATTGGAAGCCCTAATTTCTCTCACATGTGTGGAAGCAGCAACTGTTGCAAGGGCTGAAAATTTCAGACCTACAGTAGAGGCTGAAATTCTGTAGCTGGGGGTCGAAGTTGTGCAACTGGAAGAGATTTGACTTGGTTTGACTTGGATAGAAGAAGCACATCATCAAGAAGGTCTAACTTGGTCTTGGAAGGGTATTGGTCTTGGTCTAGAGGTCTTGGAATTCGTCATTTGAAGAATCTATAAGAAGAGAAGAGATTTGTGGGTTTTCCTCTCAAGAGGAGAGGTTTTGGCCCTGGCTTGCAGCCTACATCTTGTGTCCTTGTGTACTATTGATCTTCATGTTTTTGGTAGCTGTTTGATGATAAGAACAACATAATAATTATAATGACCCATCTACCATTACAAATGAAATGTGAATTATTAGCATGCATATGATAGCTACATATGCATGCATTGCTTGCACTGCACTAGTATTCATATTAAATTACGAAGAATTCCCAAGCATAGGATAAAAGACGTAATTGTTGAAGATACTAAATAAATACCTAACTCGCAAAAATATATTGAAATATGTATTTTAGTGTGTCGTCATCATAATAGGTAACCATAGAATATTATTCAAAATAAAAGATTAATACTCTATACTATACAAAATTAAAAGGGACAAGTATAAATAAAAGAAATGAACATTTAAAAAAGATACTATGCATGTTATACAAAATTAAAAGAAAGAATATTTATATGTTATTTTACCTAACCCAACCAAATCATAAAGGCACATTACAATATTAATATTATGGAGGGTGGTTGATATCATACGCATAGGTTCCAAAAGTAATGGTAAACCTGTCATCTTAAGGGAGACCACTGCCTCTAATTATAAATGCTTTACCCTCCTCACGAAGCCAGCACAAAAGAGAAGCAGACATGTAACCGACTGAAAGTTCGAGAAGAGTCCTCAGGGAAAAATATAAAGGGAACAAAGACGAAGTAAAAAGGGGGAGGAAAATTTTCGGGAGAAGGAAGGAGAAAATTTATAATAGAAAGTTACAGACAGTAAGGACTGAGTCTTGGTTGTTCTTGAAGTTTTGGGGCACGGGGGCCAGATTGCATCAATTGGGAAGTATTTTGCAATTGAGTACCTAGGTTGTACCCGGTTTGGCAGGGAGGTTTTGGTCTTTTGGTAACAGGAGCGAATTTGGAGTGACGACAACCCGAGATCAACTTCAAAAGCGAAAGCTAGGTATGTATTATGTATTTAATTGGTAAATTATGTTTTAAAATATCACAATTTGAATAATTAGCTTCAATTTGTCAAATTTGTAAATTTAATGAAAACAATGCTCTACAATAATAGATGGAGAAGCTAACAATCAAGAAAAAGTAAAAATACATCACAAGTAGTTATTAAGTCTAAGAGAAATCACCCTAACTATAGACCTATTGATTTATCAACATGTTTGAGCCAAGGCATGTACAGTGGATGGCAGCAAAGCATGTAATACCTTTGTTGTATAGTTGGTTGTGGTTTGAGATATGTCTCAGGGGGTGAAGTGAGGCTGCAAGAATATACAGATTCAGGCAGAGGCAAAGTATATCTTAGCTAGTATCTCAAGTCATGAAATAGTGTGGCTTCATAAGCCAGAAGGACATGGTTGGGTCACTTCATTCGAGACATGATGCAGAGAGGAGCAATACAGCTCCAATACATATCCCCAAATGAGCAAATTGTGGACATACTTCCAAAACAAGCTTCGTATGATTTTGAATGTCTTCCTCATTGGAAGGGAATGATGAGGTCTTTGTAGGATTGGGCAGATCATCACCTGAAGCCATAAAATACTTTGGGTGGGTCATAAAGGACTTTGACTACGAGAGATGGATAGATTCACCTTTGAAGCAAGAAGGACTTGGATGCCAAAAGAACTTGGCTAGGTCATAAAGGACTTTGACCAGAAAGGTGAATGACCCAAGGCAATTACAAGGGCAAGTTATAGGATTGGACAAATCTTCTCTTGAGAAGCTAGAAAAATTGGTCATAAAGGACTTTGACTAGAGGAGATAGATGTAATTCATTTGAAAAGCCACATAGGAATTTCGCTAGGTGAATGGTCCAAGGGCATATTCTTTCCTTAGAAGCCATAAGGACTTGGCTGGGTCATAAAGGACTTTGACCATAAGAGATAGATATATTTACCTCAGGAGCCATAATGGACTTTGGCTAGAGGTAAATGGCCCTGGATACTCACGTGCATGTGAGGAGTTACATTGCCCACTCTAGGATGGAGTTATCTATATACATGCATCAACATGATAAGCTCATGAACTTCTTTTAAGGAGAAATTTCAGCTAAAGGAAAATCTATTCTAGCCAAGGAGAATACCTCCCTCGATAAGAGGGAGTGTTGATTTTTGTGTAGCATCAAGAGGTATTCCCGCATGCCAAGAGGCCTCCTATGTTGGCCTAGAAGATTTATGAAAATAAAAATAAAAATTTGATTTTTTATTGGGCTTCATGTAGGCTCAAAATGGACAAGTCGGGCCAGCTCATGAAGAGACATGTCCCATGGGTAAATGCACCCATTTGAGTTGTGTGTGTGTATATATATATATATATATATAGCTAATGTAACACTTCCTTTGATTACTCACTCTTGATCATCTTTCTTCTATAGAAGCCACACGTGGGAGTAGATAGAGGATGAATTAACTGAAGTTTTCGACTTGGACTTTGGCACAAATTTCTAGACAATTTTTTGGAATCGTAAACCTTGTTGAAGAAAATTTATCCTAGAAGAAGAGTTGTTGGGTTTTCTCCCAAGTTTGGGTTTCCCAAGGAAAATTTGGTGTCTCTATTGTGCATGGTTGTCTCTTTGTGATTTTTAATGTTTTTGTTGTATTACTATTGATATTTTTTGTGTATAATTTCTCAATGATATCTTTAACATAAAGTTAAATCGTTAAACATCATTAGGTAGTAATCATCATATCAGAAAATTTGGTTTCTATTGTTAATCTTGTAGAAAATTCAACACTAGTTAGATATTTGAAGGTGATCTTAGTTTGAAGTATTAATATGCCCTTGACATTTCAATATGGTCATATTAAGTGTTAAGGGCATATTAATACTCAAATTGTTTATGATTCGTGTTGTTGATCATAACATTAAAGCAAACCTTTTCTCCCCTCATGTATGACTAGTTGTGCTATTTTTGAGTCATGCATTGAAAACACTTAGGCTACAATTCCATCTTTATAGGCTTCTTGTAGGTACACTATTCCCGATCTCCCGAAATTTAGCCTTGTTCTTAGACTGAGTACCTTGAGTAAGCCTATTGCAGTGTCACAATGTCACCTTTGAACCTTAGACCTAGAATATCCTTTAGGTGACCTATTACACTGGGAAACCTCCTATGTGGTGAAATTCCACTAAGAGTAGGAGGTGGAGTGTTGAGGTGACAGTGGCATGTGAAAATTCCTTGAACTGCAACAATTGAGTATTATTCTCCTAACTTAACAGTTTATTTGTCTTTCGTTAAATAAAAAATTATTAATGGTAAATAGCGAATAAGCCACACTACAATTCTTCACCAATAAAAATACTTTGCCAAAATAAAATAGATGCACACACAATACAATAAAATGACATCTTTGTTTTAGACAATAGTCCCCAAGAAAACCCTGGAGGGAAAACTGGTGCAACAAATGAGGGTTTTATTTATTATGTAACAATTTGAGAAAATAATTACAACTGGTTGCCCAACTGGAAGACCTCTAACAATACACTGGAAAAATAATTTGGAGACACCCTTGTCTCCTATGCAAATCAAGTTTGCCTTTGATGGCGTGCTCGCACCCCACACTAACAACTCGAACTTCTGCCTAAAATGCACACTGCTAGCTCTGAGTGACTTGCACAACCCTAGATTTGCCTCCAACTGGGACGTCTAGCCTCCCTCTGCCTCTGGAATGAATTCGCTTTGCCTTTGAACACTATTCCGGCCTCCGACAATTGAATCAAACCTCTTCCGACAACTCGCACTACTGGACTGGCTAACTCACAATGCATAAATAAGCCTCTATGTAGACAGTTCAGCCTCCTCTTTCTTGCCTCCTGGACACTGGAAAACTGAAAAAAATCATCTCCGGATCTTTGCACCCTCTCTCAGTTGCTCTTTCCTTGGCTTGAACTGTGCCCTCACTGAATACTGTGAACTAGGGAATTCGATCTGCCTTGCTCACAAACTGTAAACTGTGTCTTCTTCAAGCCCCTTCGACTTGCTCTTATAATCTCTCGCTAGAGCATCAACGACCAAGATCTAATCATGATCGATGGCTCAGATCATTTTAGACTCCATCAAATTACTTTTCCGGAAGTCTCTAGTGCAAGATCAATTTCCTCAATTAATACCCATTAATTAATCAATTTTCCTAAGTTAGACTTGCGAACTTTTTAATTGTTAATCAATTAATTTAATTGAGGGGTTTCTAATTGTTTTCTTTCGAAACCTTTTCTGGGTTTTGGAGTCATTGTGTTCCTTAGCTTGACACCTTAGAGACTAGAACACTTATCCGATGCTACCATATTCATCAAAAACTAACATGGCATCCACCTCATTGTTGTGTTTTAGTCTTTTTTTTGTCTTGTTAGGTATCTCACATGACCTGCTAGATTCTGAGGCAACAGCAGATTCGGTGGATTGTTCCTTAGTGAGGAATACCATTCCCAAGGTTCATTCAAGTTGCTAAACATGGAACGTTCTCTGTTTTGAAGTTGATCACATGCAATTCAAAGTGAGACAACATGTTCTTTGCAAAACTGTTTAGTTGTTTATGACAGTATTGGCAGATATTTTACCTGGAGTCATATTCATGTGGAGTGCAATGTATGCAAAGATATGGCATTCTGAGCAGCAATGGAAAGTATATAAAGTATATGACAACATATGTACAAGAGAAGCACAAAAATTCTGGAGCAGCTCTATCAAAAAACAGCAAGAAAAGGGAAAGTTTGTTTTTTGGGATTAATATGATTATGTAAGCTGTGATAAAATAAAAGAATTAGCCAAGAAAATTTGACTTCGCTCCATGTGGTCAATAGCATGATTTGGAGAACTAATATTCTGTATTAATATGCAGCCAACAAAAAATACAGGATGGTTCCGATTTAAAAAAATCTGAGTATTTTCTGACTATGTTCAGGAGATTTTGCAAGTTAAATGAAATCAAGGACGATGTTGTGAGTTTTCATCTTTAAACAGCTCATAAATCCCTTGTTGGCTGATGGAGGAACAAGTTTCCGAAGTCTATTGATGCCAGATAGTCTAGTCTTACAGGTTTGCATCACAATCACAATCCTTTGGTGGAAATATCTCTTGTAATGGAGTTAATGAGGTGTCTAATAGTCAATATAGTTTCATACTTGAAACCTTTTGTGAAACTTGCGATACTTAAATGGAAGTAGTCAGAAAGGAATCAAGTAGTGCATATTATATACAGAATAATAAAAGATAATATGTCTTTTTGTCAATTCGTTATGCATCTAGCTCTTACCTGCATAAAGTCTTTTCAAACGCTTTCCTTTACAATATATTACTTGGTCTCATGATGGTAACCCTTTTTTGACTTACACCTCTATAAGCTTAGGAATTCTCAACTTGCATTCAATCTTTAGGAACAGGATATGTAATTCAAAGAGTCATTAAAAACTATCAAAATGATTAACATCAATATTATCTGATGTGCTCTGTGAATATGGTTGAAGTTACAATGTTTATTGGGATGCACTTTAAGAGCCCCTATTATCTGTATTCTCTATGCTTGTGCTACTTCCAGGAGTTGGAAGCAGATGAGCCTATTGATGGTACTGGTAAGATGGTTCTGTTGTTGGAATGCATTTTAAAAGTTCACATTCTGTGTATTATGCTACGTGCAGGAGTTTGAAGCACGGGACCTTAGTGCTTCCTCCAAATTTGACACATTTGGATTTACAGTCGCAGAGGTGGCTAGGAAGCAAGCTGAAAAGGAACTCCAGACAAGGTCACAACCCTGACTTCAGCCAATTTTTGATATTCGTATTGTAGATTTTTATCTGAACTTTGAGTAATTTAACTTTTTACATTGATTAGTATTTTTTTCTTCATTTAAAATTTCAAGTCATAACTTCTAAGCCCTCTTTCACCCCAAGATGATATCTTTCTGGCTGGATTCCAAGATTATGGGTTCTTTTGTAACAATTAGACTTTTAAAAGCTATCTGGTATCAACTTCTGGTTTTTGGTTTTTGAATCTAGCTGTTATGTGTGTCTCTGTGTTAGGTTGTTTGTGTGGACATGCATTCATGTAGAGGAATCCACGATTGACACTATCTATTGGAAAAGAAAAAACTGGTGCCTGTTTGCTATTTTTTCTGCCATAAAGTGATAGAAGCTTTTGAAAAATGAGCCAGGTCAAAATGTTAATGGAACTCTTTTCTTTCTGATTTTTTTTTGTCTGAATGTAAAATGATAAATCCCTTCTGTTGCTACTGCTGCATCTCCCTCCTATTCTCCTTATTATGTTCAATGTTAGCGGAATTGAACCTGTAGACCCCCCTAAATGGAAACTGGTCAGAACCGGTAAAAAAAGCCGGACCAAAAAACCGGTCGACCAAAAAATACATAAAATATTCATAATTTAAAGGAAAACATATATAATCATGTGCATCCATATGATTCCAAACCATTTATACACAAGTATGCAACAATTCTCATTTATATATCAAGAGTGTATATAACCAAAATAGCGCTTAGTACAATAGATTTCTGAAACAAATATACATCAACAAAGAAGGTCTAGATGGCTTCTAGTGTCAAAAAATAATCACTACAACAAATACCTACATATCATCTAAACATTGCCTAAATTGGGATCCTTATCATCAAATATCACCCTCTAAGCATTAAAAGAAGCTAGAAAAAGCTTCACATGCCAAACTGAGATACTATTTAAATGATGGGTACATTTTTACTAGGGTCATGATAGAGGAGTTCAACAGTCAATGCCACTAACATCAAGGTACAAAGAGGGTTTGGTGCTCTTGATTAGATGCTAGTTCCATACCCTTGTACACAACAGAATCCAATGGTAACGTTGCAATCCCACCGATCTTGAAATCCTAAAAGCTGTTAAGTCTGTTGGATTTTGAGTGAGATCTAAAATTTTACTTTCTCCATATGAAATCCAATGAGGTTAGAACCACTTTCAAACACCACGAGTCAATTATTGGGAATGTTAAAAATTTAAGTAAAAGGGTGAAACATCCTTTTACTTTAAGGATTTAACATCATCATTAATTGCATAGCAATAATAGAGCCCTAGGCTTGAATACTAGGCTACCCAACTAAAAAAATATTGTTTTTTTTCTTCTGTAAATTGTGTTTCAAATGTCCTTGGTGGCATTGTACTGAACCGGACGGTTTGGTGAATAACGGCTGGTTCATTACCGAACCAGCCAGATCTGTTACAAAACTGGCTGGTTTGGTACTGAACTGGCCTTTTCTGGTTCGAGACCTAGAACCAGACTGGTTTCGGGGTCAAACTGGTTAGGCCGGTTGGTTCCAATAACACCGATTACATTTTCACTCTTTCCTTCTACTCTTCTACTCTTCATGTATTGCACATCCCTCCCTCCCTTAACAACCTTTTCGATGTATCCTTCACTTTTCTAACATTTAATCAACATCTTGGTGATGGTGACCAGTTAAGAAATCATTAGATTTACGTTTAGAGTGATCCTCAGATTTGATGTGCTTCAGGGTAAAATTGTGGATCTTCATGGTCAGAGGTCTCTAACTGAAGGGTCCATCAGATCAAGAAGGGTAACTGATTGTTTTTTCTATGTTACCGGCTCCGATACTACGTGGTCCAAGATCCACGGATCCACGTATCTGATCTGGATCCGGATCCATCGAGATCCGTCCAAGAACCGACACGTGGCGTGTTTATGTTGCCTGGAAACAGATCTTAAACTGGAAACAGATCCCGCAAGTCTGAAACGGATCTCGCGTTAAATTTTCCGGATTTCAACTTTTATGTAATGCAGTTTTACTTTGTACACATTCATGATTCGTTTTAGGTTTTCTTTTTGGATTATTTGGATGATGTGGTCCCTCGACCCTCACTGTTTTATCTGAATTTGTCGGCCGCACAGAGAGAAGAACTTAGAATAGCGACAGAGGGAAGAATACTAAATAGTGACAAAGGGAACTCCGAAGAATACTAAATAATGACCGCCAACAACAATGCTTTGTTTCTCGTGACTCGGCCGCATAAGATAGTCAAAGCATTGAGCAACAGATGACTATTCAACGCTGAGCAGGAAGCGACCCCGTGTAGCTAATAGTTTTTTATTTTTTGATGACTGTTCACCTCGCAACGATTCACAGTCTACAGGTTTGGAATTTGTTAATTTTTAATTTTTTCCAAGTGTCAATGACCCTTGTAGCTAAAGTGTCAACAAACAAAAGTTATACACGCATTGAAACCAATATTCTCAAAAATTATACTCAAAGTGAAACCCAATATACTAAAAAATTATGTTCACAGTGAAACCAGTATGTCGGAACTTGAACGCCATAGTAGCTAATTTTGATTGCTATATTCTTGGATTTTGTTGAAACTTGAACACCTTTAAATTAAATTAATTTTTATTTTTTTATGTACTTTAATTTTAATTTTAATAAATTAAAATAGCTATCTAATTAATTATACTTTAATTTTTATTTTTATTTTATGTACAGGCAGCTACAGACAGCTAGATTTTAATTTTAAAATTTTAAAAATATTATTATATTTTTTTGTACTTGACATATCCTTGCCGTATCCGGACCCTGAATTTTCAAAAAACTAGCTAATCTGGATCCGTGTCTGAATCCTGGTAACTTAGTTTTTTCCCACTGCAATGATTTATATGGAAAACAAAAGAATCCCTAGAAGCAAGCATTTTGCTAAACACTAATGACCAAGTGTTAGGGTGGACATGTTAGAAATCTCTGTATTTCAAAACTGAGACAACATTGTTCTTTTATGAGCTGATATTGGATTAAGAAAATGTTAAAAACATATCCTTTTCCACACTGGAAAAAACATTGTATTTGATATTTCTTTGGAGAAATCATAATACAATTATTTGTCTTATCAACACTTTCAGAGCTGAACATTTTGATGATCCATCAAAACATGGGATGGTCACTTTCCCCAGAGTCTTCTGAAGCTCATGGTTCTACATCACAACTGTCTTAGCTCCTTTAGTCTTGTTTCTCATATTGAGGTTGTAAGTCTGTAAAATTCATGGTAGCTTGAAAGTCTTGTCCCAACCTTCTATACTCCTCCAAGTATTTCCCAAAAGGTATGTCCTGATCATCCTGCTCCTCATGGCCAGCTGTTGTCTCATTTAGAAATTGTGGCATAGTGGGTCTAGATGACTTGCTATATATGTGTGGGTGGCTTTGCATGGTTGTGTGTGCCTGGCTAGCTTCTCCACTATTAGATCCTTCACCATTAATGGGACCCTTCTTCGGCTGCTCTCCCTCTAAGACCTTGGTAGAACCTCCATTGTTGGCTAGTTTCCCCATCAACTCCACCATCACTTTCTGGCCCTTACCCAGATCATTTAAGATGCTAATCAAGCTGTTATATTCTTGGTTCTCCTTATCCCCCATGTCTGTCTCACCCTTTTTAGACTGTACCTCTTTCCCCCTTTCAAGAGTTTCTTCTTCTTCTTTCCAAAATGGAGTGGGTTCTCTGCCTTGATAAAATCACCTATAGGTGACTGTAGTGGCAATCTTCGAAACTCATCAAACTGCTGATATAGGCTGCCCTTCAAACCACACAACTGTCCAAGAACATGCTCTGATACCACTGTAAGATACCCCCTAGGAATACCTTAGAATTTCTTTTCAAATTTCTGAGTTTTGTTTGAATGTGTCACTGTGTCCCTTCATCAAACAGTTTGTGTATGTTTCCCTGTAGGTGCACTTTTATGTCATTTATTTAATATAAAACACAGTACCAAATAAATGCTCATGGAAACACTTCAGATCAACATTATATCATTCATATAACACTTAGAAATTGTACAGACATCTGCGAGGAGCAAGCAAAGTGATAAAACTTCAGAATTGTGAACTGATATGAAGGCTGTTGCAATATAAAAAATATAGAGAATTTGGTATGCAGAACTCAGAAAATGTCCAGCAGTCGACTCAGTTCTGAAAGAGCACAAACTCAGCCTCTACAAGGGGTATACGCATCCCAGAAATGTATGGTCACTTGTAAAACTCAGCAATATGGACTCAACTCCCTTCCAAAAGCCACACAACCCGAAATAATGACAGTATCTTCACCTCTGAGTAGAGACAACCACCTGACCAGCAAGAGAAGGGGGTTCTCAGCCTCTTAACTAGAGCAACTTGACCCTCAGAGATGGACGATAGAACTCAGCAACCCATAGTAGACTTGGCCTCCAACCAATAACAGGATTCATCCCTTGGAGAAGCAGAATTCGACCCCTTCTTTAACGCTGTTTCTGTCCAACAAGATGAAGTATACTCGGCCCCCTTTAAACAGTGCTAAATTCGGCCCCTTGCTCAGAAAGATATGGCGAGCAATCACAATAGAACTTGACCCTCTGTCTCAGTGAACAACAGATATTCAATTGACTCCAAATAAATCTAAACCCAGACCCTTCTTCATAGACTCGAATGACTGATATATGGCAGAAATTGGACCTCAAATGAAGCTTGGAAACTTGCCCTGTAAAGAGAATATAGAATGCTCATGGTTAGAAGATAAAATCAACTGATAACACCATGAATACTTGGTCAATCATTGCCATTGTATTCTCCTCTGTAAAAAATGAAGCTTAGTGACGAAATCCGAGTGATTTTGCACAAAACTAGCTAGGGTGTATAGTTTCAATATCGAAACTAGCAACTAGAATGAGGGTTTCCAAAAACTCTAGACTCTTTCTCAAGAGGTCTCCAAAATTCTAATTTTTAAGTGAGAAAATGCAAGAATGAGGAGAGACTCCTTATTTTCCCGTCTTTATAACTCATTTGCCACTTTTGCCACCTTTTTACCCTTTTATTTTAATAAAGTCACTTTAGTGAGTTTTCTCACTTTATGATTTAAAAGTGACTTTTCGTTATCCTAGGACCCATGTATCCCTTTTTAGCGCTTTTCCTAGGCGAATTGTGTTCGCTTGATTAATTTTTCCTGTCCTAGCCTATAGGAACCTTATTGGGCTAGCAGATCCCCTTTCTTATGTCTCCTAAGTATATGGGGACATTACATGAGGTCTGCTAGTCAAAGGGCCGAAATTCGGCCTGAGGTCAGCTCAGTTTAGGTGCTCAATCAGCTTAGTCTAGTAGCCTGTGGTCAATTGTGGTCAAAGTGGCCAAAACTTGGTCAAAATCAGAGATTCTTGTGCTCAAAACAAATCTCCCTTCCATGGTGAAACTTGTCCAATGATTTGGTCAAACAATAGCCAAAAGAACTTGGTCAAACAGGTCCAAACTTGAGTGGTCAACATAGCCTTCTTCTTTAGTCAAACTCGTCTAAAATTTAGTCAAATAGTAGACAAAATAGTAGTCCGAATCTCAGTCAAAACAAGTAGGTCAACGAGTAGCTTCAATGTCTTTTCAAACCTTAGAAATTCTCCTCCTCCTCCTCGCATGTATAAACAAAATTATATAGGATTGTGAGTGATCCGAATTGTCCAAATGATGGAGGTCGAATTTATATTTATAGTGGTCAAACAAGGTGGGTTTTGACCAAGGGTCACACCCATTCACATGGTGGGGCCAACTTGTCTTTTGGGGCCTACATGAAGGCCAAAATAATAATTATTACTTTTGATTTTGTGCAATTTTCTTTGGCCAATTTAGGAGACCTATTTGTCATGCGGGAATACCTCATGATGCTACAAAAAATCAACACTCCCTCTTAGCGAGGGAGGTATTCTCTAGCAATAGATTTCATTTTGAAAATTCTCCATTAAAAGTTCATGAGCTCATAAATCCATCTTGGAGTGGGCAATGTAATCTTTCATGTGCATGTTTTATAAGTCATTCCATCTACCAAGGTAATTTGCCAAAGTCCATTATAGCTTTTATCAGTTTCTTTTGATAGCTAAGTCCATTTGGCTATAAAAAATTTTCTATTCACCTAGCTAGAGCCCTTTATGGATTTTTGGCTAAAGTTCATTGGTTTTTTTTCGGTCAAACTCCATTATGAACTAGTCAAGTCCATTTGGTAGCCAAGCCCATCTGGCTTTTAATATTTTTTTCCCAATCTTATAACTTGCCCTGGAATCATTCATCTTTTGGTCGAAGTCCATTATGACCTAACCGAGTTTATCTGGCTTTCAAAAGATGCCTTGCCTTTTATCAAGGACATCATGGTTCCTTCTTAATGAGGAAAGAACATTTTGTCAATCTTGCCTCAGAAGTATACAAGCTTTTACTCAAGAGAATGTCAGCAATTTACTCATTTGTAGATATATACTGGAGCTCCATTGCTCATTTCTGCACCATGTCTTGGATAAAGTAACTTGGCCATGTCTATATGGCCTTTAATGCTTTACTGCTTCATAGTTTGTAACACAGGCTGCAATAGAAGTCTGTTTTCTATTTCAACAAGGATATCATAACTGAAGTAGTTCCCTTAAGATGTTCTTATGTCTTCTGCACTATCTAAATTTGTAGCCTCTCTTCATTACCATATTCAATTTTAACTTTCAAAAGATGCCTTGTCTTTTACGAAGGACATCATGGCTCCTTCTTAATGAGGAAAGAACATTTTGTCAATCTTGCCTCAAAAGCATACAAGATTTTACTCGAGAATGTCAACAATTTACTCATTTGTAGACATATACTAGAGCTCCATTGCTCATTTCTGCACCATGTCTTGGATAAAGTAACTTGGCCATGTCCATATGGCCTTTAATGCTTTATTCCTTCATGGTTTGTAACACAGGCTGCAATAGAAGTCTGTTTTCTATTTCAACAAGGATATCATAACAGAAGTAGTTCCCTTAAGATGTTCTTATGTCTTCTGCACTATCTAAATTTATAGCCTCTCTTCATTACCATATTCAATTTTACTACGCAGGTAGTTATTACTTTGTGCGATGCACTGTGTTGACCACTACGTGTGAACGAGCCATAGCAGTACACCCCCTTTTTCGCAAAAGGGATAACGCCTGATCGATGTGTTCATGCCGTACAACTATCATCATCGGCCTGACTTCCAATATGTTATGTAAACCCATTCTACATGTGTATAATGTAAATAATCTCAGCAGACCCGTGTCATGTATGTAACGACCTAGGTAAACCTATCTTTGTAGTGATGATCTCCATTCTAAGAGGTTTTTCGTCTCACAAATTCATTTTCGAATAGTCAACAGAGTTTTTCCCTCCAGTCTTACCCCAAAGCTGGAATGAATTTTGTCATTAGAACCTTAGGCGAGTTCTGTTGTTCTAGATCGAGTCTATGTAAAAGTTATTTGGGAATAATCCTAACTATTTGGTTAGGTTATTTTATTACAAATTTCTTGATTTGCTAGATTATATTTGTGTCGCAGAAATGGGTAGTTTGTGAGGGTCTATTACAAATGGGTTTTCCCCCTTATGATGTAAAAAATATGAAAATCATGATGTAAAGTGTCTTGAGGGTTGAAAAAATAGTTTATCCCCTCATAGGCTAATTAATTAAATTTTTTGGCCAAAAATTAATTTGAATCCTAAGCCAGAAATTTAATTAATTCTAGGTCCTTGGTGAATTTAAATTCTCCAAAAGCAAAATTCGTCGGTCCTCAAAAATTAAATTTTAAAAGGTCCTGGGACTAAGGTAAATTAATTATTTTGATAAATTTTAAACTTTTGATTCTTGGGAGATAAGTCAAAGACAAAATTTTGGGGAAATTAACTCAAAAATTTATTCTTTGAGTTAATTAAAATGCATTTAATTGAAAAATTTGAATTTCCTCAAGAATTAAATAATTTGACGGATGAGATTAAAAGAAATTTTAATCTTCATCAATGGTCGAGATTGCTTTGACAAGGATCACTCGAACTATCCGTTGGAGGATTTATCTTTAAATAGGAAGTCATTTGTTACTTGATTGATCTAACCTTTGAGTTGTGTGCTTAGCAAAAAGCTCTGGTGTAATCTTTTTCTGGATAATAAAGAAAGACTTTGGGGTTAATTTCTGTTGGTGTTACTCTTAATGGGAATATTGTAAGATGTTTTTTATTTCATGCACAATTTTTTCCAAAGCCATTGATGATAGCTTCTGAAGAGTGATTTGAGTACAGGTATTTTGCTCAGTCGTTGGGGTTTGAATAATAATTTAAATTTTGAACGTAATAGCAGGTATCTCTATTTGTCTGAATTTTATTATTATTTTCTCGCTCTATTTTTGATGGTTAGATCGAGTTTTGCAGGCAAATCCTGATTTTAGATCCTTGGGAATTAGGGGAAGTTTTCAGTTGGACCAGTCAACTCCCGATCTGTGTTTCCTGAAGAGCCCAGCTAAATTAGCTCCGGGCTTATCATAAGATTTTTGTTGGTAATACACAAAGGGTTTCGAGTTAGCACCTCCTTTAATTTTTTTTATTTTTTATTTTTATTTTATTTTTATATGTTGCATAATGATAGATCTGGTTGATTAGAGCCTACAGTTTGTAAATTTTGTAATTAATTTTCTAACGTGGGTTTTTTCTGGGTTTTAGTTTTTATATTCGTTTGCGTGTTTTTTTGTTATCGTGCAGCTACAAATCTGAGGAAGAAATTTGTGTAGAGTCCAGATCTAGGCCCTCGAGGGTTCGTGCAGCTACAAATTTGAGGAAGAAATTTGTGTAGAGTCCAGATCCAGACCCTGGAGGTTAAAATCTGGATCTTTGGGGTTTACCAACATAATTTTCCAGGAATATTATTCAATTTTTTTGCAGTCCAGGGGTTTAAAAATCCTCGGATATGGAAATTCATAAGGGTTTCAGGGATAAATCTGGTTTAAAAGTCCTTGGATCTGGAAAATTTCATAAGGGTTTTAGGGATAAATCTGAAGCAAGAGGATTCAACATTTTAATCAGAATTTTTGGAAATATTTTAAAGGGTTTTCTGGCTACCATTTATCTCTTGATTGAGTTTTCTGATCCGCTAATTGGGTTTTTCAATTTGTTGCAAAATTTCGAATTTGTTTTTTAGAAAAAAACCCTTTCCTTTTCTTCCCTCTGTTGCTGCCTGCGTTTTCCATTAACGCTGCCCTCTCCTCCTCGACTTGCAAACCTGTTGCAGCTCCCTGGAGCTCCCTCCTCGCATCATCCTTCTTTTTCCCCACGTTTTCCCGCTGCTCCAGCTCTCGATTTCCTCCATTGACCTACAAAATCGCTGCTCCAACTCCCTTCATCTGCGTCCTCTCCTTCCTTCGCTGCCCGAGTTCCCTTAAGCCTTCGCGTCCCTTCAATTCTAACCCTCTTCCGGGTCTCTACGTGCTCCTCCTTCATTTCCTCTCTTATTCTGCTGCCATATCCTCGTTGCTCGCATTTCTTCCTAACCCGCTCTTCTGCCTGACCTCCGAAACTCCTCCATCGAGCTCCATTTCTCCTTGTGCTGCCTCCTCCTTCTATCTGCAGCTCCCTTCTTGCAAACCCTTCAAAGCTGCTATTCGTTGCTTGTTGCCATTCGTGCATCCAAGCTGCTCCACTCCCTAACGCTGCCTATCATACCTCCCTTATGCCGCCAGACCTGCAACAAAACATTCGACTTTTTTTATTTTATTTTATTCATTTGTATTAAGTTTATGGATTAGGTTTAGGGTTTAGCTTTGGTTTTTATTGTTTGTGTTAGTTTAGTTTAGGAATTGCCTTAGATTTTATTTTATTTTTGTTTTTTGACTTTTACATTGGTTTATTTTTATTTTTTATTTTATTTCGATTTTATTTTTGTTGTTTTATATCTTTCATTTTTTATTTTTTATTTTTTTTATGACTTAGAGTTGTGTTTTGCGTTTTCTTTATTTTCATTTTTTAATTTCATTTAAAAAATATTCATTTTTTTTAAACATTAAAAAATCTATTTTTTATAAAAATTGTTTGGTGACTTTAGAATTGGTAACAAAATAAATCAAAAGCGGAACTTAAGCTTTCACATTTAAAAAATTTAAATTTTTATGTGTCCTACGGCACATAATTTTTTTTTTTTAAATTTAATTAAGTACTTTTGATTTTTATTTTTTTGATGACATTAAAAAATTTAATTGCCACATTAAATTTGCTTCATAAGCTTAGCACATTAAAATTTGCCTAAGGGATAATTAAATTCTAAATCTAAAGTTCCTTGGTGTCTTATTTGTGTTAAGTGTAAAATTTTAGATTGTGTGGTAGTGATTTCTCTATTTTCAAGTGCGATTAATGTTTTAAAATCATTGACTATAGGAGAAAGATACATTTTCTCTAGATCTATGTCATTAAAGAAAAATCATTTGAATTCTGTGATTGTGAATTGCTTAGCATTTGAATTTCATGGTTCTTCATGCTATTTAGATCTTTCGGAATTTAATTGCTATACTAATTTGCATGTTAAGATCGTTGTTTCTTCTGAATAGCTTTATTGTGTTTCTTCAAGTAGGTTCGTGGTTAATTGAACATCTAAGGCACTGGTCTTCATTTCTATCTTGTGGTTGTGTTTTATTCATCTCAGTTAATAATAACTTGTCTCATTTTCATTAAGCTTTTCAGCCTTAAGTCTCCTAGAGCCTATGTTCCACAGGTTTCATTCATTCATTTACCCCTAGGGACTACCCCCCTTGACTTGTCTAGGAGAGAGTCTAAATGTAGTAAGGATTAGAGTGACAACCCTTACTCTGAGCGTTGTCGCGGTGCCTGGACACTTTGTTGCGACAACACATTGCATTTGTCTTAGCTCAACCACATATTGTTCAGAGTGTTCCTTACAAAGCAAGTATTAGGCCTGGTGTTGACCAGGTAAATCTGTACATCGTAAGCTCCACCAAATCTGTATCTTTAAATCAATAAATAATGTGTCTATTAGAAATTCTTCATTTCAAACTTTTGAGGCCAAGTGAAACAGATTCTTGTGGTAGTTGGTGTTACTTCCTCTGTCACAAAAGTGGTTCCTCCTGCATTTGTTAAGAAGGCAAGCTACAAGTCCTTATGTCATTGCAGGCAAGTCCTTCTGCCACAGGACTGCTACTTTCTATATTATGTAAGCAAGTCCTTTTGCTTACTAGAGGTGTTTTCTTCAAGTAAGGCATACCGTTCTTTGATAATCTCAATGTTTGGCATATTTTTAAAGAGCTATTCTTTTCAATCCACCTAACTATCTTCATCAATACTGGAACCTCCTTGGTTACCTGTCATTGTCCTGGACATCTTGTACAATTTCTTCATAATTCGTTCTTCTCGAGTCTGGAAGAAAATATCCTTGCAGTTCACTTCGTCTTACATGGGAGATTCTTCTTGTCACAAATTTTACTTCATTCTTAGAATCATTACTTGTGCAACTTTTATGATGTACCTGCAATCCTCATACAGGAGGTTATGAAAGAAACAATTATAACCAAGTAAAAGAATATAAAGACTAAAGTTATCTAAGGAATAAAAGAACAATAGTAGTCAAGGGAGAAGGATATGAATTACTTATCTTTGACAAATTTGTCTTCTTGATTCTTGCTTCCTTGTAAACATCATTTTAAATCTTCCTGCAATCTTTATCAAGCCTATGTAGCTTCCATTCCTGCATTAAGCATTCCAAATCCAGTTCTAGGGTATCCCACAAACCCTGGAATTTACAATAGACTGTCCTTTGTCTGCAATATCTTTCATGATCTCAACCCATGTCATGGTCCTGGGTGCTTATCAATCTGTTTGTGAGCAGAGCAACAATATAGTTATTGTTCTCTCCCTTTTGTAGGAAAATTCTTCTTCCTACTATATAGCCTAGTACTTTCTGATTTTAATGTTTTTGTTGTATTACTATTGATATTTTTTGTGTATAATTTCTCAATGATATCTCTAACATAAAGGTAAATCGTTTGTAACTTGCAAACCAATTTAACTATATTAATAATATGGAAAGCAACTATGATAATAATATGGGACTCAATAACAATGGACGTTGTCATCCAAATTGAAGAGCAATCATAAAAAATGGATGTGGGCGACCAATGTTATAATGCTTCCATTGGGAAAATAGGGACATTATTTGAGTACTGATGATTGTTATCCTTTTTTTCTGTATAATTTTCAAGCACCATAACTAGTTTTTTGAGTAGTAATATTTGAGTATGTAACTTTGTAACCTGACAGATGATGAAGTTTATAATTTTCCTACAGTCAACGAACTCTGAATTCATTTGTCAATGTTCTTTGCAACCAAAATTTTGCAACATATTGTGGAAGATCAAACTATTAAAGTGAATAATTGTCATCTTACGAAGTTGTTTCTCCTTCATCCCTAATTCTGAGATTGGTATTCAGGGAGTTAGTTGGACCTAATCGTATTGGCCTTGAATTTGACCTAATTGTATTGGCTTTGAATTTGTCTGTTTACTTTTGTTTTGTATCATGGAAAGGACCAGGAAGTGTAGTTTACTTGGAACTCAGCACCAATAAGCTTAGAAGGGTTTTGTGTTTTTTTTTTTTGGAAATCTTATTTTTCTCCAAGGGGTTGAATTTGATATCATGGAGTTCTAAATATAAGCATCTCTAACCAACATGATTAATAAATTATATATTATAACTAGGTTATGATATATCGTAGCTAGGATATGATGCACATGCACACTACATCTATATATTATAACCAGGTTATGATATATCCTAGCAAGGATATGGTGCACATGCACACTACTACTATATAATATAACTAGGTTATGATATATCCTAGTAAGGATATGATGCACATGCACACTACATCTGTATAGATAGTTAAGTTCTTAAAATTTGGACATTCAAACTGAAATAAATTTGTGAGGCATTGGAACAAAGTTTTTCCTTCAACTAAAGAGCAACTGTGAATACACATTTCAAACTGATGGGCTGGGGAGTGTGTCCCTGATTAAAATGTATTCAGCACAATTTTTTTTGATAGGTTCATCTGCTGAATAAATAACAGTTCCAAGGTTACAAGTTTTAATATTTTGTAGCATGTTCTGGCAGTTCTAAAAAATACTCCGAATAACAAGCTTGCACTAGTTGGAATTCCACCTTATTGTCTAAAGCAGTTCCTTAATCCTTCAAAACTATTGTTTACGTATTGAGGTGCTCTTGAATTTGCAGGCCATCTGCGATCCCTGGACCCATTCCGGATGAAATAATTGTTCCAGTTGCTGAATCTATTGGTTCGTTGTTAATGCAGTTTCTGAAAATAAAAATTACTTCTTTCATTCTTCTGCACTGTTTCTATTTACTGAGCTAACTGTGTGCAAAATGCTTATGATCAGGTATGAAGCTACTGGTTAAGATGGGATGGCGCCATGGTCGATCCATTGGAGCAAGTGACATTGCTTCTATATCTGGTAACATTAATGAAGCTGAATGGTTCCTTTTTCCTTCATCCACCAATTTGTAATCTCCATGATGAGTTCTGTGTTTGGGTTATGTCTGAATGGTGTGAAAAGTCATTTCTTTGATACTCCAGGTATTGCTATTAATTATTGATTGATTATGCTGTTAAGACTTATGTAAGTAGTTTAAACTTTAACTGAACTGAATGGTTGCACTTTAATTATTGCTCCTATATAGAAGGAATGTTAGATCAGAAATCCTTGTAAGATTACTACTATATGGCTGTTGAAATAGAAAATCAATAAATGCAGATTAGGTCACCTAACTTAGTGTAATATCCCCAATTTTGTGAGCATGGGAATTTTGCCCAATTTTGGTAATATTAATTAAAAGGGGCAACTAGTATTTTGGAGAAATGTGGCAAGTATTATTTTATTGCAGATTGGCGGGAAATTTTTATTTTATTAAAATGGTGGAAAAAATAACTAAGTGGAAAATGGCCCCCACCAATAAAATATTATTAAAAGGAGTCTAGTCCAATTTTTGTGTTTTGCACCAAAATTCACAAAAAACCAAAAATGCTCAGAAAACTTCCAAAATTGGTCATGAAGTGCAAAATGAGGTGTGTCATGCTCTCATGGATGCTTCAACAAGCATCTCCAAGTTATCCCTCTCATTTTTGTCTTTTAGGGTTTCCTTTAGCTTGTTTTTCATTTGCTTGAGCTTGATGTTGCAAATCATGTTTCTGGTTTGATAGTGGTGGGCCATGTGCCTCAATAGCTGATTTTCCCTATTGGCCTTGTCAAGAAGCTGCTCTAGGTGGCCATTGACCTTACTTAGCCAATACTCTATCTTCATTGATCTCCAAGGCAATTCTGTCTTCAATGTCCAAGTCTTCATCTAGCAGGTTATGTTCTTTTTCTTTCTTCAATGCCCTTTTGAGTCCCTTGGTCCTTGGCTTCTTCTTTCCAACTTGTTTTTCCTGTTCATCATGTTCACCAGGCTCCAACATTGCTTTACCTTTGCCTCCTTGCTGCAACACCTTGGATTGCTCTTTCTCCATGATTAGCTGTTTGGCTTTAAGCTGCCATATTGTCCATGAGTTCTCTGATTTGGGAATCCTTCTCTTTGATAATTTGTTGCAAGTTTGAGGGTTCATCTGCTGCCTCCAAGTCAACTAATTCAAAATCATGTTCAATTAGCTCCTCATCTTGTACATGTGATCCCTGTTGTGCTGATGTAGAAGGCTTGGCCCTTTTCTCAACTTGAGAAGTAAACACAAGCCTTTTTCCTCTTTGATATATTCTGGTCACCTCAGGTTTAGGTGCCTTGGGAACCTCCACTAACTTGCTTGATGATCCTACCTCCACCTGTTGTTTTGATGTGTCTTGGTGATGACTTGATGAAGTAGTTTCATGCCACTGCAAAGTTGTTTCTATGAAGGTATCCCATGCCATGTTCCTTTTTGCCAACTGATGGAGGACTACAATCTTTATTAAGCTGTGATGGAAAAGGCTAGGGTGATGCTCTTTGCCTTTCATTTGTACCTTCTCAGACATTTTGATAAGGCTTCTACACAAATAATTACACATGTTGAGAGGTTTTAGAGCTGTGAAATGCATTAGCAGCCTGATGTGGTACCCATACAATCTGGAAAATCTTCCCTCACAGGTGAAAAACTTCATTACAACCTTCATCAATGGCGCATACTTTTCCAACAGGTACCTGAATGGGATGATGTGTGAATGAGCCTCTCTATAGGGTGATTTTAAGAAAGGTCGGTATTGTTCAAGGTCTAAGCTCATGCCTTTGAACCAATACTCCCCATGATCAGGTATCGAGAGATGGCAACTACTGAGAATGTAAATTCAATCCCTGCTATGATGGCCTTTTCCCCTTTCAGATTGGTGGCAATCCAATCAGTGAGCTTGCTCATGGAAACCTACTTCACCCACCCTTTGACAAAACCCTAGGCAACTGACATCTTCAAAGCACTGTTTAATGAATGGTGAGGAGTTGATTTCATTGCAGTTTGTAGGCTCATACCTCAGGATCCTCCCTCCTTTATGATGTTTTATCTTTTTTGATGGTGAAGAATCTCCCTCCATTTTGATAAAAACCTTGTTGAACAACTTAGAAGAGCAAAGAATAGGAATGCAAGCTTAATTTTGAATTTTGGGTGAGTTTTGGCAAGTTTCGGGCGACTCTGTCCCAAGTGCAGTGCAGTTCACAAAAGCGCAACGCCAACTTGCAAACCACTTTTGGAGGCCTTAAAATGCTCCAAATTGTGAACTTGATAGCTCATTGGAAAGCTCTTGAAGTCTGCTACAAGATGGACACCTCAAGAATGTAATTTGGACACTCTAGCAGGGAGAAAAATTAATTTTTCCAAGGTCACTTAAAAAACGCAGGGTGTCTCTAACAAAAGCGTAGTGCCAACTTGCAGAGCACTTTTGACTGCCTTCCTGGAGGATTTTTGGGCTGAAAGTGGTATGGTTGGAAAGATTATGATGTCTGCTACACAATAGAGTCCTTAAGCACTGCCAAAACCTGCTCCAAACCCTTGAAAAACTGTCTTGAAGTCAAGCTGTCCAGAAGTGCAGCAACTCTCCCGTAGCAAGTGTAGTTTGGGCATTTCTTTCAAATCATAACACCTGTGCATAAAATGAAGGAGGTTTTTGTTCCTTGGCCTATCATTGACAAAAACCTCTTTCACTTTTGTAAAATTCTTCTCCATTTGGTCAGAAACATATTTTGAAGCAAAACTGTCCCTATGAGAAATGATGAGACGAGGTAGTGTACTGCAGCATTGTCTTATTTGAAATAAAACATTACCTTTACCTTTATTTTTCTTTCCCTAAGCTGCTAACTCCCTTTACCCACTGAATTACATGATGGACATGTTTTTGTTTTGACATATGGTATCATGATGACACATGGAGTGAAACCCTAGACCATGACCTAAAATGAGGAATTTAACCATTTCATGACCCAAGACACTTAAATGAAGATATGATACCTCGAAGAAGACAATGACCATGATGAGTGATGAAGACCATGAATAAGTTAAGGGAGCAGCAGTGACCTAGACACAACAGCCAGTGACCAAATTTTATTTTGAAACCTAATGAAATGATAAAATTTGACCTCGATACCCTAACAAACCTTGTAAGAGAATATTTAATCACTGGTGACATGCTGAATTGACTAACACTAAGAGGTGGGAGGGGCCGTAGCAACAGGACAAGTGATGGGACTCAAATTGCATACAGATAGACCAGAACCCGATGCAACAAGTGATAAATTGGCATATACAGAATTAAAAACATGACAAGATATGGGAGGAGAGGATATGAGTGTAACCAGAATCAAACCAGTGCCAGAGGAGTGAGATCTTGTGACCCTTGTAGAAGGAGGCCGAGCATCCGGTTGTAGAGGAGTCTTCCCAGTCTCCCTCTGTCGCCTCGGGGGTTCTGTTGATGCATTTTGTGCAGGAGTCAATCTAATATCCAAATGTGTTTGTGTGCCCGTTGTCGTTTGTCTCTTAGGAGACTTGATATGAACAGATGTGATCAACGGGTAATCCTTGTACAAATGACCGACTTCATGGTAGCACCTGCACCGGATTGGTGCCCCCTCATAATCCAGGATCTGCCATCTGATGAGCTCCCTATATTGCAAGCGGAGACTTTTCACTAGTCCTTCTCTGGTATCCAGGTGTACTAGAATTCTGGCAATGGCAATGTTTCCGATTCAATGTATGATCTATCATGATCTAGGTATACCCCAGATCGTCCCCAATGCACCTGAATACATCCTTCGACCATAATTACAGAGGTAGTCCTGGTAGTCGAACCCATATTGGTCCCGCCCCCAATTTTTCTTTATTAGGATCAAAAAGTGGCGACCATCGCTTAAGCAGTATCGATGTCATTTCTATGTGCCAGTACTTGGACAACACCTAATTTTCCTGGTCGGAGTTTGTGAAAATGAGGGCGAACCTTCCGCGCGTCATGGTAAGTACTAAGAACAACTGACAGTTGATCCAGGATATGTCCCCAAATTTCCACAGTCCATCGTTTTAGCCTTGTCGTGGTATAGTTCCGGCCTCTGACTCTTCCGGCAATCATTGTGCTCTCAGTGTCTGATGCCTGCAACATGCTTATGCCTTCTCCAAATACTAGCAGTCGCCCACGCTTCGCACCTTAGTACACTTTGATTTTTTGCTGCATGTCCTCTGAGGGTGATCTACTGGGAATGTTCAGGTGCCTCTGGCTGGTTATCATCTGAGTCTGATACCCTAGTTTCTTCTTGGGTTGGTATTTGTTGAGATATGCCCTTGAAACATCTAGAGGTACGAACTGAGTGCTGTGGGCAAGTAACCCTTGGGACGACCCCTGGGTTGTCAGGTATGTTAAGCCCTAGGTTCTCGAGGCCAAATGTAGCTGCTTCGTGATCGAGTAAACCCCCAGCTGCCACAGATGTTTCTCCAGGTCCAGATGTTTGATATGCAGTCTGTTCAAATTCCCAATATTGTAGCTCGGAAGGAGACGATATCTTGAGTACCAGTTGAGGCTAGTCGTCTTGTAAATTATATATGAAAGCCAAAGATGCTGTAGGGGTCGGTTGCACAAACCCTAGATCGTTGAGGGTGGACACTTCATCCTACATATTAGTTATAAATGCCCCAACTTGGTCATCCGTTTCACGGGGGTTCTCCGGTGATTGCCTAGCTAGACGCTGAGGTGGATCATCTGTCCATATTGGCGTTGTATCCATCGAGTCTGAAGAGTAGTCAACTATCTCTTCCTCCATGCTAACGACATTTGATAACAGATGTTTCTATTCCGATGAAAGTGCTCAGAAACAGTTGCTGCCTCTTGCCGACAAATTCCTTGCCTAGAGGATATTAATTTGCCCAGAGGATATTCTCGACTGCCCTCCGATTGGCCAATTACCCCTTCCCCGCATTCTCCTTGCCGCACTTGTTCCAAAAAATTACTAACCCCATCCAAGCCCGTCGGGAGCCCTAAGGTCGCCGGTTGGTACCAGTGTCGTCGCCATTTTTGTCTAGTTGCCCCTGTCGTTCTTAGGTTTCTGCCGCGTTCCTAGGGTTTTTCCGCCACACCAGAGCTCCCATGTATCTTCCTGTATCTAATTGAAACATTAATAATCTCACGTTAAGAATAATTCTCTAATTTTACCTTGCATATCATGTTAAGCTAGTCTTGCATCTTAAAACTTACCTCCAAGCATAAGCTTGGTTGATAGATTTATAGGACAATCCTTCTCATTTAGCTTGAGGGGCCTCGACAACTCT
Source organism: Pinus tabuliformis (assembly GCA_031772625.1). Lineage (NCBI taxonomy): Eukaryota > Viridiplantae > Streptophyta > Pinopsida > Pinales > Pinaceae > Pinus > Pinus tabuliformis. The sequence continues at coordinate 1,278,700,236 of CM062819.1, forward strand.
TCAGTGGTTAACATGGTGGCCTTGCAGTCATCAGAGGCACAACCTCTGCAGTGCCAAAGGCATTGGGTGATAGGAGCCTAACAAAAGGTATCGTTAATCAAGCCCTTGCTTGCTTCCTGTTGGCCTCCTTCCCACAACCTACCTTGGAGCCCAACTTCAAAACAGTTAAGGGAATGTCAAACTTAGAGTAGGCATTTAATTAAAATTAACCAACATCTTTGCATTTTATGTAGGTCTTAGGAATTGCATTTCATGTAGGTCTTAGGAATTGCATTTCATATAGGATAGTAACACATTAAAGTAGCAGTTGTCCATCCGATACTTGGTCTCAAATTTATAAAGAAAGAGTGTTGAATCCATAAGGTACTGGTCTCAAATATATAAATTCAATCTAATCCTTAAAATCTTGCTAGATTTAACCAAGTGCTAGGCCACTCAATTGTGTCTCTCGAACTAGTTGGTTTCCAACTTGTCCTTCATCATCTCATTTCCATAGGGTCTACCCCCCATAGCTTTGCTGTTGGGAGGCAACTAGAATGGAGAGGTTGGGGATCAAGGTGACAACCCTCGACTTGAGTTGTTGTCACATTCCCTGTACAATTTGAGCGACAACAATGCCAAAATCAAGATTGTAGATCATTATGCTCTCAGATGGAATCAAGACTGTAGATTAGTGTGCTTAGAGCTCATGCCCACACACTTATCATATGCTCTCAGTCTGTGCCCTTTAATTCATGCTCTCAACACTGTAATCAACTTGAAGGCCCCGTGCCCAACACTTAAACAAAACGCACAAATCCTTTGCAACAACAGGACTTTGGCCTGATTTGACAAAACCTTCAATAATGTGAATATTCTTGTTACGTGCCATCGCGGTCTTGGGACCTTGGGTGGACATGGTAACCTTTCCACAATGCACTAACGGGTGGAGCTGGGGCGGGACACCAATTCTTACGACAACTAATGGACAAAATTCCATCCCGCGGTGAGACCTCAAACTTCGGTATCAACACATTCCATTGTTATAACAACTTCAACCACACTGGTGCACGACGTAAAATGTTTACTATAGACGACGGGGTTTATTCTCGTCTTTCGGGACCGTGGAAACTATACCTCCTAAGCTTTAATATTTCGCCAATATTAAAAAAAACGGCTGATGCACAATGTCTGTTTATGGCAACTAATGGATTTCTATGACTCTTCACTGCGGGGGTGCCATACCTCCTGAGCTTTAACTCAATTTTTAAATAGTCATCCCTCCTGAGATTAATTAAGGAACTTTGAAGCCTGAAACCTTGCCTGTTTGTGCTAAACAAGGAAAACTTTGATTGGCCATAACTCCTTCATCCTTTGGAGTTTTTTGGACTTCCATATACCATTGGAAAGATCCTTTCGAGGCCTATTCATCTGTGCTGCTTGCAAAGGCATTTAAGCTAGTCTACTATAGATAAGATTGCTCCGAAGTTTCTGCTCCTTAAACAACACCTCTCTCTTCAATGAAACCATCTTTAAAGCACCTTTGGCATTAATAATCTCTTCCATACAATGAAAACACCTTTGGCATCAATGACGATACTACTAACACATTTTCTAGAAAGGCCTAGTGCACATTTTTAGTGCTGTTTTCTTCTTTATTTTTGAAGGTTTTGGGTTTGGCTGTTTGGTTCCATTCTATCCTCCTTGTTCTTCTGATCTCAACCGAAGGATGCAATTTAAATGATAACCATATCTGTTGACTGTTTTGAAGTTATTTCCAGGACCATTCTTTGAGTCATATGATAATTGATAAGGATTTTAATCTAGTTTGTAATTAGAGGCTAGGTAGAAGATATGAATGGTCACAATTAGGGTTAGAACTGTCAACGTTAGAATTGTAGTACCTTCCGAAAATGATTAGGTGGAAGCTGTTATGAATGTTGAGTCTAAGGCTACGCATGTAAGAGATGGTTTGTTTGCTTTTCTTCTCTATGTAATTATTGATGATAATATTAAAAGTTGTCACATATCTTGGTTACTGATGCATTTGAGTACGTGAAATCAAATACAAATGGTCTAGAAGGAATCTGTGGCAATGTACCTACAATTACAAAAATGGCTTTATTAGATTGGCATGTTACAAAGGGCTAAATATATGCAGAAGGTATCTGCCGTTAATTCTATAGAGAGAAAAATATGTTTTCAGATGTAATACATTTATATGGGAAAATTCCAATGGCTGGCAATTAAAGGGCTTGTCTATCGTCATCAACTAAACTCTTCTGTCAGCATTAGTGCATGTCACCTGGGAATACTCTTGATTCCATTGAGCTGGGAAGACTCCTGATTTATTGTCATGCATTTAAGGAGGCCTGACCTCCTGCTCGCTCCTGTTTTCCACAACACACACAATTTCTGTGGTGATTTTGTTGCTGTCTCAGTTAAAATGAAACTCTTTAGGTGTTTCTATATGTATGGTTGGAAGGTGTGCATGCACCTTTCAAGTCTTTGATAATTGTTACTGTAACCAACTTTAGCAAGAATGATCCATTCTATAAAAATTTCCAAATTGATTAACAAGGTTCGTTGACAGGTCAGTGATATCTTTGTCGTGAGATCATAATGAAATGCAATAAACAAGTAGATCTATATGCAACAGCATTCTGAGTTGTGCACAAAGTTCCTCAAAATGCACAATAAAAATATGTGAAAATCATTTAGAATGTACTGGGTCTCTATTCAAGTGCATATTCATTCATGATCATTAATTCAGTCAGAGAGGTCATATTCTTCAATATCATTTGCTTTCTGTTTAACTAATTATTGGAGTATTAGTGTGCCTCAAACACACATTTTAGGTATGTTAAGTTTCACAGACTGTTGCCTTTTAATGCGTAATTTGGTAAGAGACATTATCTTAGATGGGGAAGGTTGCATAAAGTGGTCCTTCTCTTGAGAGTTGTTTGGTTTTTGAGACATGCTTCTTACTATTTAAATAAAAGCATTAATTTCCATTGACATTTCTGATCATTGATGATTACTCGCAAGTTTATGATGCTTAATGCGGATAAAATAACCTATTTATGCATTCTATACATTATCATGTTGCAACCCTCGACTAAAAATGATGAAATGCTTGAAGTAATTGTTTTCATTTGTTTGATATGGTTGCCAAATAATGGGGACATGATCAGTCGGCATTAATTTCCATTGACATTTCTGATCATTGATGATTACTCGCAAGTTTATGATGCTTAATGCGGATAAAATAACCTATTTATGCATTCTATACATTATCATGTTGCAACCCTCGACTAAAAATGATGAAATGCTTGAAGTAATTGTTTTCATTTGTTTGGTATGGTTGCCAAATAATGGGGACATGATCAGTCGGCATTGGATGCAGACAACTGGTAAGTTTTATGTGACCCCTATGCTTATTTAAAATTCTTGTCCTTTCTTTTGCAGAGTCACGTCGGGAGGCTCGAAAAGCTTTCCTTGCATTGGCACAAAATAATGAATCCTCTCTTTCACCAAAAACAGTATACGGTGTTGAAAGACAACCACTTATGCAAAGTGAAGTCATTGGAGATGAAAAAACTAATGAATTGGATGAGGATGTTGATGCTGTGGTTCAGGCTCATCGTAGCACACCTGTATGTCTTGTTTATGTGGGAAGAACTGATATTTTATCTGTACAGTATTTGTTTTCATTTCTGAAAAAGTCAAGCTATAATCAGTCTTTTATTTATGTAATTTACTTGTAATAAATTTGTAGTCAAAAGGAAAGAGATAAAAGACCATAAGAGCTTTTATAATTTTAAATAAGGGCATTGCCTGAATATTTGCAAGCTTCTAATATTCACTAGGGATAACTTGAAGTGTTTTTACAAGGAAATCTGCACTAAGGTCAGTTGATAAGCTCAGTACAGTAGCTTTGAGTTCCACAATACAAGGTAGTTGTAAGTCTTCTATTACTTGAGCTATCATACATCCAGTTATATATGGTCATCATAACAAATTATATTTGAAGAATGACAGAACTCAGCTGGAGCTGGAAGGTCCTGTTAATTATCTATTAATTGTTTTCATGGTCCCACGAAATACGTTGTCTTGAATCATGAGCACTTTCACTGTTATCTTCATGTGTCTGCTGTGAATGCTTTTGGTATAGAGCACTTTTCCCATGCTTATTTCTTTTGTTTTCTCCATATGTTACACTTGGATGCTACTGTAATAGCTAGTTCATAGTGCCCTGCTGTTGATATGTATTGAAGCAACATTTCTTCATAAATAGAATCACAATAAGGGTTGGCAAGCTTGGATATTGTTTCTGTAATAATTGGCAAACTTAATGCAATGTAGGTGTCCATGATTATATTATTCTCACTGTTTTGGATATCTGCTTGCTCATAGAAGGAAAATATTATGGACTTTTGATAGGCCAAAGAGATGATAAAATTGTAACATCACTCAACAGCTATGTTGCAGGAAATGCCACCTCAGGTGCAGTTCTGTATTTGTTAAAATTGGAAACTAGGGCCAAACTCCATCTGGGTCTTCTTATTTATGACAGCTAATATTTTTCTTGGATCCCTCTCATCATGGCGATATGAATTTATTAGTGTTACGGGACAATTCGTCAAGGTCGGCCAACAACCAAATAAACCCCACTTTTGCTCAACGTTTTAGTATAAATAAAGGAGGACTTCAAGTCATTTAACACTCATCTCTTGTGATCTCACTCTCCCCTTGTTTTGGGTTTTTGGTGGAAGAGGAGGTCTAGAGGAGATGCCTTCTACGCAGCCCAAAGAAGGGTCATCTAGGAGAGCCCTAGCCACAGACTTGTAGGAGATCTGGCCACAGATCTAAGAGGCCCTAATCCGCAGCTAGAAGAGCCCTAATCCGCAGCTAAAGGGAGCTCTAATCCACAGCAAAGGGAAGGACCTAATCCGCAGCTAGAGGAAGCCCTACCTAGCCCTACCTAAGGGTGGTATGAAGATGCCCTAGCTGCAACAAGAGAGGATCAAGAAGAGGACAGTTTGCTGGGTTGATTAGCGGACTGTCCTCAGACTGTTTGAGGGCTATCAAGACAAGTCCGAGTTGCTGTTCAAGGGCCGACTTGCTGGGTAGTGAAGGCCGAAGAGCTAGAGGGACAAAACGCTGAAGAAGGTTTGTTTGGGCATGCGTAGGGACTGTCTCATGACAGTGCTAGGCTGCATGCCTTAGCACACAGAAAGAGATGCGTAGAGGGCTGTTAAGGTGGACTAGCCCCTTAGAAGGCAGCGTGGACAAAGAGGAGGCTTCACTAGGAATGCTGCAAACCTTTGAGGGTTGGTTTGTGGATTGTCATAAGGGTTTAGGGCTGCAGCACGTGCCCTAACCAGGGCTGTCACAAACGCAGAAGCAAACATCAGTTCAACAGTGTTTTGCAGGGGTGTTGGATCCTAGTTTAGGATCAATACTACAGTTGGTTGCTGTCCTGAAAGGTCACCTAGCTGCTGTTGTTGTAGGTGACAACAGGGCCATGTTTGGGTATGATATGCTGGACATATTATGGGACAGAAGCAGTATGTACAACAACATGTATAGGTACAACTGTTGCAGTGGAAGCAATATGTACAACAACATGTATAGGTACAACTATTGCAGTGGAAGCAGTATGTACAGCAGCATGTATAGGTACAACTGTTGCATAGTGGAGGCAGTATGTACAACTGTAATGATTGCAGCATAGTGGAGGCAGTATGTACAAAAGCATGTATGGGTACAACTGTGAGTGGTGCAGCATAGTGCACCGTGATGGGTACAACCATGACTGGTTGCATTTCCGTGACAAGAGCAGCTCAGTGAATGGGTGCAGCATGATGACGAGATGCAGTGCGATGAAGAATCAGTTGAAGCAGCATGTCTTCAACTGATCTTATGTATCATCTTCTTAAAGATGATCTATGCTCTTATCTAGATAAGTCAAAGTGTTGACTTCTGTTGTAAATGTACTATCTCTTTCTCTCTCTATGTGCTGAACTATTGAAGAACATATAAGAAGAATTGATCAAGGGTTTCCCCACATTGGGGTTTGTCCCTGGCTAGCACCACATCTTGTGTCCTCTTGTCTTGGCTTGTCTTCTGCAATTTATGTTTATGTTCTATCTACAGTTTACTTTAATGCTGATGTGATTGCTAATCTGGAAAAGATATTGAGCTAATTATAAAAATTGAAATAAATTGCTCTAAGCATAGAACATACATAAACTTAATAGTACTGAAACACGAAAATGCGTGTGGTATGGTCTTGAAGTGTCTTTGGCCATATGAATGCATCACACATGTTGGAAACACATTTTGTATTGTTGGAGACATGTTTTTGAGCCATACCAACATTCGTATATGTTTTTCCAACACTAAATCTATCTATTTTGACTTGGTTGGAGTTAGTTTTTAACTTAGGTTTGACCAAAAATGTTGGTAATTAATGGTAGTGTTAAAGACCTTTTCTTTCCCATGAGGAATATCTTTATATTCCATATGAGGAATATTCATGTTTTGGTCCTCGAGCGACTGCAGACTGCCTAGACAACAAGGCTCAAAGCCAATACAAGAATTATTAATTGTGAGCTCAACTTGTCACATGCAGGAATTGAACCTAGGTGGGGAGGATAACAACATTTCTCCCATTGACTGGAGCTAAACCCAATTCACGGTAGTGTTAATTTTTGAAGTGTTAATTCCTTTATCTTTTCTTTTTATCCAATTTCCTTTATCTTTGTTTTTCGTCCTTTTTCTTAAATATTTGACATTAACATTAATCATTTCAGGATGTTCGAGAGTGGTTCCAATCAATGTGCAGGATCCGCCCCCCCTCCCCCCCAAAGGATCTGGAGGCGGAACCGCATCCCGTACGGATCCTTCGGTGGAACCGCGGATCCGAAAATCAGATTCGCGGGGGCCCAATTCACGGTTCCGATTGCCCGATCTGCGGATCCGTGGAGGTTTGAGCATGTATCCACCCCGGATCCGAGAGAAGGTGGACAACTCACACAGTTTCGAGGGGCTTTTTGTTGTTGTTGGAAATTTCGAATTGTTATGTGAGGAACTAAGCTTTCCGAATACTCCCAAGGTGCCCCTTGATGCTCCGTAGACACTTCCTAGATGCTCCCTAATGGTAATGTTGAGTTCTTAAAGTAAAAGTGACATTCTCCTTTATCTTTCATTTCCTTCCTTTTACTTAAATTTTTAACATTACCATGAAATGGCTTAGGATGTTTGAGAGTGGTTCCAACCTCATCAGACTTCATATGGAGAAAATAGAATTTCATATCCCATTCAAAATTCAACAGACTTAACAGTTTTCAGGATCAATGGGATTGTGGTCTTTCATTGGATTATATCATGTATGAGAGCATGTGATTGACATTTAATCAAAAGCATTGAGCCCTATATGTACCCTAGTGTTGGTGTTGTTGATTGTTGAACTACTTTGTCACGGCCTTAGCAAAAATGTACCCTTCACTCAAGTCAAAATCATTGATCAGGCATGTTAAGCTTTCTCTACCATATTATAAGGCTTGAATTAGGCTATTTGATCAAAATTGGGCAATGTTCACTGATATCCCTAGAGAATCAAAGTAGAGGCAAAGACTAGACAAGAGAAGAGGAATCTAGATTCTAGATGGTGTTTATTTTTGGGTAGCATCGGATGTGCTTTAGCTTCGAAAATTTGTGGAGGCGCTAGAACACATGAGATCTCAGAGACCTAGAAATCGTTTGGTGAAATTCCACATGGATTGTATATTATTAAAATAATTAATATTTTTAATGGGGTTCCTAAGTCTAAATTTAGGAAAATTAAAATATTAATGGTTATTAATGAAAATATGGGTGAGAAGCTTCTAAGAGACGAGGATCAAGTTTAATTTAATCTTAGCCCTTAATTAGAGAGTAGATCACGACTGTTGATATCCCAACAGGAAAAGTATAAAGGAAGACTTGAGAGTCATTTGGAGACACACTGGGCAAATATTCAATAACCCGAGGGAAATTGATTCCCAGGGAGTAAGAGTTCGATTTCAGAGGGAGAGTTGTAGGGTGAAGGAAGAGGAGGGTATCAACATCAATTGGAGACTGAGGAGGAGGGGAGCAATGCATGAGAGGGACATCGTAGAGGGACAACTTAGAGAGGCAGTGCAACAAGGGACGCGGTCCTCACGCAAAAATGACGTAGAGGTGACGCAGTGAAGGCTGGAAGGTCCCTTGAGTGTCAGGATTTATCCAAAGGGTGGAGGAAAATTATCTCAGGTGTTTTCTCAGAGGTTTCTCTATGTTCTACAAATCATTCCTTGTAAAGAGATTCTTACTGAAGAATAATAAATAAACCCTCATCTGCGGCACCGGTTTTCCTGCATTGGGTTTTTCTAGGGACCATTGTCCAAAAATAACTGTGTTGATGTGATTGATTCTTGTGCTTGTATTTCACTGTTCTTTTCTCTATGCTATTATGTGACAACTGCAGTAGAATTTACTTTGATGTTTACTAAAGGGTTTTGTAAATAACTTATTGTAGAAAATAAGTAGGAGAAATAAATCAGTTACTGTAGTAGAATTTTGTGTTAGAAATTTTCACATGGTATCAGAACAGAGATCGGGCAACAGGATTAGAGAATCTATAATGAGTCGTGAGCATGATGCTGGAGCAGCAACTCGAAGGGACTCACGCAGTTCTCCCGGGAAAGAGGAAAGGACAAAGATTATAATGGATGACGACAATTTTGTGTTAGCTTCCAGACTGGAAGAAGAAGTCGCTTGCTTGGCAAATTCTGCTTCCTCTAAGGTTTGGTATATTGATAGTGGAGCTTCTGCGAACATGACAGGAATCTGAGAATGTTTCTCAAGCTATCAAGAAGTACAGATGAACTTCCAAATCACCATGGGAAATAAGTCAAAATGTACCCCCGTAGGAAGTGGTACTGTAGTTTCTCAAACAAAAGGGAGAAACCTCTAGTTTTCAGGAGGCCGTTCAACATCAAGTATGGGTAGATGCTATTGTGGAGGAATACAGTTCCATAATGATCAATGATGTCTGGGAAGTGGTACCTAGGCCTCATGACAGATCGATTATAGTTTCGAGATGGATCTACAAGGTCAAATATGCTGCAGATGGCAGTGTGGAAAAATACAAAGCTAGGTTCGTGGCTAAGGGGTATGCTCAGAAGGAAGGGATAGACTATGAAGAAACCTTCGCCCCAGTAGCTAGGTATACTTCTATTAGATCCGTGATATCCCTTGCAACATAGATGGGGTGGGAGATTCACCAGATGGACGTCAAGACTGCGTTCTTGAACAGGGTGATAGAAGAAGAAGTATACATTGAACAACCAGAGGGTTTTGAGACACATGAGAAGAAAACTCATGTATGTAGGTTGAAGAAAGCCTTGTATGGGCTTAAACAAGTGCCTAGAGCATGGTACGATCGAATTGATGGTTACTTGCAGAAGATGGGATTCGTCAAGAGTGACGCAGATCCCAACCTCTACTATCTAATTATAGAGAATGAGCCTCTAATTTTGGTGTTATATGTGGATGACCTTTTCCTGACAGGTTCATCCAGGCTCATCAAAGATTGCAAGGAAAACCTAGCTACAGAATTTGACATGAAGGATTTGGGACAGATGCATTATTTTCTGGGGTTGGAAGTTTGGCAGCAGAAGGGTGGAATTTTCCTTGGACAAGGGAGATACACTACAAATTTTTTAAAAAGGTTCAAAATGCAGGACTGTAGACCCATGGCTACTCCAATGATTACCAACTGGAAGAAGATTGATGCGTCTAAAGATAAAGAAGTAGATCCCACCTTGTACAGGTAGCTCATAGGGTCCCTGATGTATCTGGTCAATACCAGGCTAAACATTTGTTACGCTGTCAACACCCTCAGTCAGTTCATGGTGGAACCGAAGAGGGCGCACTGGGAAACAGCTAAGCATGTTCTCAGATATATACGAGGAACAATCGAGCATGGATTAATGTACACCCGAGGCAATGATATTATGTTGAGTGGGTTCACTAATGTAGGAATTTACAGGGTAAGTTCCTCAGAAAGAATACCAAAAGGACACCGCTCACAACCAGATCTCAAATCAATACACCAGTATTTTTGACGTGGTTAAAACCCTCAAAGTGCAAGGAGGGAAACAGTTCACTGCCTGTCCCAACGTGGGTACTACAGGCAATTTATTAATCAAAGAATGAAAATTTACATAAGCTTCTCTCATGCACGGATTACCCGAACAATGACCCTGCATGCGCTTTAAATAGAACTCATGGACCAATCGGGTGTCAAGCCACGGATCAAGTGTCGGTAATACCGAGGTGAGAGTGAACCGTCGGATCACTACATATCGTGACCGTCGGATTGTAAGTAACAAAATGTACAACGGTAAAGAAATACACTTTACCTAACTCTAACCTAACTCTATACTAGACCAAGTTGAACTTAACTATATCCTATGTGTCGGAATATCCTAACATCCCCCCTTAAGAACAACTTGGGATAGGATTGAAGGATTTACAAATATGACACAATAGGAGAAGGAAGGAGGCACTAGAAGCCTATCCCCCCTTAGTGACAACTTCCTGAACTCCAAGCATATATCGAAGTTTAGTGAACTTCGCCTCTGTGAGAGCCTTTGTGAAGATGTCTGCAACCTGATCATCTGTTGGACAATATTGCACTTCAAGAACATGGTCATGAATGAGCTTTCTGATGAAGTGCATGTGTAGTTCAATGTGTTTGCTGCGCTGATGCTGGACTGGATCTTTGCATAGCTGAATGGCACTTTGATTATCACACCAAAGTGTGGTTGGATGCTGCTGCTCAAAGCCAAACTCTGATAGGATCTGGCGAAGCCACAAGGCTTCCTTACTAGCTTCCACGGCACCACGATACTCTGCTTCTGCTGACGAAAGAGAAATGGCAGCCTGTTTCTTACAAGCCCATGTAATAGGTCCTGAACCAAGAGTGAAGACATAACCGGCAGTAGACTTCCGATCATCAGGGTCACCAGCCGAATCAGAATCAGTGAAACCAACTAACAGAGGAGCTGCTTTGGCACTGTAATGAATCCCAAACTGTATTGTACCTCGAACATAACGAAGTATTCTTTTAGCTGCTTTCCAATGACTTTCACGGGGGTTTTGCATAAAACGAGCAACAAGGCCAACAACAAAGGAAAGATCAGGACGAGTATGGGTTAAATACAAGAGTTTTCCGACAAGTTGATGGTATAAGGTAGCATCAACTTCAGGAGAAGTACAAGAGACTGAAAGTTTGACTCCAGACTGAAAGGGAGAAAGGGCTGGCTTACAGTCTTCCATGTGAAAATGACGAAGAATATCACAAGCATACTTGGACTGGGAAAGGAAAATACCCTCTTGGGATTGCAAGACTTGAAGACCGAGAAAATAGTGTAAGTGTCCTAAGTCTGTCATTTCAAATTTCTTTTTAAGGCTGGACTTCACATGGTTTATAAGGTTGGGATCACTACCAGTAAGAATAAGATCATCAACATAAAGAACAAGGATGATAAGAGAGTTGCCCACTTTCTTGGTGTAGACAGTATTGTCAGAATGACACCTAGAAAAGCCAGATTCTAAAAGAAAGCTATCCATTTTGGCATACCAAGCCCGAGGAGCTTGCTTGAGGCCATAAAGGGATTTCTTAAGTCGACAAACAAGGCTGGAGTCTGTTTGTATGAAGCCAATGGGTTGTTCCATATAGATTTCTTCCTGCAAGTCCCCATGCAAGAAGGCAGATTTAACATCCATCTGATGGACTTCCCATTTTAAAGAGGCAGCAAGGGAAAGAACAAGGCGGATAGAGTTCATTTTGGCAACAGGGGAGAAGGTTTCAGTGTAGTCAATGCCTTCAACCTGTGAAAAGCCCTTAGCAACGAGACGAGCTTTATGTTTATCAACTTTCCCATCTGGTCCATACTTGGTTCTGTAAACCCATTTACATCTAACAAGTTTGCGTCCCTTTGGTAGAGGAACAAGATCCCATGTATCATTTGTCATCAATGAATGATATTCTTCATTCATAGCTGCTTCCCAATGTGGATGGCCTGAAGCTTCTGCAAAAGTGTCAGGATCATGATTTACTGGAGCTTGAGCCAGTAAAGAAGAGGCTCTTTCAAACTGAGAACGTGTACGTCGCTGATCTGTAGGATCACCGGCAAGATCACCTGCTGCATCCCGAGTAGCACGGACCCATCTTGGAAGTTGAGGATCCTGAGAAGGTGGGGGAGGATTATCATCCTCGCTTTCATCATCTGAAGAAGAAATGTTTTCAAAAGTAGAAGAGATAGGAAGAGGTGGCACATCCGCCGGACTAGGCTCGCAGGCCGATTTATTTTCATCAAATTTTACATCTCTTCTAATGATAACATTTTTGGACTTAAATGGAATAAGTCTATAACCTTTTACATCTTCAGAATATCCAACAAAAGTACATTTCTCACTCTTAGGTTCTAAAGCTTTATGCTTTTCATCTGGAATATGGGCCCATGCTTCACTTCCAAACACACGAAAGTGACTTACATCTGGTTTAATGGAACTCCAAGCTTCTTCTGGAGTGATATTCTCTAGAACCTTAGTAGGAGTGCGATTGATTATATAATTTGCACAATTAATTGCTTCGGCCCAAAAACTAAGACTGAGTCCTTTAGATTGCAGCATACAATTAGCCATTTCCTTTAAGGTGCGATTTTTCCTTTCAGCTACACCATTTTGTTGTGGAGTGTATGGAACAGTATGTTGCATTTGAATTCCATTTTCGGTGCAAAAGTTGATGAATGTGTTTTTAACATATTCTCCACCATTATCAGTTCTTAGCTTAAGAATTTGATGTCCAGATTGTTTTTCAACAAAGGCTTTGAAGGCCAAAAAAGTGTTAAATACTTCGCTCTTGAGTTTTAAGAAGTATACCCAAGTGCGTCTGGAGAAATCATCAATGAAAGTTAAGAAGTACTTGCAGCCAGAGAATGAAGCAACAGGAAGAGGACCACATAAATCACTGTGCACAAGCTGTAAAGGGGCTGAGGCGTGCCAAGAGGCACGTTTGTCAAAACTGTCCCGATGATGTTTTCCGAGTACACATCCGGAACAAACACCATCTCTGCAAGATACCATAGGAAGACCTGTCACCATATTTTCTTTACATAGATGCTGAAGGGAGCGATAGTTTAAGTGACCAAATCGCTCATGCCAAAGTTTGCTCACTTCATCATTATGAGCAACAAATACTGAGGGAAGATTTGATGACCCAAAGTTGTGAAACTTATACAACCTTTTGGAATCATCAGCAAGACCAGTAGCTAGAATCTGTTTAGGATCTTTTAGATCCTTGATTACAACATCATGAGGTGAAAATTCAACAATTTTACCTTCACCTGAATGAGTTATCTGATAGACAGATAGAAGGTTGCAGGATAAGGTTGGAACACATAATACATCATTAAACTGACCATTTTCTAGATGAACAGTTCCAGTCCCTACAACATTAAGAGATCTATCATCACCAATATATATATTTTTGGTGTTACAATCATTTAAAGAAGAAAACATGGCTTGGTTTTTGGCCATGTGACAAGAGGCTCCAGAATCAATGAGCCACTCATGAGAATGAGAAGAAGAAGAAGATACATTTAATGCATAACCAGACTGAGATGATTGACAATGACATGCAGAAAGTGCCATTCCGGAAGTTGAAGTTGAAGTAGGCTCCACATGGATGTTATGTTTCTTCATTGCGGCTTCCAAGGCTTCCATCTTCTTAAAGCATTTAGATTCTAAGTGGCCATCTCGATTACAAAAGTTACAATGTCTATCAGTCTTCTTCCATTTGTTTTTATTGGTCTTATCATTTTGCTGAAATGATCTTTCATTTTGAGGCTGAGATGGTTTAGGACCATTCTTTTGAGGATATG